>OY970772.1:5537301-6737301 GCA_963853795.1 Xestia rhomboidea | reverse complement strand
ATATTAAAAGAAAATATGAAAAGAAAACACAATGCTTACGTAAAAATATTTTGCCCTTCGAGCTTAGGCCGATCGTCCACAACGCTACTGAAAATTAACGTGTTACAAACTCAAATCACCAATGATGAGCAACCATGATAATTTGGGCCGCTTCAGGTATAATGAGTGTAAAACTACTCTTAACGAAGCCTAAAAGCACTTGTTCTCCCGGTCATTGCGATATATTTTTTGTTCTAGACCATAACACTATTATTTTAATGGCGGACCTTAGTCCATATCACACCGCAACCAATCACGAACTAGTTAATAGCGCTAAATGGACCACGATTAAAACACCAATGGCAGTGCTGAAATATACTGGCTACTCCTAATTTAGTAAAGCATTGTGGATGATAGACCTTAGTCTTACTTATAATTGAAGTCAGCCATTTTAAAAACAAAGCAATCGGCAAAAAACTTTGCTAAAACAATCATTCCTCGGTTCCATTGTCGAATAAAAAGCATCGAACTAAGTATAAACACGCGAAAAATACTTCGATAAATTCTGTCGCCTAGTGCCTGGGGGCTATTTTCGACATTATTTAAGACCTTTGTAATAAAATGGTTGTCGCACGCAAAGCTTTTATAGAAATATAAGTGTTAAAGCTCCGTGACTGGGATTTGAAGCTAGAAACAGTCTCGTTAGGTATATGTTGGATGTTATTGGCACCCTAGGGCAGTGGGTAAGTGTGACCGAGTGACTTATGCTGACCCTAAGGCTGTGGCAGAGTGCCCTATGCCGCCGGTTCCATCCTATCGCGCCCCGAGAAAGGTAAGATGGTATTTGCGTTCAAAATCCCGTTGTTGAGACATTTGGTTCAGAAGAGATTGTTAGTTTGTTCTATTGTAATGAACTCAACACAGCACACCACATGGCTTTGTTGTGGAGTCCAATTTCTGGACTAAGTATTCTACAAAGGAAAATCTGTCAGGAATGTCATTGTTTTTAATAATATTTTTTTACAAACAAAACTACGTATAATATTAACTTCAACAGAATCTTTCTGAAACAAGTCGTTTAAATCACAGTTACGTTGAGATTGATTACAATAAAATTAGATTGAATACTGGCACTAAACGGTCTTTAAAAAAGGCTTTTTACTACCCTCCGACAAGAAAATGTTCTCGAACAAGACAACTTGTTAAGATACTCGACGTGTCAGTAAAATTAACGACTTCCAAAACTTGCTGCCTCGTAAATCTTTTAACGTGCGCCCGACGGATATCGGAATCATGTCAAACGATCTATAAACTGTTCCTCGATAAATCATCACTACCAATCCCATATTAGCACAAGATTGAGCTATTTCACAAATCAATAAAACTCCAGGGCCAGACTCTAAAATATAAAACTGATCTTGAACTAATTTCACGCTAATTTAGACTTTATTGTGCATCTTGACAAGCCATTATTGATTGTGCTTGTGCTTTGTTTATTAAGGTTTACAATCGCGGCACCAAGAGGTCATTACTTACATCTTATGCATCACTCAACTTGATCCGTAGATCGTGCCTGTACATAAAACAACAAGTTGTAAAGCACTTAAATTCCCACATTCACACACAGTGTTGAAAGATAAGACGATTTAAATTGATGGAGATTTGGGCCTCGAACGTTGCAAATTGTTAGTGTGAATCAAAACAATACCTCCAATTATTCGAATAATTCTAGGCGTCCCAATTAATCGAGTGCCCAAATAGCATTTCAATGTTTCTAAGTTGAGAATTAGATTTTGACCCACAACTTAGAGGTAGAGGATTGTTTAGAATATTTGATAGAATTAACATTTCCAATTATTTAGGTCAGCAAAGGGCGAAACTATAAAATCGGAACTGGGTGTTCTGTGGACTAAGTTACTAACCAATTATTTTCACAAGACTTAATTAGAACTGGTATAATTTACCGCAAATATTGGTAATCAAAATCAATTTTAAATACTACGTTCAATTTTGTAAATCGATTATTGAAATATTTGGGTATCCATCAGCAGCAATTATTTAAAAGAGCCAGGTGCATGAAGAAGCTCTGCGGTGTTCCCACAAGCGGCAACGATTTAATAATCGATTTGCTTCGAATCGTTCGTCAAATTGGGAGTCGAGAAGTACGGTATACAAGTACATACAAATCCGTGCAGAGACCGTTCTGGAAACTTTCCAAGCTTCGTACCTAATTCTCAAGACTCTTATGTCAAAGTTCGTATGCAAATTCTATAATGTCTATTTAGAATTACCTTTCCAGAAGCACTTTACTTTTCTGTCTTAAATTTTCTGAATACGGAAGCAATGTTTACCTGTGAACAAAATAGAATTTTATTAGTAACTTGGCTGAGAAAGAAATCGTGTTTACCTTGTGTGACTTTATTAGGTACAGCATATTACCAAGAAGGATTATTTTATATTAAAATCTAAATCTTGATAGTGTAACACTACACTTAGCTATTAGAAGTCAATCAACCTTCAGCACTATACCGTACCTATAATAGATTATTATAAGTTTTTTTTTTACTCAAAATTTTCATTTTTCGTATCATCTATTTTATTTATTTATTTAAACTGCATGTACTATGGTGGTACATAGGCGGACTTAGTGCTACAAGGCATTCTCTACCAGTCAACCTTTGGGTTAAATAGGAAAACATAGATAGGGTACAAAACAATGTCTAAAAACGAACTTCTTGTAAACGAGCATTAAATACTTATATTGATACACATTGATACACATATTATACAGATAAAATAAACTAATAGATATTTGATTAAATACCAAAAATTAAAAATAAAATAACGAGTAACTTAATAATAATTATTTAGGACTTCAAATTATGAGCTATTTAGTTTGACTTAAATAGTAGTTACGAACTTTTCGTTCATTTAAAAGTGAATTTGCTTTCAGCTTTTTTAATGCCAAGAGGTAGCACGTTCCAGAGCTTTATAGTTGAGATAACGTAAGAATCTATTCCAGTTTTTTTTATAAAGTTAAATGACAACAGAAATCCCATTTCTTAAAACAACTTACACATCACTTATTTGAACAAGCCTCCTAGACTCAAGACGCTTTTAAACTCACTTTCTTTCAAAGGAAACAAAAGGTGTCCGGATTCAGAAAAGCATGGCCGCAAAGCGAGAGCTCAAACAAAAAAAAAACGTAGATTTTGTTTAACAAACCGTAGCAGGACGCGTTTATCTTTCACGCCCACCAGTCGCGATAATGCGCTGGTCGAATTACAATCGGGCGAACTTAACGCTAGTTTTGTAATAGAGAAAAAAACCGACTGCAGAATATGATGTGATAGTACTTGTATGCTCTAGTTCCAGTTCTGTTATCATGTTTTCAGCTAAGGTCATGCATAGTGTGGAAATTGCGCGCTTTATTATTTCCATTCTGGTCGTGTGGTTTTCGGCTCTTAGGCGATGATTTAGTTAGTCACATTTGCCGCTATTTTCAGTGCACAAGAACTAAAAGAATATTCCATTTGAAGTGCACTAGCGTGGAGTATGGCTAATGGCATAAATTAAGTCAACAAGACGAAATGAATAAAAGTCCTACAAATATGCATAAGGATTGCAGATTTCATTCAAACTATCTGTCATAGAAATCATCCTCTACCACGAATCACGAATAAATTTATCCTGAGCACCTACAAACGCCACACCACTACATATATCCTCATGTTATCCTGGTATCGGGTATATGAATGATAATGCAATCAATTGGATTAGCCACATGCAATTGCGACAGTTCGGTAACACACACCCAATCGGATCAGATTACCGAGTCCGTCTGAGCTTGGCACACATCAACCACGATAGAATCAATGCTTTACTCCTCATCTGATGTCTTAGTACCTCGGGGAAATGGATTGAGGAGAACGTTTGAAATTATGGAGTGGTGACGTCAAAGGGTGAGTGAATAGGCTGCACTTCGTCTACCTAAACATATAATGCTAGCTTATGCCAGCGGCTTCACCCGCGTGGAGTTCAGTAATTAAAATATGTGTTAATCCAGATTATAAACTATCTATTTGCCAAATTTTATCCAAATCCGTTGTATAGTTTGTGCGTGAAGGAATAACAAACATCCATCCATCCATCCTCATAAGCAGGATAATTATATAATAATGCTGCTTATTTGCTGTTTGGTAGCAATCATTTATTATAACTAGCAAATAATACGCCATTTGTTTTTATTTTCGGCACCTGCACCGTTCAGGGTTTAAAAAACATTTCCGGTATTCTTTTAAGGCCGATGCAGCACGATAATATTAGTTTAATTAATAACAAATTACTTATTGAAGAATGTTAATGATAAATATTCGTTATTCCTACGCATGCATGCACTTAAAATATTTAAAACAAACTTCAATTAACGAATTCCAATGCATTCCCCGAAACACATTAAATAATAAAACTATTGAATATACGAATATGATAAAAGGTTAAAATTACTAATCTACTGCTATTCGATAAGGTCGTAGAACTCGCTACACCGAATATTATAATACTAGCCGTTTCCCGCAGCTTCGTCCACGCGGAACTTTAGTGAACTTTGTGTGTGTAAGGAAAAAAGTAACCTATGTGCTATTCCAGACTATAAGCTATCTCTGTGCCAAATTCCATCCAGATCCGTTTTTGTTCTAGCGTGGTTGTGTAACAAACATCCATCTATCCAAACTGTCGCATTTAATTTTATAGGTATGTAGTAAGATTATACGGGATTATGTGTAATAGAGCTACGTCAGGTGTGATCGCAAGCGTTGCGAAGCGACTAATCATACCCGAGATTCTCCAACAAGCCTGTTAGAACCAATTGGAAGCACGTACATTGAATATGGAGCCTTCATTGTCAGAGATAGATGCGTTCACGTATTGAATAGTGCAAATCTTCATAATTATAACGTGAGCAGCCTGCCTACGTATTGTATGTCGTGTGTGAAACGCCTTAATTACATTGACAAGTACGAGGCAACTGGATCCAGTAACACAGCCACTCCGATGAATATTAATAAGGGTTTCGTGCAGAACCGGTGTCTAATGGTAAAATGTTATGGACGTATGTAGAAGCGTTTGACTATGTCGATTATGAGGTTACGAAATAACTGTTGTGATAGAAAATTAAAAGAATGTGGTTATGAAAAAGGTGTTTAATAAATCCAAAAAAAAAGCGATGGAAGCTGACAAAAAGTATCAATATTGCCGGTATCGGCGCGATTCGCAACGGCTGTAACAAGGTGGGTCGCTGACAAAACAAATTTACATAAATCCGGCTGAATCCGTAAAAATGACGCGCGACAGCCGAGCCGATAAGCCCCGGGTATCATTAGCTCGGGCCAAAGTCGGGCGATCACTCACTTGTGCGGCCTCCGATACGAATGGGCTAGGGAGAAATCCCAAATATCAATCTTCTTTTCCTCATTCTTCCTACGATCAATTCTAAATTGAAAATCCCGAGAGATGCGGAATCACTCAAGTCCTTATCTTTGTGCTGTGAAAATAAAATTCGATAACTGGAAAAATTATTTGAAGTAACAGTTGAGTCTATAAATAAAAAGTCGTAGAAATGATCGATGGGTTTCGAATAAAAATATTGAATCGAAGATTTTATGAATATATTGCTTTCAATAATGGTCCAGCTGTGATTAAATAATCCATGTAATTGAACAAATTCAGTTTGAAAATTATCACTTATGGCCTGTTTCACCACCTACGATAAGACCCCGTTAACTTACTAGGCAGATCATTTCATACAAATTCTGTTCCATTTTTGAATTTATTCGGTAAGTAGTAGCTATTCGGACATCGTGAAACGGTCCTTTAGTTTTACAAACTATTTCCTCGACGAAGCGGCTAAAGGATGCAGATATGAAACTGCATCGCAGACTATGCTTCACGACATTTCCTGTCCTCTGTGGCGCAAAAGCTGCAGTCAAAGCTACCTCTGCGCTGCCACCAATAATGCCGAGGAAGCGACAAATTAAATGTGATACGAAGAAGAGCAAAGACGAGGAAGACTCAATTATTGAGTCACTCTTAAGTTTAACACTAAAATCTCCACCATTCTGAAATTACACACCAAATTTCCAAAGACAAAGTCATTCGAAAATGATTTCAGATTCCTTAAAACGTGAACAGTTCCCGTTTATTAAATTAATTCGAATTCTGTCGGTGCACTTCGGGAAAGTTTCATAACGTTCCCCGTTTGAACTTTGAAACTGCTCGACTTTACCATCTTCTTTTATTTCACAAGACACAATCAAACTGGGCTACAACCTAAAGGATTTTCTAGCAATCTCCAACTGCGCTGCAACTCAAAAGGCCTTTGATATAATTTGAGATAAAAACTTTCTTTATGTACTTCCATTTTATATGTAGTTCAGGTCTTGAAAGTCTTCTGAAGTTTGTGGTATGTACGAGTATGCTTTGAAGCAGTTGCTTCTACAAATCTTTTGCAGTTTACTGTAATTTCATTCCCAAAGATATATATAAAATGTGTGTGCATTTATTTCCGGAAACAGAAGTAATGCTTTGAGTGTTTTTTCCTCCAGGGGTCCAATTATATGAAAAGCTCTATCGAGAAGAAAAGTGAGATGGAGACTTTATCTGAACAGAAATAATCGTTTGTCAAAATGCTCACCAATTATGAAAATTTTACTATGACAATGTTTGAATAACTCGTCAAAATACATGTCACATCTTTATTCAGCTTACAATCAGCATACAACGAGTTCACGAACTCGTCAAAACAAGTGAACATGTCTCAAGAAAATCCTCTTTACTCAAAAGAAGTAAATTACAAAAGCTGTTTCGCCTTCGAAGGGGACTGGAGCTGAATCAGCCGAAACACGGATTTGATAATGACATAAAAGAGCAATTCTACTAAATTATCTTGTGATACGCAAGCAAAAAAGATCTTTATTGGTACCTACTTTATGAGACACATTGAGTGTCGAGAGATGGTAGTTAGCGTTATAATACACGCATAAATTGAAGCGTAAGTTTTATTTTTATTGCATTTATCTTAGATTTTAAAAAGCAGTAAAAGTTAATCCTTCTGTTTATGTAATAGCAAGGATGTTAAATTAATTTCCATCTTCATAAAACTGAATCTCGGAATGGTGTCAAATTTAATCAGAAATGCAACGCTATTAAAATCGATGTATTTTCTTTTCATCTCGTTTGGAACAGAGTAAACAACTTGTACTTTTTCTCATTTACTACGATTGAATCCAATGTTTTAGAAAAGTCTCATTCATTCTATTTTCCATTTACTTTGGATTTTTTGTATGAAAGTATAACTGAGTAATCATTTAAATATATACTTCACTTGACTTGGCTTGAGAACTTTCAGTTAAATAAAGTAACTAATCTTTATGAATAATTATGATATAATCTTTCTTCTTTCTTTTTCTTTCTTTATCGTGTGGTTAGTGCCTAACCTGGTGTCAGAGTTTTTATGCCGCCCATGGGCGTCTGACTTGGCTTTACATGACGTCGAGAAATATCTGTCAGGCATGCTGGTTTCCTCACGATGTTTTCCTTTATCGAAGCAAGTGATAATTATACAGTACGCACATAAATCCGGAAAATCAGAGGTGCGTGCCTTGGGTTCGAACTCGAGACCTATGACTTGGCAGTCCGACGGTCACACCACTAGGCTGTGGTGGTGACATCACTGCTTATGATAAAATAATACGATAAATGATACCCAGTGAAACCAATTGATTTTTTTTTGTCTCAAACTCCTACAAAATGTAGTTTTTTTTGGGGTGGAATGGTCAGAATGTGAAAACGATATCTTATTTTTTCCCTTACTTACAGGAAATCGGTTTGAAATTCTGATGTAAACAAGACAACAAAACTGGACATTAACACTGAACGATCTCCACATGACATTGCGATTTACAATGTTTTGCGGCAATCCATTGTATAACTAACTGAGTTAAATAACAGTTTCCTCATCTCGTATGCAGATTACGTCAATTTCTCTTTCCATTAAGATAATAGACAGATTTAACGCAGTTTCTGCATAGACTGATGGTCAAGGCGCCGTGAAAGGTGCACTTGCAAGAAATTAATGTGGCGTTACAAACGGTATATTATTAATTATACTTTATGACCAAAACTTGATGAAAGTAAAAATGGTTATGCATAATTTGCTCATCTTGACGAAATTGTGAAATTTTCTTTCATAAGAACATGATTTCGTAATGTCAATAAAACTCATTGGCTTGTTGGTATTTCTTGTTTAAATACAAGACATAAAAATTTATTGCAATTAATTTGAATACAATCATTACCGACCTACAATAATCAATATATTTAATAAATAAATAAATATTCATGGACATTACACACAGCGCCATATAGTGCCACACTAAGCAACGAGGCTTGTGTCGTGGACACTAGATAGTTGATATACTACATAGATACTTTTTTTTTTGTAAATACATACTTATTATACATATAAACATCCATAACTCGGAAACAAATGTCCAAGCTCATCACACAAACATTTGCTCCTACCGGGATTCGAACCCGACCCTAAGAACGTAAGGCAGCCTCACTACCGCTGCGCCATTCGGGTTGTTTAATACATTACAAAGCCTGTATGCCACTGTCCTACAGCATTATATATTATGTTGTTATTTTGAGATAATTTCCTTTACAAAATAATAAAATGCTGCAAATCTGTCCACTTAATATCAGTATATATCTCACAGTCTCACAGAATTCATAGAAACCAATATGAAATGTTTATGTCCATCATGACCAGCCGATTCCTAAGCCACCCATTGGCTCCCAGCTTACACACTAAGCGTGGCTATTAACAAGACGTTGAGCTTGCAATCAGAATACGCAATGAGCCTCCATTGTCCATCCCACAAACAAAGACTAAGGATATAAGCTTATACGTCAAAGCCTATTCATTCTTGATAAGTCCAAAAACCCCCAAGATAGGGTGGGTCATCCGAGACTTATAAAAGGTGCGCAAGTTATTATGCCCATAATAAATGAACGCCCACGTTTAGCCAGTTTCTTTATTATGTAAAACTTGTAGGCATAATTATGAAAATTTTCGGTCTTACATTCCTTTTCTGGTTTGTTAATAATTAATGAGGTAGCCTCCGTATTGTTACTGAACAAATAAAAAAGGATATTTTTTTTACTGAAATAAATATTTTTTCGTCTCATTATGGTATCGCTTAGGTAAGCAACGAACGATATGTCATCGTAACGAGACACACATGAATATGAATATGAAAATCCACGGTCAGCCATCGTTCGTTTCGTGTTATTTTTTGGCCTTTAGTTTCATAGCCAAAAAATAATTCAACACAAGGACAAACGTGCCCATACAGAAAAAAAAACCGTTTAATTTTACGAATAAACCCCTTGGGAATAGTTATTAAAAGCTATTGTTTTCGAATTTAATATTCATCACTTCAACAGCAACACAGAAATTCGTTCCGCCATTTACATTAAGCTGCATCTACAAATTAAATCACTTTATCGAAATTGCTTGAACCTTGAAAGAGCCATGAGAAAGCAATTTATTTAATACAATAAGCAACCAACTTGAGAGAACAGTTATAGGCACATTAGAATAAACTTAATCGGTTTATAAACAATTTGTAATAACCCACTCGTCATTAGCGTTGGCTTATCAAGAATGCACCTTAATTCTTTACGAAAAGATTGCAATTCTAATGAAAGGTACAGGAACGTTGAATCCAAATAGGGGAACCTTACGGTACTTGACGGAGAGTGGAGCGGCACAGCGTCGATCGAGTCAGGTCAAAGGTTGCTTATTCATACATTGTTAGCAATCTTCTTTAAAAGGTGCCGTTTGTGATTCCAACATTTGATCGTAACCACTCATTCGTAATAAGAGTCACCAGGATCGAGAGCTCGACAAATACTCAGCAAGCAGACCAACGAGATAATCGTGCACCTGTTTATAATTTTTCAAACAAAGTGGTCCTCCACCAGTTTGCAAAGTTATCTCAGGATAAATAAATAAATAATATCCCGTTTATCAGAGCGTTTAGATGGCATCATAAACGAAGAAACTGGTCGGCCGCTTACTAATGAGAGCTCTCGAGAATACTCGACTAAATGAAAAAGAACCTCTTTATTATTTTTAACCTTAGCTTGAAATGGTCTCATATTTCCAACCTTCCCAACGAAGCGATACCAGTTCAACCAGTCATTATTTACACGCAGTAAATTACAGAACTGAACAAAAAAGATCATCGATAGCCACAACTACCGGTATCGGGGCTACTAACACGGCCTGTCGCAACGCAGAACAATTTAATAATACGATAGAGGTCGTCGCATTTATGGTACACGATGAGCGGGTAGCATCGGGCCATACCGATGAAGCAAGCAACTGACCTTTACTACCTCCCCGCTTCCACCTCCCTTCTATTCCCCACCGCAGTCCCCTTTACCAAGTCACATCACGGATATACGAGTAATACCTTTTACATTAAAAGCCTTTATCTATTTTAATTCAATATTAAAAATATCGTGATCCAAATGACGTGATGTGTCATCTTCAAAAGCTTAATTAGATATTGATCTTTCATTAACATTGACACGCTAAACTGCCTTGGCAGTTTCTGATCTGACATTAAAAACTAATTAGGTAACATCGTGATGAGTCTTTAGGAGCCTTGATTTGTATTTGACATTTACATAATCATTTAGTATCAGATTCTTGTTAAATACGACCCAGATTTTGTTAAATCTTTTTATTGTGCTTATCACTGCTTGATGTGGGTCACTGTCAATTTTATAACCATTCAGGTTGATTCTGATTCATAATTTTATCATGACCCGCACTTTTATTTGACTTATAGAACAGTTATTTTACCATCCAATTAAATATCTAGTTTTAAATTCCAGTTAGCAAAGTTCACATACTTTTACAATCTGAACAAAGACCGGCTTACCGCACAGATGGTGAGCATAATAAAACCGTAGTTAGCAGAAAAAAATAACGACGTTGTTCTTAAAATAAACCAAGCGAAAACAAGTCCACAACTTGGATGCAAATTATATGCAGGACCTATGCAAAAATAAACTAGTAGTATTAAGCTGAGTATTTTTCCTTCAAATGGATTTGTGGGCATTGCAATCTGAAGACTGGTTTAGCGAAGTAATAGTTTCATGGGAAGGTAATGCGAGGCAAAGCTATAATCCCTATAAACCGTAGGGTGTAGGCACTGGGGCCGGATGCGACGGTCATATTTCATTACATGCACTTCGAGCAGGACGTGCACGATACTGCAGCGTTACAAATCCCGTAAATTGTTAGTCAAGTTCAAATTGGTAGTGACATAATTCAGATTCCTCAGTGCAGATATAGAAGAATAACTGTACCAGTTTCTAAATCACAAGAGTAGTAAAATAATATGACATTGAACTAATAAGCGACGAGGCTACGGACAAACACTCATATTAAAAGGGATGCTAATTGTTTTGGGCATTCAATATTGGAAAACTTTTTGCATAGGAAGTCTTGTAAAGCTAAACATAATGAACTCACTTATCGTATATCTTCATTTTTTACTTCATTCTTTGCTTTTTTTCTTCATCGCCCGGAATTGCACTTATGAATCGCATGAATACTTTTAAAGATACGTTTTTACACGGCTGTCAAGGAAGGGTTATATTTTTATATAAGATCATTTCAAAGTCACATAAAATTACTTAAACGAAGCTGCGCTTCTAATACACAGTGCAATCGTTCAGTGTAGTTGTTTCTTCAGAAATGCTAAATTCTGTTAGTAACAACTAAACTCACAAACAACAAAATACTCTTGCGTAAACTTACATCACATTCACACAGCGTAATACCTCAGTGCATATGTCTCCTTTGATTCATGAAACGGCAGATGACGCCGCCTTCATATCCGGGTCACCAAGATACAATCAGGAGGCTTTAAGGCGACATTCCGTATCCAGCAAAGCTACAGTATTATTTATATCGATATGGCATGTCTTCAATGTAAGCCAATCAGAGTCAGTCGATCGGAAATTCCGCACGGAGCGTCACATGGTAACATACAGAAATAGATAATGTCGATACAAAATGCATAGGATAGACGGCGCTCTGTAAACATGACATACCAGAATCGCAGTGGTTTGTTTCAAACTATACGAAACAGATGGATATTACAATTGAGATAGAAGGTACTAAAACTACGCTGTTTCCATAAAGAGAAACATTACTTTGTAAATAATAACCAGTATTGCAAACCTAGTCATGACTTAAGAGAAAAGATCAAGCTTTCCTGCACAAGTTTCAGAATAACTTGACCTTTAACACACAAGCAAAATACTAAAGATGACATCCGAAAAGTTATGACCTTCTGGCTATGCAAAAAAATCGTTTGTCATACAAGTGTCTATGAATTTTAATGATTCGTGTGACGGATTGATATTGGGCTGTGGAGATGACTGTGACTGATTAATTATAACTTGACTATGGCATCATTACACCCACGAATTGAGAAAGCAACGCACTGTACAACCGAATTTAAAACTAAAGATAATATGGCTTTTAATATTGCAATAATTGTAAGTATGTGCTTTACGGATGTTACGCAGTATTTAGGACACTTATGTTGTAAAACATTTTATATGCACAGTCAAAACAGCGCTTAAGCACTGCAATTAGTGTTACTAAGTAGCTTTAAAGTGTAACAGCAAAAGTAGCAGGTTTAAAATCGTCTACTAACACCGCACTCGCTCGTTACACTACATCTTTCATGAACACAGACGTTAAGAGAAAACGAATGTAAAAACAGCCATATATTATTAAATAAAATAAAGGATTCAGTTCAGTTCTAAAACCAGAACATAACAATGATGTAAATGGTGAATTTGAAGCTTTAATCTAATCCAATAGAGAAGCAATCGAAGAACAACAAAGTCAAAATAAATAAAGTTGTGCCGGGCCTATTTTTGTGAACAGTCAGCTAAGCCGCATAGATGCCCGGAATGGTGACTGAAACGTGCTAAAACACAATGCACGGAGATATTCTATTATAAGAAAAGTTATTTTTACAAGAGGCTGGTCCGAAGCAAATAGATAGATCTGATCAATTTGGTAGCGAATTATTTGGTGGAAACAAAATAACATGTTTGTGAAGATGAAACTTGTGACGATAAAAATTGGTAAATCGTGTGTCTGGTAAACAAATTCTAACAACGGAAAAAAAAATAACGGGATTCAAAAATCGATTACAAGAATTAAAGCTAAAACATGTTTGTTCAAGTGAAAGCATCAAATTAGTAGATTTGCACAGAGATTGTTCAAATATTCGGAATTTTTCACTTCACATTCACTTTTGTTCATTAGATTTTACTCGTTTTTACGAAGTTAGCTATCTTGAGCAGGATGTCGCGATATGCAGAGCGTGAGAACTCGATTCTATCTTAATAAGTTTACCCACGATTCGGATTCACCCAAGAAACGTCATTCAAGCGCTCATTTCGTAATGATTCAACTAAAATGGCTATAAAAATCTGGATCGCTTGTTTTTGCTTTATTGTTTCTACATAGAATCGATGTGAGCAGAATTTATTACTATAGTGTATTAACTACTAGATACTTAACTAATTATTAAGTCTATAGTTTTAGACGTAGTAACTTTTATGATAGGAGTAAAATATACATCAAACCCCAAAATAGTTTCCGTTACCATTATAATATTAAACATTTCTAACAATAACAGTATCAAGGCAGCAGAAACCATCCGGAAAACTTTAAGATCGCTTCTATAAAATTCTACTCCCAATAGTTTTGCTGAGACTAAACAACTTGCGAAGTACACTGTATGAAATCCAACTGGGTGAGAAAATAAAAGCTAAAATGTCTAGCAACACGATAACTGTAACAAATAGAGCAGATTGGAAGGAAAACAAAGTTTAGCGCAACGAGCAAGAACTTTACAGACTTGTTTGAAACGAAAAAGAGGATATGAAATCAATTAAGGCTAGCTATTTACTATTTTAGTATTTGGTGATTTATTTACAAAGTAAACTTTATTCTTTTGTGGACTTTCAAATTCACTGGTCCGACTGGAAGTCAGAATCCCAGTAGTTTGACCACCAGTATTCCGATGGGATATTATTCAGCTGCATCCGGTTAGACAGGAAACCGACACTATGGAGGTAGTTGAGAAAAATCAAGGCAGGATGATGATGAGAATTTCATCTTCAACAGCATAGATATCATTAATCCCTGTAACCCAGCGTACGATAACAACTCGCCCACCAGTTACAAATTCAATAATTTATCATTAGGAAAGTGCTTTCAAAAGCAAAAACCAAAACAAAAAATAGGAACAATCTTCGTAACTAATCCATCATTCTCAAACACCTAGCATTATGCTATAACGAGTCATCACTAGGATGTTTGTTTAGAAAGTTACGTCGCAAAGTGCAAAAAGTATGTAAACGTTCATCTCTGCACTGTTCATATGCGCCTGGTAGCTGTTACACAAGTATTGCATAAATCCTTTCACTGCTTACAAATCTAGAATACGCATCTAAAATATTTTTTTATTGATTATGATCTTTTGTATTTTACTATTTTGTTGTCCTTTCAGTTTGAGAATTATGTTTTACCCAAGTGAGTCACGTTCATTTAACCAGCAAGTTTTGTGAAAGCATTTTTATATTACGTGTAACAAACCACAAGCTTTTTGAAAATTATTTTAAAATATTTGATTCAGATTTAAATTGGTACACAAAAACTTAACAATGCGATTACCTACCGCGCTATCAAAACTTTTTTATTTTTTTTATTTTTAATACATAATAAAGTATAATAACATTAATAATGGAATATACTGTAAAGTGTAAATGATAGCGTGAAGGTTGACAGGAGAATGGAAGAAAAAAACGTGTTGCGCCGAACCCAAGTAACATGGGAAAGGGAGATGATGATGACGATGATGAATGGCATATACTGATAAAAATATCCTATTAAATTATTATCAGCACCATTTTTTAATTTGGTAGAGTCTAATAGGCTTGTGTCCTGAAAAAATCTAATAAGTCCGTCAGCTAGATTATCAAACAATATTTGACACGTATTTTTTCTTTTGTTACGTAAACCAAAATTGACGAAGATACGACGCTTATAAAATTCTCAATACGTCACGCCGTGCTATAATTTTAGTGCGTTGTGACGTCACAAGCCCCCACTCGAGTTTTGATGCGTTTTATCTTTGTCAATATACATTGATTTATAAAAACAAAAAATACGTGTCAATTATTTTCCAATACTCTAACTGACGGACTAAATAGATTTGCAATTTATTGATAGTGTAAACTAGCCTATTGTAGGCGAACTAAATTCCAAAAGCGAGATATTCTTTTCAACTTTCCAGTTCTTCTCAATCTCCACAAAACTTGGCGGTCGAAGTTTGCCACGGATCTCGACTCTCGTTTCCTAGTTAGCCCACTATCCACAGTATCCACCGTTTGTATAAACAAAGTGAATTCTAAACTAGTATAGCAAACAGACGTGTGTTAGCACAATCAAACAGAGACATCCACGGTCTGAATTGGTTATTTTGACTATACAGCAGTTGCTAATTGAATTGTGTAGGTGTATACGATACGACCGATGTACCAACGTGTGTGTTGGTACTGTTACGTTGGTAGCTACAAATCTAATTTGAACGGTTTTATAGCTTTTGTTCATGACGATCAAAGTTTTCAAGAGCGAATGTGTGAATTTGATGTATCGTTAAAATTGCTTTAATTTTGCAGAGACAATTAAAATTGGTTTAGGTTAGCTTTTATTGCATTTATCAATCAAATGAAATGGAATGAAAACAAAGTATCATTCAGCCATACATCATAAAATAAACTACCCAAATTAAACAACCATCATGGTTAAATTACAAAATCCCATCGTCTTCATGCAAAATTTCAAAATCCACCAATCAGTGCAAACAAATTCGTGTCAGAACCCCTCGACAAATCATCTTCTGCTACGCTTTCCCCTTGTCTTGTTGTTTTCTAATTATCTACTCCATCTCATTCAAACCCCAGTCGGTATCGAGGCACAAAATGTTCCCAATTAAAATACACAGTAACACACATAGAGACAAACGGCACTTCAAAACAAACTCGAGTTTAATGCCTCAGATTGAAAGTTAATTAGATTCCCGATTCCTCCCACTGGGCGAAGCAATTTGAGGCGAAATTAATATGAACGAACAAGAAGAAACAATATCAAATTCGGTTGTTCCTATTTTCTGAACGCAATTTTACAACCTGCCAACAATTTCGTAAAACCGAACGGCATTTCGGTATCCAAAAAGTATTTTCCGCAGGGAATTCTAATAAAATTTAATTTGACTAATTTACTTCCTTAATTTTCCTTATGATAAATCTTGTTGATCAAATATAAAATGACGCAATACGTATATTTGTATAGCCAACTCATTTATTACCATCACTCACATTTACGCCTGCTTTGTTAATTGCATCTTACAGAACTTAAGTATCAATAAATAAGTTATTGCAATGCCATTCCTTGGCCTCATAATTTAATTCTTCGTATATAATAGTGTTTTCTATAACACTTTAAGAATACTAGCTTTTCCTTGCGGCTTCGCTCTCGTTATTATCGTAAATTATCCCACAGGAAAATTTTAAATGTGACCATTGACACTCAGGATAATGTAGCTTTAACATTAGTGAAAGAATTTTTGGAATCGAACCAAAAGAATACCCGCTACATCCAAAGTTACAAACTTAACCTCTATACAATTTATGTATACATTGCATAGTCTTATTATGTAAGTCCAGATAGATGATTCAGCATAAAACGACAGTAACCTAAGAACCATTTACATACGCACATATTACAAAATGACCAAATTTCAGAAACAACCAAATCAACAAAACATTGACTAAATCGTGACTCCAAGTGAAAGTGATTGGCCAGCAGAAGGCATTGAAAACAACACATCACGGCCTTGCAGATCAATCAGTCTGATCGTAGTGCGTGACTTGTAGCTACTGGCATTTGATTTTTGCAAAGCTCTGCGTGATGACGTTATAGTGACTCAAGCGCAGCCAAACGGATCGTTTGTAATATTATATATATTGTCCTTAATAAAATTACTTAAGCAGGTACTGTGTGTAGGTGGATCTGGGTTTATAATGTGAGGTTTAGTTCGTGTGCATATTTTTAAACATATTTTTAAGAATACTAGGTATTTTTCGTTGGAGGTGTAGATTAAATATCTGAGAGGCAGGCACTTTGACCATTTCGTATTGTGGCAAATATAATAATTTGCTGCCTTTTTCTTAGTTACAACGGGTCGGTGCAACACATTATTTTTTACCAATCTCCCTCGTCAACCGTCCGGAATCATTTACTCCTTTATTTTTCATTTAATTTCTCACAGAGTCCATCTTCAAAATGATGGATGGATTATGAGACGGGCGATGACTAAAGTATCAAAACTAAAATAATATATCATAATGAAAACTCAAAAACAAATAATGAAAAAAAAACATATTTCAAGTTAATTGCAAAAACAGCATCACCAATAAAAGAACTGAAGATGCAGTAAAATCCATTAATGACAAATGAAGAAACATACATACATAGTTATCTTACTTGAGAATCGTTTAATAAACTATTCTTAGTTATAAACCTGTGGTAAAGTTACTCATCGCTTATAATGGCCAGTGGAACTTGAATGTTTCTAGTTAGTGCTTTAAGATTTGATTTGATTTAATCTCTATCATCATTTTGTGTTGTAATTAGACCTATTATACTCCCATCACTATGACTTGACTAATTTTTAAACTATGAACATAAGAATGCAAACCTATTGGTATCTACCGAGTGCAAGTCCAGACTCCAGGCAGATAGTGAGAAATTCTTAAATTAAAAATAACTTTTATTTTAGCCTCGAATTCTTCTTCTTTCTCTTTCACACGTGGTCTGTGTGACATTTACTTTGGGTCTGCCTGCCTCGTCCGCTCTTAACTTCTCACTGACTACAATTTTGTTATTTGTCACTATCGACTTGAGCCTTGAGTCTTTCAGTCTTGAGTCTTTTCAACCTTGGATCTTTAAAAACATCAGTCATTACACAAAAATCAATAGACGATTTTGAAACCAAACACTAACACGCCACCGCAAAGTTAAAAACAACTTCTATTTCAATACGACTGGCCTTAACGTACAAACTACTTGAATGCGCGTCCAATCAATCAAACTTTTAACAAATCCATAACCTAATGGTAAAAAAAAAAACGAAAAATCAACAACTTGCACGCAAGTGTCATTAATCGAAGATGACAGGCGATAGCATTGTGGAGCCACCGTCGCGTCGTCACCAAGTTCGTTAAGGTTCAGTCTCACTAAACGTATGTGACTATATTTAGACCAGTAAACCGTATAAACTATGTATAGAGTTATTATCATTGAAAACGATGATAATTATGAACAAATTGTATTTTAATGTAGTTTTTTATAAAAAAAAAAAGAGAGAAAGACTTGATAATGTAATTGAAAAATAAATTATCGATTGTGACGATTTGCTACGCCTACACTAATTATAACTTGATTGTAAAGAGGTATGGTAACAACCAGTTAAAGTTCGTAAAGGCATTTAAATTAAAACGTATGGATAATGTAATAAGCAACCAATTTACATACACACACGGTACAGTAACGTATTAACATAAACATTATCATGTTATGCATATGATATTGCTTCACAGGCAGTGAGCACAAAATTAAAATCATGTGTGCTACCCATTACTTTTACTAATTTATCATTTGAATTAAGCGTAGCGTAAATATTTTATTAATTGGAGGTACATTTTATTCTAATTTTAAAAAAAATGGGTTTGTTCTTCTATTTATATTTCTCAACACAGGTCGTTTGACAGCGATTATTTCACGATTATAAATGGACATAATATCAGCAACAATGTTAAGATTTTTTTATTATGATTTTTGGTATTTCTTTTTTATTTACTCCTATTAATCCGCACGCACAGCGGGACCCACCACTAAACAGCAGTTCTAAAGGTAGCAAGAACACAATAAGCGCTATAACGAACAAGGGAAGTATCAAGTGCTGTTCAACCGGCTACCGTGACCATCGCACACGATCTTGATACTTGATTGAGATATATATTAATGTATTAGATACTCTGATTACATTACTGACTTAGCATTTTGTGTTGGCACGTGATTAGTTTTGCTCGTTATTGAGTTGTTAGAAAGGGATATCGTGGAGTAGGCTTCGGAAATTCAGCTGTTTATTTATAGGCATATGACGTTTATATTTTGTTATTGCCATGGATCCTGTTACACTTCTCTAGGGTTTGTTATTAAGCCCTAAATGAGACCTACCAGGAGGACACAAAATTCTATTTTCTTTTTTAGCTTCCAACCATACTTCAGAACGCACCGAACGTCCTTGGACTGCTCTGCATCCAAAAACAGTATTTATGCAAAGGAACTTAAAAAAACGTTTTGTATTCAAATTAAAATATGCAATCACCACACCAAGCCTACTTGGGGTAAAATATACACCCTGAAGCAACGAGTAAACCAACTTACATCTAAATATGCCTAAAAATATGAATGAACTATCAGCCAGGTCTTGGTACGACCTTACCCAACAAAATTATACTAATAGCGACCCGCATAACTTGCCTCTTTTTTATGAAGGTTAAGAATTTCCATAGAAAGTTTATTACATATCCATAAAATAAAAAATATTAGCTAACTATAAAACATAACTCTTTTAGGTCATGTTATGTTAATCTTTAATAAAAAAGCTTTCGTTGACGACTTCTGCCGTCTCGAGGATCATAAAAACGACAAGATCTTGTTACAGGGTGAGTCGCAGTTTATATGTAATAAAGCCTATTTCTTTCACAAATATATCTTTCAGCGTTCCATTTTATAGCTGCCTTACTGGCTTAAGAGAATCAGTCTTCTTTTGTGAGAGCTTCTGAAACTGCAATGTGGAAGTTTGCTCCATCAATAAGAAAGGGTTAAGTGATTTGGCGTGCGTTATTGAATATCGGCCTATCTTTATTGTTTGGTGTGTCAACTTCAAGCCTATTCTTTTGGGACTCAAGTGTACTAAAAAGAAGACTTTTTTATCAGCTCTTTTAGTAGCTTTGATGTGTCAACCGTTTTATTTTGTTTTGAGATTGTTTGTACCTAAGTTTTTTCTATTTACTGTAATGAAGACCTTCAAGCAAATACAAGAAAAGCAAGCAAAAAATAAAATCAAGAAATAAATTATTGCTAGTTATTATTCAAAACACAACCATGTTTTACTCAAAAACAATTCGTTGCATCATTTCTTTTTTGACTACCCGATGGTGGCGCTGCGGTACTGAGGCTGCCTTACGTTCTTTGGGTCCCGGGTTTGAATCCCGGTAGGAGCAAATGTTTGTGTGATGAGCATGGACATTTGTTTTCGAGTCATGGATGTTTATATGTATAACTAGTTCGGTTACTGTCCCACTGGATCAAAATAAAGGGATAAATAGTATCCTACATGTTAATCAAACACTGTCACAATTACTGTCACAATCACTGTCACAATCACTGTCACAATCACTGTCACAATCACTGTCACAATCACTGTCACAATCACTGTCACAATCACTGTCACAATCACTGTCACAATCACTGTCACAATCACTGTCACAATCACTGTCACAATCACTGTCACAATCACTGTCACAATCACTGTCACAATCACTGTCACAATCACTGTCACAATCACTGTCACAATCACTGTCACAATCACTGTCACAATCACTGTCACAATCACTGTCACAATCACTGTCACAATCACTGTCACAATCACTGTCACAATCACTGTCACAATCACTGTCACAATCACTGTCACAATCACTGTCACAATCACTGTCACAATCACTGTCACAATCACTGTCACAATCACTGTCACAATCACAGTCACAATCACTGTCACAATCACTGTCACAATCACTGTCACAATCACTGTCACAATCACTGTCACAATCACTGTCACAATCACTGACACAATCACTATCACAATCACTATCACAATCAAAATCATCGTTATTACAATCATCACAATAAACCTAAAATAACCCTGTATAGACTTCAAATCCACCATCTTCTGGATCTCAAATTAAATGCCATATTCGTAATCAGCACCCTTGATAATCTCGGTATTGACACCCATATTGATTTTTAGACATTTCAACCCCATCGCACCCCAATAGTGGGTGATGGTATTTCATGTTACAAACAAAGATTTTAAGATTGAAAATGGCGGATTTTCAATCTTAAAATCGTTGTTTTTGTAATACACCATACAAACTATACCAATGTTGATTTTCAGACTTTGTCACCCCATTTCCCCCTCTTAGGGGTTGAATTCTGAAAAAATTCGAACCCCTTTTATACTTATTTATCAATAGGAGCACTCCTGTGAAGTTTCGAATAAAATAGTCTAACTAATCTTGTTTCCCCATACAAACTTTGGAGCACCGTTTAAAACCCTTAGGGGTGGAATTTTGAAGAAATCCTTCCTTAATGCACTTCTAGACCACATAAGGAACCTACTTGCCAAATTTGGAATCTGTAGACCTAGCGGTTTAGGCTGTGCATTGATTTTTAGACTTTGTCTCCCCATTTCCCCCTCTTAGGGGTTGAATTCTGAAAAAACCTGAAACCCTTTTCAACTCATTTATCAATAGGAGCAGTCCTGTGAAGTTTCGAATAAAATAGTCTAACTAATCTTGTTTCCCCATTCAAACTTTGGAGCCCCGTTTAACCCCCTTAGGGGTTGAATTTTAAAAATCCTTTCTTAGTGCACCTCCAGAGCACATAAGGAACCTACTTGCCAAATTTGAAATCTGTAGACCCAGTGGTTTAGGCTGTGCATTGATTTTTAGACTTCGTCACCCCATTTCCCCCACTTAGGGGTTGAATTCTGAAAAAACCTGAAACCCGTTTCTACTCATTTATTAATAGGAGCACTCCTCTGAAGGTTCGAATAAAATAGACTAACTAATCTTGTTTCCCCATACAAACTTTGGAGCCCCGTTTAACCCCCTTAGGGGTTGAATTTTGAAAAATCCTTTCTTAGTGTATCTCTGCCAAATTTGGAATTTGGGCTGTGCGTTGATAGATGAGTCAGTCAGTCAGTCAGTCAGTCAGTCAGTCAGTTTCTTCTTTTATATATGTATTTATATAAGTATGTATTTACAAACAAAAAGTATCTATTTAGTATATCGACTATCTGGTGTCCACGACACAAGCCTCGTTGCTTAGTGTGGCACTAGATGGCGCTGTGTGTAATGTCCAGCGATATTTATTTATTTTATTCTTTAAATCTTTCAAAATATTGCATATCAATATTCTTTGGTTCTTGGTCTTCATAGTATTGAAACAGTTTCTCTTCATTTGAGAGCGTTACTTGCATCAAAAGTAGCCGCTAATGAGCTTAGTGTCTGAGAAATTGAGGTCAAACCTGAAACAGTTTTGGTAAAATCTTCTCGCCAAAGTATTATGAAATACCACACAACGTTACTGCAGCTTCGTGTCAAGTTGGTAAACTTCGCGATGATACCACAAGTTTGCAACTCATTAGGAAAAACGATCGTGTTATATGAAATTCACACGCGTGAAATTACTACCCCGAAAGTTTTGCTCCAACCACCTACTTAGGTGTTGGTGAGAACTATGTCATTAATTTTCGAGATTCATTAGAAACTTGAGTCAAGGATTTAGTTGGAACTTTTATTTTACTACGTAAGTTTAATACTTGGTAAATAAATGTTGGTAATTCCAACTTTGTGGTGGCGGTAAGTGGAAGTTTCTAGACACGCCTTAAAAGCCACATAACCCCTTGGATCGCTTATAGGTAGCCGCACCTCTTACTGAACATTAACTATGTGCGAAATGTACTTGTAGACCCATCGACCGTGTGGGAGTGTCAAGTAATGATAGCTAACAACTACTTTAGTCACCCCACGATAAGGATACGGCTGATATGACAATAGCCAATATTATTTTATATGTTGTTGTAGCTACTTTACCACAATGCCAATACAAACAAAGTTGTGATTCTAGTGTAGCCCAAATAATCCAAAAACAAAAATAAATATTATTTTATGCTCCAAACGTGCAGCTCGGTTTTAAAACCTACAAAATCGTGCAAAATATTTTTTACCAGAACATAACGTCATACATTTTTTTAGCGACATTCAGTGAATAGTACGCACGGTTTTCCCCAACCGGCTTTACACATCGACACGGCTATGCCCGGAGGCCTATGGCCGGTCCACAATTAGTTGAACGTATACCATTGGATTTAATTAACTACGTTCGTGGTGACAGGCAACTAAACCCGAGTGTGACCCGAGCATAGCATTTAAGCAGAACTTAATCGTACCAATACTGGAGCAAATTAAGCGTTGGATGCTGGATTAGATAATGATATCATAGCAGAAAATAGATTACACAGGACAAAAATAAACCACGGCTTATGACCTATGGAAGATGAAATGATCATATGAGCATATTATAATGAAACTTGTACATACTGGCTACTTGGTGGTGGTACATACGGTAATACTGAGAGCATGACATAGTAATTACAAGTCGTGATGATAATGAACTATATTTTGCCAAGCATAAAGACAATAGTAAAAACAATCAATTAAAACTGGAGTTTCTCCATAGGAAACGAACAACCTGAAACGTGCACCGTGTGAAAAGAAAATATTTTGAACAGGAAGTCCCATCTTTAACTTAAACCACGTCAAGAGCAAAAAATGAAAAAAAAAAACATTAAAATTGGTGTAATGAAAAATAAATTCACACAAACATAAAATATTCCACCCAATAAACCAAAAATATAAGTACAAAATGCTCGTATGGCCACAGGATACTGTTAATACATCATTGATTACAAATTAAAAATTGATTTTGCACATGTTGATATCGCAATCACGTACATGGTTGCAATACTCGTATATGAAATTATTAATAACGCTTAATGTTACCACGATTTTCACGTTAATGGTTGTGACGTTGTGGCCAATTCAGCGGATGATTCGATAATGAGGGATGTATTAACTCGTAAAACATTAATGCGAACGTCATATGGAAATAGAGATTGTAATAGAAATTATGGACAACTACGAGTTGTATAGCTACAGTGATCAAATTGTACGATTCAAAACATTGAAATTCAGCTCAGAGTATTCCAATCTTTTCAAATAATACGTACTGATTAAGAGTCTATATCAGTATTAACAGTAATATGTTTCTGTATCGCTTCACCAATTTCTTCAAAGTCAACAATGCTGGGCCGGCCGGCAGTCTCGACATAGATAGCGACAAAATCGCTAACTTTCGATCGATAATAACTCACGAAAAAATTCGGTTGCAATAACGATGCTTGCGAGAAATGCAAGTCTCTACCGGCAGTCTCGACAGAGATAACGACAAAATCGCTAACTTTTGATTGCTAATAACTCACGCAGGAATTCGGTTGCAATAACGATGCTTGCAAGAAACGAATCTTGGATGTAGAGTTTTGCGTTATTATTGCAACCGAATTTATTCGTTAGTAATTAGCAATCAAAAGTTAGCGATTTTGTCGTTATCTCTGTCGAGACTCCCGGCCCTGACCGTTGCCTACGATACCCGACACTTTACAAATATTCCGAACAAAAGTATTGCCTCCTCTTCAGAATCTTCTCGGAACTCAATTCAACACGTTTAAAATTACTTACGCTACAGAAAATTATTATAAGCGGAAAATTTTAGTAAGATATCGTCGAAATTGAAATAATATTTCATTTAGGAAGCCCGTGTTCTGGGGCCTACAGCTTTTCGAAGAATTTATGACGCCTACCGTTTTTGCCTTTACACTCGATTTTAATTTATTAATTTGTTTGGCAAGTGAACAACAGACGCATTCAATTTATTGCTACAAATAAATCTACTAGAATAGTGACGTCACGTTATCATTTGTGTGTTTTTGAGCAATAATTAAAGGTATTATTAAATGCTAGTGCGAATTTCCAAACTGTAATAAAGCTTATTTGTTCAGTTGTATCAGTGATTTTAATGCCGTGGTGGCAATTAAATCTGATGATTTACATGAATGTTTTTTGGCGATAAAGCTGGTTGTTAAATAGCTTTGGTATAAATTAACTGTCACATAAATTAGCAAATGATTTACAAATTAGCATCACAGCTTTAAATTTTGACAGTGTACCTTTTAATGCATACCTCTATATAATCCTCCTCTCCATAATCACTTGTGCATAATTATATTTTTTTAACACTTTATAGGTTTGCGTTTGCCCGCAACTCACCTGATATGAAGCCATGATGCGGCCTAGAGTGGAACACGCTTGCCTAGAAGAAACAGATTCACTCGAGCTTTTAAGATATCCGGATTATAATTATCGGGAAACAGAGAATAATACAATGTAAGACAAAATATACTAACATACACCATTCAATGATAGACCTGTTCTAGCACACGTTTCTTCATAAAGCTCAATATGCACTTCAATTACCAAAATCATTTCAGTAATCACATCTACCCACGTAGAGAGACAAGGTCTCAAAAGCGTAACCCTTCCTTTTAACCAGTATAATAAAGTTAGAGGAAGTTCCAAGTGAAAGTGTCACGTTACCTGCGAGAGACGTCTCGACGGACGCGTAACGCGTGCGTCGTGTGCGTAATTACGCGAGTGCTCACCTGAAACAAAGACACATCGTGAATACACATTGCTGACGGAGGAGAATGAAAAGGTATACCAGAATATTTGGGTTAAAATTTTGATGGTTTAGAAGTGTACCTAATACGAAACAATGCAGATGTAGGTAGGGTTGATTAAAATGGTTTTGATGTCAACAAAGAAGAACAAGAATAGTAAGAAGAACATGAAAAAGTGATAAAAATATAACACAACAAATATTCACATTTCAACGATCAAATAGGCGACAAACAATCCTTATGATAATGTTCATGCAATAAACTCTCAAGAACGTAGTTCCAAAGAATTTAAAACACAAACTGTCAACACAAAAGCAAATAAATCGATCCACTTGTTCTGTCTTGTTCTTGTTCTTGTGCTCCACACTGCAACAGCGTTCTATATAGTTACAAGGCTGCAATAAAGACGCAACTAGTTCATCATCATCATCATCAGCCTATTAATGTTTCCCACTGCTGGGACACAAGCCTCCTCTCTATGAGAGGGAATGGGCTATAATCCACCACGCGGGCCCAGTGCGGATTGGTAGATGTCACATGTCTTCGAATTTCTTGGTTCTAGGACATGCCGGTTTCCTCACGATGTTTTCCTTCACCGTTTTGAGAGCAGCGGTGATGAAATAAATTACACAAAGTAATGCGCCTGCCTGGGCTCGAACCCACGACTTACTGTTCGTACGACGGGGCCACCACCACTGGGCCACCGCTGCTCTTAACTAGTTATTGTACTAAAACTTGACACCTAAGGATATACAGTAGGAAGCGCTGAACCGGGAACCCTGGTACAAAGGGAGGCCCTTGTGCAACACTGGAACATTATAGCTCAGATTACATCTTGAAACTCAATCCTAGCAATTTATACTATTATTCGACTCTTCCTACCATGAATTTTGCCAGTGCTATTTTATTCGAGTCTTTGTTGTTAGGCTAGTTATTAGTCGTGGGTTTATTTGTAAGATTATGTTTACCATTATCAGCAACTTTGCTGTGATAATTGATTCTCATGCAGACGTTACGACACGCCACCTCAAAACACACCACCGTGTTAATTCGAAAAATAATGGCACCAATTAAAGTGGCGTTGAAGTTACTATTTTATGCCAACACCGAATTGAAAATTAATGAACCCAAGGTGTTGCTATTCTCGCAAAAACAATTTCTTGCACGACATTCTTCGAAATACACGGTAAATAAATTGAAACCTACAGTCAGTGCTGTTGTACTAGCACTGTTAGTTTCCGGCGGCTCACGATTAAATCTATAAAGGGTTTAGATCACGCACGATACACATTCGTAGTGTTGAAATTATTCATGGATGTCACTAAAATATCAGTAGTGATAAATTGTATTTCCATTTATATGAACATTGTCATATTGTGTATGTTATGGAACATACACAATATGACAATGTTCATCATATCTTAATCATTCATAACTTTACCTTTCGTTTGCGATTATATCATTTTATTTTCCAGAAATAAACATACTTTCTTCAAGCTTATTATATCCAGTTTTTTCATTCATAAAAACAAAGTATTTAAAATTCTCCCGTAACAAATTGATGCGTGTAAATAATAGTTTTATTTCAACAAAAGTGACTCCAGTCTTTGAAGTTAACACGCAACGACACAATTCTTTTACATAACATGAATAAACTATTGTCTAAATCACGATAGATAAAATAGTACAAAGTACCATCAATAATGTTTCAAAATATTTCTTAAAAGCTTCTGTAGAACTAATGGAAGATGTGTTGACATTTGATAAGTTCCTATGAACAAATATGTTGTGACGTAACGTGTTATTTCAATTTCACGGCCCTACTAACACAATCAAGATTAGGTCAACAGATAAAAAAAGTTTTTCCGAAATCGATTTTGAATGAAAACTTTTTTATGAAATAGGGCCAAGTTTTTGTAGCTTTTAGGGGTGTAGAATCGGGTCAATCATACTTAGTATTTATTAATTGCTGGTTCGTAAAGAATGTTCGATGTGGTTCGTAAAGAATGTTTGATGAATGAATGAATTTCCTTTTACTTTTACGTGTCTACAATCGAATGTGACCTTCGGCATTGTTACTTTATTGTAGGTAATGGTGTCGATTCTGTTGTGCACAAACTAAACTTAATTTAGGCTATTGCTATCTTTTACTAAAATGCAGTGCGAGAAAAGGACGGCAATAACTATTAACTAAGTTAGAGATGTCAAACTAGTTTATGCCTTGCGCTTCACCGTGTTTTTAGTCGACATGTTTTTACGTGCACCCTTCATTTGTATGGAAATATTAGTTTCAATTAAATTTGAATGCTCTAAATTACGTCCGTCTCTTTCTCGTTTTATTAGAGAGAAAAAGATAGCAATAGCCTAAATTAAGTTTAGTTTGTGCACAACAGAATCGACACCATTGTAAACTTAACGAAGGAGCAATATGAATAATGTCCCAATTTTCCGAATTCTGGTATTAGGGTCTCTAAAAGTATTATAGTTTTAAATTCAAATTAATACCGATTCAATATTTAGATTTCAATGACCTATATCCGAAAGCAAATCAACCTCGTTTTGAACTGGGTCACATATTGACTACAGGGGTTACACATTCAAGTTGTCAATCTTTTAGTGAAGATATTATCCGTAAGCAGCTTTTAGTACGATAGCGTAATTGAAGACCGTGTTTGTATGATTACCGTTTATTTCATTAGATAATTCCTACACAGGTTATTGATTCGATGTCTACTTTTTACATGCTTTTTAATACGATTTAAGATATGCTTTTAATTAAAGCGAGACATGCGTTTCCATCTTATAAAGAAAATTTATCTACCGTGACGACCTCAATATCTTCCAACGCTATAAATAAACTTGGTCTTCACAACAGTAATTTCACTTTCTTCTAGCGTCACCAAGATATCTGTTAATAATATCTAACCTATAACCTCACGTCTTACATTATCTACAGAACTCGACTCTTGAAAGACTTTCGCTTACGCGTATAAAGTCCGTCCACCACTTTATGAAATGACATTTTCTTCGATTAACGTGCTAATGCATAGATCACACAGTTCACACGTTGGCCTCCGAGGCCGATCGATCGTCGGCACCAGACGAACCCCTTTAGCTGTCAAAGGTCGCAGGTAGCGGTGAAAGTGTACGATGCTTTCGCTAGGCGGTCCGCCGCGTGATTATGTCCCCGGCTTAATGTCATGGAAAGTACGCGCGATGACGAAAGTGTTAGATGATATTCTGGAGTTATAGAAATTATAGACTGACTTATATATAAGAAATATTTTTTATCGAATCGTTCTAAAGGTACAGTATGTATTTTTCATGCAATATAAACATCTGTTGCTGCGTGCATTAGTCTACCTAAAACTGAAAATAAGTTCGACCGATTTGAATGTAATATTTGTTGTCTTCTTAATTGTCAGGTCAGGAATTTTTTGCTAACCCTACTTTTTATTTACTACTACACTTAGGTACGTACGCAGACCCGTGCAAAACGGGGGCGGGTCACTAGTATAAATTAATGATAATACAAGCCAGGTCTGCTCTATATTGTTTTACTACCCAGCATATTAAAATATAAGGGATCAGAATAATAAAGAGTAGACCCATGACCTAAGGAAGCAGCCGAGGAAGCCAAAAAGCGGTAGGCTTAAAATTACCACAGAATAACGACGAACTTTTATCTTTTATTAACCATGACCTAAAAATGCCAGACTCCCGAAAAAGGCCTTCACTCTTTGACCTTTAGTTAGAACCTCTTTTTAGTTAGATATTACCTGTTTTATTTTCCTAAATGATGGGTACTATCTGTGTCATGGAAACCTGAATCCTCCGCAGGGAGCGAAGGCAATAAACTAGCGAAAGCTAAAACTTTCCCGACATTATTAACATTTATTACTTGTTTTAATTACGCATAAAAGCCATTCGGATTAGACTAATTTAATAATTTTACTTTAGGCTGTCAAATATTCCTCAAGGACCCTCTAAACTTTGTTACTAGCAAGATAGGGCCTTATTCAAGAACATATTAATAGTTAAATCATTGCTGTTTGCACCTGTACCCACATAGCAATAAACAGACAGAGACAGCACGAGTAAATCAGCGCGGATGATCGCACGACAACTAAACGAATGGACACGAAAAGAGCCGAAGGTTAAGATAGCAACTGATATGGGGGGATTCACTTTCCGAACGGACGGGGAAAGGTCCATTCGATTAGAACGAGATTTATGTGTACTCGGTCACTTTGGGAACTTTCTATACATTATTACGCCGTTACTATACTCGAATAAGATGGATGTGAGCGAAAATGCGAGGTAAAAGTTACGTATCTAAAGAAATGAACGAAAAATATTTATGTATAACGTTCGAAATTCTTATCAATTTATACTGAAGTCGACTGCTGGACCTATATGCCTCTCCCAAACCGTGCCATAATACCCTGTCTGCCGCATAGTTTGACCTTGACACCTTTTTAAAGTCCACCTAACTGAGGGCATCTTACGTTACGCTTGGCCGAAACGTGGAATCCTCAAATCCCCTAGATTAATGGGTTTATATTTGTGAGACTTTACGCAAAATATCAGACGGCAACAAAATAAAACTGACCGACCAAATAGTAGCCACAACATATTTTTCAAAAAAAAGAGGACCTGTATTAAACAAAACTATGTACTTAATAAAGTTACTTACAATACAAGAATAAAAACACATCTTCAACATGAAAATAAACACCTCATTTCTTACAATTTATAAAGTCCAGCTCATTATTCTTCCTTAGAAAGGAAATACTGCACAGCTGAATTACAGGAACAAAATAATTTAGTCCGAGCCGGAGGCTCTGTGCTATTTCAAGCACAATTTTCTTAACCAACAGGGGTTAATTTGGTCTAAGTGCGAGCCAGCTAAAATGAAGGCTGTATTAATTTATTTGTCCCATGTTTTTTCATGTCTGTATAAAGATTTTTATGACATCGTCAGAGAAATAAGGTAAGGAATGAAAGAAGTAGAAAACTCAGAAAGCCCAATATGGGAGCAATTTCATACATATTAAAGCGGCTATGGGGATCTTGACGTAAAGAATTACATTCCCTTATGAAAGAAAAAAAGACCATTAAAGTCTATAGTATAAATAAATAAACAGAATTCAATTTACTTTAGGTGTGCTCATGTTTCGTAAAAAAAAACAATTTTCTGTAACTTTATTAAAAGTTCGGGACCAAGATAAAACTTAACCTCTAAGAGATACTTCATATTTTAAATACCCGTGCTAATAAAATTGTTTAGAATAATAATTTAGTGACTAGAAAGATAATTAAGTCGGTTTTGGTGAGATTAACATAAAATATGTTTAAATCATTAAATTAGGCATGTATTTGCATTAAAACATGATTTTCTGTCCTCGGGCGATGCATATTGTGCAAGGAACTATGGAATTAAATATTAATTGATTGCTTTGGTATTTAGGTGTCAATTAATGAATGTGACTACTACTACCAAACTGATTGAGTGTTGCCAAGTTCACAGTAAAAACCCTGAGGTCTTGGATATAAGTCAGCGGGATAGTTGCGAAAATATATAAATCTAATGCTTATCATTTTGCAGTCCAAGAACGGAAGAAATACTCGGAAAATTTTAGACGTTTTCGAGCTATAAATGGTGCGACAAATTTCTTTCAAAATCCTTCAGATTATGATACAAAATTGTGATAAGCAAATTGAGATGCAATGCGGGTCTTACTTCTAAATTATTATTATTATAGCTAGCCTGTATTGTCCCACTGCAAAGGCCTGGACTTCTAAATAAAAAGTTATAAATAGAAAGTACTTATACATACAATGCCTCGCCTAGTTTAAAAAAAAACCGACGTGTAAAATGTTTGTAAAAACCTATTTTCAAAATATACATCTGTATACTTCGCACATACGATCGTTACCTAATCATTATCAAACGTATCTTAATAATAATTATGTATCCTAGAAACCAAAACCGAATTTAGAACATTACAATCAAATTGCAAGAATCCCTTTAATCATCCAACCGATTAGTAAATCATTGTCACTCACCCAAGTGTTCACTCAACGACTCGACGATACTAAAAATAGATTCACGAGAACCCGTCACTTTCTGTAGCCCGAGTTCGTACTTGACAATCGTTATTAATTCCTCTTAAAACATTACTTAGTCAAGTTTCTCCATTACTCCGCGTGAAATACCTTATTGTAGTTTCTCATTTAGTCACGTAAAACATTAAAATAGGCAGGTCCAAGTGTTTTATATGGCCCAAGAAATTAATGTGCCTTATAAAACCCGAAAATTATGAGAGCATGAACCTGTTTTCATATACAAAGTGTATTATTACTTTTGTACAGTGTGTTAAAGTTGTAATGATATTTTTTTTCTAATCTTCATTAAAATTAGGCAGGTTTTTGCAATACTTATTGTTGATAAGAGGGATTATTAGAGTCGATATTCGCCATTTCAAAGTACTTAGTGTAGCGCCACATCTGCGGAACGTACGGCGCCGAACGTTTGGTTGAATACGCTCGCAATGTTTTACTAGTTCCCTATGACACATCAGCCGAACGTTTGGCATAGATACTATGCCCGATAATTCAGTCGCAGAAGCGTTCGGCGCCGTACGTTTCGCGGATTACGCAGATGTGGCACGACCCTAATACCTGCTTTTATTAATACTGTATCCTATAGCTTTGAATGAATATAAATATGGATGGATGGAGAGGGAGAGGAAGACCAAGGAAACGATGGATGGATTGTGTGAGGAATGATAATTATTATGAGGGAAAAAGGTGTAAATGATGAATGAGGCGTGACAAGGGAGAATGAAAGAAAAAAAAACGTTTTGCGCCCACCCCAAGTAACATTGGATGACGGCAAGAAGATGATGGCGTAAAAGTACGCATAGTGCAGCAACTCATAGCTATCTTTGAGTTGCAGCACTATGCGTGCTTTTACTAGTTGCTGGTCAGCAATATTACGTCACTGTAAAGATTTATTATAAAACTGCCCAAGTGCGAGAGAGAGGGTTTCGTACATTGCCAAAGTCAAATGTTTTTATTAAATTGTGGTATGTTTTACAATAGGTACAACTTCGTAAGTGAACGTATTATGTTGAAGTTACCACTTTTTTCAATTGATAGAATTATTTTATGTTTTCCTGTGATTTACAAGCAATGAACTTTATTTCGCATTTTTTTTTCAAAATTTTAGGCTCAGTAGTTAGTTTCTGAGATCAGGGGAATGGTCAATTTTCGTCTTCCTTCATGAATATGACACAGGAATGTTTGCAAAACTATTTTTTTTTATTTCTTAATTTGTCTTCCGAAAATGACACTTCGGTATAATGACACTTCGATAGGATTACACCAGCTTACCAAATTTTACCTAATTTGGTCTATAGTAGATTCGGAGCAAATTGGCTGTGACAGACGGACGTACAGACAGACGCACGAGTGGTCCTATAAACATTTTTTCATATTTTGTACGGAACCCTAATAAATGTTTTTTTTTTCTGTAAATACAAAAAAAAAGTATTTTTGATAGAAATTTTCATTTCTTAATTTTTACCCGACTGCTCAAGGAAGGGTTTCGCGCGTATCTTGGATGTTTCTTTGTAAACTTTATTAGTACCTCGTGTGTTCCAAATGGCTGGATAGATTTCGACGATTAAGGTATCATTAGATTCGTCTCAAAAACCCAAGTGTCCATACAAAGTATTGAAAAAAAAAGCAAAATAGTGCTAATTTTTTGTGTAAAAGTCGTTAATATTTTTTTTTCCTCGACTGATCCCGCGGGATCCGCCTGTGTGGGATCAGTTTACTAAAGAGCCCCAAACCTATCGAGTTTGTTGTTTGTTGGTTGTTTGTATGTTAAATGTAAACCAAATAACTTGGCCGACCGTACATTAATTAATATTTTTATCAGCGTAGTAGGTACGTCCTGTTTTGTACTGTGTGGTTTTAAGTTCGGTGATATCGTAAATTTTGTACCTTGTATACCTACCAATTAGGTGTACCAATACTGATAATAGAACCGATAAAACTATGAATGAATGAATGAAAATTATATTTCAATATTAAACACATAACCTACATTGAATAATTGTACAAAGTTGTGTAAAGTATCATTTAATTGTACTTCTGTGTATTGTGCTATGTCTTTTGTGTGCACCAAATAAATGGTTTATCTATCTATATATATGAAACACTTATTTTGATTTACAAAACTACGCTGTGATAAATGTCCCTAAGAAACGCGCGAACCGCTCGAAGTGTTCGTGCACGTGCGCAGGTGTGGACCCGCCTTAACATGTTACAAACATTATAAACGACGCTATAACAAAATGTTCAAACAAGTGACAGATACATGAAAATGTCGTTAGATGTTGATTTATGTAGGCCTGTGACTAATGTGTGAGACGTCAGTTTAGGCTCTCACCTGATTCCATGCTTATCAGTATGACTGACACTGAAAGCTTTATTTGTATTTGTGTTTACTTTTAAGAGTAATGGTAAACACAAATCACTGACGTTGCTCAAAAAGCCGCTAAGCTAAAGTGGGACTGGGCTGGCCATGTCTTTAGTTTAGTTTAGGCGACGCGGTAGACCTCGCAGGAGATGGCGGGACGAGCTGGACAACCAACAACCAGTGGTCCACATTGACCCTGGATCAAAGAATTTGGAAGTCATGGGGAGAGGCCTTTGCCCAGCAGTGGGATGACCTAAGCTAACAGTAACAGGTAAATATTGTAAGCACACATACTGCATGGAGTTGAAATCAGATGAATCTTTTAAATTAAAAATAAGTTGTACAATACAGTTATGAGAATGGCGGTGTTGATAAAAAGAATATATGGCCAAATAATCATTGGATAAAAGATAATATGGCTAGAAAGAAGGTGACTACTTAGCTGACAAGGAATAGAGAAGTATGGAAGACTAAAACAAGCTAAGCCGGCCCCAAATAAACTGGTCAGAGAATGATGACGTTGAATGGGAAATATATTTTCGACAGTAGACAAGAATATTAAAAAATAATTTTAAATAATATTCATAGGCATAGTCATAGCATAATAATATAATGTTCCTGTGGAGGAACATTATATTATTATGCTGACTGAGAGGAAAATAACATGCACAAAATATAATACCGACCCAACAATAAAATAAAAGGATTGGCTCAATCAAGCAGCTCCAATTTATCCACAAAGAATATCGCAATGATCAAAAGCGGCATCATTACGATAACAGCGCAATCGAATTTCGCCTCCAAATACGAAGAATCGGGAACAGTTATAATCAGCGCCCACAAACACTACAATGGATATTACGCAATGCGATAATTTCCTCCGAACAAAAGGTACGGCAGTAATAATAATAAGTGCATGGCACACAATGCATTTATCATAATTCAACTTCAATGAAAACATTCAGAGCTGTGGTTGCGAATTCTCAATTGGATGCGATTGCTAAACTAAATCTGCAAGTGTAATCATAATATATTAAAAAGAGATAAAATGATGAACTCATCCGTCCATCACTTATAGAATGGAATGGAAATAGAGGCAACACGGTCGGGTACTCAAGGTCACGTGATGTGATGCATACAAAACTTGAAAGACGACTTTATAGAGATACCGTTAATGTCGTAAATATAATATTAAACAGGATTCTAGATTACAAACTGGTATCGATAAGAACAAGTATAGATTTGATATAATAATGAGAAATAAATATTTTTTTAAGATACAAAAATATAAAGCAGTTGTTCACAATCAATACAAAACACGAAATAACGGTGCCTTAAAATACCATCAACTTTACCTCAACGAAAACTTTTATAAGTAACACGTGTTCACATCATAATGGCACTATCAATGGTATGAAGAACCGCTATAAATATTCATGTCACGATATATAGAAAATCGCAATTTACCACCGAGAAACACACATCAAAATTTACTAAAAAAATAAAACTAAAACGTTAGAAAAACTAGTAATCAATTCAAAACATTAATTTCTTTGTAAACATTGATGTTATTGGTACTTTGATGTTTTATAAAGTTTTCCAAGTTCTCACTACATATTGTACTGTCACACAAGGCTTGCAAATCATAATTATTACAAAACATATTTCAATTTTCAATAACAATATTAGAAACGAGGAATTCAGCGTGCAGTTTCTTGACCTTATACAGCGCATTTACATCCAAAAAACGAGTTCAGCAATACATACATAATGTCATACTGTCATGTTACGGGACGAGCTGGACAAAACCAACTATCAGTGGTCCACCTTAGCCCTCAATCGAAAAAACTGGAAGTTATAGGGAACGGCCTTTGTTCACTCAGGAGTGGGATGACTCAGGCTGACAGTTTTGTACCAGTATCATACTGCAAACAGAACCAAAAGCAACAAGTCCATGAACGCTGCTGAAGAAAAGAAGGTAATTATTAACTTTCTTTTAAAAGTCGGAAAGGAGTATAAAAGTAACATGTATACTGTACATAAGAATGAAGAACTGAAGGTTGATACTTTGAGTCTTTGATATACATGTTAGCAGTAACGGAGCGGATCCCAACAGAGCCTATGTCAATGGCCGAGCAGCCTAATCCAATAAAGCGTACATTATACAAGATGCCTCCGTTGACGATACACGTAACGGTAACGATATTTAACAGGTTTCCGAATACGGTGTGCGAAGCGAGCTTGAAAAGAAACTCATTAATTCATTAGATGCTATAGTATCCAACTAGTCGGCTTGTTCGGTAGACTTTTTGGTTTCTGTTTGATAAAGAATTTGTACGTCATCAAATTGTGGTTTGTTAGGGTTACAGGATTTTGGCTTGAATTAGCTTTATGGTAATTTTAATTTATTTTTTTCTCTCTAAAAGACACACTTTAATAATAAATAATAATAAATAAACATTTTATTTCTCTTCCACAAAGGCGCCTTAAAAATATGATTATACTACATCAGATAAGTCCTTTGTGGGAGACTGGTATCTGCACTAGGAAAACCCTGTCACACAGATTACCAGGCCCCCCCCCAAAAACAGTGTTTTAGTATTAAATCTTAACAAGTTATTGTAACCTTTGTTAGAAGAACACAGTAAATAAACAAAGGGAAAAACTAGATTTATAGACTTTAACGAATCACTCCTCCCAATACATTATTATTAATATCGGTCCATTAATCATCGATCTTTATTGATTATAAATTATATTAATATGTCTAAATAAATAAGCACAATCACTGGATTCATCACCAATTGATACAATTCTATTAAAATGAACTACAAACTCAGTTTGAAACGTAATTTAATTCTATTATTGTGCACAAACGATGTACATAAGGAACAAAAAATAAAACACTAATGTGACATTTATAAAGCCGAGAATGCCGTCTGGAACGGTTCCGGAGCCTCCAGCGATGACCCTATCTGAGATTGTTCAACGGACATTAAACCTTAAAGGGTTACGATAAGGATCAGAACAACTGGAATTTACGACGTGTTTATAGACCCGATAATAACATAAAATATTACCTGTCATGTGTTAAGAATGAGATTATCTTTTAATATTGCTTTCTTTTGTAATGCATGTTGCTTGGTGTGAACGTCTACTTTGATAACTTTCGCACTAACGTTATGTCTTATAAACACTCCTGCATATTTTTCCTCCTCTTCCGTTCTACTTACACTCAGTCCGAAGGTCAATATGGCACCGTTTATAACGAGAAGCAACATTCCGAAACAGCCCACACGAAATCGTCAACAATTACCATATTTATACGTACACCATAAATCTCTAATCGTCGGAATTAATTAACTGTCCTACATTTACGAAAACATCTACTTTATAAACATGGTTTTGTAAACACAAAAGCACGAAGGTAGAATCTTGGAAATCATCCGGCACACTTTTGTAAACCGGTTCCAGATAATATTACAATGAATGTAAAATGTTTATTAATGAGAGTAACAAGACTAGGCGACGGTCAATGGCAGCGGCCTTGGCAAACGCTGCAGGCACACGATTTGGTATTACATATACAGTTACACTGTTAGATAATTTTGTTCACGCTACAACTTTAGTTCAAGTTCTTTTAACAGAAAATGTAATGCGAAGAAATGTATTTTTATGTATTAAAATGTTGCCCCACACTTGAAATTTGTCCTGTACCGTGGATGCGTTAAAACAGTTAAACTCACAGCAGCCAGCAGCAGCAATCGCCTTGCCACCACTGAGCCACATAAGATTGAGGGAAAAATAGGGATGAGACTCGCACGGACCAGGGCAGCATGGCATAACAGAGAGGAAGACTGTTATGATACTCAACAGTTGTGGGTAGAACCAGGCTGACATTGATGACGGTATTAACGATGTTATCATGTTATTTCGTATAATTATCACTAGCCACAACATACGTCACAACACACTTACTAGTGTACGAGAAATTGTCTACCTGACATATTGTTTGCTTTGCTAATAATACTTGGTAATGATGTTATTTCCTACAACGATACAGTATTCATGTTAAGCTTTTTTGATGGAAGTAATCGTCGATGAGAATCACAAGACCAGGGAAGTATGACAGAAATGAAGAAGGTAGCTACCAATAACGGCGATGAAGAAATTATTATTATCTATCATCACTGGCTACTGCTAGTCCTCAGTTAGGTACCAAACCACTAAGAGTAATGGCAGTTATTTTAATACACTCACACGCGAGAAATTGTACACCTAACATATTGTCCGCATTGCTTATTATAAGCTTTGTAATCACGTCATTCACTGATTCGCTACCGTATCCTTTGCTAAGCCTATTCGATGGACATAGTCGTGCCGTCTCGATCGGCAATCAATTGTTGGCATTGATTTATGCGTTTGTTTACATACATGATCTTGCGGTGTATATGGTGAAGATAATTATCGCACACAGATGAGGTAACACTGTAGCTAGAATATAAATTACAAGGAGTGATGTTGCAGTGTCGTGTCAATTATTAGGAGTAGGCTTTGGAGATGTATTAGCTGGTACAGCATTTACTAGTCTCATACAAGTAACTGATATCGATACGTAACGTACTAATATTCTTTAATTGTCGTATAATTAGTATAATGTCTTATTTGTATTCCGCGAGGGTATTGACACGGATTTTTACCAGGCTAGCCCAAGATTTTGTACAATCTAACTATGCCCAATAATATGTTGTGATTTTGATGATTTCTGTTTCTCAATTTTAAGGCATTTTCTGCTGTTTGTTTGTGTATCATCAGTTTGTTAAAATAAGTATTTTTATGAGTATTTAAAGACTAAGTTGGAATATTGCTGTACTCACAATTAAAACACCGTTAACATAGCAATAAAAGTCTAGTTCATAAAATCACAGTCATAAATTACGAACACAAACAAAACATGAGTTAAAACTCCATGTAGTACATAAAAAAAACATTAGTTCATAAAACGATACAACCTAGTATTGTATATCAATCAATGTCGGTGCAAACATTAGGTAAATTGCCTTTAATGGTAGTCTACATTTTGTTAACTATGATTACAATGTAGTAATTAACCATTACAACTAACAGAGCATTGAAAACAGCGCACTATTTAATTTATGTGCCTTTCTGCGTTTACTCAACTGGTTCTTTATTAAAATTTTGTACCAAAACAATAACCGTAGTAGAATATTCTAGGACACAGATGTAAATCTATAAAAGACGAAGTTGCCCTTGGTTGTCTTCGGAATTACATATCTGGGGGCTCGGTTGTGGCCCCGCCAAGACGAGTCAAGCGAAGCGCAAGGGCACTACCTACCCTTTCTCGAAGCGCTTCGTCGTTTTTTTGAACCCTTATAACTTGGGTTTGGATTGTACCAGATAAACAATTCCCAGGATCAATAAATATATATAGTCAGTTGAGATGTACCTAGCGAGTAATCTTCGGAACTATTGATCCAATTTTTGAAAATTCTTTCACAAGTATTATCCCCGAGTGGCATTAAAATGTTTCGATGGGATAATTTACGACCTTAACGTAAGCGAGACCGCGAGAAACTAGTATATAAACCACTGCGAATGAGGTGGTGGAACGTAAGAGGGAGAGAACCTCACGTCCCAGCCACCGCGGAAGACGCACCGGGCGTCGGAGGCCAACGTAGGCGCGGGCCTGTGGACCGTGAGCTATGGGCTAGCTCGCCGTCCGTCCGTCTTATGACGACAGGCCGTGTCGACGGCGCGTTCGTGTTCCACGCGCGCCTCAAAGAGGGTCAGCAAAGGGAAGGGATCCGCAAGGGCCAATGCCTGCCGCGGCTGCGGGGCTGTTCGAAAGAGATATCGTGGCTCCGGAACACAGAGGGCGATGAAGGAACATGGATGGGTTTTAGTCAGTAAAAGTCTGATACTCCCTTCCGCTCCGCCCAGAGCGGGAGGAGTCATTTGATGATTTCCCATCAGATAAAAAAAACTTACAAACTACTCGCGTTAGTAATAATGTTCAGGATTAACAAAGCTCGGTGATGAGCCTGGATGAGAATATCTGAAAAAGCGAGTTGCATCAGGCAGGTGATTGGAGAGGCCTACGTCCAGCAGTGGTCTGTGGGTGATGATGGTTACAAAACTCGATCGACTAAGGAATGCTAGTTAGCAACTGTAGAAGACAAACTACATTATATAATCACCAGTCTTTTGGTCACTTTAAAACTAACTAGTCCACATTTCAATGCGATTGAACAGTCAATGGCAAGATCTTTTAAGAAAACGACGAGTAATGGTACCGCTTTAGTTTCTAAGTTTGCTAAAGGAAATGGCTCATTATGGTGTTCGAAAGTAGCATGAGCCGGTGAACGGATACTATTGTAAATATTTACTACACTCATAAACTGATTAAAATACTAGCTCAAAGTATTTTAAGTTCTTTAGCTTCAGTTCTGGTAGTTTTAATTTCTTCTTGTTGAAAATGGTGAAGAATGTATATTATGTATGGTCGACCAAGCTATTTGGTTTACATTTTAACATGCAAATTACATTGTAAAATGTGAACCAAATGGCTTGGTCCACCGTACCTTTTCCATCTCATCATCGTCTGACACTATAGCACGTTATTTGAGTTCTGAAGTCTTTTTCTGTCATACTTATTGTCTTGCCGCCATTTCTGTAATAACTAAGTAAAATTATCATGACTATATTTAATTTTAAAATTAAATTTAATCAATAAAAACTGCAGGATTATTTTTGCCATAATAAATTCAGCGCCGTTAAATAAATCTGTTAACAATGATTACGTCATGATCATTATTAACTGACTTAACTAGTTTAACTGAGATCAGTTAAACTATAAACAAGACACCTATAAAAATAGCACAGTTTATTCACTCCTATGGCTCTTGACCTAATAAAGCTATAAATAAGGTAAACATAATATATTTCAGCAGACACGGAAGCGTTTGCTTGTATTAAGACGAGTTTTCACTACGCGAGCCAAAAGAAAACGAAATATTCGACGACTTACATAGTAGGGACGAAGTCAAAACCCATAAAATCTATTCCTGGATTAGTCAGCTATTACATCGGCATCCTATATCAAGAATCGTGGTATTTTAGAAAACCACGTTTGTTATCCCCGAAATAACCCAGAGGTGTACTGAACATGCACCAACATTTCGCCAGTTTTGTTTTAAGGTTCATGTAATAGGAGGCGAGCCTATTGCCATCAACCGTACACAAATCCAGACTCCTTACTGTGAAATTTCTAATCATCATCATCATTTCGGCCGAAAGACGTCCACTGCTGAACATAGGCCTCCCCCAAGTGTCGCCATATTGACTGGTCCCGTGCGACTCTCATCCAGCGGGTTCCCGCAGCCTTCACAAGGTCATCGGTCCACCTAGTGGGAGGCCTTCCAACAGAATGTCTTTCGGTTCGCGGTCGCCACTCCAGAACTTTTCAACCCCATCGGCCATCCGTTCTGCGAGAAATGTGCCCTGCCCACTGCCACTTAAGCTTGGCAATTCTTCGGGCTACGTTGATAACCTTGGTTCTCTTGCGGATGTCTTCATTGCTGATGGAAAATTTCTAATGGAAAGTTCAAATATACAGATGATCAGATACTTATCAAGACCGTTCTTACAAAAAAAAAAGGTGGTGTTTACCAATATCTACAAGTTTAGGTATGCGTATGTTTACATAAAGACCTTTTTTGAATCGACTAAAGATCCAAACGTTATATTATACAAATCACTACCCAATTTTGTTTTGAATTCACAAGTGGCCTACTTTACGTACTTACGTACTTTCTGTTCAATATTTGAAATGTAAGTAGACGCAGGGTTCTCAAACGGGAAATTCTTTTTTTACAAAAAAAAAACTTTGGGAAATACGTAACAGGCAAATCTATAATTTATTTATATCAATCTGTAACGGAAAACTCTAGTATTGACATGTTTGTAATGTGCTCGCAAACACGTTCGCCGTACCTATGCAAATGACTGCATTCAATGCTCTTTTCGTGTTCGGCATAATAAACGCGCACCTTTAAATATTTACTCGTACTTGTTTTAAAACTATATTACTGTAGGTTCACTGAGTAATCGCATTGTTTACTTATTTCTGAAGTCGTATTTGTGAAACTTATTCCGTTGACAACAACATTTCATACTTCTAGAGCCAGCAGTTTAGGTTATTCATTATATTTCAGTAAAATTGGAGCCTTTAATAAGTAGATCAAATCACTTAAACAATTCATCTATTTAATAAAATAGGCATCATGATGACTCGACATAATTCTAGACAGAGAGTGAAACTCTAGGCCAAGGTAAGATAATCATCACACACATTATTTTTAAACCAACTTAAAGTAATTTTAATATGATGCTGATGAAATGATGCTGAAAGAATTTTAGCACACCGTAAGGTAAATCAAACTTAAATTCGCGACTCAATGTCAATGCTAGCTCAAAAAAGATCTTTTAAAAACGGAAACCGTAACTAATCGAATGAGGTTATGAACTAAAGTAACACAACATTATGACACTTATTGTAAATGTTAGTAATAGAATAGAGTCAACATTAGCATTCAAAACTGTTCGAGTGTTAATTCAAAAATCATCGGTCGCTTACCTTTTACTACTGGGACATACGTCACAAGAACAATACAATACGAATGGTCAGGCGCACACTAACGGTACGCCAACCAAGCCGCGGTCAGAGATTCTACATATACAGCCGACGTAACGGTTCCAACGTTTCTTTTTGTTATTTCTACACACGCTCTTATGGTAAATTGCTTTATTTCACGGTCCCATTTCATGCAAACACTCGTTACTTTAATAAAGTACATTTGTTTGATTATATCTTTCATTTTACGGAAATAAGGATTATGATGGCAACACTGATTGAAGTTATCTCGTTTGTTTGATAAAGTTGTTTTTATATCATGATAAACATTTTAATGGTCGTTTAAAACGTGATGCGTGTCATAACATTTGTATATCAACCCGACGCGTGTCGGTCGCGAGACAATTAAATTAAACAATGGTGTATGGGGTGACATTCAATGGACTTTCGGCCTTGTAAATTGCTTGATTGGTTTTATCGACGAGCCAGCAAATTGGTGGTGTAGTTTACAAACTGTCATACAAACTTGCGACACGTGCTCACGGTAATACGAATGGACGTTTTGTTCAATTAAAAAAAACTCATTGTTAAAGAAAGGGACTACTCGACTTTTTAATCCCAAATCTCACTCATAAAATAACAAAGAAAACAGGAAAATATATAATGAATAAATTATTATTCAAACGCTTTATCAAATACAACAAAAGCTTTCATTTCCATGATAAATGAGGATTCATTTTCTCTGAAAAAAGTAAAGTGAGGGCAGTAAACACCATTTTCATTGAATCGACACTCGATGCTAACAATGAGAGTAAATCTCATCGGCTCACAATCTCAACGAAGGAGGAACCGAGAGTGTCCATTTATCAATTGTAGACATCAGACGGGTACAATAAGATGTGCTTACGGACATTGTGTCTTGAAGAATGAGTCAAGTCTCGGGATCTTACTGTTGAACAGTTGACACACATAAAGGAATACGAATGAAGGCGACAATGACACAGCTATAGATGGCACTCGACGACGAAATAATGTCAAAGGACGGCACTTTATATTTAGAGCAGTTGAATTAATTAATTTAAAAGCCAACTCCACAGGCACGGTATAAACATCGTTTGTCGAGATTGCAAGTCATTAAAACCAATCTGACAGTGACATAAAGAAATATCAATATTTAAATTCAATTAACACCCATCCAAGTAAAATTACTGGACGAAGACCAAGTTAATAATTCACTAAAAGCAATTACTGCATCGGTAACTGCTACGTTCATTAATAAAAGAGAAAAAATATGAAAGAAATGAGGTTGGCTATCTACAATGAATGATTTAGTTTCCGAAATGAATTGAATAGAAGTGACTCATTATTTCCAAACACGATCTTAGACATCATGTGTGGGAACAATGGAGATGGCGCGTCGAGACAACTCAAAACAATGAATTATAATAGCAGAGACCCAACCAGAAGCGAAGATGATTGCGAGGTGTTATTTGACCTCCAGGGTCACACTTAGACTTGAACCAGTCGTGGTCTCGTGGACGAAGCATTTGAAAGCGGTCCGATGACAAACGGAAAGTTAAGTTGATTGCTTTAATACAAATTTTTTGATGGTCATAGGTATCATGTGACCTCGAAACGAAAAATCAACAATCAAGGTCAATTTCTCTTTGAATTTGTGTGCCTTATTGTGGTACTTCTTCAAAGGTTGAATAGTGGATGAGACTGCCTGAAAATATGCAGTAAATCTTAGTTAACCTCATTTTTTTAGGTCGTCTAATTAACCATCAATATTACGTCGTGCGTGGCGAACGAACGATCTAATGGTGGAGATGAATATATACATATTAAGTTATTTAAATAAACACATAAGCATAAAGCTAAATAAAGTAATGAACACATTTTTGAAGATATCAAACTAATTATAGATCTTGATAAAGATAAAAAAAGTTCATCAAGAAATAACCAAAACACACATTAGCGCTACCCATTTATCAGTAAAACTGATATTTGTTGCTGATAAGAACTACTCCGTAACCATACTGAAGTCTACTTATCAGGCCTCATGAAGATTACAAAATGTTATCAAAATCAATAATGTAGGTAACAATGTCGATTTCGAAGAAATCAAACCAAAATTTATCAGGGAAAATGGCAACAACGAATAAAAAAAACTAGTTAGGTATGATTTTACATTTGGTTTTGTGTATTCATGTTTCCTTCCATAATTCCGTTGTCTAAATATTAATATTAAATTAATATTTAGACAACGGAAAAAGAAATCTACGGATCGGATTTTCTTCCCTCTTTCTTTTTTTCTGTGATCTAATTCTTACGCATCATATCCGTCCTCGGCGGCAATTACATCTTGTGTTATCATTTTGTCATTTTCGTTTTACAAACAGGTAATAATGATATTGCTTCTGTCAATATTTTCTTCTCACTGTTTGTTATCTTATGTAATACCTTGGCCAGTCTAAGGTATTAGAGAAAATGTACTGATCATAAAGTAATTTCCACCTTTAAGTCTTAGTCCCTAACGCTTTTCTTTGTTTGTGTCAACTTCGATACTTGTAATACTGTCTACATCACCAAGCTCTAATTCTATTTTACTTACGAGAAAGTTATCTTCTTTACCCAATTTGTTTTGCAACCATTTAAACTTAGCAATTATTAGCTGCCCTATCCGACCGTACGAAATCATGGTCGTCTAAAATTTGCTCCCAAATCACAACTCTATATCCTTAATCGGTCAAATTCGGCTTATCGAGGGTCCAAACTGGACACTAATGGGCTTTTAAGGTCAATATTTCAGGGCTCCAGTCCGTGGTTGGGTAGTAACGTGCTCAATAATTGGTCCCAAGTCTCTACGGGCCAAACTCCAGGGAAACATTTGGAGCTAAAACGTTTGTTACAGTTCGGCTGTTAAATTTAAGCACTCCACACAGTTTACTGTTTCAGGTATTACTTACGATGCAGATCGTATATAATTTTGAGGTTATTGACAAACCAAATTAAATAACATAAATACTAGCTGTAGCTACTTTCATACCTGCTATGTTGAAGAGGAAAATAAACCTGAAAGGCTTTATAGAAAAACATGTCACAAAAATGTTGAGTTGCGAAAATCTCCCCTATATACCTTAAGTATTGGGTGATGAGAATTCAATCCCTTTGGTCTATAAAGCATAAACACGATAGTAACCCTTTCCGTTGAGTCAACTTTTCTATTCATGCGTGAAGACAAACACATGGTTGGCATAATTAAGTTGATACCGTATTATAATAATATAAGGGAGAATATAGATGTTTATAATATTTTATATTATTATAGTAGATTATTTTATGTAAAATAAAAATTTCAGAAATGCGTGTTGAGAGAAGAGAATGCAGTAGGTATTAAAGACAACCTATAAAATCAACTGTATATTGATCCGAATCAGATTTTTAAAACCATAAAACATGTTTAAATGCGAATATAAGAGACAGAAACTTCTTTATCACATAAAACGTTTTGGTTGTTAAAATAACTAACGAATAAAGTGACATTAACTACAAAAGGGACCACAAAAGGGCCGCACTTTAATAGGTGTTGTTCCAGTGAGCAAATTGTAGTTAGAGTAAGTCTCAACCCAGGGAATTAGGTTTTTAGTCTGGAAACTAGTGAACCAACGACCTGTAATTTGACTAATTTTGTGGAAAGTTAGGCAAATGCTAATTATGTTTATGCTCGTGCCCAAAATGTTTTATACCTCAAGGAACACTTAAATGGATTAGAAAGGAACGAGATAGCTATGCAACAATTTAAAGATTTTGTACAAAACCAGGTGAGGTGGACTTGCATAGAGGAAATGAGAGCAACGTCATCAGAGTAAAAGTTGATGATAACAAAAATATAAAGAACTATGTTTTACTTACTTAACAGTACAGTAAATTAATCGTCAATTTCTTACACAAACAAACAAATTCTAATTTTACTTACGGAAGAAAGCCTAGTAGGCAACGCTGACAATTAGTGACAAGTACCTGTAATTAAAAAAATTGTTTATTAGTATTACAAAATTTTAATGACATAGAATATTATAAACTTCATTATAATAAAACGATCATTGATTTCATTTTCAAATGTATAGATAGAAAACCGTATTATTGACATAGTGAAACAAGCCTTAAATGAGTCTTCTAGTGCTTCTATTTCGATCACAAAGAGGTGTTAGCAAATGGCAGACCTTTGTTCAAACTGAAAACGTGTTCCTAGAATGAAGTTAAGGCCTCCAATACAGCTACGAACGGAATCTGCAATCCTATAGATTTGGCCACAGATAGTCTATGAATATCGTCCTCTTGTAATTCACGTGGCTCGTTTCATGCCAGCCTAGTCCATAGCGCCGTTGTCATCGTCACAATATGATCACACAAAGGAACTGACAACGTATAGATCCGATTGCCTTTACCTCGGATATTGCTTTGTTTTCTAGTAACAATCACCGTAGGTATTACTTGATGTATGGAATCTTGACAGGCTATTTGGATTTGGATGCCTATAGTTTTTGCTTTACGGAGAGAGTAGGTTATATTGGAAGATAGTGAGTGACAAGAAAGAATTTATTTCAGTTACTGTGATCGAAATTTGATTTGCAATATTGTTCTTCCTATGTCCAACTTACAACACACATTACTAACGGTCATCTTAAAAATTCTACAGATGCTACGTGACCCAGTACTGGGTCCAAGAAATTGAATAAGTCGTACCGTCGAAACGAAAGAAGAAGAAGAACGGTCTTATCGTTGACAGTGACTTTCCTCTTATATAGTTATCAAAGGATGTGACACAGCTATTATAGGCGAGACGACAAAAAAAATCTAATTAGTCCGTCACTTAGATTATCAAAAAATATTTGACCCGTGTTTTTTCTTTTGTTACGTAAACCAAAATTGACGAAGATACGACGCTTTTAAAATTCTCAATACGTCACGCCATGGTATAATTATTAGCTAGTTCTGACGTCACGAGCCCCCACTCCCGAGTTTTGATGCGTTTTATCTTTGTCAATATTCATTGATTTACAAAAACAAAAAATACGTGTCCATTAATTTCCAATTCTCTAACTGACGGACTAAATATATTTGCAATTTTTTGTCGTCATGCCTATTGTAGTCATTAAAGTCCTTATTGGCTTAGCAAGCATGTTAGTGGCTGTTAGAACATAATCGGCTGCTACTGCCAATACAACTGATACAATACTAACCAAATCCTCTACGACACCCACGGGAAGCGTTACTGTGACTAATTCCTACACACCGAAACTAAAATAACATAACGTGACGCGTGTATTCCCTGAACGGAGGCAGAGGTTAACAATACACCCACGTTAATGCGCCAGTTATGTTAAAGTCCCATATTGTTATTGGGGTTAAGCTTATTGCCATAAACCGGACACAAATTGAATGATGTCATTGTCACCTGGACCCCATGACCATTGCTTGAGACTACCAAAGCAACAGGCTGCAACTAACAAGCGAGGAAATCATATCATAATTATGTATTTTCATCATTCAGCCTTCTCCAAACTATGATGGGGTTGGCTTCCAATCAAACCTGATGCAGTTGAATACCCGTATTTTTAAATGGAGCGAAACGAAAATAGAGCTTTCTATCTGACCTCCACCACCCAGTTAGTACTGGATAACAAGATACCCCTTTGTAAGACTGGTTGTCAGACTTTCAGGCACTGACTACTTATAACGACTGTGAAAGATGTACTGGACCAACGGCTTCAGGTACTTTCCGAGGTACGGAGGAAATTCGGTATGTAATGGGTGGTCACCCATCCACAGACAGTCCCAGAAAAGCGTGGCTTAACCTGAAGATCGACCCCAGCTGTTGATGCCACGAGCCATCAAACAAAACTGCAACTAATATTACAATTTTCATAACCTACTCTTCCGAGATAGTAAAATGTTTACAGCCACTCAGCCCAATGTTTGCAAAACACCACACACCGTCAAATGACGTGACAATAAATTCGCTTCCCACAAACATTCCCAATCTGAGGCCATTGTTCTAGTAACTATGAAATTTTGGAACATTAGACACGTAATAATAACTGCTTATATGCACACATACGTAGCTCTTTGTTTAGAAGTAATGGTGCATGTGATAAAACTATTTGGATCTTTGTTATTAAAATAATCAAACGTATGATGTAGAACCTCCTACATCATACACATGCTATGAGAGTATTAGCTGATGTAACCGTGAACGGATTCACAGGTCTTTGGTCTTAAACTCTTGTTGTTAAAATTAGTCTCATGGTAAAAATGAAAACAATGAATGCAGAAAGAACTGGTTTTTGCAACATGAAAACACTTAAATACAGCTCGACTGTTTAATTGCACCATTGCAGTATTTACTCGTAGGTATAAATTTTCAAAGGAAAGGTTCCCGAAAAACACGAATAGCAAAAAGTAAGATATCCGCAGCAACATTAATCAAAATACCGCAAAACCCAAACTCAACAGAAAATTTCTAGAAAAGAACAATGATCACAAAGCTACATCTACAGCAGACAGTAACGGAAGCAACAATGTGAGCGTACTAACACAAATTTTCTAACAGATTGCATTACAAGCTTTTAAACATTTTAATTGGATACCGACATTGCTGAAGAAATTGCAGCGATAGTAAAACTAAAAGATCGGAGATTAGACGATGAAGTTAGAGAACCAATTTTATTGTTAGCAACAAGGAAATTGAATCCAACATCATCACGTATTAAAAATCACGGTGGAGTAGCAGGTAAAAAACAATTGTCGACTAGTTTATACGCCCTACACAAAAACGATGTAATAGAAAATCCACCTAGCAATACATTTGATAAGAACATTATTGTTGTTCAAAACACATTGGCTGCACGATAACTGCCGCCCGAATGATTTTACAACATGTTTTGAAATACGCGAAATTATTGCAAATATATAGTTTTCTTTGAGAAATTACATTTTGCGTTTTATAACAATGTTTCGTTTTATTTATGAAAGACATTTTGTATTGTCAGAAAATGTTGTTAGCCATTTTATTTGTAGCTTTCGAATGTCGTCGCTGAGAATAAGTTTGAAGCTTTGTATTTTGGGGATTGTGAACCATATACAAAATAGTGTAAACTGTTCTACCGTATAGTATATAACCGGATATACTATTAAATAATACTGAAATAATTCAACAAATTCTTTAACAAATAAACAAGTCCATAATCTCTATTGCTTACGCGCTCGGATAAATTGAGATAATCGAATTCTGTAATAACAGCACAAAACATACAATTACGCAATTACAACGGGCAATAGACAATGCAATAAAAACATAGCGCTGAACTACTGAGCGAAAAATTGCGCGAATGCAATACACATTCATCTTATCTTTAAACATTAATAAAGAACGAGTGTTATGATTGTGTCAATTGTCTGCTTTGCAATAATGATGTCATTCAATTCAATGACCGCAGACCAGCAGCATAGGCCGAGCGAGATATTACATTCAACATTGCTGGCATAGAATTGTAACTTGTAATCAAGAGTATTATGAATGATGAGAAGAGAACTTTCACATAGTTGTCAAAGTTATCGTCATCATCTGCCTGCCTTAATCCCATATTACTTTGGGTCGTGCCACACCTTTTGTCTTCCACTCTCTTCTTTTAACCATCACCTTAACATTTACTCCTTCATCTTCTTATATAATACATTCATATTTGTTTTGGTCTTCCTCTCTCTCTCCAGCCATCAACATTTACATTACATGTTCATCATCACTCTAGTCAAATGCGTTTCATTCCTTTCCTTCTGACCCTTTTTGTTCCTCATCATCCCTCCTCATCAATACCACCACTGATCTAAGAAATGGTAAAACTCTATCAGTAAACTGGGAGCGAAAATCGTTAACATTGCAAACAACCTTATGCGGTTAAACAGGTACTCTTGACCGACGAATGGCCTCCGGTGACACCGCAGCGCGTCACTACTACGCGACCGGTACCACGCGACGACGATCGAAGAAATACGAACGATCGAACTGAGGTGAAAACACCAATAGCGAGTGCATAGACGACGGACCCGATATAACTTAGTATAGGGTCGATGAAACCTGTTCGACGCTCAGCTCTTGGCAAAGTACTCATTTCTTCAGACGGCTAATGCTTCGATTATAATCTTGGTCTAGTAATGAATGCTTGGACATCCTATGGCGTTAGAAGAGCTGTGTTTATCAGAATTGCGGGGCTGATGTTACGTGACACAACGCTTTGTGCAGCAATTCAAATTATTGTGCCAGATCGAAATGATAATATTAAAATGCTTTCATCGTGTTGCAGCTGTAATGGGCTTTTATAAGCCAGGTATGGTAATGCCTAGTTGAGTGATAAAACCTACAATTAAACAAGACACACAACTCCGCACATTCCACTAGCGTACGTGCATTTTTCTCACGCTTTTTCTTTGCACATGCACAAGCTTCATGATTAATTAATTTGTATTTTTTCCTGTGATTATTGAAGTAAGGTAACTAGTTCTTTAGGAACACCTACCTATCGTGTATTCTACCTTAGTGTGGTAACAGACATAGCCCCCAACAAAAAATATATGTGCTATCGAAACACGCGTAGACTCCAGTCTTCGAATATAAATAAATAATGAGGAGTAACGGTTTTACTGGACTTTTCATCGTCCTTGTATTTTTATTTTTAGAATCGAAAGTACCTTCAACAGCCGTTGCCTTTGTTGCTAAAAATAACTCATAAGTGGTTTTCTCGTCTCACATTTTGTATCATAACTCTTCAACTATATAAACCTTCAAATAGCAACTAATTAAATTAAGACTAATTACGAACGAACAAACTCAATCAATGTAAAATCTCAATGGCCTCTTAATATGAAACATCAATGATTGGAATTCCCCTAATCATTATGAAAGAACTCAACACAACCTTATCTTGAAAACCATCTTGTTACCAACGTCTTATTACTCAACCACATACAAAATACGGCCGATGATTACAAGTTTCCTTGAACATTTTACGAGGCTTTTTACAACAACATTCGGCCCCCTCGTAACGCTAACTAGCATTCTTTACTAATAGGGACCCCTGCTTATCTTGTATTAGCCATTCCGAGGAAGCCCGCTAAGGTTTTTGTGTTGTATCAGCATAAAAAAATATGTCTTAGTATCGTAAAATTGTTCAATACACTTCAAAGCAGTATTTACGCTCCCTATAAACTTTTTTGGCTTCAGGCGTTTTTATAGAAATTTCTTTGAAAACGTCTTACACAGAAACTGCTTTCATAAAGTTTATATTGAGTTTTATTCAGTCTAGAAGATAATTCTTCTGAGAACAGAGATGTTAATGAATGATCTACCCAATGAACATCAAACAGCTTTAGATTAACTATATCTACTAGAACAAAATGGGAAGATTTGAAGTCAACGTCGTATTTGCTAAGTACAGCCTGCAAGGGCAATTTGGAAATACCAAAGAACACAGAAGCCATCCCTTAAAATCTTAGCTCCTGATGTTTTCGTATCAATGACTCATCGAAATGCGCGAACGCAATAATCGATTCTGTGAATGAGGAAAGTGTCAAATAGTACGTATCTAGATAAGAGTTGGGAAATACTAAAGAAATGATGGTTGTGAAAGATGAAACGCCTAGAGAGGGAATGACACATGTAATGACGACTTCTAGAGAAGTATGGAAGAAGAAGACCATGCTGCGCCAACCCCAAATAAATTGGGATAAAGGCAAGATAATTAAAGTTCGAAGACCAACAAATGGAGAAGAAAATAAAGCAAAATACAAGAGCCCAAATCATATCAAGTCACGATAAGAAATTGTGTCATTGCTTTAAGTACTGTTCTTGTTTATGCATCCAACAAGACTGTATGCAACTTTTCAACTACGTAAAGTTACTAAGAATACTTTTGAAGAATTCTTTCACAAACTTAATAGTCATCTTTCTAGTTTTATGACAAGTTGAATGTTCAAAGTTGCATTGAAAGGAGCTGTTGTGTTGTGTATTGAAGTTTTCTTACTTTGGAGCTTTAAATAATTTTCGGTGTAGATAAAAATATGAATACGTTTTCTTTACGTTACGGCTCCGACGTATGGATCTATATCATGGTGTCGAACCCAGTCAGGCACTTTACTTAACGTTTTTAATTATTCTAACACCACTGCGCACAAAACGGTGAAGGAAAACATCGTGAGGAAACCGGCGTCCTAGAACTAAAATTCGAAGACATTTGACATCTAAGAACCTACACTGTGCCCATGTGCCCTCTCATAGATAAGAGGCCTGTGTCCCAGCAGTGGGAACATTATAGGCTTAACATGTTCTGTTTTAATTCAGCGGAAAATGGAGGGATCAGCAGATAAGACTCTTGTGAAAGGAATATTATCGGATTACAGCTGGTTGCTATGATCAATTTCTTTATAGGGCTTAGCGACCATAGCAATGGGAATAAGGAAAGTTGGACCGTTGGCTAATAATTGTAAGAAAATATAAACATATTGGAAAACAAGAATTTGTGTCGTATAGGTACTACCGCTACAAACCCGACTACTGAAAAATAACGCTCTAATTAAATTCATGGTGTACACGGTAAAATCGACTCCTTTTGTTGAGTTCGATTAAAACGTAACCTATGTTATCCGAGCCATAATAACGAATCGATTGATACCTTATTCATCAAGATCTGATGAATAATTTAGGCGCTACGGTGGAACATACGTAAATAAAAACATACATACATACATAGACTGCTAAAATTGTAACCCTTTATTTTCGCTTCGCCGTAGTCGGGTAAAAACGGTGGAATAACAACAAGTCTGGTGTGTACTGTGGACACTCTCATATGCTTGAAGTCCAATCCGATCAAGATAAGCATCTAATAACAATCTACCGGAGAATGTGATCAAAATCGATTCAATCCGATTCGGTACCTAATATCCCTCTTACTGAAGGTATATTTTTAATCTTTAAGCGGTGTTTTATGAATAATTAAAAGGAAAAATATACAAGTCCGTGATAAGACCTGTCGTACTGTATGGATCGGAATGCTGGGCTGTGAAGAAGATGGATGAAAAAAGATTGCATGTAGCGGAGATGAGAATGTTGAGGTGGATGTGTGGTCTGACAAGAATGGATAAAGTAAGGAACGAGTATATTAGAGGAAGATGGAAAATTGCGGCAGTTAAAGAAAAAATTAACGGGAATCGACTGTCTTGGTATTGAATTGTGATGAGGAGGGACGAATCTCATGTGACTAAAAGAGTGATTAATAAATGTTGATGGATGGGAGGGAGAGGGTTAGGTATGATATGAAGGAAAAAGGTGTAAATGATTGCGTGACTGTTAACAGGGTAGAATGGAAGAAAAAAATGTGTTGCGCCAACCCCAAGTAACATTGGATAAGGGCAGAAAGATTTATGATTATTAATCTTCAAATAATAGGGTATATGACACACCAATCAATTGACATACTTTTTAAGAGCTGTCAAAACGCGGTTCTCTCATAGATTTTGTATGGCAATAGCACGCTGTGACGTCACTATTCTGTCAACTCAATGACTCAACTATTTATTGATTTCAAAGCAACTAAAAATGGAATTAGGCAATTAATTGAAAATAAATCGGGTTTTCAGGCTCAAAATAACGTTTTTTTTATAGATTGGCGTCTTGGAATTATTGTTTTATGGTGTCATCTACCCAATTATGATGCGTGCCACGTCACGTAACATGTTTACGTAGTTATAATAATATAAAATAGCATAGCGCATAATAAATGACTATGATTTTATTACTCCCCCAGTAAATTAAAGAGAAAATAATTGGTAGGATACAATAAAACTAAGTAGATAAATAAATAGTTCGCTATTTAGACCAGTTCAATAAAATACGTTTTTTGCGTAAATGTTTTATTCATATGTGGGTTTAAATTGATCGTTTGTATTGTTGCAGTCAACAAAGTAACTTTCACTGCGCCATAAAAGTAGTTTTAAACTGAAAATAAGTGAAACCATATCAAGTGTGTACGTACCTATGGGGGCAATTTCCTAACGCAGTTATAATAATATAAATCGGATGCATGCATTGCGATTGAGTTTCAACGAACAAAGGGACCGTAAAAGTGGCATTTACCCCAGTCTGTAGTCAACGCTGCGCTGTTCCATAAAATTAACTTGAAAAGTTACGATTATAGAACGTTTTGTAAAGCTGATAAATAATACTGGAAACTCCAGAGAAACATATGGCTATTGCAATCGAACTTTTCGAGGCATGGCGGGGTTACGATATGTATTGGTGGGTCACCTTGCCAAATTTAAAACAATAAAATCTTGAAAAATCTAAAAATAATAATCAAAAAAATCTGTAATCAAAAACACATCATCTCTAATCTTTAATCTCTCTAGAAGAGTAAAATCTCTTTAATCTTTTCTTCTCTTTCTTCTCCTTTCTTTCTTCTCTTTCTTATTCTTTCTTTCTTTATCTTTCTCTTTAAATCTTCTCTTATCATCTTCTTCTTATCCTCTTCAGCAAATCTCGCAACAGAAATAAGGTTTGCTGTAAGAAAACCCAATTCTGGGTTAAGCTCGCCGTTGTACATAAGCTATATATTTGAATTTTGTGTGTATACATTTTTTTTTTAATTTTGTGTGCAATAAAGAGTATAGAATATATCTTGTGCATGACACAATAATTTGCATTAAAGTTAACTTACCTATTGATAAAATTGTTTTGTTTTTTTAAGATTTCTCGTATATCAAAGAAAACTGATGGACCATTAAATTCATTCCAGCCCATAAATTATTTCATTCGAATAAAATGATTACTTAGTCAAGCCATTGACAAAACATAATGGTAACTTAAAATACATAGGTACCTACACAACACAATAAAAAAAAAGATACTTGACTCAAAACGTAAATCATCATTTATAATTCGTAGTATTACACTTAACAAGTATTCAGGTACTCGTACATAAGTACACATGTATGAAAATATACGGAAATAAATCAAATTTTACGATATTTTCCTTTTATCTCGTCACGTATGAATTAAATCAATTTTCCGCGTTTATCAGCATTGTGCAATTATTATTATACGATAGTAATTGTTTCTTTTACTTAGGAACGGGTGCAAGGTCATCAGTTATCAAGTAATGTGACATAAACTGTGTTTATGTCACATTAAATAGGAGATGAGTTTGTAATTTTACTTCCAGATACCTGGGACCTGGGAGCAGGAGAGAGTGTCAGACTTTTACTGACTAAAACCCATCCATGTTCCTTCATCGCCCTTTGTGTTCCGGGGCCACGGTATCTCTTTCGAATAGTCCCACAGCCCCGGTAGGCTTCGGCCCTTGCGTCCGCAATTGCCCTTCATTATTGCTAAACTTACAGATACTTAAAGTTCAGAAAATATATGTAATTTTTTCCTATACATATTAAAAATTTCAAAATAGGTCCACTGGGACTAGAGACTTCTGACTCTCGAGTTGCAACCCTACTAATCAGAATGTTGATAATGTTGATGGATGGAGAGGGAGAGGAAGGCCAAAGAAAAGATGAATGAATTGTGTGAGAAATAATAAAAGGAGTAAATGATGACGTGACGTCTGACAGGGGAAAATGGAATAAGAAAAAACGTGTTGCACCAACCCCAAGTAGAATGGTACAAGGGCAAGAAGATTATGATGACGTGTTGCAACCTTAACTCAGCCTAACCCTTGTTATGTTATGTTAGTTGCATTACGTAGTGTAATTTAAATTTACCCTCTTTGTTTTTTACAACATATTCAACGGGTAGCTAGCTACTAAAGCAATAGCAATACAAACTATAATAAAACGCAGCATTTATCGTTAGTAACAGGAAACGCGTTATCGGTAGGACATTTAAATAAAAAGTATATTATGCTTATCCACTATCCGGCTGACTACATAAAATTCGTCGTAACTATTCGATAGTTTTTAGTAGTTACAATTAAATTGTAACAATTGGTTATATAAAATGTTACTACTTTTTTTTTACTATTTTATAAGAAAGAATTTTAAAATAAGGTACTTTATTCGATTTATTCGTTCTTAATCTTGTTTTTTTTGACAAAATCTTATAATTAATAAAAAACCATAACCCTATATTTTGGGTTTGCCGTAGTCGGGTAAAAATATATTGTAGCAATGTGAATGTTAGCAAATGATAGATAAAATTACCTCCGTACGTATATACATCTGAATAACATAAAATGTATCTGCATAGAGCTCTCATCAAATTTAATACACATTACACATCTACCTAATAGAAAAGTATTACATATCATGCACATTAAAACGCACCGAAAAGTAATTTCGCTCATCAATTATCATCATTTCAAGGACCTCCACGCCTCGGAAAAGCACGTTAAGGCCCATAGCACACGGCGTATTTTAAACGCGCAGACGAAGCGCGTATACTTGCATCAAACGAGATTTGAACGCAACCTTGTAACCTAAGCACACAGGGCGATCGTGAAACGCGCTTCTATTTCGTGTAGCTTCGGCGTTAAGGTCAGAGACTCCTCGTCAGTTGTACGATGATTATGGCGTCGGTTGAGACAACACTGCTTACGCTGGCTTTGACCCTTTGTACGGGCTTCAAACGAGTTTCGAACGCGCTTTACACGCGCGTTTGTATCGCGTTTTACGCGCGTTAGAAACTATAAAAAACGCAAAAATCGGCATCTGCGGCGCAAAAAATGTCGTCTGCGCGTTTAAAATACGCCGTGTGCTTTTTCACACTGAATAAATTTTATTTCAAAGTACGCTTCAGGTTTTTCTAGGTTCCTTCCTGGTTTTATTTCTAATCCAAGATCAAAAGAGGGACGATGTTCTACCACACGTGTATATTCAGTGCCTATCTATGTACTTCTACAATAGTAACATAAAGGGTAAAGTTTGGACGTAGGAGTTGATCTCCGAAAGTACTCACTCCGTTTAAAAAAATATTTAGAATGGACCTTAGGGTGGAAATAGGCTCCACGTGGTGGCTTCCGGCCACCGTAGGCGCGGGCCTGTGGACGGGGAGCTATGGGCTAGCTCGCCGTCCGTCCGTCTCATGACGACAGGCCGTGTCGACGGAGCGTTCGTGTTCCACACGCGCCTCAAAGAGAGTCAGCAACAGTGAAGGGGTCCAAGGGGTCCAAGGGCCGAAGCCTGCCGGGACTTGCAGGACTATTCGAAAGAGATACCGTGGCCCCGGAACACAAAGGGCGATGAAGGAACATGGATGGGTTTTAGTCAGTAAAAGTCTGACACTCCCTCCTGCTCCGCCCAGAGCGGGAGGAGTCATTTGATGATTTCCCATCCGAAAAAAAAAAAAGGGTGGACATAGGCTGTACAGTCAAACCAGAAAATATATGTAGGTACTTCGGTAATTCTCATGTTCCCGAGCTTGTATGCGGAAAATCACAACATTAGCAGAATTAATTTTATACATTTAGCTTTTTACTACGACTCTAGAAATGCATATTTTTTCTGTAGCCTAATAATCTTACCTGTACGTTGCTATTGTGTATTACGCCTTGCCTCCTATTTATATTTTTTTTTTTGTAACACGAAGGAGACTGGTCTCCACGACACAGAGAATCCTAGTGTGGAGGCTACCGATATATTAACTTGTGTAATGCTGTCTTGAACAATAAAGCCTTTTATTATTATTTGATCTACTAGATAAAATAAATTAATTTATGCATGTGTGCACTTCCCTCGCCAAGACACGTGCTACGGCACAACACTTGCCATGTCATGTGTTCGGCCTCGCTATTAACTGTCGTCTAGATCGTAAGTCACTGATAGCCTTTTGATATCGCATTTAGTGCAAGGAGCCCTAGTTCAGAGAATGGAGACAATAATATTACTGTGATAAGTGTGTAATCATGCACATACATTATACATGCATATGCATGCTTGAGTATGCAAAGAGTAAGGAATACCGACGTGCAAAACTGCATTGTACTACTCGAACAAACGATGACTTCAACACATCATTTGATTCCCCATAGAAGCAGTCTTGACAGCAGGTTGGCTATTAGGCAAAGTCCTGGGACTTTGAATAACAAAGAAGATGTCGACAAAACTGCAACAGACAAAATAGGTTCCTAAACAGTCAAAATGTATGGTAATATAACAGCAGTTTTTTAGTGTTCCGTAGTCCTGATAAGGAACCATTATAGTTTCGCTATGTCCGTCTGTCTGTCTATCTGTCCGAGGTTTTGCTAAAAGACCGTTAGTACTAGAAAGCTGTAATTTTGTAGAGGTGTATATACCAATAACGTCGACTAAGTGGTAAAATAAAATTTCGGAAAATATTTTTTTTTAGGGTAGCTCTCCCCTACATGTGAATTGGGGATGAATTTTTTTTCGTCGCTTACCCCTTCGTGTGGGGTATCGTTGAATAGGTATTTTAAAATAATTTAGGGGTTGCCAAAACTACTTTTCGATTTAATGCTCCATTTTAAGACATATTAAACTTTAAGAGAGACGGCCATCAAATCAAAAAAATCACAAAATCTCTCAATGAGAGAAGGCCGTGTCCCAGCAGTGGGAACATTATAGGCTGATGATGATGATGAAACTTTAAAGTGCCAATTTTGTTCCAGTAAGGCGTCCCCCCCCCCCTCTAAAAGCTAAACTGCTGGTTTGAAAAATCTAGGAAAATTCATAATAATAGTGCATTTTATGAACTTAAAAGGAAAACTATAGCGGTTAAGGTAACTTTATTAGTTTAGCAGTAATAGTCGTTGAACTAGGGTGTTGGATAATTTTGTACCAAATACAAAAATCCTTAGAAAAAATCCTATAAAGTGACTAAGATGAAGTAGTTGCTTGTTTATAACGGGTGAAGACTTTAATTGAAAAACAAAATCTAAAATATAACGGGCTACTACGGAACCCTACACTGCGCGTGGCTCGACACGCACTTGGCCGGTTTTTTATGATAAAGACGGAATGTTAATGTTACACGGTGTCGTGTAAATATGATAATTGGTATCAGTTATCAGATACTAACAGTATCAGTTACACTAATGTGGCTCTGATTGGTAAATGAGTTTGATTACTGGTGACAATCTGATCTACAATGGTACTGATAACTGCAGTATGATTGTGTAACGCACTCATATGTATAAGTAATTAGCTGCTTTTAACAATTCCGAATCTCAAATTCTTTGACATAAGATACTTAAAAATATGTACAGACAGTATTGGTCCATAATAGCTGAAAACAACGAGGATTGAAAAGAAATAAGGATGGCCTTTGCCCTACAAATCTACACTAATATTATAAAGAGGAAAGATTTGTATTTTTGTGTCTGAGTATGTTTGTAATGGATAAACTCAAAAACTTCTCGACCGATTTTAAAAATTATTTTGCCATTAGAATGCCACGTCTTTACTGAGTAAGATAGGCTATATTTTATCCCCGTACTCCCACGGAAACGGGAACTACGCGGGTGAAACCGCGTGACGTCCGCTAGTAAATAATAAAATACTTATAGAGATGTAGATTCTATTAATGAAATCGTTGTAACACTTTAGTATTAGAGCTAACTCAAAACATACAAGTCGGTACTAAGGTTTGTGACATGTCCCTAGATGTAGAACGAGAAAATTAGATCTGAATTTTGAACCCTGTAAGCGTATTCAGTTGTACCGATGTTACAACTAATAACTTCAACCAAAGTAGATCTTTGCAACATGTTTTCGCTACAGGCCGAAAGTTTAGTAGGTATAGAAACAGGAATAGCAAGATTTGAATTCTGAACCCATAAGCCTATTAGTCGTTTCCATACAACAACTATTAATATCGTGAAGTTACGTAGTTTGAGTAATGTGTTGATAAACTCGAAATCTCAAGAGATGTGCCACACCGGTCGGGGTGAAATGTAATTTATATTGGAGTTCGTGACATATTTCATCATCATCTGCTGCTCCTTCGAGACGAGCTTCGGTATAAAATAAAAGCACGTACGGATTTCTGATTTTATAAAATGTACAAGAAAAATGAGTAGCTTCTCGACTTGCTGGCGCTTTTTAGGGTTCCGAAGGGTAACTAACGGCACCCTATTACTAAGCTTCCGCTGTCCGTCCATCCGTCTGTCTGTCAGCGGGCTGTATCTCATGATCCTTAATAGGTAGACAGTTGATACTTTCACTACTGTTGCTGCAATAAATTAAAAATTAAAGGGGACGACGAGGGGACGGGGGGCTACAATGGTACGGAATCCCTTCATGCGAGTCCGACTCACACTTGGACAATACCAATCTTTAAATCAGTCAATAATATAACCGGTGATAAAGCTACGTAATTAGAAAACTTATTTATGAGTCAATATTTCTTATGTAAATGAAGTATTTTTCTTCTATTTCATTTTCAAAGCCGATGACGCTAATAGTGATATTTATTCAGCTGTTATTTCCAATACATATGTGTAAATAACAGTTGAAGACAACAACGACAATTTCTTCAAAGTCGAAGTGGACTGTACTAAACCTGAATGAACACGCTCCACAGCCGTTCTATGTAAATAGTGTTGACTGGCTGCTAATTACAATTACTCGTTTAACCTATTAATAAGTCATGAGTATAGTGCATTGACTCCGCGAATTTCGACCCAATGATCTCTTGATGACGTCATAATTATAGCGAATAGAGCAGACGTAGACAGATGTTAGCTAAAACCGCAGGCGACGGAGTCCAAGCATTAGAGAACTTATCTGTTATGACCGCAAAACGCAATACACATTTGCACGTACATACCTGTACTTGAATAATTCAAGTTCTTTGAAAAATTTTATGCTTCTGGTATTACCCAGGTTGAATTGACAACAGGTAATTGTTTAAGATAAAAGAATATTTCAGAGCAATGACATACTATTGAATTTCTCAGTCCATGCCACAGTTATTTCTATGCTAGGGTGTCACGGTAGGTTGCGTGGTTTGTTTTTAAATTAGTATTTAACACCTTCCAGTGGTAGGTTCAATACAGTTAGAATTAAAATAACAGCCGACGTCAACTACATAGTTGGTATAAAAACTAAAGTACATACCGAAAAATAAAATCAAAGCTGTAACTCAAATCAGAATGCAAAAGCATCTGAGTAAATAGTTAGTAAATAGTTCCATGAAATATTAGAATACATTTTGCGACATCTGGTAACTAACCAGGTCCACAACAGGATAACATAAACTGAGCCATTTACAATTTCCTCACAATGATTTTAAACCAAAGAGAAACAGAAACTCCCATGAAGGAACAAGAATCGTTGAATATAACAATCTCTGGCCAAATTTCAAACTGCAATATCAACTCGAGAATGTAAGGATCTTATTCATAATAAACAAGAACATGGCTATCCAGCCAAAGCTACTCTGTTTCCATGGTCTTCTTCCCTGCCTTGAAATGGATATCAATAAAGACATCCATCCAAAAAACACTCGACCCCTTACACTTCTTGTAAAATAAATCAAAAGCAAAAGTAAATCCGTCAGTCAATTCAGTGATGTTCCCACGACCTGCACCCATTCTGCACCGTGCACTAGTACGGAAGTTAGTCTCCGTATAATTACTCATAGCTCAGCTTTGTCGCCCGCGAGAAAACTGTGTTACATCACATTGACAATTAGAACATGTTTTGTGTATTAATTAGAACGAATAAATTAGAATGAAAGTGTAACAATAACTGAAAGCGTAGATTAGGTTGGTAATGCCGTCAAAGGAAATACAGAAATATATTCAACGAAGATGAGACAATTTCTGTTAAACATTGTACTGATATAAGAGAAGTCAAACTGTCTTTTGATCAATTCTATTGTCTAAATGATAAAGTGGAATCTTTCAAAAATCTCATGTTGAGAACCAAAGTTTTCTTAATTGATTGTAAGATGAATGAAGTTCCGTTTCAAATAAGTCATAAAGAAGAACGAGCTCCGAGAGAGCTCGTTCTTCTTTATATATCTTTAGTTATTTAAAACTCGTCTGTTTGCTGTAGACAGTTCAATAGGTTTGACGCGCGTTAATTTCAGTCAGTTTAATACGCTAAGCAACACATCGCCGTACGATTATAATTTCAATGGGCCGCTCCAAGCCAGACAAACGACTCTTTTGTCCATACTGTATGGGTGTTCAAAGACTTGTATAAATTAAACACCTTGACGGGCCTGGCTGAATTTACGACTATTGTTTTAAGTAGAATCTCACAGTTGAGTCTTGAAACAGCTAAAATTGCCTCAGCAGTTGGTTCTAAACGGTGTGGGGGAACAAAACTCGTTACCGGGTACCTACTGAGTTGACGTTCCAGAAATATGGAAGCCGCCGTGCATAATTTTGATTGGCTCTTAAACAAAGCGCTTTGAAATTAAGCCGCACATTGTTCCCGAGTATTGCTCCGTGCTTACTACTACGGGTTTAAAACAGTTTCACTGTGATGTTATGAAAGCTTAGGTAAATCTAAGCAATAACCGCGTCTGTTTTATTGGAGGAAAGTTTTAAAACAACAGCCGGCCGCAGTGCCTGTGAAAACTCGTGACAGAAATATCAACTTTATTATCATAGGTTTAGTACTGAATATTCATAGGGCGATATTTGCTTTGAAACTTTCGATAGTCGTTTATTTGAAAATTTATTTAGGCTTTGGGTCAATATATTTGGCGGAGGTTTTTTGTTATTCCGCCCGTGAGATTATTTATTTTATTTCCGTACTTGCTTGAAAAGTTACATTATGTTTATATGGTAGGCTAGACATGGATTTTTTAAACTATGCAAAGGTCAGATTAAATTCGTTTCAACTAAAACTTTATATTAACCCATACCAAAGGTGGACTAAAAATAGATGAGTTCACGGATGGATTTGACGAATGTTACTTCAGTCAACAATATTGAACTAAACATTGTTTGAATAAACCACACATGTTTGCGCAACCAGTTAGTAGCTTAGCTCTTTACAGCTCATCATTCATTCTATTTAAAGACATTTTGTTTCTGGAAGTTAGCACCGTCGCGTCGTTTGGCAAGTACTTCCCAATGTTACAACTTCCGTTGTTAGCCGGGAAGCGATCGACACAAATCAGTTTGTCGATGGACGGACTCACCTCACTAATTAGCTTTCGGGGCAAAACGTCGGGGGTCTCACCAAGTCCCTGAAACTATTCCACTTTCAATCTTCCGCAGACAGTTCGAAATTTTCTGCTGACTTTAACTGATGACTGGCACATAATGTAATATACTTTAGAGTTTAGAGTTTCTGTACTCGGCATTTTAGTTGGCATGGGTTATTTGCGTTCAGCAACTTTAAAAGGGTCAATTTTAATTACATTTAGAATGCTCTGTGGTTGAGTTAAATAAGCAATTACGCAGAACGGAGTCTTTAAATACAAATGAGAATCTATCTAAACATTTACATTTTATACGTAGATACGCTTTTAAATACCCATTTGGGAACTTAATAGCATGTTGACCGGTTAAAAAAGGACTAGCTTACAAGTCAACGTTGGTTCGTATCGGATCAGCTTTAAAAACGTTTAATAGTTTAAAAGTAAGTACTAAATCACTTCCAAAGAAACCAAAAAACTACAACATTTTTTTGACGGTTAACATCCGTAAATTTTTTACTCGAGTTAATTTTGACTGTTGCCTTTTCGTGAGTTAAATTTAACGCCATTTACGACTTCAGAATGAATTATAAACAGTTATTATGGGACTAATTAGCAGGCGTAACTTATGTTAATATAAACGTTAGCACAAATCGTAATCTAGTTGATGAATGTAGAGTGGAAAATGTAGGACTTGGTAACATTGAACACATATTAAGAAGTACTTCGGTTAAAACTTAACAGGATGGACCGCGAAGTTTTCAACCATAAAGAAGCTACGCCATATCTTCACACAGGTAAAGTAGGAGCATATCAGCTTGACAAGTAGTAGGTTACGTCTAATTGTTCTTTAAAGTGCGTCATAATATCGTAATGCAAAGTACAATTGGTAGGCAACATAGATAACTTATCAGTAAGTATAATGGTATGCCAATTTCTAAAGCCACAATTTTGGCTAAATAAAATTCACCAAACGCTTGTATTTTGACCCTTAAAGCTACATCTAAGAAATCTTTTGTCTCCCAAAATTGGCAATTTCAAAAACGGCATTGACTTCGTCTCTTTCAGCATGACAAACTGCGCGCCTATTACCGTTTCCTCCTTCTTTAGTATCTTCATAATTCAAGGAATTTAGATAGTCACGTAATTATTTAATAATTGTGTGGTTACCGTCAGTAAGAACATCCTTGACACAGTAGGAACCACTAAAACTGCTTATTGTCAGGTGTAATCACTATGGCACCAATCAAGTCAGGTACTTCCCGTGTGAAGGATACTGATTCATTTGGTGTTATAGCTATATGTCATTACCCGTAATCAGTTAATCACTATGATTACAGTTGTACTAAGTAGGGTTCGATTACGAGAGAATGCGAGGCGCGAACTGTTACGACCTGTAATGTAATTTACAACATCACTTTTATAAGAAATGTTGTGTGCTTGGCTTTTATTGATAACTTCAACAAGATTATGTGTTTGCATGAATAAAATTGGCACTTTCAAAATAAAAGAAATAGTTTTGCCTCAACAAAATTTGCATAATCAGGTTTATAAATATTTGCTTTCAGTTGCAAATATGAATCAGCCACTCATATATTTTTTGTCGGCACATACTTATTTGCTGAAGATAAATAGCTGTACTACAAAGAATTCTTCGAATAGAAAATATTCAAATAGGCATGTATTGGTGAGATCATCTTGACATTAAAATCGAACTCTCTACAGTACAACTGCCTCTGATTCTTTACTATGAGAATATTTTGTGCAAAACTTCTGTTTTGCGTTCGATCGTAGCTCATAAAATAAATATTTAGCGAGTATATATGAAAATCTTCATGTACTGAAGTGAATACTGGGGGATAAAAATACACACACACCTAGCAAGTTAATGATTCGTTCAGAGATGGTGTTTAGATTGGCATCGAAACTAAAATACTCTATTGTTTCGAAGATAAACAGGAAACCTGCACGTTACTCAGTTCGTGCAAAGCCGGAAACGTTGCTATTGAAATCTCCAATATCCGATTGTTCTTTATTTATAGTCGAGGTGAAGGAAGAATGATCGAGTGAGCGAACCTCGTCGCACGCACCGGTCAAACAACAAAAAATAATTATAAAAAAAACAAGTCTACTCCGAGACGTCAACGAACTCCGATACACGAACTTTATAAAGATTTCCTTCACCTCGACAATCCTTTAATGCCAACTTATAAAGACTGGACGGGTGACATTCCGAATGCATCCAATCGCATTACTATTCGCAAAGCATACATAATACACCGACCTTGAATATGATATGTTGTGATTCTCCCAGAACTGGAAACAGGGCTGTGTTAATCCAGAAAAAAATCCACAATGTCTATATTTTTTTTTTTACAGACACAACATGTCACTGACAATCCACAGGTAAAATTCGAAAGCTCGCGAGCGGATGCCGAGCGACCGTGGCGTACGACCGTGCGTCGCGCCGCCTACAGTAAGACTGAGGGAGAATTGAGGTGTAGAGGTCCGTTTGGTCGGAGGTCGGAGGCGATTGGCGGAGGGCCGAGTGAAACGGGATGCGGCAACGAGATGTGCGCATCGGCCGGCTTCCGTTCAACACGTTAGATAAAATTCACTGTGGAAAACGGAGGACAACTCCACGCTGGCTAAATGTTGTTACCGCACTAACTTATCTCCACGCGAAGTACGGAAGATATCGATAGATATGCATTGATTATTTATTTAGTGAATGTTTTGTGCACACACATGTGATAGATAACATAGATACGATACCTAAATAATTGAAAAATGTCTTTTTTAGTAAGTAAATTTGTTAACCTCATTTTCACGGTCCCTAACCCTGCTTTTTAGTTAGACTGTTTTCACGCTTCGGCTGATTTTAGAACAATTGGATAAATAAGCACCATCAGAGCTAATGACTTAATGAAATAACTTATTGCTAATTCCCTTACACATTACAATACAAGTGTCATTAATTCATTACTCATTAGTCGTCAACGATAGTCGTTACCAACGTAAAAGTAATTGCTAATATTATTATGACCTCAAATGCAATATGACGCGATAATCACATACATTAATTTATCAATTTCTTGTTAATATCGGTATCATTAGACTTTATTTACTTGTCCATTAGAGTAGCCGACACTTGAGGAAATCGCAAAGAATTTTCGATACAATTAACTTTGTTATTGTTGTAAATAATTCAAGCTACGCTGCTAACAAGCACCACATAACATTAAAATATTTCCAGTGTACGGATTCATTAGGCTACTACTAAATAAAAATCTCATTGGACTCGTTCTGGGGCTGGCGTGCAATTACTGCCAATGATAGGGAAGGTACAGAAATACTAGACTTAACAATCTACGAATTTTAACTTCAACGCCAATATTAGCTGCAGTTGCTGTGGTTTTTAAGGTTTCTATACACTTTAGCCACTAGGTAAGATGGATACTTTTTACGCGGCCAACATTTTATGTATTCAAATGGGTCTCGCTCGCCTGCTTTAAACTTTTATTTTATTTAGACTGTGCTTGTTTTTGCTTTTCAGTTTTTTCAGTCTACTTTTTTTAAATTTGACATGTTTAAAAAAAAACAAACATAATTAACCAGTCTTTAGTGTTTTTCATTTCGTCAATATAAATGTTCAGGAAAATTCACAGCTGTCTTTGTAAGTGTAAGGAATCCCATGTATTTGTTATAACTAGAGAACGCTGCAGTTAGACATTTCCGATAGTAATATTTTATTACACATGTGCGTGTGTTAAAATAATTTATAATAAAATAAAAATCTAAATTGACAAGTGGTTGCTCTAACATCAGTGAAGCCCTGGCTCTTATACTATAGTTGGTGCCAGTTAAGATCGTAATAGCGGTCATTACCCTTTCCCTAATATATCTTCCTACGAAACAAAACAAATGAACCATGTATCGTTTTTCATTAGAAAAAATGTTGAAGATCACGATAGGTGACGATTCAAGACTTGAACAGGCTTATTTTTGGATTTCAAAGTTAAGAACTTTAATAAATGTAGGTGGGTCAATGACCGCTTTTGCGATCTTAACTGGCACCAACTATAGGAGATCCTGTATCACAAGAGCCAGAACTCTCATTTTACAGAGAATATATAAAAACGATAGACAAAAAAATACAATAAATATATTTAAAATGTTAATGCAAACATAAAATTGTTTCATAATGCATCATCATTTCGAAGTAAACCTTCTGTAGGTGTCTTTCACAATGTGAATGGGCTCGCGTGTGCATCGGACCCGTTATCAAGTGAACACTTCCCTTATCGGGGACCAGCTTGTACCATCTGGCTTTTGCGTTTTATTTCTATCGAGTACGGTATCTATTACATTCTTCTACACTAACATCACGCTTTGTAATCCTTGAAGGGTTAGGCTTCCCCAAGGTGTACCTAATAGTAGGTACACCGATATTTCGCCAGCTATGTTTGTCTCATTCTTCTTTAACTGCAGACATAACGGTACTAAATGGTTATTCGTTGAATTTCTAAGAAGTTGTAGTTAATGTAAAACTATGAACACGAAAGTCCATTACCATAATCTGTTGGTGAAACATGAATTGCAATTTAAAATTTAAGTTATATTTTAAACCGATTAGATTGCAGTACGAAACTGATAGTTAAATTAATTTCAAGAAATTGCCCAATCAGTTCTTATAATTTTGTATAAAGTAATATTATGTTGTAGTCTCAGTAATTATAAAGTAAAACAACGCTATACCAAACCATCATCAGCCGCAGCCGACTGCACCCACTCCTGGGTGACAGGATAGGACAGGATAGACATACCTCTCGTTGTGTGAGCCAATCTCCACACTTCTGTGACTCATCCAGGTTTTGCCCGCGATGGCAACAATCTCGTCTGCCCATCTCTCTGCTGGATAACCAACACATTTCTTACGTAACTAACCAACCTATAAATAGAACTAACATAAAAATACCAAAACAAAAAACGCTTTTCATTTCCAACATTATAAGGGCACGTGTCCATCAAATCACACGCGCGCGGCTGTGGCGTAAAGATGAAAGTAAGACTGGCTTACTATTTCGTGAAATAACGGAACAATATAGACCTGCATCAAACGTCAAGCGAGTGGATGACAGGCCGACGTGTCGGCTATTAAAAGGGTATGAATGAGATTGCTATAGGTGTTTACTAAGAAGTTTCTTCAATGATTTAATGACCGGCTTTCACTTGTTTGGTCAAGTTTGGTGGACAGACATTTATATTAACAACAACGATTTCGTTGCTTGTAAAAATCCTAGACGGAAACACTGGGGTTTCCTAGGGTTCCAAGAGCTTCGAATTTTCTATTTGTCAGAATAGGATAGAATTATATGATAATAAAATAATTCTAGTTGGAATACCATACTTTTTTTATGGCAACTAAGATTTTTGTCAAAACCCCTCTTTTCTTTAGTTTTTATTTTGTCAACATTTTGGTATTCGGATATCTATGAGCATTAATAATGAAACCAATAGGTTACCTATAAGATTTATTAAGAAACGATCGAAACGAGATTGACTACTTGGTACACAAGCCAAAATGTACTGTAATCAAATATCAGTCGTACCTAGAGGACTCTTGATGCATCTCACTATTAGGTGGCAAAATGGTGCAAATCGATTAACATTATCGCAATATAATGTTCGTAAATTACCATAAAAGAAGTCGTTGGACAAGAAAATTGAGCAATTTTGTCGGCGCCATAAGAAACACCATTTATGCATGTGACATTGTGACATAATATGCGCCCTCAGTGGGCGAAATGACGTAATAAAATGTGTCTTTATGAGGGTACGTTTGTAATGTTAGACATTTCTTACGTCTTCCTTATAAAACGTCTTGCACAACATAATTTAATTGACACATGTATGTATGTACGTAATTTTAATAATTTCACATTTAAATAAATAAATATCGCTGGACATTAACACACAACGCCATTTAGTGCCACACTAAGCAACGAGGCTTGTGTCGTGGACACCAGACAGTTGATATACTACATAGATACTTTTTGCTTGTAAATACATACTTATTATACATATAAACATCCATGACTCGGAAACAAATGTCCATGCTCAGTACACAAACATTTGCTCCAAACGGGATTCGAACCTGGGACCCTAAGAACGTAAATCAGCCTGACTACCGCTGCGCCATTCGGGTCGTCAAATTTTGTCACAATCCAGGTTCGTATCATAATTATTATGTACACATACACTGTATAGAGGCAGAAATTATTAGCAAGTGAAACGCCGTAGACGATTCAGGTATATATTTCTTAAAACACGATAAAACATACTACATAATATATACTACTGCCTCGTGATCGAGTGGTCGCAAGCGCGACTGCTGAGCGTGAGCTCCTGGGATCGATTCCCGGGTCGGGCAAAAGTGTTATTGGGTTTTTTCATCAGGAATTTCTCAGTAGCGGCCACGGAGTCTGGATTTGTGCCCGGTTGATGGCAATAGGCTCGCCACATATTACAAGGGACTTAAAAGATAACTGGCGAAATGTGGGTGTATTATCAGGTACACCTCTTCCTACCCGTTCGAGGATTACAGGCGTGTTGTTATGTTATGATAAAACAAAAAACACTTGGCGCAGCGGTAGTGAGGCTGCCTAACGTTCTTAGGATCCTGGGTTCGAATCCCGGTAGGAGCAAATGTTTTTGTGATTAGCATGGGCATTTGTTTCCGAGTCATGGATGTTTATAAGTATGTATTTACAAACAAAAAGTATCTATGTAGTATATCAACTATCTGGTGCCCACGATACAACCCTCGTTGCTTAGTGTGGCACTAGATAGCGCTGTGTGTAATGTCCAGCGATATTTACATTTTATTTGATGATTTTTGGGGTAATGAAGTAACTGGAAACAGTGCACGTCTTTGAACTGATGTGATGAAGATGAAAAAGACAAAGCTCTAAATATAGTGTTCTTAATTTGAATGCTGTCTTCAATAATTATAAAGATTCAACAGCTATGAGGTTTTATTACCAGAAGCCATTCTAAAGTAAAAGAGCCGTCCGGAAATTGATTAGACTATTCTAAGTCTAAATAAATTAAGAGTGAAAATATTACGAAGGAAAATGAAGTCCATGAACGATAGTCGTCTGTTCACGCAGTACGTTTGTTGAACTCACTTCCGCCTAACATTCGAGATTCTAAAACTTTTTTTCTCTTTAAAAAACAAGTCAAAGAACCTCTTTTCAATACAGTAATATTCTTCTATTATTGGTAAATATTTTCAATAGTGGTTTTTTTTATATGTGTATGTATTTGTATGTATGTTTATTTTTTATAGATATACTTTTGTTTTCAGTTTTAATTTTCTTGTTTGTATGTTCTACACACTGTGTTTACATTTCTTATCCAACTTTCCTCTCGCAGGTCTGTTGGAAGAAATTTCTTAAGAAATAAGCAGTACCTTTGTGCTCTTCTATGTTAATATATTGTCCTGTAAAGTATTTTGTGTGTTCATAAATAAATAAATAGTCAAAAAAAAAGTTAGCAGTTAACAGCATTTTGCGGTTTGGCTGTCTGATTTAAATTTTAAATCGTTAGTCATGTTAAATCTGAGAATCTACAAGTTTCTTGTATTCAGAAACTAACTGAAATTCCTTGGTAATCCAAACTAACAACCTGTTACCGTTTCACGCCTTAATACCTGAAAGAGTTTTGAAGAAATTTGGCACACAGATAGACCTTTACCATACTTTTAATGTAGATAATTTCCAAACTCTACTAGGGTAACACAACCGCGGGTAGTAAAAAATATTACTCAATTTAAATTGATATTTCTGAAATCCCTAAACAAAGTTAACGTAATTGGATTGCACTCAATAGTCACTCAACACTACTAAATATTCGGGCTAAATGGTACTCCATTTTTATCGAAGCGGCCGTTCATGTCAATCAGAAAATGTTAATGCATGTTTTACATCTACTCGAAATAGCTCAAGTGTGAGATTCTTAATAGGTCGGTAACAGTCCCCCACTAAATGACAGTAGCCCTAGTATTGCTATGAATAAAGCAGTGGGTTCTGAAACTTCCTCCTACAGCTGACTATGTTAAGCCTGCGGAAGATCTCCCAGCGGGTCACCAGCTGCCATGGCCCATCAGGAAATCTCTAAACTGACTACGAAGCCTGGTGCGCCTCTGCAAGTATTACTTTAGTCCGATGGAGGTACTCCGATGACATACATGTGGCTGTGGAGCCTCATCGCAGAAGATGACCCATCGTCTGTCCTGCTCCTTCTGCAACTTCACCTGCACCTTGAGAGACCTGTCTATGGTCACTAATAACGCTACTGAGGTGGCAGATTACCGCCGTGGGAGACGCACCGGCCACCGTAGGCGCGGGCCAGTGGACGGTGAGCTATCCGTCCGTCTTATGACGACAGGCCGTATCGACAGCGCGTTCGTGTTCCACGCGCGCCTAAAAGAGAGTCAGCAAAAGGAAGGGGTCGATGCCTGCCGGGGCTGCGGGACGGTTCGAAAGAGATAACGTGGCCCCAGAACACAAAGGGCGATGAAGGAACATGGATGGGTTTTAGTCAGTTAAAGTCTGACACTCCCTCCCGTTCCGCCCAGAGCGGGAGGAGTCATTTGATGATTTCCCATCCGGAAAAAAAGGTGGCAGATTTCTGGTCGAAGCACTTTTAACACAAAAGAATCATCAACATGACAAAGAACAAGAATAACAGGTCAGCATTTTCCGTAAAACGTCAATTTCTCTTTAAATATTTAACATTGTATAAAGACTTATGCGAACAAAGTCTAAGCACACGAGCATCACGGATTGGAAATCACACAGATTGATTTCACAAAGAATCAACCATTGCTTCACAATTCATAACTTTCAATTTCGTATCAATAGTAATCTTTTCAATTAATTCCCTTCACTTTCCGATGGCGACGCTAATTACATTTAAATATTTAAATCCACCCATGCTAAGGTTAGTGCACACGAGTAAACACACGGAAACATCACTCATTTTTATTTTGCAAAAAGTTTTGAATTTCTCGCGTGCCTGTAAAATCCTATGCGTGCTTTCGTTGCGTTCGAACCCTTACGCTAAACAATTTAATCCATGGAATTAAGTAAGTTTTCAGAAATAAAGACGTAAGGTTCTTGCACTAATTGAAACTTCTAAGGAAGCATGGAGCATGGTAGCACGCGAACCGCTACAAACAATTGCATCGATTCTAATTACATCGAGACCCTTCTATAAAATATTTATTGTTAGGTTAGGTTATTATTTAACCTATTTAGTGTTTGATATTCGTCATAGTTTAGTTATTGGAATCACATGATGGGTATTTATGTTACTGTACCTATTATTATTTCATTGTGTTATTAGGTCTTTTGGCAATTTCATTCCTTTCATATTCATCTTTCATAGCTACTTAATAGTCAAGCTAAGATAACTAAGATTGTGAATTTCTTAAGAATTCTCATTCATTTTCAAATTATGACTAATTTGAAAATGTTAAGTTAGTTAGTTAGTTAATGTGGCCTAACCTAAAGTTTAATTGATCTGAATTTCAGATTTCTGACATCTTAACCACATTACGTATCTACATCTCGCATTACATTCACACTTTTATACATCTAACTCTCGTACTCAGACCTGCTCGATAATAATTACGTATACTTCTTCAATAGGCATGACGACAGTATCAAAAAATTGCAAATCTCTTTAGTCCGTCAGTTAGAGTATTGGAAATTAATGGACACGTATTTTTTGTTTTTGTAAATCAACGAATATTGACAAAAGATAAAGCATCAAAACTCGGGAGCCCCCGAGTTTTGATTTTAAAAGCGTCATATCTTCGTCAATTTTGGTTTACGTAACAAAAGAAAAACAACGGGTCAAATATTTTTTGATAATCGAACTGACGGACTAATTAGTTTTTTTTTTGTCGTCTCGCCTATTGTATCTACCACAAGCATACGTCACTATACATAAACATACACTCGCGTATCTTTGGTTGAACACGAACTCAAAGCTACTAGAAGTACTAAAGCTGTACCACACACTTCCGACTGCACCGACTGTAGTCAAGATAACTTATCAGTCGTCCGTAGGGTCATTACCGTCTCTTCCATTATTATTTTTATCCTCACTTACTCTTCTATTGACTTAGGTCGACAGACCAACCTTTTTTTTTTACGATATTTTTCTTTTTTTGTCACCGTTCGTTTGTTTAGGCAGTTAATATTGCGTTATTTATGTCTGGAGTGTTGTTTTTTTGAGTCACGAATTGTGATTTGTTCTCTGTTATCTGTTTTAATAAGTTCTTTATTTAAAGATACATAATTGAAATGATTGTTTCCATTGTGATTACTAGGACCATTCATGTTTCTTTCAATATTTAGGTTTGATGTTATGCTATATACTACGAAGATGTTAATATTTAAAGTTGCTGTGAGTAATGCAATCATGACTCATTCCATTTCAGTGGTTTACTGAATGGAGATCATCAATGTGGCTTTGTAAAACTTAACCTATACCTGTTTCCGCTTTTCTGGTTGTACTTATCAAACAATGGTCGTTATTGACATAGACAATGATATAAACGTCCATTTCATTGATGCTTCATACATTGGAGTGTCATAAAGATGATGTATATTACTTAAGCGCGGCAATCATCGATGTTTCTGCTAACTTCAAAGTAATGGTTACTTCTTTGATGACAGATAAGGGGCGTTTAAATTAATGATTTTATCTACTGGGATTCCCATGTCGTTTTTATTAGGGTTCCGTAGTCCTGACAAGGAACCCTTAAAGTTTCGTCATGTCCGTCTGTCTGTATGTACGAGGTTTTGCTAAGAGACCGGTAGTACTAGAAAGCTATAATTTTGTAGAGGTGTGTATATCAATAACGATTTTGGAAAATATTTTTTTAGGGTAGCTAAAAGAGCCACTTCACATGTAGGGGACATGTGAAGTGGGGATGATTTTTTTTTTCGTCGTTTACCGCATCATGTGGGATATCGTTGAATAGGTCTTTTAAAATGATCTACGGGTTGCTAATACTACTTTTCGATTTAATGCTCCATTTACGAAATATTAAACTATAAAGTGCAAACTTGTGTTCCAGTAGGGCGTCCTCCCCCCCTCTAAAAGCTAAACTGCTGGCATTAAAAATCTGGAAAAATTCATAATGATAGTGCATTTTATGAACTTTATTAGTTTAGCAGTAATAGTCGTTGAACTTGGTTATTGGATAATTTTGTACCATATACAAAATCCTTAGAATAAATCCTATAAAGTGACTAAGATGGTGGAAGAGTAGTTGCTTGTTTATAACGGGTAAAGACTTGCATTGAAAAACAAAATCTAAAATAAAAAAAAAGCATAGTAAATTTTCATAAGTTTCATAAAACTGCCGCTAGATGGCGCTGTACCAACGGGTTCGTTCTATATTGTGATAACGGGCTACTACGGAACCCTACACTGCACGTGGCCCGACACGCACTTGGCGGGTTTTTTATCTGAGGAGAAAAAAGACAATTTTAAGTTATTCGGTATGATTTGGTGTTGATGTTCCAAAACTTTATCTTATCTCGAATTAAATATTTACTCCACTTTGGTAGAAATTGTGTATTCATCTTCTGCTTAGCCTTTTCCCGACTATTTTAGGGTCAGCTTCATACCGCATTGTCGTTGTTGTTTCAGCTGAATACCTACCTGTATTTTACATGGAGCGACTGCCTATCTGACCTCCATAACCCAGTTAGTACTGGGTAACACGAAATCCCTTGGTAAGAGTGGTTGTCAGAATTTCGGGCCACTAACTACCTGTAACGACTGTCCAAGATCTACAAATGACAGCCAGGAGCCAACGGCTTAACGTGATTTCAGAGTCACGGAGAAAATCCATCCACGGACAAACCCACACAAGCGCGGCTTAACCTGAAGATCGACCCGAGTGGCTGTTGTTATTTAGCCACGAGCTCCTCTCAGAAATTGTGTATTCTATATTTAAAAAAAAATAACCAATAGTATTGCAATTGGTCAAATGTATAATTTTATAAATATTGTGCCGGTCATAATATGATTTCAATATTTGCAGTCCTGTCGCCTGTCCGCATAATATCTAAAGGGAATTCTAGTTCGAAAGCAGAACAATGAAAACCGTGTTAGGAATACTAATAATATGCTTGCCTGTGAATGTAATAATCTCTCGATAACTATTGAGAATATTCGCTATCCGTTCACGATATTATTTCATCAATGCATCGAAATCTGAGCGGGAATAGTTCAGATTTAAACGCTTCACAGTTCATTGAGTTCATTTAGATGATAAGATTCAAAATTCAGAAATCAAAGTTTGAAATGTAGATTGTAATATAATAATTCACAATCATTAATTGAATCCAAAGTTTAGTTAGGTAGGCATTGTTGGTGTAGTGATCGCACGCACTACTGTTGAGCGTGAGGTTCTGGGTATGATTCCCAGGCGGGGAAAGTATTATAAGGTTTTTTCATCAGGAAATTCTGTTGCAGTCAGGTCAGATTTGTGCCTGGTTTGACCGCAATAGGCTCGCCCCGAATTGTATGGGTATTTAACATAAACGACTAAACTGACTAACTGCTAGCGTCGCCACCTGTCGACGGCTGCCGTCGACGCGCCGGGCGGTAGCCGCCAAAGCGTCGACGACTGCCGTCGACGGGTGGCGACGCTTGCAGTTGTGGCATGCCGCGTAAATATTTGCCGACAACTGCCGTCGACGGCAGCCGTCGACGGCAGCCGTCGACAGGTGGCAACGGCTGCAGTTTATAGGCAGTTTTTTTTTTTTTCTTCCTTTCTGGCTTATCTGCAGTTGGCAGCGTGCCACTCGTCTGTAAAGAACCTAAACAGTCATGATGTTATGTAAAGGCGCGCCTATTTCGAGTCATCGTAAAGTATCATAAACTGACCTACTCATTGGTTACTAAATCATTAGTTACTAAACTTGATTCTTCAACAAGTTTTAAGGTTTATCAATTTTGTGACAACATTACATTTTATTTTACAAAAATCCGTTTCAAGTCATCCCAGAACAGTCAATATATCTACGTAAAGACAATTCAGCAAACCAGTTTCCCCATCCCTCCTTCCAATTACTATTTTTATCCACCGCTACGATTACTGCGATCAGTAAAATATACAAGACATAAACATTAATGCGATACCCCGCACTGGCAACACTGGATAATAAGCACCCTTTGAAGCGAAGTGTCAAAGAACTGTAAAAGGCGCAAGGCCACCTAGTGTGCATCAGCTATGCAAAATACAACTCAATTATGATTGCCAACACAAACAGTACTGAATAATGCCATAGAATAAAAAGATACAGTAGGTTAACTTTAAATAAAGGCGTGTTTTCTACTCGTTTGGGAAACTTTTTAGCAAAATGAGTTCCGGACTCATTGATCCTTGTAAAGACGAGTATAATGTTAGTTTTACGAGAAATGGCGCAATGACCAGCGACAATAAATTGAGACAAAAAGAAGATTCAATATGTAAAGACTATCTGAATCATCCATACAAGTTCTGGTCACCAAAAGTTTAACTTCAACTACAGCTGTAAGGAGCTGTCTGTGTGGCCTACGACGCAACGTAGTACATTACGACGTCGTGGTCATGTTGCGTATCGTGCGTGGATGCATATGCACGGATGCACGAGACGTCATTACATCGTGATACATCATAGCTACGTGACATGATGCGACGTCGTCGTATTTTGTGTAGGTATGTGTGTTTTGTGTATTTATCCTCACTGGAACTTAACCCAGCATAGGCTAGCTTCACGTCATTCGGTATCGTACTACGTGCCAGAATATTGCAGTCACGCCAGCCTATTTTTTTTTACATAATATCTTAAAGAAATAATTATAAGCCAATGTGTCATTCTGATGTACTTAGGCTAGACCACTGTTAAGTTTCTTCAAAATCTGTTCATCAATTTTGCGTCGAAGAGTAATAATCATCCATCCACACATCAATCCCCACAAGCTTTTTCATCATCACTACATATTATAAAACAAAGTTGCCCGCCGCATCTGCCTCTATGTATGCTTAGATATTAACTACGCAACGAATTTTGATGCGGGTTTTTTTTAATAGATAAAGTGATTCAAGAGGAAGGTTTTAGTATGTTGCGGGCGGGCGAAGCCGTGGGCATCAGCTAGTTAATAACAAGACAAAGTTAAACTTCTGCACTCCTTTACCGGCGTCGTAGAAATACCTTGTTATCTGTTGCAGTTTGTTCACCAAATGTTTACGGACAGACATTATTCCCAGCGGCGTATTTAGAAACCACTGAAATTATATGCGCTGTGGCTCAGAAACTCTTGAGTTTACATAATTTTGGTATTTTGTGTACAAAAGATGTTAACGTTTACCGAGTACTTTTTGGATTATGTTTGCATATTGTCAAGTACAAGTAGGAACTCTATAGTATCGTATATATCGTAACTCAAAAGAAAAACAACACGGGCTAAACTAAATTTCTAACAATAAAAATTCAGTTGAATTCACAGCCCTACCATCCACCTCAACACCTATCCTAAAGCAGAGAGCAATATAACTAAAAAAAAAACTATTATAGATCATGATCTGTCAAATGACCAATTTGTTCGAGACACCATTTACTTCGTGGACAGATCAAGGGTTATGTCATCATCATCTTCTTAGTCATCGTCTGCCGAGCCTTTTCCCAACTATGTTGGGGTCGGATTCCAGTCTCACCGCATGCAGCTGAATACCTAGTCTGCCTACCTACCAGTCTGACCTCCACAACCTAGTTATTACTGGGTAATATGATACCTCTTGGTAAGACTAGTTGTCAGACTTTTTGGGTCACTGACTACCTGTAACGACTGTCAAAGATCTACAAATGACAGCCGGGACCAACTGCTTAACGTGCTTTCTGAGGCATGGAGGAAACTCGGTATGTAATGGGTGGTCACCCATCCACAGAATAACCTAGGCAAGCGCGACTTAACCTAAAGATCGAGTTATTATGTAGCCACAAGCTCCTCTTCATCTGCTTAGTAATTTCCGTAAATGATCGGGTCCCAAAACTACACAAATAAAGCATAAAGTAGACGTCCATAATTATATGTTTATTATTTATGAGAGTTTACGGAAAAAGGAATATATTACGCAGGTACCATTTCAGCTCTTAAAATATTTAATTATTCATACGTCTCAATTGTGAATAATTAAATGAATAATACGTACGCCCGGATAAAAGACCACTTAAAACTTTATTGCTTTCAGTAGTGAACCATATTTATAAATTATCGGTTTTATGCCAAAATCTATGATGGTACTAAATCCTGTTACCGGCCATTCAGTTTCCTCATTAAACAATAAATTGTAATTATAATACTATTATGGGTTCCTTGAAAACTGATAATTACTGGGGAATTATTTCACAGGTGGTTTAAGGGCAAGAGAATGACGATCATATTTTACAGGGCCTCAAGTCTGCTATTACAATAGTGTCAGAATGGTCTATCATTGATTTCATAATTGTTGATTTTGACAAGTTTGGTAATCTACTATTATGATGGCGTCATAATGACTTTCCAATGCTCAACCACTGACTCTCCATTGAAAGAAATGGCATAGAATGGTAATCTCGTACTTAATGACAAATGAATGACTGGTGCTATTTTCGAATTTCAAATTGCCACTAATAAATAATATGTAAAAATATATATAAACTAGAATACTTATAACAAGTTATTAAGTCAGACATATTGTGAATCGTTTTATTGAATATATACATTTGAAATTATTCAGTTGTGTTACTAAATTAATTTTAATTTAACAGGAAGTATTTTGTATTATTATTATCTCTGTACGAGAAGAGGCCTTTGTCCTGTAGTGGGACAGTAATAGGCTTGTATTATTATTATTTTATATTAAAATATATATGAAATCTGGTGGGTTAATGGTAATACGAAAATGTCATTATAAAACAATTCTATTACGAGGCCATTGACCGACCAATGATCGACCATTATGAATTTAGCAGATTTCGAACTTTTAGCAAAATGACACTGGGATGAGAATGGGATCGTGTTGGAATGACGAATTTATAAAATTGCAGACTTGACCCCCAGGTAGCTACACTTAAACTTGCGTTTGGTTGCACCTTGCCTGATGTGAAGCGAAAATGCGGCCTAGGGTAGAGCTCGCAAGCCTAGAAGAAACCGATTCACTCGAACTTTGAATAAAGTTTTTTGTTTTAGTATTTAGGCGCTTGCCTGATATTGTCAAGAGGGCGTGGTTGACAAACATTTATCAAATTGTCTGATTGATTGATGAATGCTACAAACTTGTCAAAATATCCATGTAGAGTCACGACAACTAATATGTACAGAGGCCAAAGCAAATAAGTAACCAGGGTCGTCAGATATAGTTGCAGTTTTTTTTTGAAACTATTTCACGTTTTCAGATGAAATTTAATTATATTAACAGATTTGAATAATTCTATCAATTTAATTTCATTTCATTTGAAAACATCCATTGGTTTCTAAGAAAACTTCAACTATATATTTCGACCCTGGTTACTTATTTGCTTTGGCCTCTGTACATCCACTTATTAAAAATCAAAAGCGATTTTCTCATTAAATAACGGTTTCGACTTTGAGATAAGACTTGTTTCGTAATAGCATGGCTTCCAAAATTCGATGTTCATTAAACCGCTAATCAATAAAGGGTGTAAAAAGCCTTGCGATTATTTTTTTGTTCTACACCATACCTGGGAACCTTCTAGTTACGGAGATATTGGGGGTCAAAGTTCCAACTTTTTGACAACTTTTTATTTAAATACAAGTTTTAAATGTAAGATTTTTACTTTAAACACCTCCAAGACCCCCGTACTATTCAATCCATCCATCGACATAATGTTCTGCTATAGCTGGTTTGTTTGCGTGTTTTAGTTAGTAGGTGCCAAGTTTGTTTTATTTATTATTTTTTATTTTTGTTATGGATTTCTGATCTGAAAATAAAGATATTATTATTATTATTACATTGAGTTTTACCTCAAAACATGATTTTTCACCCCAAAAACAATTCGTTTCCCAGCAATAATTTTTGCGTAAAGTTACTTAGTTTGATGTACAGAATGCTTGGTTGACGGCTTCGTGGTGAGATGCTTTACACCCTGTACAGTAGGAGAAAATAACTTTTAAAAGATGCTGGGTGTAAACATATAAGTGTACAGCGATAGGGCTAGGGTATGTAATGAATATGCCGTGTGACTGTACTAGCTGGAGTAAGGAATGAATATAATTCGATCAAATGGAATATCATCGGAAAACTGACGAGCATTGTCACCTGTCGCCTTTTCCCTGTTACCTCCACCAAATGTGTATGTGTAATAGAATAGCCCATCAGAATATTAGAGAATGTTGCATCGCTGAATATTTGCGAAGAAATTGCTCCCAAGGTTTAAAAAAATTCAAAAACTGTTTTAACCTTATCCTACTAATATTATAAATGTGAAAGTTTGTGAAAATGGATGTGTGGATGTTTGTTACTCTTTCACGCATAAACGGCTGGACCGATTTGGATTAATTTTGGCACAGAGATAGTTTATAACCTGGATTAACACTTAGGATACTTTTTATCCTGGTAGTAAGATCCCATGGGACAATTATCAAACTTCACGCGGGCGAAGCCGCTGGCAGAAGCTAGTCTTGTATATACGTAAAGGTACTGAAAATATTCTAACTTGAAAGTTTTTTTTTAAACCACCACACTTAGAATTTCTCCTTAATCGTGGGTACATAAACAGCCAAGCCCGGAACAACTACCTGTAAGCCAAACAAATATTGATTGTATCTGAAAATCGAACCCGCGACACGCAGCCGATTGCTCAGCCACTGCGCCAACTGTCAAGTTAGACAAAAGAAAGAAAGTATTTTATTTAGGCATTTTTAAAACGAAATGTTTCAGTAATTTATACAAAATAAAACTAAAGTTTGTTAGAAATACTTTAAACCGATAAGCGACCTGAATACATTTTATCTTAAATTGTACTACTTTCCTCAATTTCGTTTTATAAAGAATTTAAAATGGATTCAGAAAAAAAAAGTTTTTTTTTAATAGTATGTCAATAAACTCTATTTGTATAATTGCTTAAAATTCAACATGTATTACCTCCAATATAGAAACAGGTGAATAACCAGTCTATTTTACGAGGATAATTTATTCTAGCCGTGTCTTGAGCACAATCCATTAACAGAAAATGTTATTGTGAAGCCAGCACAACAATACTCAATCATATAACACCAAAAGTAACAAAAACTATTGCAATCCTCGCGAAGCCCGACAGCCGGAAAAACCGCCCGAAAAAATAACGCCCGACGCCAATTTTCTAAACAGAACAAAAAAATAACAATCCGATATCAATCCAATAAAGGGCAGGAAGGAAGCAGCCTCCGACTAAGCAATCACACGTTAGAAAGAGATGAAACACAATAAACCAACAGAGTGAGCGAGACAAACAAACGATTGTGCCAACTTCCCAAAGAACGGTGTAAACAATAAAACTTTTTGAAGAAGTTCGCGCTTATTCGACGCGGGAAAGGGTTCCAGAGTAATGAATAATACAGATAAATTATTCAAAACACAATCGTATTAAATTCGAGTCGCTTGTGAAATTTTATTACAGGGTGTCCGCAAAGAAAACTTTCAGAGTGGCACTCCACCAATTTATGGACTTTTGTTTCCGTTAAGGAGTAATTAAAAATTTCACGGTTAGCAAAGTTATGGCGGGGATTGCTCGTAATTCAATTGTTTTTGCTTCATTTTGTTGTTGTTTAATTTAACTTCCAACAAAATGTTACATTCAATAAAATAGCAATAATTTAAAATTATTTTATCTCGGAAATTATAAGCGCCTCGTGGACCAAAGATTGGTACATGGAAACGCGCAAATTGAAAGTAAACGTAAATTGTTTACTCAATAGGTTATCGTTTTTCACAAAAGTTTTCCTTAGCAACACCTTTATACAATTTAATTTTCAAAAAAATAAACGAGCCTCTGTCTTCTGACACTAGTCTGTATTCTAGAACTTTTCATTATTGTTTCCGACCGCTTATCGAAGGTAACCCTCTAAATCACGGGCCAATTGTCTCATTGGCACCAAAAGTCATTTAGGTGCGTCTCTAGAAGGTCGTTGGCGGTCGTAGCTTATAGCAGTTTACGTTTAACCTTTGAACAAAGGAATATTAGGGGCTCAAATGTACGATTAGGACTGAGGATATTTGAGGCTCTTTTTATTGGCCAATCTGGGAGGTGCAGTTGTCAATTTTTATCGGTTAATCTGGTTGGGGACAGTTTATGTTATGGCTTTCTCTTCTTCTTCCGACTTGGCTTTCTTTTAGTTTTGGTGGGAAATTATTTCTTATTTGGCTTTTGCATAGATTCCTACTTGATAACGCCTGTTCTGGCTTTAGGCTTGGCCAAAATCACAGAACGTCGATTTTTTCTATTTTCTGATATACATAACAAAACATCACATCACGCCTGTTAGTCCAGATGGGTTGGGCAGAGGTGTACCTAACAGTACACCCTTGATACACATTCCTTTGTTTTGCTAATATTCATAAATCACTTCAGTTACGAGCACATGACATGATAAGCCTGAAACATTCCCACTATGTAATCTCTCAAGTTTATAACTAATAAAAAATGCTTTAATTTACATTTAATCTTGCACAAAACTCCTCCATTGCTTCTAAAATTCATAAAATGAAACATTAAACTCCCCCTCATCGATATTCAACAGAAACAAATCGCGTCCATGACTCACGATTACCTTTCATTAGGAATGTTAAACTTTCAAAGTAATTGAATAGAATTAAGATTAGCACCGAATTATGGCTGCCATTATACGATAGTGATCGGTTCTTTAAAAATACAATGGTACGTGAATAAAAGACATAACAGTTTCTAATATTAGAACTGTCTGTAGTTTGTTAATGATTTGAAGTCGTTTTTAGATTACTTTTAATCTTAGTGCATTGACTTAACCACTAAAGTAAAAACTTAAACGTACCGTTTTTAATCTGCAGACCTATATATAAATCAATATGAGCCACAAAACACGTTTTGTCAACCAACAAAAAACTTATCTAGAACCCCAGTTGCTAATCTCGTTGTTGTAGTTATTTAAATCTAATTAATTAATTAACACCTACGGGCAGGATTGGTCCCACACTAGCACTAAGTAAGAAGAAGATGAGGTCTTTGCCCTTAAGTAGGAAAAACCGGCCAAGAGCGAGTCGGACTCGCGCACCGAGGGTCCCGTACAAACTTTTTGAAGACAAACTTAACTTTAATGTTCGATCCCTAGAAAAGGCTATTGCTCCAACCGCAAATATTAAGTTTGTAATAGTAATAACGCTTTTTTATGTTATTAAACTACATATTTATGGTTTTCAGACTTTTCTCTTTACTGAGTGTAGGACCTTGCTTTGTGCCAAATTTCGTGATTCTAGGTCAACGGGAACTACCATATAGTTCCCGTTGACCTATAGGGTACTTCCGGTTGATCTAGAATTGTTAATTTTGGTTAAAAGCAAGGTCTTACAGCACAAGTAAAGGGAAAAGTCCGAAAAATAGAAAAGTTGAAAATTAAGGTAAATTTGTAAATTTTGATACAAATTTTCACGAAAATCTAAATTTGCCCATATCTTTTTATCGTGTTGACCCAGGACCTTGATTTTTATACACCTAATAGGGACTATAAACCTCAGTATATGGTATAAATTTCAACTTGCTAGGTCTACCCGTTCCTGAGAAAATCGGTGGTGTCAGACGGACAGACAGACGGACAAGAAAGCGATCTTCTAAGAGTTCCGTTTTTTCCTTTTGAGACACGGAACTCTAAAAATAGGCTAGAAATAAATAACTGATTGGTATAACGTCCGATTCCACAGTTTCCATAAGTATACTTTTCAGACGCTGTTATCTAGCACCATATTCGCTTTAGTTATAACATTAAGACACTAATCTCACGAACCAGTTCCTGATCACATTTTTGCTAAACTCTATGATTGGTGTATAAAATAGCACAATGAGGTAATTCACGTCTATATATCCCACGATATTGCGCACCCGCGTACAATACACAGATTTACGCAATATAGTAATTAGTACCGCAAATTGAAGGGTAAATTGCAACAAAACTGTTTAAATCAACTTGTTTCTTTAATACTTTTGTTCGGAATTAGAGGGTGTATCACAGAACGATTCGACTGAAAACTGTACTCAACTAATGAAATGTCTTTAAACATATTGCTTCAGTTGCAATCTCTGCATGTGTTTCATTTTATAGGACACAATGTCAGTTTTGTTGAGGATTTTTTCTTGATTTATTTTATTCGATTCGTGATGCAGGACGACAATAATGTCTCTGTCAAAAATGTAAACAAACCTATTTCAGCTGTTCCTGTCACCGTCAGTTGTAAAGCCAGTCAACAAAAACACCTGAGAGTACCTACAGAGCGCAAAATAAGATCAAAGATAACATTATTTTTTTGCACACTGGTTGGCGTCGTATCAGTCTCTGATACTTAAGTAAATGGTTGCTACCGTGTCAGCTGATATTCAATTTAATCCGTTGTCAAATCTAATCTCAACAAAAAGATCTGGATCAGATCGAAACCAGATCAGGCATTAAGATTCGATTGTTTTTTAGCTTATTCCCAATCATGTTGGGGTCCACCTCCAGTCGAACCAGCTACAGCTGAATAACAATAGCTATTTAGACATTAAGGGATTACCTATCTGACTTGCACAATCCACTAAGGGTTCTTACAGACGAGCGGCACGTTGCCAACGGCAGATAAACTGCAGCCGTCGCCACCTATCGACGAGACGGGCTGCAGCCGCCGAAGCGCCGACGACTGCGCCGTCGACGGGTCGCGACGCTTGCAGGTGTGACATGCGGCGTAAATGTTCACACATTCACGCGACGGCTGCCGTCGACGCGCCGGCAGCAGTCACCGACACCACAACTGCAAGCGTCGACGGCAGCTGTCGACAGGTGGCGACGGCTGCAGTTTATCTGCCGTTGGCAACGTGCCGCTAGTCTGTAAGAACTCTTAGTGGGTAACACGGTAACTGTTGGCTAGACTGGTTGTCTGACTTTTCGGGATACTTGTAACGACTGTCAACAATCTAAGAAAGACATCTGGGAGACCACGAAGGGGTTCGATTCTCTTAGCACTCTAATTCTATCAAACGAAAACACATTTTTCACCCCCGTCAAGTCTAGACAATTTACTTCCAACAATTTCTACGAAAACAATAACTCGCAACAGACGAAACAGCATTAAATATTTACAGGCGTCTGCAAGTGATAGCCGGGTGAGCCGAGCGAGAGAATAGCCCAACCGTGGGCAGTGGAAATTGGCCAGCAGTATGCAAGCCTGGCAATTTCTGACATAACTAGGTAAAGCCAAAGCACCGGTGAGACACGCTAGGCGCAATGATTTAATTAACTGAAGACCAGTGTATGTCTAGCTAAGACTTGGTATCTAAGCTGTTCCGTGTATGTCTAGGTATCTGTTTGTGCTTTAGCTGAGGTAACAAGGTACTAAGGTGCTAGAACATTGTCGGGTATCTTGATTGGAAAATCTGCATAGTAATTTGGGAACAATATCTACTAGATAAAGTCTTTAAAGAAAAAAAGGAAAAATTATTAAAACCAAACGAACCTTCTTAAAAAATTAAAAAAAAAGGCTGTGTGATTTTTTTCGAGGAACTATGAGGCTTTTCCATCCGAAAAAAAAGGGTTCCGTACCTCAAAAGGTACAAAGGGAACCCTTACAAGATCACTCTCTTGTCCGTCCGTCTGTCCGTCACCACCGATTTTCTCAGGAACGGTGGACCTAGCAAGTTGAAATTTATACCAGATACTGAGGTTTGTAGTCCCATTAGGTGTATAAAAATTAAGGTTCTGAGTCAACACGATAAAAAGAAATGGGTAAATTTAGATTTTCGCGAAAACTTGTAAGCACCAAAGTTTACATTTTTTATTTTTCGGAATTTTTCCTTAACTTGTGCTGTAACACTATTAACCAAAATTGACAATTCTAGGTCAACCGGAAGTACCCTATAGGTTTTGGGTCGAAAATCTATATGGTAGTTACCGTTGACCAAGAATCACGAAATTTGGCAATAAGCAGACCTTGCTTTTTGCCGAATTTCGTGATTACATAAAGTAAAAATCTGTAAACCGTAAATGTGTAGTTTAACAACAAAAAAAAGTGATTTTACTATTAATGTGGTGCAATAGCCGTTTCTAGGGATCAAACATCAAAGTTAAGTTTGTCGTTTAAAAAGTTTGTACAGACCCCTCGGTGCGCGAGTCTGACTCGCTCTTGGCCACTTTTTTATTGTCTGATCAGCCTATTCTTGGCCTCGAATTCGCCAAATGGATAAAATTTTTCGTTATTTTTAAAAACAACTTTTTATAAGAAAAACTTAGTTTCTTAAAACTTCATGTTATCTAGTTTACATGCAGTAGGTTACTATTTTCGTTACGTTAAGTATAAAAAGATATAGGCAAAAATCAATTGACGGAAAACTTTCAAGCCGTCGTCCCAAAATGTACTCAGATCCGTTCTTCCTTGTCATTTAATATTAAAGTCACACAATTCCATCCTCAACAACATTGTCCAACAAATATTTAGGGCAAAGGTATGTCATTTAGCCACTGTTACAAAAACCCTGGCCCGCGGGGGACCAATAGCTTACAAATGTAACCTTTAGCCGAGTGACCTCTCAAAATGGCGGCTAGCCTGCTTTGTCATATACTTTGACACGGAATAAGAAAGTACAGAAGGAAAATTAGAACTAATACCGTGTAAAAGGGAAGATGCAGACAATATTCGAAATTGCTCTTACGATATAGGTATATCGCAATTTCGATGAAGAAAATTGCACTTGAAGAAATATTTCGATCAAGACTTCACCATGGATATATTTTAAAATTAAAATTCAACAGTGTAAATTATACACCACACTATACACGAAAACATATCAAACGATACAAATGCACCTTTTTCGACGTTTTATAAGTGCCCATCTAGGCCTAGATGTGAAATAAAATATTTTGATTTTGAATCTTTTACCCGACTTTAAAAAAAGGTTCTCAATTCGGTTGTATTTTTTTAAATGTTTTTACCCCTTAAGTAACAACATGAAAAAAGAGCTTTTCAATTTGAAAAGCTCTTTTTTTAATTTATTTTTTTGCCTCCGACTTGATATTAAAAGTCGGTTGCAAAAACTTCAATGAAACAAACAAAGTCACCGACTTCCGATAGGAAAGTTATTTTTTTTTTTTGTGTTTTTATGGATGTCGGTTTTTTTTTGCAATTTTTTGTTTGTATACGACAAACACCACCACAATTCACTATTTAAAACTACATTCTTACAGAGAAATAAATTCCGATTCTTTTTCTGCATGTTTATTCTTCGTATCTGGTGGGCTTTTCCAACGCACGAAAAATGGTCTTGAAACTTCTACCTGTCTGATCCTAAATTCTCAGAAATCACACATCGGATAATTTTAGCAATGTGTGTTTTGTCTAATCCACTGACTAGAACTTCTGACGTTGTACCATAAGAAGACAATCCAATGGGTTATTGTTATAATCGACTCGATAAGTAATCGGATTAGTGATTACAGCGCACTACGAGATATTAGACTGCCTATAATTACTGCCATCCTCTTGTCCATTATCTCTTTATATTATTGATAGCGGCAAGACGCCCCCGTCTTGCCGCTATCAATAATATAAATTGTGTGTGTGGTGTAGTATATCTAATTGTGTATATCATATTATTTCTTATGGCTTCGCGTATTACCGAGGACTCTCGACTACCCCGCACTTTCCCGCGCAATGTTTAAGTAAGAATAATGTCATCGATGCCATAGACTCAAATCTAGTGGCCTATCTTTTTTTTATTTTAATGACACGGGAAAAATATGCTCGTTTTTAGTAATGAATTATATATATTACAGTCAAAACTGTTAATCAGTCAGAACCATTTATAACTGGTGTCAGTCAAAACCCTTATGAAGTTAAAATGCGTTTTCGGCAATAAAAATATGTTGCTTTAGAAAGCCTCAAATGTAATTACCTGGTCCTAGAATTACTTGATATATGTTTTTCAAAGGGTCACAAAAAAGTAACCTAACAACCTAATAAGTTTCTAAGTAAATGTTAGTTATTGTTAAAATAGTTTTCACCGGTCAATAGAAATAGTAAAATCTAACTGATTAACAGTTTTGACTGTCACATATGCAATACGCACATGAATCCGAAAAATCTGACGTTCGTGTCTTTGGTTTGAACTTGAGACCAATGACTTGGCCGTCCGACGGTCACACCACTAGGCTATCACTCTTCTTCTTTGTTTTTATTTTTAAATGTTGCCCCACACTAGGAATTTCTCCTGTCGTGGGTGCGTTTATAAACATTTAAACTCACATACACAAACAAATACACAAATATTTGTTCCGTGCGGGGATCGAACCCACGACACGCAGCGCGGCAGTCAACCGCTCAGCCACTGCGCCAACCGTGCCGTCCACCGCTCACTGCTTCCTTTCTGATACATCCTGTAAAATATCGGTCGTGAAACTATGACACATCAACCTTCAGAAAAAGACCACCACACCTGTAAAAGGTCTGCTCTACAAAAACGATGCTGTTCAAAGCCCAGCTTCTTCAAACTCAATAGACTATTTAGGTGATAAACTGATAAGTGATGAAAACCAGCATTTTCCTAGCCTACTATCAACTATGTTGGGGTCGACTTTCAGTCTAACCGGATGCAGCTGAATACGACTGCCTATCTGACCTCCACAACCCAGTCAGTACTAGGTAATACAATTCCTCTTGGTAAGACTTGGTTGACAGACTTTCGGGGCACTGCACCTACTACCTATAACGACTCTCAAAGATCGACAACAGACAGCCGGGAGAAACGGCTTAACGTGCTCTCCGAGGCACGGAGGAAACTCGGTATGTAATGGGTGGCGGTATAAATTCACGGGCAAAGGGCAATGGAGAGGGCTATGCTCGGAGTTTCCTTGCGTGATCGAATCAGGAATGAAGACATCCGCAAGAGAACCACCGATGTAGCCCGAAAAATTGCCAAACTTAAGTGGCAGTGGGCAGGGCATATTGCTCGCAAAACGGATAGCCGATGGGGCCGAAAAATTCTGAACCGCGAACCGGAAGGCGTTGCGTTGGAAGGCCTCCCACTAAGTAGACTGATGACCTGGTGAAGGCTGCGGGAATCCGCTGGATGCGAGTCGCACGGGACCGGTCAATGTGGCGACACTTGGGGGAGGCCTATGTCCAGCAGTGGACGTCTTACAGCTGAAATGATGATAATAAATTTACGGACCAGTGTGAATGGAGTGATAAAGACCAAAAGTGATAAATAAAATCTGAAATCTCAAGCACCTACAACGGGTTCAAGACAAAGACAGCACAGCATTCATCATGAAACTTTATAGTTCTAGAGATAGTTCTAGAGAACAAGCCTTCTGCTTCTATTTCGTGGTGGCTATATCAAATATTCATAAGGAATCGTAACATACTACATAATGGCCGCTAAAGGTTAAAGGTATCAAGTCAAGCTGTCACATTACGTTGGGCGTCGCGTTACAAAATGTTATACACGAACACGCCATGATGACAGGTGATATAATATGGTGATATATTGTCACTCATAACATGCTTCTGATATTTTCAGGCAATATAGAAAAAGCAAAACTTAAACTGTCACTTAGGGGATATCTTCCGTGATTGTATATAGAAAAGTGTGTTGGCTGGTTCGAGGTGAAGCACGATAAGAGCACCTGAAAAGATCTGGAGGAGCCTTTCGCCCAGCAGTAAGACTAATATGATTACTATAAAGAAAAACTAGCTAATAGGGCTTCTATTTTTCACCATTATAGTCGGTGACTGTTTCTAAGTTTCATTGACTTTTTTTGACACCGACTTCCAAAAGTAAAGTTATTTTCCTCTCTTTTGTGTTTTTCTTTTATTGAAGTCGGTTGGTTTTTTTTTTGCATAATTTTTTTTTTTATTCCATCGTTCTTATTTGAAACGTTCCACACTAATAATTATTGTCATGTGTTTATTTTACATTATAACTAGAAGATAATAAGAGATCATCAACATAGACCAAGAAGAATCATTAGGAATTATAGAAGCTAACTCATAAACTGCCAAGAAATATGGGACCACCGTGCAAGCTTCCTCTGAAAAAAGAACACGTCAATCTGTCCCTAATTGACAGATATATCGATGAATATAATATATTTAAAAAATACAGCCGAACATAGAACCCTCTCCTTTTTTGAAGTCAGATTAAATTGAACTAGGCACTTAGTAGTCCCCGTAGTTACCTATTAATTGTACCGTTCATTGTGTTGGGTATTAGTTGTTCCGTTCGTTGTGTTGTGTTGTTGTTGTTGTTGTGTATTTGTTGTTTGTTGTGTGTGTTGTGTGTGTGTGTGTGTGTGTGTGTGTGTGTGTGTGTTGTGTTGTGTTGTTACCTATTGTTGTATTAATTGTTGTTGTTTGTGTTTGTATTGTGAAGGTAATTAATACTAAATGTTTGGTGTAGGAATGTTATTTTTTTCTCTTCTATTATGGTAATCAACAACATGTTATTGACAATTATTACCTGGGGTGCACTTAAGTTATGCGTAAGTAGAATATTATTGCAATTGTAATCCACCTGAGCCAATAATTCAATTGAAGAGAAAACAGCATTCAACTCCTTCAAATAACCCCTTCAAATAATACCCTTAATAACCTTAGGTCCATACCTAAGGTGATTATTGTATTTATAAGTCACCTGAACTAATAATGCAATTAAATAGAAAATTCTTTATAAGTTCTTCAAATAAAATCGTTTTCAATAATATTTACTAAGTATTCATTAACGTTAAAGTAATAAGAGCACAAAAACAAATAATGAACTGTACATGGTACACTTAAAACTAACTTGCTGTATAAATAAACAATATTTCAATCCACTTTACTCCATATATTTAAAAACAAGAAAATTCTATCACATTGAGTGTCATATTTTTAAGTCTCTTTAACTATTCAGTCTGAAAATATGGGATGGAATTGAAAGGCACAAAAAATAACTTTTTCAGCAACATGCAAATGCCAAATTATTAAATTGCCACTGGATTTTTTTTTTGGAGATGAGCGTATCGGGCACTTTAGAACACTCTAAAGTGCCCGAGTATTTCACCACTTTAGTCTAGTTTAATACTAAGGTTTACAACAGGGGTGTTATAATTAATTTGCAGCAAAACGTATAGTTTGGAACTTGGTAAACGGAAACACACTATGTTTACGAGTCCATTCATTAAAAGTTACGCTACGGTCTTCCTTCCAAGATCGGTCCGTTTGTAAGCGAGTGGCGGCTAGCTAGGTACCTACTACATAGCTGGAATCAATCAGGTGCTGTGTGAATAGGCCATTTGTTCAATAAGTGTGTGAATGAATGATTCAGTTGAAGGACCTTTTTTTTTTTTTTTTTTAGGATGGGAAATCATCAAATGACTTCTCCCGCTCTGGGCTGAGCAGGAGGGAGTGTCAGACTTTTACTGACTAAAACCCATCCATGTTCCTTCCTCGCCCTTGTGCTCCGGGGCCACGGTATCTCTTTCGAATAGTCCCGCAGCCCCGGCAGGCTTCGGTCCTTGCGGACCCCTTCCCTATTGCTGACTCTCTTTGAGGCGCGCGTGGAACACGAACGCGCCGTCGACACGGCCTGTCGTCATGAGACGTACGGACGGCGAGCTAGCCCATAGCTCCCCGTCTACAGGCCCGCGCCTACGGTGGCCGGAAGCCACCACGTGGCCCCCGACGCCCGGGGCGTCTCCCGCGGCGGCCGGGACGTGAGGATCTCTCCCTGTCCTGTTCTGCCACCTCCTTCGCTAGCATGACTGCTTCGCAGAAGGAGGTGACGGCGTCCCATTCCGTCTCGCTCCGGACCATGGCACGAACCAGGGCCGGGAGCGAGAGGTCGCCGCCGCCGATCGCCACCTCGAGGACACGGCGGTGCTCCACCCAAGCGGGGCACACCTCCACAGTGTGCTCCACCGTGTCCTCCGGCCTATCCTCACAGTGATAGCACCCGGGCGTTTCCTCCCGCCCGATTCGGTGCAGGAACTTACCGAAACATCCGTGTCCGGTAAGAACCTGTGTCAGGCGGAAGGTGAGGACGCCGTGGCGTCTCTCCAGCCACTCCTCAAAGAGGGGACTTATCGCCACTATTGTGGCGTGCCCTCAGTTGAAGGGCCTTCTGTAACATTAATAGCACGTGGTGTTAATGTCTATTGCTGAGTGAAGATTTGAAATTGATAATAGATATACAGGGTGTAAACAGGCCCTTCACGAAGCCGTCAACCAAGCATTATGAACATCAAATTTAGTTACTTTACGCATAAAATTGTTTTGGAGTGAAAAATCACGTTTTACGGTAGAACTTAATGTAACGCATTCAAAACATTGTGCTAATGGATGGATTGATCAGTAAGGTGGTCGTGGAGGCGTTAAAAGTAAAAATCTTACATTGAGAACATGTATTAAAAAAAACTTGTGAAATATCTCCGTGACTAGAAGGTTCTCAGGTATGGTCTAGAACAAAAAAAAAATCGCAATGACGGGGATAACAAATGCCTTTCGGCTTCGTTAAAGGTCTTGTTACACCCTGTATACAAGTTGGAAATGAACAACGACGCTGAAACGGATACCACGTATTCTGAACATCATTCTGAACCGAATTCCTTTCACCCTGTATAATACACACACGTCATACATTACTCAAGTCAAGCAATTTGTTTCGCTTATAATACAGCATGCTGCCGCTTGTCGCTTCCCGCTTACAGTCGCACCAGAGCGGGTGAGGGCTATGTTTTGCTCCATACACCACTGGGCGAGATATTCCATAACTTCATTAAATTCCAACTTGGTACATAATACCTAGTAGGCAAAACAGTTTGCCCAATGTCGGGACCATATTGAAGATAGCAATATTTAAGCCTGTTTGGTTCCGGTCCGAAGGGACTTACGAGCCATTAATGGAGACACCAGTAGAATTTGATGGTAAATTACCAAAACTATGCGAAAGGAAATCAAAATTTTCGTCTATACCACTGACGACTGGTTACGTGCCTAAAAGGCAAACAATATTTTTGTCCAAAAAAATTGGTATATAAGCCCTCTAGTCACATAACATCTAGCCTATAATTCCAATTTCAATGTAGGTAAGTGTAGATATTCAATCTGTGTAAACTTAATCGGTGATATTTAACTGTTTGGTCGACCATCGGCTAGTAAATATTTTTTAAAGTAAATACTTATTCTGCTTTTTTAACTCGGTTCTTTATTTTTTTTATTTATGTCAACTACCCATGGTTTGAGTGACAACGGTGTTTACACTTACATCCTGTATAGTCTACACACTCCCATGGGTAAAAGGCGTGAATTTATGTTTGTATGTGGGTATGACAAAATGTGAATAGCATTTTTTCACATTACTTGCTCTACCCAAAGAGCGTGAGTAATTTCTAATAATACAAATTCGATATTCAGTATATCGATTAAGACACGGATATATAAACACCCTAATGATATGATACACACGCGGTATCATAAATACTGATAATAATTGGACGATTTGGAACGTATCACATCGCAGTCATATCAATTTTCTACTTGTTATTGTGATTTATGTTAGTATGGATGGATACTGAGAATCACTATCAAAATTTCCTCAAATTATTTTATGTGCCTACACATATATTCTATTTATTATTATATAGGCTCATTAGCTAGGTTAGCTGGTAAAAATAACTGTTTTTGAAAATGTTCTTTTCATACTTCAATACAATTTTTGCAACTCTAAAAAATAAGATAAAAACACTGCCTGAAGTTTGTTTCTCCAAACCCAGGGAGGTTTGGAGAAACAAAGATTCAAACAAAACATTTTAATAGTTTCGGAAACCACTGATACCTAGTATTCTAATTCAAAGTCACCCCAATCTTGTCATATTGCGCTTTATTTAAACAAAATCGCCTTTTCACTAAATACAAAATAAAAATCCCTTACAAAATAATTTCGCTTCCCTTACTTTTAAATCCGACATCCAAAGCATCCCGGCTTTACATTTCGAAGCCAGCCAGCGCCAAAGTTGGCCACAACTGGCCATTGAATGGTACAATACCGACCAACTTCGTCCAAGCTTGCACTAACACGTACGTATCTGTCGAACTGTTCCGTATGGGTTCTTGAATAGATGTAGATTGGGAATCTTCAATAGCTATGTTGTTCTGGCTAAGTAACCCAGAGTTTGGTGGAATAGTTTCAATGGAACAAGTTGATCATGGAAGTGAGCATTTGTTGTTCAAGATGATGAAATCAAATCAAAATACAAGAGTAAGTGGTGGAGAGATACGCTGGCCAGCAAGATTGGTTGGCTATTCACTGTGTTAGTGAATCGGTAGTAATGACAAAGGTGAATGCTTCCGAATCTCCCTTCACTTCAAGTCCCTAGTCTCTTCACTGTGGCCTCTTACTACTTTTACTCAACGGTCAAACAGACCGTATTCGATAAAGGATTATACTTTCAACATGCTTTAGATATACTATAACATAAAACATTTTGATACCCAAATGATAGCGCTTCGTCAACAAGACCAACGAGTGTTACTTCTAACATAAAAAACTTCATTACGAATTTTGGATTTAAATTTTATATTCGTGAATTTGATGTTTTTTAACCGTCTTAAAAAAAAGGAGGAGGTTCTCAATTCGGTTGTATATCTTTTTTAGGGTTCTGTACCTCAAAAGGTAAAACAGAAAAAAAGGATCCCTTATAAGATCACTTTCTTGTCCGTCTGTCCGACTGACTGTCCGTCTGTCACCACCGATTTTCTCAGGAACGGGTGGACCTAGTAAATTGAAATGTATACTAGATACTGAGGTAGGTGTATAAAAATCAAGGTCCTGAGTCAACACGATAAAAATATATGGGCAAATTTAAATTTTCGCGAAAATTTCAACATTTTCTTTATATTTCGGAATTTTCCCTTTACTTGTGCTGTAAGACTTTTAACCAAAATTGACAATTCTAGGTCAACCGGAAGTACCCTATAGGTTTTGGGTTGAAAACCTATTATAGTAGTTCCCGTTGACCTAGAATCACGAAATTTGGCAAAAAGCAATTTCTTACAGCACATGTAAAGGGAAAATTCTGAAAACCGTAAATATGTAGTTTGATAACAAAAAAAAAGCGATTTTACTATTATTTGCGGTTGGTGCAATAGCCGTTTCTAGGGATCGAACAGCAAAATTAAGTATGTCCTTTAAAAAGTTTGTGGGGAACCCTCAGTGCGCGAGTCCGACTTACTCTTGGCCGGTTTTTTTATGTTTGTTACCTCATAACTCCGTCATTTATGAACCGATTTGTTTTTTTTTTTATGTAAAAGGATACTTTCCGATTCTCAGTCTCATAGAAATTTTATCAATCGGTTTTATAATTTGTTTTTTTTTTTCTTCATGGCCCATGTTGATAATAGAATGGTCGTTAATAATTTCTAATTACAATGTTAAAAAAGTAGTTGTTGTTGTTAGTTAAAATTAAAATTACAATGTTAATTTGATTCATGATATGAATTTGTGTGGTATAACAAATTAAAAGGGTAAAATAAAAGAAAATAGAAGTCGTTTTTTTGCAAAAAGTTTGTATTAAGAATTCCTAAACACCATGAAGAGAATGAGTTATATGCAGGTGTAATCCAACCGTTCGTTTAATTGTAATAGGAATAGATATATTATACTAAGCCATACCCAGTTACACATAAATCATAATAGTAATCAGTTCCGACAACATACAATACGATCTCAATATTACCATTTATAACTACATATCCTCGAGTGAACATTGTACAAGGCATTCAGCGTATTATCCTTTGATTGGAGCCTCAGTTTCAACCTCTATGACATCATGTATATTAATCCCCCTGAAGCGAAGTACCTTGTAGAACATTGAAGTTAGTTGATGGATATTTTTGGGGTAATATTATCTGAATTCGAAGAACTTCTACAAGTACAAATGTTTAAGTGCAGGGAGGAATACAAAGACTTCTGTTTTACGGTTGCATTTCATTGGACATAGGTACGTTAAAAGATTTAAGATTCTATTGAGTGACAGCAGCGGTGGCCCAGTGGTGGCGCCCCCGACTTACGAACAGTAAGTCGTGGGTTCGAACCCAAGCAGGCGCAGCCGGCATGGTGTAATTTATTTCACCGCTGCTCTCGAAACGGTGAAGGAAAACATCGTGAGGAAACCATGTCCTAGAACCAAAAAATTCGAAGACATTTGTGACATCTACCAATCCGCACTGGGCCCGCGTGGTGGATTATAGCCCATTCCCTCTCATAGAGAGGAGGCCTGTGTCCCAGCAGTGGGAACATTAATAGGCTGATGATGATTGAGTGACTATAGGTACGAACGTAAAAGAAAATGTGCACTGAAAAAGGTTTCCTGGCAGTGGATAAAACAAGCTGCCGGTGATGATGACGATGGAAAACCATCGATATTGGTAGGTATAAGAAGGTTCAATATCTGAAAATACAAAATACATTTGACGTCAGCCAAAAATAAATACGGAAATACCTATAGATGTTGGCAACAGCTATGTCAATATCCATCCAACTTGAAGTGAGATGCGAATCGAAAATTTGCTGGAAATGCACCATTCAAAATATCAATGAGAAAGTTTGGAACCGATAGACTGAAATTTCTCCTGGAGTTTCGATTGAGACGTCACTGATAGAAACTATTCTAGCGGAATAGAAGATAACTATACTATTCTAAATGTTTGAATGGAAATCGAATATTCATTTTGACCATTAAACCAAAGACATTGGCCAAGCTTGAGTATCTATTTATGACTGATCCCAGTTATTAAATTATTACTACTTACCTACTCATACTGTTAAGAACTTCAATGAAATGCATAAATATCCAGAATGTTCAATCTAACGACGAAAGATACATAAGACAGATGGACAGTATTCAGCTATGAAATATGCATTGGAATATAAACAATACATAAGTAAGAGGTTCATTATATAAGCACATACATACCTACGTATAAGTTTATTAATACCCTTGTAACAGATACACGTTTAAAGTAAAAGGGGACAAATACGGAAGAGTTTTCATATGAGTGACAATGAAAATGAGTGTGTATACAATTTGATGATGTATAATTAATTAAGTTTGTACAACTGTTCAGAGTATACATTAAACAAGGAAGTATCATTAAGGCTTTTTCATGACGTATTTGTAACGATCCTTACATTTATTTATTACATTTAGTACAGCATAAGCCACACCAACTACATACATACCAAACCAAATTAAGTACCATACTAAATTAAGTACCTAATCCTTTTACACGGTCTTCTTAGAGAACCACAAACGCTTTAGCATTATCGTCTTCAATTCATCAGCAAACAAGTCCAATCCAGGAGGCCTACCATGATCTAATTAAAAACGATTAAAAAGCAAGACAGTTCAGTTTAGGTTCCTAAACTGCATCGCTCAAACTCGTACCATGACGTCCAATACGCTCAGCGGCTTTTGGATCGTTAAAAGTGAATGAAATATCGCAATTTGTGGCTGAACCGCGTTTGAAACGTTTTTGGTGAAAAAGAGACAACGCTATTAGTATCAAATAACTTTCTTTCGCGCACATTTTAGTGTCAGACACGCTCAGAAGCAAGTAACGTTTTATTTGTTTTTAACTTAGTTATCTGTTAGAGAAAAACAAATGCGTCATGGTACTAAACAAGTACAACATTGAATGAATGAAACCAAAACTTGCGACTCAGTTTGGGATCAATCGCTGTCAGATGGCATGGCCTAAATTGAATCGTTAAACTGACGTCATGGTACGAATTAGAAGAACAGCGGCCCTACCATGACGTCTTAAAGCAGGATCGTTTTAATTGCGTGCGAGTGAGGGAAAGAAACGGAGCTATAGAGGACGTCTAGCGCCATCTCTTTCCCTCAGTCGCACGCAATTAAAACGATCCTGCTTTAAGACGTCATGGTAGGGCCGCTGTTCAGTTTAGGTCCTAAAATGGATCACGCTAAGAGCTCGTGGTAGGCCTCCAGGGTTGGTCTCCACGACGCCTGGGCGTCGGCGTGGGCCTGTGGACGGGGAGCTACGGGCTAGCTCGCCGTTCGTCCGTCTCATGACGACAGGCCGTGTCGACGGCGCGTTCGTGTTCCACGCGCGCCTCAAAGAGAGTCAGCAAAAAAGAAGGGGCCCGCAAGGGCCGATGCCTGCCGGGGCTGCGGGACTATTCGAAAGAGATACCGTGGCCCCGGAACACAAAGGGCGATGAAGGAACATGGATGGGTTTTAGTTAGTAAAAGTCTGACACTCCCTCCTGCTCCGCCCAGAGCGGGAGGAATCATATTCCCATATTTCCCATCCGGAAAAAAAAAAGGGTTGGTCTGCACGAGCGCGTTGAGCAACCTAAGCATACGCAGTATAGGGGAAGTGGATCGAGCAACAGTGCGACAAAATGGAAACCTACTTCCCTTCCTTCCTTTAGCTTCGTCCACGCTCACACTCTGGTCATACACGCACACCTTGTTGTGGTACAACGCACCTGACTTTTCTGAAGGACATAACCAATGAGGTCAGTGTGTATGTCCTTCTAGGATGTTCTCCTCAGCCCCTTGTAAATAAAGAGGCACCTTTTGTTAGTCACCTTTACTTAATCCTCTACACGTGATCAAACCATCTGAGCATACACTTGTAAGGCACTTAACATCATTCCTCAGTCTATCATTCAAAATGACACCACACATACTTCGCAAGACACGCATTTATTTGTACTGTAATATATTATGTTAGTTCTTATACGTAGGAAGGAGTGTTGGTAGAATAACTGCCAGATCAAGGGACCAATTTAAGACCAGGGAAGCGTGACACATAAAGGCGGAGGCCTGGACTACAAAGGGGTGAAGCTAGGGGTGGTGCTAGTGATGAGGATGATGCTTGCTTTTTAATGATTAAAGGCATTGACAAAAATCATAAAGATCCTGGACCAGTAATGATCCAATATCGTCATCATTAAGCTAGCGATAGCGTTGATTGTTATTGTAAGATAGCTAGCAACTAGTATCAACTTGCACGGACATTGAATCAAACTATACAACGTTGAACAACAACTCATAAGTCCTTTTCATAATAACAATATATTCTTTCCCTCCAATAGAAAAACCTCCCCTACACTACCATAATAAATCCTGCACTTGCAAATGCAATCAAACCGTGAACAACGAAGCAAAGCAAACAATAATTGTCATAATTCAGTGAGGGGACCCCGCTAAAGGTAAGGCAAAGCAAGGACATTCAACGACCGACTAATTGGTTCATTACCAATTCGTTGCTCTAAAGTCTAATCCGAGGCACGCGTGGTCTTCAATCATACCACTAATTGCTTGCTGTATTGACGTTTGGTCCACTCGAATGACAAGTTTTTGCCAAAGGCATAATTACGAACAGAAAAAGAATTAAAAAGATGTCCATGATCTAATAAGGATGAATAGAAGCCGTCTGTCTATGAATCCATAGCAACGTCGCCTTTAATAACCCTCGCTCTATCAAAAGGGGCATAAAGAACTCGACAACAATAAATCCGATCCGAGCATCATAAATCCGCTGAAGCAATTTTCACCTTCAGAAGACACCTAAACATTAAACAACAAATTTTAACGTTAGAGAAAATTTTAAATAGGCGTTTTTATATTCTAAAGAGGGGTCCTTATCATTGCTTTCTTATCTCGAAGCTCGTTAAGGTAAGTATTTTACGAGCCCCTTAAACAAGGACATAGAACTGCGTTTTTACATTTTACTTGCTTGCCTCGTAAAATTGTAAGTTACGACTGTTATCACACAAAAAGGGGGAAATATTTTTTTATAGAAACAGAAATTATGTAAGCGCCTGATATTTTATTGCGAGCAATAAAATTTCGGCGCGTTATTTGCTAATGGGTTAAATAAGGCAGTGAGTGCATATTAAACGGTAATGAATGGAAACCTGAATAAATCGTACCTACCTACTTGGCCTGAAAACTAAATAAAACTCAGCATTCAATGGTTGTAATGGTATGGTTAAGTGATATTATAATAAATGGGTATTATTTCTAAAAGTTTAAATAAATAAAATCATATTAACAAATATCATTTCATAAACTATCCGTTTCTTAACTTACTCCTAGGTACGGTCGACCAAGCTATTTGGTTTATGTTTTAACATGCAAATTACATTGTAAAATGTAAACCAAATAGCTTGGTCGACCGTACTATTATAAATAGTCTGTATCAGTAATTAGAACTACTTACTTAATTTAATTGTTCTTTATTGTTTTCCGGTTCTCTAAAAAACACATAAAAATAAAGCTACTTTATATGTTCTATAATTATACAGGGTGGAATTTTTCAATGCCACCTGGAGGGAAATTACTCCAAATACTTGAGATAGCAAATTTTACCAATAGGAAACATTCCTTTATTTTTAAAAAGAAACAAATCTTCATTCACAGATTTTCGAAAATTCGCTTGCCACTTTCGGGCATCGAACCCGGGATGGATCGACTAAAGTTCGAAAAAATAACATTCTGTACGTTTTTGACATCAATCGATAGGGTCAATCATATGGATCAAATCTCTCTAACGAACATTATAAATTTAATGAAAGGAAAACCATGAATACAAGTGCTTTATCTTATTGAATTTATCCCATTGAATTTAATAACTGTTCTTTAGATTTCATGTTTTCCCTTCATTTAATTTATGATGTTTGTTAGAGAGATTTGATCCATATGATTTATCAATTGATGTAAACAAGTACAGAGTGTTATTCGTTCGAACTTTAGTCGGTTCGATTCCCGAGCGTGGCAAGCGAATTTTCGAAAATCTGTGAACGCAGATTTGTATCTTTTAAAAAAAAAAGGAATGTGTTCTTTGAGTAAAATTTGCTATCTCCAGTATTTCGAGTACTTTCCCTCCAGGTGGCATTGAAAAATTCCATCCTGTATACTAAATGAAAAGCAGTCAATTTACAAACTTAATTACAGAAACGATTACTACGAACTGAAATTTATTTACGTTTTCTGTGAAAGCGCTACGCCTAGGTATTAATTACATAATATATTCCTATTACAGCACCTGACATTGTTAGAAACGAAACAGCTCACTGATTGGGAAACAAGCTTATAACATGTTCAGTTTAGTTTTGCTCATACTAAACATTTAATTTATTAGTCATAGTCGTACTGTGGACCTGCGGGGTAACTGCTTCACTGACACACAATCCCAATGCAATTTTGACATTCCGCCATTCCATTCATTACGTTGTATATGCTAGCGGGCAAATTTTTCGAACCTATGAAGCAATGGATCTGGAATTTCATTCATTATCCGTTGGATTGTCCTCACAATAATTATGACTCTATCCCTTTTTACACATAGAGAATGTTGACAGACGGTGGATAGAATGGGCATTTGCGTGTGCAAAATAAATCTCAAGGGAAGAATGAAGGAAAACTCTTGAACAAAAGCTAAACGTGAGTGCATTGAAAGACCGTACCATCAACTAATCAGTTTCGAAACGAAATTAGAGGAACAGACGACATCACTATACTTCTACAAAAATGCTCTGTGCTCCTAGTTTCACAGGTAAACGCTTCGATCCGGTCTCCAGACCCTCCCTTATTCGCTTTACACATACAAACACGTTGCATGCAACTATCACGTACACCACGTTACGTTGGAAATTCCGAACCAGATGTTACGAAAACCCTCGCGGTTGTATTGTAGGTACCAGAACTGACAAAAGGTAAAAGCTTGATGCAATTTTTATATGGCAGGGGATAGCTAGAAATGGGTAGGGGTCAATGAAATGAGAAGGGATATATTAAATCAGAATAGAATTATGAGATAAGGCTGAAGAAGACAAAGGACACAAATATTTGCCACTATACCACTGTATAGGCGAGACGACAAAAAAAATCGAATTAGTCCGTCACTTAGATTATCAAAAAATATTTGACCCGTGTTTTTTCTTTTGTTACGTAAACCAAAAGTGGCGAAGATACGACGCTTTTAAAATTCTAAATACGTCACGCCATGGTATATTTTTTAGCTAGTTCTGACGTCACGAGCCCCCAATCCCGAGTTTTGATGCGTTTTATCTTTGTCAATATGCATTGATTTACAAAAACAAAAAATACGTGTCCATTAATTTCCAATACTCTAACTGACGGGCTAAATAGATATGCATTTTTTTGATACTGTCGTCATTCCTATAGTCGCGATGGTGGAACTACAGAGGTTGCCTTGACTGCAGTTTTTCGGCCGGAAAGAAGGTGAGCCATAGTCTACGATACAATTCTACATCCGCTTCATTTATCTGAAGATGAATAATTTGCAGTTTTCACCTATACAGAGTGTAAGCGGACCCTTGACGAAGCCGTCAACCAAGTATTCTATGCATAAAACTAAGTAACTCTGCGAAAAAATGATTTCTGGGAAACGTTTTGTTTGGTAATGTTTACGGTTAGGTAGCGGTCAATGCCATGGAGATCATTATTTAAGTAAAATTATAATTAAAAATTAAAAAGGATTAAAAAAACGTGGGAAATGTTGGGAAACTATAACGTTATGGTATGGTCCAAAACAAAACAAATATTGAAATGACGGGAAAATCAAGTGCTTTTCGGCTTCGTTAAGGTGGATGCTCCAGGGTAGCCCGCGAAATTCAAATTTTCTTACGTTTTTTGCAATTTCCAGGTCAGTGTCAGGTTGTATGTTGATTAAAATTTGATTCGCGGCTGTAACACGTATGTAGTTATAGAATTATAATCATCAAAATCATCAATACAATCCTCTAAGCACATAAAGGTGCAGGAATGACTTTGACCTTGAAAAAGTAAATTCCTACACCTTTATGAGCAAAAAACGTATGAAAATTTAAATTTCGCTGGGTACCCTGGAGCATCCACCTTAACACTGTTTTTACACCCGTGATACTCACATATCTTATAAAGTAAGTATTCATTAATCTTCTACTAATGACAAAATCTTTGGATATTTTCGCATCATATGACTACAGCATAACGCTATATTCAAATACAACAAAGCAAGCAGAGGGCTTCCAAAATAGAACAAAGCTATTAAATAAAACGCAACCTTTTTGGATAAACAAGTTACTTCGTAGGTAACTTTGTAAGTATCTACATAGGATTTTAAATCGTTTCGCTATTACAATTTGAAAAGTATTTCTTTTTCTTTATTTCTAACAAATGGGATTTGGTTGTAGAGCTTCTGTAAGTTAGTGAAATTAAATAAAAGCTATCTGTAATATAAAATGTTATTTGCAAAGAAAACGAAGTTAGTTTCTATCAATAGAAAAATACTTCAAAACTAGAATTTTTCCGCGACTTCGCCCGCGTTTATGATAAAATATCCCAGGGGAACGTTAAACCGAACGTTCATATGCCCTAACCTAGCTCAAGATTTACCAATGTTCTGTAGTTCATAGATACTTATTCAGTTCTCAAGGACAGTAAAATTAACAGACAGACAGACAGACACACTCAGGCTCGTACTACAGAACGTCACTCAAGAAACATTCAATCAATAAGCCCTCTATCCTGAACTTTCGTAGTTTTAAAGTATTTGTCTTCCTCATTTAGAGGATATCTCTAAGTTCAGTGTGCCTGTTGGCAAAGGCCTCCTCTAACATTTTCCATTGTGTTCTATCTCTGGCAACCCTTCTCCAGTAAGGGCCCGCTGTAAGCTTCAACTCATCTTCCCATCTCTTAAGTTGTCTTCCCTGCTTCCTTTTTCCATCTCTGGGATACCAGTCTGTCACAATTTTACTCCACTTTTCATGAGTGCTCCTTAACATGTGACCTGTCCATCTCCATTTTAGTTGGTCTATCTTCGTAAGTACATCCATAACTCTTGTCTTGGCTCTTATATAGGTGTTTCGTTTCCTGTCTTGTTTCTTGATGACTATCATGCTTCTTTCCATCGCTCTTTGACAGTGTTGCAGCTTGTCTCGGTGGTGTTTTGAAAGAGACCATGTTTCACAGCCATATGTGATACAAGGTAGAATGCAAGTGTTGTAGACTTTCCGTTTTGTACCGATGCTAAGGTCGTTGTCCTTCATGATTTCTTTAAGTGACCAGTATTTTTTCCAGCCGTTTGCTATTCGTCTTTTAATTTCCTTGTCCGTCTGATCCTTGAACGAGATAATCTGTCCCAGGTATATGTACTCTTCCACGTATTCGAGGGGTTCATTATTTATTGTTATAGCTCGGTTATCAGAGTTTGTCAGAAGAAACATTACTTAAATCCATTTTCAACCAATCAAATGGATTGAATCTAGTTTTAAGTAATGCTCAATTAAGGTAATTATAAGGAATGTGCAAGTATACAAGTAGTTATATCACACTATCTTGCGTAAACCTGTGTAAAAGTGTACATTAGTTTAAAAAAAATCCGTATATCTGCCAAGCCTTTTCCTAGCTACTTTAGCGTTAAGTTCTAGTCTAACCTAGTATTTATCAAACTCTTATTTATATTTTATCGTGACGTATCAATTGTTCAAAACACTTTTTAGTTAAATAGTTTCCGACATGCATTCAGTCAAAGTACATAAGCGCAAGTAAGTACCTCTACTTGGAAAGTATTAAGTCTGCAATATGTGAGCTAAGTTTACCTTTCAAGGAATCAGAAACTAATAGTAGGTATCTAAACGATTTCGTGTGAAAGGAATATTGTCGAAAGTGGTAATATTCGGGCGGCTCTTAAAACTAGAATTTGTTTATAAAATAAAATTATTATGTTCATTTCCAAGAGGCAATTCTGACACAGACCTGACTGCAAAACTTAGAAAGAATTACTAATTTGAGAGTATCAAAGCAAGTTCAAGGGCAAAGTCATTGATCTGCAAGTCTGTGTTATTTACTGCAGAACTTACCAAAAAGCCTTATAAAAGCCCAATAACAAAATAAGCCAAAAAAAGTGACATAACATCTGGTTTCTTGCTATTAAAAGCGCCAAGCACGTAGTGCAGCCAGCTGCAAACAAGCCTCCTAAATGTTACACATACCTATAGAAATAATCAAACAAAACACTTCATATGATAAAACAAAGCAAACGTTATAACATTCAGGAAGTTTTAATAAAATTAAGTCCTACCTACCTACATGAACGGCAGTCTCATAACGCCAGTTGGAGCCAGTATCAGTAAATCATAGGCAGACCGCAGCGGAAGTGATGCGGTCAGGGCAGACGGACGGACGCGGCCATTAGTACTGGTACTAGGTTGATTTGCACTGGTTATATGGCAGATGCTCGATAATCAGGTAAATAGGCATTAGGGATGAGGTTCGGTGTAATTGAACTCGGCTTGATTGAAATGATCGAACTAGGACAGAATTAGAAATTAACCTGTGATTTGTCGGGAAAATTGACCAACAAGCGGATAGACAGAAACGGGTCTTTGGCATCTGCGAGACATGAAAATTTAAGAGAGATCTGTTACCATGTCTAGCAGTGGATTGCGATTGATATGAACAAAAAAAACCGGCCAAGTGCGTGTCTGGCCACGCGCAGTGTAGGGTTCCGTAGTAGCCCGTTATCACAATATAGAACGAACCCGTTGGCACAGCGTCATCTAGCGGCAAGTTTGTGAATCTTATGATAATTTATGGTTTTTAAGTTTTTTTATTTTGATTTTGATTTTCAATGCAAGTCTTTACCCGTTATAAACAAGCAACTACTCCATCTTAGTCACTTTAAAGGATTTAATTAAAGGACTAGGTAGGTATTTGTTACAAAATTATCCAACACCCAAGTTCAACGACTATTACTGCTAAACTTTCCAGATTTTTCAAGCCAGCAGTTTAGCTTTTAGAGCGGGGGGGGGGCTGCCTACTGGAACAAAAATTTGCACTTTAAACTTTAATATTTCGTAAATGGAGCATTAAATCGAAAAGTAGTATCAGCAACCCCTAAGTCATTTTAAAAGACCTATTCAACAATACCCTACACGATGGGGTAGACGACGAAAAAAAAATCATCCCCATTTCACATGTAGGGGAAATACTCTAAATAAAAATATTTTCCAACATTTTATTTTACCACTTTATTGGCGTTATTGATATACACACCTCTACAAAATTACAGCTTTCTAGTACTAACGGTCTCTTAGTAAAACCTCGGACAGACAGACAGACAGACGGACATGACAAAACTATAAGGGTTCCTTGTCAGGACTACGGAACTCTAAAAAACAGAAGTTAAACCAAAAAAATACTCCAATGAAGAAATTTGGATATTTTAAAATTATCTATTCAGTTTTAGGCTCCGATATTAAATAAAATCACGTCTAAGAGACAGATGGACCGTAAAAAAAACTCAAATCATCTTTAAAATCTAATAACCTTAGTTAGTTTTTTCAATCTCACCTATCTCTAAAGCCTTAATAGAATCGTCCAAAGTTTTTTCGTCTCACAAATTTACAATCTTGCAAAACACAAATCTGTTCGCGCTGTAATCAGATAAAAAACTGTTGGCGAGCTTAATAAACGAGGCGGTGCTATTCCCCTAACATAATGGAATCTTTTTAGACACTTTAAGACAGCACTTTAGCTTAATGAAGAGCCATAATTCATTTTGACGCTCCTAGTAACTAGAGCAATGGCGTGCCTTCGCTGAAGTATACGCGGGTAATTAGATCTACGAGGAGTTATCGATTTTTTAATGTTAGCTTTATTAATGGCAAAGCTGAGCTTAACAACTATAGTAATGAAGATTGTTTGATTGTTACAGGTAATTTTATAGAAGATGAAGTAATCGAGAGTGTTGAAAGTTCTATTGAGCATGACCACGGTGAATAGAGAAAAATCAACATAGGAATAAAATTAGTACTATGTTAGCTGATGTACTATGTTTAAGCTGAAATTATCAGACCATAAACACAGGCCTGCTTTACGATAAAAGGCGAAACGACAAAAAAAAATCGAATTAGTCCGTCAGATTAACAAAAAATATTTGACACGTGTTTTTTCTTTTGTTACGTAAAACAAAAATGACGAAGATATGACGCTTTTAAAACTCTCAATACGTCACGCCTAGGTATAATTTTTAGCTAGTTCTGACGTCACGAGCCCCCACTCCCGAGTTATGATGCGTTTTATCTTTTGTCAATATTCATTGATGTACAAAAACAAAAAAATACGTCCATTAATTTCCAATACTCTAACTGACAGACTAAAGAGATTTGCATTTTTTTGATACTGTCGTCATGCCTATTATGTAAATTGGTTAATTATATAGGTAGTGCTGAAAACGATAAGAGACACTGGAAATTACAGCAACGAATGAATTTAAATAAATTATATTTAACAAGACCAGACAATGTCATCAAAGTAAAATGTACATTACATCAAAAGTCAACTGTGTCTACAAATGTCTTCGAATGTGTAGTAGAATATGATAATAATGGAAATACATAACAAAACTAACGAGTCATGCCTAAAAGGAAAGGCTTACACAAAGTCAAAGACATGAAAAGTCAGAACAGATATGCAGTGTAAGTACAGTTACATACAAGGTTACAGCGCAGGCATGACGACAGTATCAAAAAATTGCAAATCTATTTAGTCCATCAGTTAGAGTATTGGAAATTAATGGACACGTATTTTTTGTTTTTGTAAATCAATGAATATTAACCAAAGATAAAACGCATCAAAACTCGGGAGTAGGGGCTCATGAAGTCAGAAAGAGCTAAAAATTATATAATACCTAGGCGTGACGTATTGAGAATTTTAAAAGCGTCATATCTTCGTCAATTTTGGTTTACTTAACAAAAGAAAAAACACGGCTCAAATATTTTTTGATAATCTAACTGACGAACTAATTAGTTTTTTTTTTGTCGTCTCGCCTATTTATTTAAATTGAGCATCTAATCTCAGTGGAATCTGTGATTAATATGCATTTGTGCAGAACTAATAAGCAAATTTATTTAACACTAACTAATAGAAGTTTGGGGGAGGCCTTTGCTCAGGAGTGGGACAATACGAGCTAAATAAAAAAAAATGAAGTTTTGATCTCTAGGACCTTTCGTTTTGTGTCGATTCTTTTTTTTTTTGTAAACTAAAAGAATTTTCATGACTATCGAAACTTTCCTGTAAATTAGTATCGGCTCGAACAAAAAATATTGGACATTGTTTAAAATATTGTATTGAATTTGTTGAACAATATAAAATCAAATAGTAAAAGAAACTGAAGATAAAGCTTTGTCTGTAAAAGAACTTAATTTATTGCAATTATGGATCAAAGGACTTCCGGGGACGGCCGCGGGTATATTACAAATTGAGAGTCATATTCTCTTGGTTTTACTCCGTAACAATCAGCTCTGATAATATTTCTCAGCAATATTTTATTGGACTTTTTTATCGCTGACAGTGAACAATTTAAAAATAGCTGAACGGCGTAGTATGCTAATTTGTTTTAGTAAACATGGGGGTTGAATTACGTCACATGTGTTTTCGCCTCGTTCGTAATCTATTTTTTTTTTGATGACGTTGTATTTACACAGGCTTCCCTATATTGGGATTACATTTAGCTATAATTTTTTTTTTTCGTATCATCGCTTATGGAGGCTATTGTATCTCTTTACTTCTGTAGGAGTCATATAATATTTCCCAACGAGTGTCAGAGTTTCCCAATCTTTTAAAAAATGGCACCATTTTTATGTTTAGCTTTTCGATCAGTGTTAAGTGTATCGGTAACAAATTACGCTTCAAAACTTGCTAAAAAAAACCACCACCACCAACCACCACAACCACCAAACCACCACCACCAACCACCACAACCACCTAAACTATTCCAAAATCTCAATCTACATCTACACTTCTACACTAATATTATAAAGAGGAAAGATTTGTATTTTTGTGTGTGTGTTTGTAATGAATAAACTCAAAAACCACTACGCGGATTTCAAAAATTCTTTCACCATTAGAAAACCACGTCTTTACTGAGTAACATAGGCATAGCATATTTTATCCCCGTACTCCCACGGGAACGGGAACTACGCGGGTGAAACCGCGTGAAGTCCGCTAGTACTCAATATGTTTATTGCATTTCACAATGTGATCTTAGGTGGTTACAGAAACATGATCATTGTGGACCTGTCGGGCAGCACAGTAGGCTGAAAAAGAGGGCCGTAATACAACCATAGAGTATCGATCATTACAAGACCCATATTTAACAAACTAACCGCTCACTAGAAACACACAGACAAAACCATAATAAGCCGAAAAGTCAATAAAGACCTGTTTGAGCTGAATCTTGACATTTGTTCTCACAACTAGAGAGTTCATTTCACGGCTGGTATTTGCGATGGTCGAGTATTTGTATGTACAACTTCAAGAGTGCACCTTTCGGAAATCCGGTACCGGTATTTACCCGAATCGTTGGGTGAAAATGCTTGTAGACAAAGAGAAAATTGATGAGTGTAATGGAAACGCTTCTTTATCTACCTTGACCGTTTATCAACAACTGCTTTGTTACTATAAACATAGTAAAAATAAATGTTAGCTACATTTATTTTTACTATGCTTTGTATCTTTAAATAAAAAAGAAAAAGAAAGAGCTAAAGAAGGTACACATAATTATTATCAAACTAATTAATACTTTTTTTAGGGTTCCGTACCCAAAGGGTAAAAACGGGACCCTATTACTAAGCCTAGACTGTCCGTCTGTCTGTCTGTCGGTCACCAGGCTGTATCTCATGAACCGTGATAGCCAACAGTTGAAATTTTCACAAAATGTGTATTTCTGTTGCCGCTATAACAACAAATAACAAAAAACAATTAGACGATAGTACGGAACCCTTCATACGCGAGTTGATTTGCACTTGGCCGGTTTTTTGTTTTAAGTTAGTCCTACCATCTAAGTAAAATTTCTATATTTGTAGTTCTTACAGCACATTTCTCGTTTCATACGTTAGTTGTGCAAATGAATAGTTTGGAACTAAGTTTAGTTGGTGCACAGTGAAATTCAGGGCCCAAAATTTAAGATTGATAACATGAATGGATACTCCGGTATCTGATTTCAGAGCCTTGTTTAAGATAGATAGAACAGATACCAGAATAGAATTTCGGTTCTAGATTTCCCGTATCCCTCTCACAGCCAAATATCAAACAGGAATGATGAATCGAAATCTTGTGAACATACTGTATCATGTTATACTCTCCACCTGTAGATCGGTCATCATACATAATCCTTTACAGGCGTGAAAGTGTGGGTTCATAAATTGTTTGTCCAATTTCCTTCGCTTAAGGGGACTACAGGAGCTAAACGCGAGTTTATAATGCAAAAAATCATATGATTCACTGCAATAAACCAAACCAGAAAAATATATGATATTCTTCAGGATATATGGGACTATGACAGTGTTTTGAAAACATACTCCAACTAATTGTACTCGATATAAAAAAACACGAACTTTTCTCTAAAAATTTCTTTTAACGAGCAAAAACAATACTAAAATACATGCGATCGAATAATTCTACAAGCAACATTATTAGCATGATAGTGTTTTATTTTTTTTAGTCCAATCAATAGATTTATGTAAATCGCAAAAAAAAAAACTAATTTAACCACTATTCGGCGCGCAGTGATTGACGTAACAACCACTTTGTAGTGCAAGCTGATTAGAACTTTATTCTGACAGTATTCAGTATTTCAAACGAAGTTTGAAATACCACAAATAGAGTTGCTAATTTAGCTCCTGTAGTCGCCTTAACTATAATTCTTGACATAATCCGAAACACGAGTACCATAAGTTATTTACGAGTATAAGACGGAAAAAAGCTTCCTTTTACTCTTTTGAAGGAAAATCATCGGAAGAGGTAGCGAAAAGTTTTATTGATATATTACTTAAAATACCATATAAACCGCTTGGTACTCAATAATTCGTTGCTAGCAACATACTCGAATAGGGATGATGACTGACTAAAATAAATAATATGATTCTGTTTAGTCCGTCAGATTATCGAAAAATATTGGATACGTGTTTTTTGTTATGACAAAATAATAAATATTTACGAATATAAAGTCCGAGTCCAAGTTCCGAGTGGACCAATTTAAATACCTAGAGCATCTACTCACCGAGGACCTTAAAGACCATGCTGACATGGACCGGGAGCGGAGGGCGCTGTCGATGCGAGCCAACATGATAGCCCGCAGGTTTTCACGTTGTACTGGGGATGTGAAGGTCACGCTTTTTAGAGCGTACTGCACATCCCTATACACGTGCGCCCTGTGGGTTGACTATACTGAAAGGGCGTACAGTGCCCTCCGTGTCCAGTACAATAACGCGTTCCGGGCGGTGTTGGGGCTGCCCCGTTTCTGTAGCGCATCCGGGATGTTCGCGATGGCACGCACTGATTGTTTTCACGCTTCCATGCGCAAGCGGTGTGCGTCCCTGGTGCGGCGGGTGCGGGCCAGCCCCAATGCTATCCTGGCGATGATCGCCAGTAGGCTGGACCGCCCGTATGTCCGGCATTGCTGTGGCAGGCATGTTGCTCCTCCGATGCCGATTAGGAAATTGTGATTATTGTATTTAATAACAAATTTGATTGATTTACCTATTTAAAAAGAAGCAATTTTAATGTAATGTAACAACTTAATTTTAATTTGACTTTGTTTTTAATGTTAATTTTGATTGTGATATTGATTTTAATTTTGACTTTAATTCTGATTTTTATTTTGACTTCAATTCTGATTTTGATTTTGACTTTAATTCTGATTTTAATTTTGACTTAAATTCTAATTTTAAATTTGATTTGAATTATGTTTTTGATTTTAATTTGGATTTTAATTTTAGATTTTAATGATGAATTGGATTAAATAATGTAATGGAATGTGATTTAATTTTCTAATGCAATCTATATAATAATAATGTAAACAGAGTTATATGGGTTAATGCCTGAAATAAACGATAATATAATAATATATAATATATAAAACGTGTCAAAGATCATGAGTGGGGGCTTGTGACGTCACATTTGAGTAAAAAAATTACTCAAATGTGACATCATACGAGTTCTCGACGCACAGGTATCGTCATTTTATTATTTTTGTTTACATGAAAAAAGAAAATATATGTGTCCAATAGTTTTTGGAAATCTATCTGACGGACTAATTAGTTTGTTTTGTCATCTACCATATTTTTATCACTGGAAATAATAGTCGTCACGTAGAGTTGCTTATTAGCTCTTGTAGTCGCCTTAAAATAAATCTCCATACAATTTTAAAAAGCCTTAATGCAATTCCTAAATTTGAATCTTTAAAAATATCACTCTCAAATAATAATCTACATTTCACTTGAATTTGTGATTCAAATGAGACTCGTGAATGACACTGTTTAAATTTTTAATCCAATTATTATTTTAACTGAGCTCCGCGTGGGAGGATACGGATATAGTTTAAATGTGATGCTATAGTGACATAATTAGTGCATTGCCGGACTCTTTATTAGTCTTAACTGCTAATGCAATTAACTGTCTTTCTAAATAGTACTACTTATTTGTTTTGTGAAAATCAGTGTATCTGACTTAATATAACGTGAACGTGTTATCGTATACGATAACGTTTTACGAGACCTCAGTCGTTTGCACGCTGACAGGCATCAACAAAAATTAATGATGAATATAGGGTCGAGGTCGATGGGCAGGAAATACATTATGTCGACGAATATCTACCTGGGCCAGCTAGTTTCCTTCAACAACAGACAGGACAAGGAGATCGACCATCGCGTCGAAAATGCTTTGAGAAGCTACTGGTCAATGAAGGCACTTATGAAGGGCCATCTTCCTATCTCACTCAAGCGTAAGCTCGTCGACATGTGTATTCTGCCTATCCTAACCAATGGCGCCCAGACTTGGTCTTTGACGGAGCCTTAGAAGACCAAACTAAACGTTTGCCAAAGAGCAATGGAGCGTAGCATTTCAAAAATCAAAATCACCGATCGAATACGTAACACAATAATACGCTCCAAGACAGGCATCGCCGATGTAAGCGATAAGTCTGCGAGGTTGAAATGGGACTGGGCGGGACATATTTCCAGAATGGGTCAGAGCAGATAGGCCAGAATCGTCACACAGTGGCTGCCTGAAGACGGTCGTCGTCACCGAGGCAGGCCCAAGAAACGCAGGCGTGACGATTTGGACTCGTTCCTGACTGATTGGCCAGAGGAGGCAAAACACCGGAAGAGACGGAAAGGAATGGGGGGGGGGCTTTGCCCAGCAGTGGGACAGAATAGGCTAAAAATAAAAAAAATAAACGAAAATAAGGTAATTGATACCACCAATCAATTGACATACTTTTTATGAGCTGTCAAACCACGACTTCCTCATTTATTTGTATGGAAATAGCATTCTGTGACGTCACCAATATGTCAGTTGAAAGAATCCAATTTATTCTGAAAGATTTCAGACCAATTAAATCAATTTTTACAGTTAATTGAAAATTTATAGGGTTTTCAGGCCTAACATTTATTTATTTAGTACAGCCTAAACTATTAACACTAAATTAAATAATCCTTTTACTCGTTAAAACATAAAACGTTCATTAGAGAATTTGTGTATTGATTTTAATTACTATGTCATGAAAAAGTTATTCAATAGGATTAAATGAACTTAGAATCATCAATACAACCCTATTGATGATTTTAAAGGTTCTAACCATGTGAAGCCATATTTGTTACGGTTGATAATCACATTTTAAAATATATAACCTGGCACTGCCCTGCTAATTGCAAAAAACGTAAGAAATTTGAATTTTGCGAGCTTACCCTATTGGGTAGTTGACACCATTAAGGTAGAAGCAGGCGGCTTCTCTACCTTAATGGTGTCAACTACCTAATAGGTTAAATGACAAAAAAAAATAATTAGTCCATCAGATAGATTTAAAAAAAAAAATTGGACACATATTTTTTCCTTTTTTCAGTGCGTCGAAAACTCGTGTGTCGTCACATTTAAGTACATTTTTTACTCAAATATGACGTCACAAGCCCCCACTCATGATCTTTGACACGTTTTAACTTCGTCAATTTGTATTAATTTGATAAAACAAAAAATACGTATCCAATAATTTTCGATAATCTAACTGACGGACTAAACAGAATCATATGTTTTTAGCCAGTCATCAACCCTATTTTGAATACCGAGTATACAAGAGTAATTTTACGCAGTTCCATAAATAACTAAAGTCGAAATGGGGATGCAAGTTTGTACGGAATTTCGACATGTTTTCCGATGTGCAATCCCATATGGTCCGTCCATAGCATATTTAATTTCATAAAATGCTAGACTATTCCCATCTCTAAGACAAGGAGGTCTATCCACCATTAATTTATCCATAAAATGGCTGGATTTTCCAACAGGACCTATTATCCTAGGGTGATAAAATATGTAGCATTCGGCGCGAGCTATTCCCGATCATTGACTGTCTAGAGAGCCCGACTAATAATATACTGAATCAATAGTCACGATAAGGCGGAATTGCAATCGGTAATATTGTCTTTGATTATAATACAATTAGCAATCATGGTTTGATTAAACATGTATGTAGGAAATTAATCAATGCTTTCAGTCTTAAGTACCTAGTTATACCGGGAAATTAAAACGGATCGTAATTCGGAGGTTGAGTAAAATAACAATGCAATTAAAAGCAATGTGATTGTAAATTTATTTATTTAGTTTAGATAAGAAGAAATAAAAGACAATGCTCATATATACCTACATACTACTATTATAAAGAGGAAACATTTGTATTTTTGTATAGAACGAATAAACTTAAAAACTACTGGACCGATTTGAAAAATTCTTTCAGCAATGGCTACATTATTAGCGAGTAGCCTATGTTACTCGCTAATAATGTAGCCAAAAATTCTTTCACCATTAGAAAGCCACGTCTTTAATGAGTAACATAGGCTATATTTTATTCCCGTACTCCCACGGGAACGGGAACTACGCGGATGAATCCGCGTGACGTCCGCTAGTTAGAAATAAAAGATTGTTGTAATGTTTTATTTAAAGTTTAAATTCTGTTATAATATTAATTATCAGACAGTGTTTGATAGAGCTACAAAAATAAATTCCAACTGAAATGGTTAAATTGGTACAACCAAAATATTCTCACCGCGACCAATCAAAAGGGTAATGTCACTGCACATTTGAATAATGAATATAAAGGCGCGCCCTCACTGGGAGAATTCGCCCGTAATGTAACAGTTCAGTTTCGAGTATTACATCAGTGAGTGAAAAAAAGGGTAATACTCTCTGTATTACCCCTTTTCTACATTATGCCTAATGCCATAGTGCGTAAAAAAACAGCTTCTCTGATGCGCCGGATTTGTGGTTTGTGGGAATTTTAAGATGATTTCTGAGAGGCCAGAGTCCACAGTGCACATTAGATTTTTTGCTGACATGAGATGTTGACCATTTATTATTTGAATTTGAGTTTCAATGCAATACTAACGTAATTTTTAAACCATTGCAACTAACAGTAGTAATTTTTAGATATTGAATTTTTTATCATTTGAATTTTATTGCATATGAAAACTGTAACTAAAAATTATGGACATCACCACACGGGAACTTGGTCTGAATTTTTTTAAATTTTTTATCACAGTGTACATCCTATTATAAAAATATAATTTGTAACAACACATACTTACATTTGTAAGTTCAAAGTCAAATCTTGGATTTGTTACATTACAAGCGGTTGCTTTGGTTAGGGAGCGCCTTAAAATAAAGCTAAGCGAATTATTCTCCTGTCCGTTTTTACGACTGGAATCTGCCGTCAAAACACCATGCATAATAATCACGAATTAATGCAAAAGTGACGTCTGAATAAATTCATAAAGTGCTTTATTTTTACTGCTGTACGACAGTGACTTCTGTCAAAGGGTAGATTTTATTAACATTAAATTATTTACGATGGAAAACTTAAGGAGATTAATTTTCGATACAAGAGTATTTTTGTGCAGGAATAGGTGAGACGACAAAAAAAAACGAATTACTCCGTCACTTACATTATCAAAAAATATTTTACACGTGTTTTTTCTTTTGTAACGTAAACCAAAATTGACGAAGATACGACGCTTTTAAAATTCTCAATACGTCATCCCATGGTATAAATTTTAGCTAGTTCTGACGTTACGAGCCCCCACTCCCGAGTTTTGATGCGTTTTATCTTTGTCAATATACATTGATTTACAAAAACAAAAAATACGTGTCCATTAATTTCCAATACTCTAACTGACGGACTAAATAGATTTGCAATTTTTTGATACTGTAGTCATGCCTATTGTTGTTATGAAAGAAAATGGTGTTAAAGATAGTATTTTGGTAGGCAGAGAGAATGGTTCCTATAAAAGAAAACATGTAAATTTAATGATGCATACATTTCAGAATACAAACATGTTAAATTTCATAAAATTCATTCTTGACATCTTTTAACTGAAAATAATTTCACATACAAGAAAAGCGTGCAGTGTCAAAAACAAACAGTTATAAATGTGCTTTAAATTTCAATTATTAACTGGAATGGAGACGTGAGAGATCACGATTGGCTCATACTGTCATTATCAATGCACACTGCACAGTGGGCTCGTTCACCCGGCGGGCACAGAACAAATTGTAAATTTTTAATCGCCCTTTCGACGAACTTAATTTAAATTTAAATTCATATTAGCTCTTCGTGTTCCCCACATTCTTCAACTGAATGAGACGAAATTTAAATCTTGTATAAAACGCACACTATGTAGGCAAGCATATTATAAGTTGGGGGATTACATTGATGATAAAAATGCTTGGCTAAATGCTGGTCCTGCTCCACAACCATAGTTGCAAACTAATTGATTGTACTGGTCGGGCATTATTTGAGTCTATCGACACGCAAAGAAGAAGAAGAATTGATTCCCATGTTAATGTATTGTGGAAGCTGCAGAAGATTGTAAAAATATACCTACTTGCATTGTATAGATTCCAGTTTTTAGTATTATATAATTGCATAGCACATGTGTGAGTACTTTGTACTGTTCAGCCGCCACTTACATTTAGTTATCTTTCATTGACTTGAATATGCCTTGGTGGCTATGAGAGGATGTCATGCTCACTCAAATGTCTCGCTGATGGTGGCGGGTGTGTCGGGTCACTTAGTTCCCTTAAATATGGTCGAGTTGAATGGTGCCGATACATGCGTCATGTTCGTGAACGGGCGCTATCAGTTGGGACTGGCCATCTCTTGGCTGCCACGGTTCGTTCATTTTAATTACTTTTATTTTATTTTTTTTAAATTTTTGATTTATCATTTTACTCTGGACGCTCTTAATGTGCACGTCTTTCTACATCGTTCTCACATATACGTATAATCTCAACATGAATGATGTAACCAAGATTTTGTAACAATATTTTGATTTAAAAGAGTGTCCATGGAGTTTCTTGCCCGTTCTTCTCCATAGAGATCTACGTTAGGGAATGGGCAACTACAGTACTTTCTCAAGTTATTATGCCTTGTGACTGTGACTGTAGCTTTGCTTTTTTTTGTATTTTCGACATTCAAAAGTGCCGTAATGGTCTAATTGAAATAAATGATTTGAGTTTGAGTTTGAGTTTGAGTTTGAGTTTGTTGGACATTGCGATTCAACCTTAAAAAGTAATAATGCCGAATCAGTTTTTTATTTTATTGAATTCAGTCGATTTTGTGGTGGATAAATAAGTCAGGGAACTTCAGGTTCCTTATTCTGTAAGCTAAATGTTTAATATGGATGATGACTGGCTAAAAAAAAAGATTCTGTTTAGTCCGTCAGTTAGATTATCAAGAAATATTGGATACGTGTTTTTTGTTTTATCAAATGAATAAAAATTGACGAAGATAAACGTGTCAAAGATGAGTGGGGGCTTGTGACGGCACATTTGAGTAAAAAATGTACACAAATGTGACGTCACACGAGTTTTCGACGCACTGTATCGTCTATTTTTTTTGTTTACGTGAAAAAAGAAAAATATATGTCCAATATTTTTGGAAATCTATCTGACGGACTTATTTTTTTTTTGTCATCTGAAATCCGAAAACAAAGAATGTTTTAACAAAACCTTATTAATTGTCATGAAAAACACGTGCGGTAACGTATGCATGCAAACGCTTCTGTATGCATGAGAGCTGCTGCAATTAGAAACTTGTAATTAAAACGTTGAATTAATACGTTGCACCTGAATACCATTTCAGCCGAATAGTCGGCGTACCTTCCGCAGAGAACATGTGGTTTAATATGGTCAGGGGCGCAACATTTACGTGCAGCCACAACCCACACATTTACACAACCCAATGAAAACTTAAAGAATAAATCATCATTTTCCTAGACTTTCCCCAACCATGTTAAGGTCGGCTTCCAGTTTCACCGGATTTAGTATTTTACATGGAGCGACTGCCTGTCTTACCTCTACAAGCCATTTACTGGGTATAACACGATGATATCCTTTGGTAAAACTGTCTGTCTGGTTTTCGTGCTTCTCACAACCGGGAACGACTTTTAAGATCTACAAATGACAGCCGGAACCAACGAGTGTTCTCGCAATGGATATTCACCCATCTTTGCCTAGCTTTTTCCCAACTATGTTGGGGTCGGCTTCCAGTCTAACCGGATGCAGCTACCAGTATTTTACATGGAGCGATTGCCTATCAGACCTACACAACCCAGTTATAACTACTGGGCAACACGATACACCTTGGTAAGACTGGTTGTCAGACTTTTTGGGCCACTGATTTAGATATGACCACTCGCAGTTGCAACTCGCTAAGGTTGCTTGACTGCTTAATCGGACTTTCCTGTGGTGGCCAAAAATTACTTTAAGGCCCCCCAGCCAGGGCTTACAAACTAAGGATGGGGGGGAATGAACAATCACTAAGGGCACCCCCTGTGTGGTTCGGGCCTCGGCTTAGTGCGTCATTGAGGGCAGCAAGGGACAGGCTGGGTCGGATCATTATTTGGGGCGTTACTTGCTCAGCGTCGCGGGCTGGCTCGTCGAGCAAGGGTCGGGCAGTGATATTACAGGGGGGCCTCGTCGGCGGGGCCGGGTTCGCGGTTTGAAACGGTTCTTGTATCTGTGTTTGCGAAGTGTGCTGGTTTCCCTATGACTCTCTTGAAGGAGGGTGATGGGATCATCAGGTGTGAGGAGGGTGGTCCTAGGTCGACGAATCCTGGAGATGTTAGAGGGGACATAACTGGCTGCTGAGGAAATCAGGGGGTTAGGGTGTTTTTCGGCCTTGTCGAAAAAACCCTTGGTGAGACGTTTCATGCACTGCTGGATGGTAGGGATCTTGAGGTCAACGTGGAGTTGCTCGTTCCTGACGAACCACGGGGATCCGGTGGCCCGACGTAAGAATCGATTTTGGAGGGTCTGCATCTTGTGGAGGTGGTAGGGTTTGGCATGTGCGAACACGGGGCACGCGTATGTCATGATGGGCCGAATGCACGCGGTGTAAATACGCAATTTGCACTTGAGTGACAATTTGCTGCGAGCATTCAGCAGAGAGTGGAGCCTGCCGAGAGCGAAGGCGGCACGCGAACGTACCGTCTTGATGTGCTCTCCGAAGTTTAGGCGCCGGTCGAGGATGACTCCCAGATATTTGGCTTGCTTCTCCCAAGGGATCGGCTTGTCAAACATGGTGATCGGATTAGGAGTGGAGGGGAAGAGTTGACGGGGGCTAGAGAAAAGTACCGCCTGGCTCTTGTCGGGATTAACTTCTATTCTCCATTTCCGGAACCAATCGCCTAGGGCGTTTGCGGAAGTTTGGAGGGTGTGGGGCGATTCTATTGGGACTCCTACCAGAGTAAAAGATAACCGTGTCGTCAGCGAAGAGGGCTAACTGGGCTACTTTACTCTTTGGGATATCGCTGGTGTATAACGTGAAGGCTAATGGGGATAGTACCGACCCCTGAGGGACGCCTGCGCGAATCGGATGAGGGGTTGAAAGCGCACCATCAATGCGGTATTGGAATGTGCGGTTCGACGGAAAGTCACGTAGGATGAGTACGAGACGATCGGGCACACCGAGCCGGTATAGCTTGTATATCAGCCCGTTGTGCCAGACCTTGTTGAATGCTTTCGCGATGTCGAAGAACAAGGCACCAGTGATCAGCCCCCGCTGGTAGCGGGCACTGATGTGCTCCACTATGCGGTGCACTTGCTGGACGCAGGAGTGTCGGGATCTAAATCCAAACTGCTCCATCGGTATTAGGCTCTTGGCTTCGGCGTAATCTTTGAGACGCTTATAAATAAGCCTATCGTAGATTTTGCCTAGGACGTTGAGGAGACTGGTGGGACGGTAGCTACTCGGGGAAGACTTCGGCTTGCCCGGTTTGGGAATGCCAATTACCGTGGCTCGCTTCCACGACTGAGGGAACATATTGTTTGTTAAGGCGCTATTGAAGATAGCGGTCATTAACACTATGAGGGCGGGAGAGAATCATTTAAATACTCTATTGGTGAGTCCGTCTGAGCCAGGGGCTTTTCGGTGCTTAAGGCCTTTGATGATATCCTCTACCTCTTCAGGGGTGACTGAGGGTAGGGGATCATCTGGGTCTTCGGCATCCACCTCAGCAAGGTGAGCTGGGTCTACTGGCAGGGTGCTGGGAGAACATTGGGTCTCTAGGCTGTCAGCCAGGCATTCGGCTTTGTCGTCGTCGTCAAAGGCGACGGTCTTGTCGGGGCGAATGAGAGGGGGCACGGTGGTGACCTCAGAAGAGCGTAGCCTCCTCTGCAGGTCCCAGAAGGCCTGATGGGTCGGTTCGAGTTCACTGAGCATCTTATTCCAACGTTCTTCACGCAGTTTTTTGATGCTACTACTTACTTTGCGTTGTAAGCGACGCATAAAAACTTTGTTACTGGCGCAGGGAAAAGAACTGTAGGCACAGATAGCCGCGTTCTTCTCAGTCACAAGTTCACGTACGTCGTCCGGGAGAGTCCAACGGTAATCATCCGCTGGAACCTCCTTTGAACAACTGTTCAGGACTGACTGTACGTGTTCCGTGAGTGAGCCGATCGCGGCCTCCGTGTCGGCTACAGTCTCAATGTTGTCGGGGATTTGGTCTAGGTGAGGGGATTCGGTGGATTTCAGCAATTCGCTTACTTTCCCCCAGTCCGTGATCACCTTTGTGAGGAGTGGTTGAGTGGGATCAAAGAGGCCTAATCTAGGAGCGAACTCCATGACTACTCCACTGACTACCTGTTACGACTGTCAAAGATCTATAAATGACAGCCGGGACCAAAGGCTTAACGTGCTTTCCGAGGCACGGAGGAAACTCGGTATGTGATGGGTGGTCACCCATCCACAGACCAACCTAGGCAAGCACGGCTTAACCTAAAGATTGACTCGAGCAGCTGTTATTATTTGGCCACGAGCTCCTCGATATTTAAGCATCCACGGACCGAATTTGTCAAGCATTGCTGAAACTAAAAGATCGGCTTGAGTGCCTATTATTTAAATAAGCAATCATTATCATCATCATCAGCCTATTGACGTTCCCACTGCTGGGACACAGGCCTCCTCTCTAAGAGAGGGAATGGGCTATAACTATACCACGCGGGCCCAGTGCGGTTGGTAGATGTCACATGTCTTCGAATTTTTTAGTTCTAGGACATGCCGGTTTCCTCACGATGTTTTCCTTCACCGCTAAATAAGCAGTACAATACAATTATGGCCGCATCTGTACACGGGTACAGTCGACCACTTAAATTCTCCGTAAACATGCAACTCGGCGGTATGATTGCATTAAAGCGCTTTACGAACTTTATCCATTTCGTCTGTTGACACTACCGCGCTTTAGATTTCGCTGAAATTTAATTTTCTGATTTCCGTTTTACTATATCGCCATTGTCCTCCCGTAGTTCTCGTTTGGTGAGTTATTTTAAATTAATTCACAGCAGATTGTTCGCGTTCGTTGTTTTGACAAGTTTTATTGTGGATTTGACGGATACGATGTTGGTTAGTTAAAATTGTTTGAAACAATGTTAAAGTCTGGATAATTTTAATGAAATGAATAATTTGCTGTAATTTGGATAGGTGGCGGTGTAAGTACGGAACTTAAAGTGTTTAAAAAATATTTAAGCAAGATGACATCCCACTGAAATAGTCCGACTAAAAAAATCACAACTATGTTTATATAAGATAAGATAAGACAAGATAAGATAATAATTTATTGCAAAAAACATGGTATACATAGGTGTTATTAAAGTATAATTGATCATACATGTTTTGGTTAAAAATTAAAGCATGCAAACTTCAAATGCGGTGACGAGGAGAGTTAGGGTCAATTCACACCGAGACGCGACGCGAAGCAACTCAAAATATAACTTTATTTACTACACGAAAAGATATGGCATAAAAACTCTGACACCAGGTTAGTCAATGTTTGTAAATTCTAATTTGTTTATTAAACATTGTTATTAATTTTTACAAAAATCATTAACAGTATATACATTATTTTCATTCAGCCATTTACATAATTTTATTTTGATTTTGATGAAATGTCTGTAACATTTGCATACTAGTATACCTTTTACCGAATGCCTTCCTCAAAAATGAGGTATTTAAAGCTATAAACCAAGAATGCTCAACCCCAAGCACGTGGGCCACATTTGAATCGACAAGCCAAAACTAGTTAGCTGACGATAGTCTTTTGAACACAGATTTCAGGATAAAAAACTTCAAACTATTAATATCGAAAACAAATATTGTTACTCCATAAGAGGCCGTTATCAGTAAACAAATATCCAGCACAAACAATGAGCAACTAACTGTAAGAGCTAAGGGTAGGCTACCGTTACTAAAGGCAAACTAGATGGCCCGCCGGTTGTCACGAAACCAATGTTTTGGGTCACCTTCAAAAACTTAGTTGAGCAGCCTTGCTATAGACTATCAAATATACGCTTTGATCGCCAATATAGCACGAAAAGCTATGATAATAATCTTATCGATTAGTTTAACGTATTTACGAACATTTCTTACATGTTCTCAGAAGCTGGCGAAGGAGCTAACTTTCCCTGCAATTAGATCAGTCCCGCAATGTGGTGTGTTAAAGTTTTCATTGCGTTACGGCAAAGTAAAGTATCACAATGTGGAAACTATCTCTTTCGTGGCCACCGAACGACTTTTACCAAGTTTTGCAGCACGTTTCTAAACACAAAAAGTAAGATTAAGTTAGAAATTAGTTCTGTTTAAAGGAATTTCAGTGTTACTATGTAGCACTGTACAGAGTGAAAGGGATACCGATGCACAAACGCTTACCACGCATCCAGTACAACATTCTGAGCGTATCGTGTAAGGAATAAAATAAAATAAAAACCAGCCAAGTGCGTGTCAGGCCACGCGCAGTAGGGTTCTGTAGTAGCCCGTTATCACAATATAGAACGAACCCGTTGGTGCAGCGCCATCTAGCTTTGTGAAACTTATGATAATTTATTATATTTTTCATTTTAGATTTTGTTTTTCAATGCAAGTCTTTACCCGTTATAAACAAGCAACATATTAAAAGACCTATTCAACACGATGGGCTAGACGACGAAAAAAAAATGTATCCCCACTTCACATGTACCGGAGGACACGGTGGAGCACACGGTGGAGGTGTGCCCCGCTTGGGCGGAGCACCGCCGTGTCCTCGTAACGGCGATTGGCGGCGGCGACCTCTCGCTCCCGGCCTTGGTTCAATCCATGGTCCGGAGCGAGACGGAATGGGACGCCGTCACCTCCTTCTGCGAAGCAGTCATGCTAGCGAAGGAGGTGGCGGAACAGGACAGGGAGAGATCCTCACGTCCCGGCCGCCGCGGGAGACGCCCCGGGCGTCGGGGGCCACGTGGTGGCTTCCGGCCACCGTAGGCGCGGGCCTGTGGACGGGGAGCTATGGGCTAGCTCGCCGTCCGTTCGTCTCATGACGACAGGCCGTGTCGACGGCGCGTTCGTGTTCCACGCGCGCCTCAAAGAGAGTCAGCAATAGTGAAGGGGTCCGCAAGGACCGAAGCCTGCCGGGGCTGCGGGACTATTCGAAAGAGATACCGTGGCCCCGGAACACAAAGGGCGATGAAGGAACATGGATGGGTTTTAGTCAGTAAAAGTCTGACACTCCCTCCTGCTCAGCCCAGAGCGGGAGAAGTCATTTGATGATTTCCCATCCGAAAAAAAAAAAAAAAAAAAAAAAAAAAAAAAAGGGGAGCTACCATAAAAAAAAATGATTCCAACATTTTATTTTATCACTTTGTCGGCGTTACTAATATACACACTTCTACAAAATAACAGCTTTCTAGTACTAACGGTCTCTTAGCAAAACCTCAGACAGACAGACAGACAGACGGACATGGCGCAACTATAAGGGTTCCTTGTCAGGACTACGGAACCCTAAAAAGCAGTCTATGATGGCGTGACGGTTGACAGGAGAGAATAGAAGAAGAACCGTGTTACGCCGACCCCAAATAACATGGAAAAAGGGCAGGAATATTATGACTTTGCAAAGTTTCAGACCTATGCATTATTATTATACAGTGTGTTAGTTTAAACGAGGGACATATTCAAACCCGCAATAGTGCATGCTTACATGATACTAATAAAAATATGAACAAAAAAAAACACTGATAAATAACAGATAGAACCATACCAAAAATTTCGCAAAAGTCTCGCAACGTGTATACACCCTTGCGCCTAACGCAGAACATGTGCGCGGGTCAATGACTTTTAGGTATAATCCATTTTCCCTTTAATACTTTAAACCTGGCTTACGACAGGCAAAAATATCTAGCTACTGCCACTAGGTACTGACCGAATGTTCGCAGTCGTTGATTGATGATACCTAGCATAAGTTTATACGACGGAATCTGGCGGTTGGGAAACATCTCTCAGTACAAATCAATAGCTCCTCGCACACTTTCATTAGATAACAAGTAGGCACGAACCACTTCCCAATATTCTTCACTGGAATATTGATAAGACGTCATTTTTGGTTATTCGAGAACACGCACACTTATCGCGAAGTAGGTAACCGGGGTTGTTTACGCGATACCCGGAAGCGCACATGCGGAGTTAGCGGCGCGCGCGCCTAGACTGGCTGGGGTCAGCGCGGGGTGGCGCGGGAGTGTGCCCTGTCGGTACATCGGGGACAACACAAAGGAAAGGGGCGGGGTTTGCGCACGAGCTTCTTTTTCGGCAGAATCGGCGCGTGTTTTGCCGCGTGATTATTTTACTGTTTACAAGTTCACTTCTTGCGCGCGCTCAGTGTCCATGAATAGTGTATTTTATTCGACAATTACGTCACAAATTAAGGTTATAGTTTTTTTACATATTTGGGACGAGAATCGAATACTGAATACCTTCCCTCAATATGTCCCTCGTTTAACCTAACACACTGTATATGCGTATTTTCTACGAAATATTTAACACTTACACAAACCTCTTAATCCTTTTTTATTTATTTTTTTTCGGATGGGAAATCAAATGACTCCTCCCGCTCTGGGCGGAGCAGGAGGGAGTGTCAGACTTTTACTGACTAAAACCCATCCATGTTCCTTCATCGCCCTTTGTGTTCCGGGCCATGGTATCTCTTTCGAATAGTCCCGTAGCCCCGGTTTAATTTAATCCTGAAGCCAAATAACAGCTCTTATTCCCTAAATTAAATAAAACAAACATTCAATCAGACGAAACCTAATGCATTGAATGCTGTTCAACCAACCATTCATAAATAGAACTCCAAATGGACCCACATTTTCATCGAACGATATTCTAGTTGAACATCGCGAAACTGACCCAAATGCTATTTGGATTCGCGAATAATACGATTGGCAATATTATTTATTCAACTGAAGGACGAACGTGTATCATTGCGGTGGGTGCGTTGCGGTATGAGCATAAGCTTTAATAATTTAGATGCGGAATTGAGCGATGGGTGGGCCTGATAGTAATTTGTTTTGAGTTGTGGTGCTTTTTGAAGAGATAGATGTGATGTATTCTGGTATGGTCCGCTGGAATGATGATTTCATTTGGCTTTTCCAAGTCGATGTTATTAAGCTTGACTCCGAGATGAACTTCAACGTCTTATTTGCGAGCTACTGACATCATTGCTTCGTAAACTATTTGGATTGCTCTACTTGAATTCCTGATAATAAGTCACACGTTTGAGTAAAACTGATGATTTGACGAAAAAGTCATTATGTAAGTTATTAAGATATCTGAATGATTTTCTCAATTATTATGATGTCAGAGCTTATGTATTAAAGCAACCAACTTACCTAAGGTAAGTTAACAAGTTGATGTTCTTGATTAAATAAAAGTAAGCACCTGCTACCTACCTTGCTTGTCATGTCAAAGAGTTCTTACTACTGTTACTGTATACGTATTCCAGTCCATTACAATTAAACGTTCAAAAGTACAAAATAAACATAGCCAAGGACCTATCAAAGAACGAAATGGCTTTAAATATTCAAGGAGGTACTTTTAGACAAGGCTGTTTCCTATGCTTTTTTAGTTCAACAAATGTTTGCTAAAGTAATGTTTGCACATCACATTTCGTCCATTTTCATATTATGTGGGCTTTCAGTAGGCGACCTTCGAAAAAATATTCAGATCACTCTTGTGGAAACACTGTTATAATGCTTTTCCGATCGCGTACCGCCTTTAAGGTTATGTTAATAGATAATGTTATTATACCTTTTTTTTTTTTTTTTTTTAGGATGGGAAATCATCAAATGACTTCTCCCGCTCTGGGCTGAGCAGGAGGGAGTGTCAGACTTTTACTGACTAAAACCCATCCATGTTCCTTCATCGCCCTTTGTGTTCCGGGGCCACGGTATCTCTTTCGAATAGTCCCGCAGCCCCGGCAGGAATGTTATTATACCTAGAAGAATGTTATTAGAGTGTTGAGCGTTTTAACCCCAAAGCGCTAGACAAATAGCATCCTGACGTAGGACCTTCCAAACGCGAGTCATGGTAGAGCAATAAATAGCAAGATGAATCAACATACTGCCTCGTTTGTCTAATGGTAGCAAGGGTGAATGCTGAGCAAGGGGTCCTGAGTTCGATTCCTGGGTCGGGCAACGTGTTATTGGGTTTTTCCTTCAAAAATTTCTTATTAGCAGCTTACGGAGTCTGGATTTGTGCCCCATTGATGGCAATAGGCTCGCCCCCTATTACAAGGGACCTAAAAAACATAACTGGCACAATGTGAGTGTACTATTAGGTACTCCTCTGCCTTAGCCTTCAGAGATTACAGGCGTGATGTTGTAGGAGCGCTGACCCAGTCTTTTGTATTCGTCGTACGCGCAGCGCTCGGCTACATTAGTTTGCAAGTGTTCACCGTATACTACACTAGCCTGCAAAAATAAGTATCACACTTTTAAAATTGCAATAACTTTTTAAGTACACAAGATATACTTTCGAAACAAAAAGGACTCGAAAAACAGTTTAATTTTGTCTATAGTTTCAAAGAAAGCTGATAAAAATTGCTTTATAACGTTTTTTTTATTTTAATTCTCTAACTTCTATAGTTTAGGAAAAATTGAAATTTTAAAAGTGTAGTACTTATTTTTGCAGGTCAGTTCATAAACGCGCTTCCAACCCTAAGAAGTATTTCATTGTATTTAGGGGGCTAAATTAGCAACTCTATTTGTGGTGATTCAAACTTCGTTTGAAATACTGTTACAATAAAGTTCTAATCAGCTTGCACTGCAAAGTGGTTGTTACGTCAGTCACTGCGGGCCGAATAGTGCCAAATCAGTGGTTTCGATCGATTTACAAAAAATCTGTTGATTGGACTAAAAAATAAAACACTATGATGATATATATGTTGCTTGTAAAATTATTTTCCAAAAAATCAGAATGATCGCATGTATTTTAGTATGGTTTTTACTCGTTAATAGATTTTTTTTTAAATAAGTTCGTGATTTTTTGTATCGAGTAAAATTAATTGTATTATGTTTTCAAAACACTATTATACTAGCATATATCCTGAAGAATATCATATATTTTTCTGGTTTTGTTTATTGCAGTGAATCATATACCTTCAGGCATTATAAAAATCGCGTTTAGCTCCTGTAGTCGCCTTAAGTATCGCGAGTAAAGAAATATTTTAGTTCAAGCGTATTTCATTTCTCACACCTAAAGGACATTATACACGCACACCCAAAAATGTTACGTTACCCAAAAATCAACAGACTTTTGCGTACAGCACTTAATTGGCCAATAAAGTTCCCATTGCTGGGACACAGGTTCTCACTCCGTGAGAGGGAACGGGTCAAAATGCACCACGTGGACCCAGTGCCGTTTGGTATCACGTAATTATTTTCTTCGCATTTTCGTTTCTACAACATGCAGGTATCCACACGATGACTGTTCTTTATAGGACAAGGGTAACTAACCTGCTTGACGGAATTTCTTCTGCGAGACACTCAAATCCACCTTTAAATGCTATAAAATGATAAAGAAACTTCAATTTATTTCATTGACATCATCATCTGCCTAGTCTTTTTCCCAACTAAGAATAAGGATGATGACTGACTAAAAAAAATATGATCCTGTTTAGTCCGTCAGTTATATTATCGAAAAATATTGGATACGTGTTTTTTTGTTTTATCAAATTAATAATAATTGACGAGGATCAAACGTGGTAAAGATGATGAGCGGGGGCTTGTGACGTCACAGTTAAGTAAAAAATGTACTCAAATGTGACGTCACACTAGTTTTCGACGCACTGTACCGTCTTGATTTTTTGTTTACGTGAAAAAAGAAAAAATATGTGTCCAATATTTTTTGGAAATCTATCTGATGGACTAATTAGATTTTTTTGTCATCTACCCTATTAGTTAGTTAACTGTATTAACTACAAAATTACAAAATTGGATACAGCAGTTACTGCTCTAAACCACGGCAAAACAGTTAACAGGGAAACATAAAATATCTAATCTCTACTCCAAACCACTCAAAACGCGATCCTTTGATAAACGAAACATACAAAATGCATTCCATAAACTCAATTCGTTAGCAAGCTAGACAAATCGCCTAAACGCGAAAACGTAGCGTCCAGTTTATTACACCGCTTTACTTATTCATCAGCTATGCAAATGAAAAGCAAATAAAGAGAGAAATGGCCATCCCGGTAACGTACGCGTTTTATCTGGGAAACGATCAAACATTACGATCCCATTTCACACGACGTATTTCCATATGCGCTATAAATAATGCCGTTTTACCTTCCATCCAAATAAAGGGGTCCATGGAAACGTTATTTTTTACTGGAATTGCTGGATGCGGTCCGTTTGTACGGTGACATGGTATTTTTTTGGGAATTTAATATTGGGTATAATAATATTCGGTGGAGTTTTATGTTTTTATGTCAACTCACGATTGCTTTTCAGACTTTGAAATACAATATTGCTGGTACATATTTCAAATTTCCTGCAAAAGAAAATCCGCAAAAGATGGTGCAACTGACAGATGATTGTAGCAAACGAATTAATACGGTGGCATAGCCATGATATTCACACACAAGCACAACTCACATAAGATAATTATAGGCATGGACGTGGTATTTTAAACCTTTCAGACAAAACAACACGAATAAAAAGATCAAATTAAATGAGACGAAGGCAGATTTTCCGCAACTGTAAAATTTTAAAATAGTTTTTCGAACACACGACAGATAAATAAGTGAAGCATTGCATAATTGAAAACTTCCTGTACGAAATGCACATCCATTACGAGCGGAAGACAAAAGTGTTCAAATATTAATTAAGGCCAAAAATGAAAATCATAATGATTTTCGTTTTTTGCCTTAATTTATATTTGAACAGTTGCGCCGTTTCTGCTCTCGATAGTGAATTATGTATAATATTATGTTTCGCTCGCAATTAAATACGGTCTATCGTTGAACACACAAATTTATCTATCAATGGTTACGCCAGTGGAAATTAACATTAAAATCGCAAAGCTTGATGTAGTTCTGCATTTTTGATATGTTATACAGATCAGTTAGGGTGATGTAAATCCAAATTTGCAACTTCAAAAAATTTGTGGTCGCTGCGGACTACGCGATAAACTACGAAATTTTGAGACTTTTTACACTTTTTGCTCGAAAACTCAAAATTTATGCATTTTTAACAAATAACCTCCAAAAGTTATATAAAGTTAACTAAATTTGCAACAATTTAAGACCAACCGCATCTCTATAAAGTTTATAGGGACCAAGATATGGCCCTTCAAAGATGGTTAAGTTTAGCGAAAAATATATTAATCTTCAACAATTTTCTACGGCAGTTCAAACGTCCGTGACTGTCGCGGACATTCATTTCATAGCGTTTGTCGTCATTTCCGTCAATCTACCTTGTTTACATCTAAATTTTTACTCTTAATATAATCATTTTATTAACTGTATGTGCTTAATTCAAGCAAACATTGCAATAACAATATTATAATAACACATTAGGGCCTAAGCACACGGCGTATTTTAAACGCGCAAAGAACGTGCAAATGACGCGCTTCAAACGACATTTGAACGCAACCTTGTAACCTAAGCACACGGGACGATCGTGAAACGTCTACTGCGCGCATACGCACAGATACAGCGATACAAACGCGCTTTAGTTAGTGCGCTTAAAGCTTTCGCGTTCTGGTTAGAGACTCCTCGTCCGTTGACCCTTTGTACGCGCTTCAAACGAGTTTCGGAAGCGCTTCACACGCGTTTTACGCGCGTTTGAATATATAAAAACGCAAAAATCGGCGCGCGTCGTCTGCGCGTTTAAAATACGCCGTGTGCTCGGGCTCTTAGTGAAACTATATGTAGTATTCAAATAAAAGTGTTTCTTTGACACATAACATTTGACGTCTCTACCGGCGACGATCACCAAAAACACGCTACATAAAATATGAAATTGTAAAATAAGTGTTGTTTAAGAAAGATAAACAAGTGTACCACAATGTTTAAATGGGCCAATTCAAGGCATTTTTAGGTTTCCGTAGTCCTAACAGTTTCGTCATGTCCGTCTGTCCGTCCGTCTGTCCGAGGTTTTGCTAAGAGACCGCAGTACTAGAAAGCGGTAATTTTGTAGGGGTGTGTACATATCAATTACGCCGATAAAGTGGTAAAATAAAATTTTGGAAAATAATTTTTTTTGGGTAACTTCCCTACATATGAAATGGATATGAATTTTTGTTTCGTCGTTTACCTCATCGTGTGGGGTATCGTTGAATAGGTCTAAATGATTAAGGGATTTCTAATATTATTTTTCGATTTAATGCTCCATTTACGAAATATTAAACTTTAAAGTGCATTTTTTGTTCCAGTAGGGCGTCCCTCCTCCCTCTATAAGCTAAAATGCGGGCTTGAAAAATCTGAAAAAAATCAAGATGATAGTGCATTTCATGAACTTTTAAGGAAAATTATAGCGGTTAAGATAACTTTATTAAATAAGCAGTAATAGTCGTTGGTTAATAAACTTAGGTGTTGGATAATTTTGTACCAAATACAAAATCCTTAGAATAAATCGTTATATATTTTGATAACAGACTGCTACGGAACCCTATACTGCGCGTGGCCCGACACGCACTGGGTCGGTTTTTAAGGAATAAATAAGTTTAGAATTTCTTGCATAATTATTATTGACAATTTTAACTTTTGCTCCCGTCCGAACCAAAATATTTGCAAATTGCTAAGTCTATGAGGAAAGTCACCAATAAAAAGTCATAGTACATTTAATTTTCTTTCATGTAAAGAAGAAAAGCCCTAAGGCAGCACAAGAGGCTTCCACGAGCCGAAACCCCACTGAGATAGGCACCAAACGCACACATGGCAATATTTTGAGACCCAACTATACTAAACACAGGAGCCAAACTAGAGGGATGTTTTGCCAACTTTTTATGCGAACCTTCGAGCAAAGCCTGAACGATTTTACGGTGAAACGCATTATGCCCACAGAGTTGTGAGCAGAATTCATAATAACGTAATTAATGATGGCCAAAACATTGGCCCGAACACGTCCGACCTGCATGCAAAAACCCTTTCGAGGAGGCCGAACGACGTATTATTTATTACCCGAGGCAAGAAACGAAATTTCAGGCGTAAACAAGACTGGGGTATATCGGCTGCGGTGAAAATTTTCGGTGGGTTGGCAACTGCTTTTTGGTAGGCCGCACGGGATAATTTTAAGGTGTAAATTGTTAATTAAAAACCCCGCATTATCATGTCGATTTTGTGATTTTAATGAGATTAAAGTAAGTATGATGATTTTGTTAATAATTAATTAGCAAAATAGACGCTTGTCTTGTGATAAAATATGGTCATCGATAGATCAAGACCGTTTATTATGATTATAAAGTTTCTTATTCCTTGAAATTGATTTCCTTGAATAATCAACTAAACATAAACGAAAGAACCAATCTCCTACAAAGTAAGCGATGCAAAAACAAAATAAACAGCAAATAAAAAGTTTGTCGGTTTCTACCATCATAAATATACATCAGGCTTTCAAGTTTTTGAAAGTAAGAACGAAGACATATTTAGCCCATCGATTTATTTCTCCAATAGGACTACTTGAAAAAAAATGTATCCATCCCCTCACGAACCCCTATAACATAGAAAAATGCTAAAATAACTCATAATAAGATCCTATTCAAAAAAGTGTAGTAAGGGATCCCATTATTCAAATGAACGCCTGTTATTTTCCTTATAGCAATATCATCTTACGTCTTGATGCGTTCAAAAAGCTGTAGGGGTTACATTGAGCAACCACGTCCAAGCCATAAATCTGCGTTGCTTCCAAAGGAGAATCAATTGTCGTAATTAAAAGTAATTATCAAATTAGAGTCTATTTTTGGAAAGTAAAAAGATGACTTTTTGGAAAAATGTAAGGGCGTGGGAAGGGGCTCCTAATTTAATGTAAGTACTTCAATGAATAACCGAAATGAAATCAATGCTTAGCCAAAATCTATATTGTCCATACTTTTATCAAAAAGGTTGTTCAGAAAATACACGCGCGTATACGCGCAGTAGACGCGTATTTCACGATCGCCCTGTATGCTTAGGTTACAAGGTTGCGTTCAAATCTCGTTTGAAGCGCGTATACGCGCGTCATCTGCGAGTCCTCCGCGCGTTTTAAAATATGCCGTGTGCTTAGGCCCTTAGGTGCGTAGTACTCGCAACCGCCGTGCGTGTATGATCAGATGTATGAACGTGGACGAGACAAAAGGAGTAAGGATCGTAGCTGGTGGCGTTCTGCGGTTTCTGCCTACCCTCATGGGAAAAAGGCGTGAGTTTATGTATGTATGACTTGTACTAGCCTATTTATCCCAATCACGCATGCTCGATCCAGAGCAGCGGTGGCCCAGCGTTGGCGGCGTCGACTTAAGAACAGTAAGTCGCGGGAACGAACCCAGACAGGCGCATTACTTTGTGTAATTTATTTCATCACCACTGCTCTCAAAACGGTGAAGGAAAACATCGTGAGGAAACCGGCATGTCCTAGAACCAAAAAAAAACGGAAAACATGTGACATCTACCAATCCGCACTGGGCCCGCGTGGTGGATTATAGCCCATTCCCTCACATTGAGAGGAGGCCTGTGTCTCAGCAGTGGGAACATTAATAGGCTGATGATGATGACGCATGCTCGATTACCCATATAGGTACACTATCCACTGGCAAGCCCGTTATCATCCTGTTATTAGCTCAGCAACGACAACCACGGAATTAGTAGAGGGTTAAACCGCGCGAACGTCAATACGGCATGTAATGAACCGGGTTAATTAGGGCACATATAAGCCGGTGCTCGTTTGCCGCATATCGAATAAGAGAATTTCATGTGTAAAGCGAAATGTATTGAATACAGTATCACATTCTACTGACTATCGAAGGGAAAAATGTGTAACTTCTCGATAGTGGGATCTGGAACTTGATCACAGGGCCGTCTTCAGTCTCGGGCCGTAAAGCACACTATATCTACTATGTCTAGTCAAAAATCTACTAAGTTTATTTCATACAGACACAACATTTTAGGCTAGCTTTTTACCAACTTTGTTGCCAGCTGAGTACCAGTATTTTATATAGAGCAGCTGCCTATCTGACCTCCACAACCCAGCTACAGGCAACACGACCCCCTGGTAAGACTGATTGTCAGATTCTCGGGTACCCGGAACGATTGTCAAAGATCGACAAAACACAGCCAACCACCAACGGCTTAACGTACATTCAGAGGTACGTAATGGTCATCCATACACGGACCGGCCTTGGCAACCGTTGCTTACCCTTGAAGATCGATCCATGTGGCTGTTCTTACTAAGCACAAACCGTTTCATACATTTTACATAACGCTCTCTTAACACTAACAAGGCAAACGTGTAAAGATTGGTAGTGGAGTTGCAAATTCCTTGTTAACACTACACTTTCAAATATTACAATGGTGGATTCTACCAGATTCTAGTCTAGTGACCCAATTCCCTAAGTGATTACTACTGATGTGAAAAAGATATGCAATTCATACTTATGAGCAATTTTACTAAGTACTAGGTAAGTACTTACACCAAACAAGTTAGGTACACCTACCTAAAAAGTAATTCTATACCAGTAAGATCTCTATGAGTAGAACCTCAAAAACCAACCGTAAAGTTTATTTATGAAAATTATTATTTATGGTAAAAACGTTATGGTCAATTTAAAAAGATTTACGATTTCGTGGAATAAAAAATGGGTTATACCATGAATTTCTAAATAAAATATTGTCAGGGATAATTGTTGTTTACGTACCGCGTCATAATGTTTACATCCAGGAAGATGCAACATAGTTTTCAAAAGGCAACCAATTCCACTTACCTTCAAATTCCTTGTAAACTCGAACGTCCGGCTTCAAAGTATTTCGTTCACTTCGAAAAACTTTTCAGTTCAACCAAGATTAGCACACTATCACCACACTAAAGTTTTGAGTTTATTATTTACAATGCCATCCCGCGACATAAACACGGTACTGAAACTAACCTAACAAAACACACTATAAAATTAACATAACAATTCACAACCACCGAACGTAAGAAAAAAAATAACTTCGAACACTAGTTTTTTAGAAGAATTTCGTCAAATATTTGTATTTTTTTAGGACAATAATGGAAAAGAGAGTCGATTCTGCAAGCTTGTTGTCAAAACTGTCATTTGTTCGACGCCATGGAAATAGCGCATGCGTACTAGGGTGGTTTTGTCTTGCGCATGACGCTGTCTAGTTGGCTTTTATTGAGAAGATTAAAAACTTTTTGGTGGTTTGAGGAATGTTTTTAAGACCTCTTTTGTCGTATTTTTTTTATATTCTTGTTTTTAATTGTTAATATTCTTTGTGTTTCGTTTTAATTGAAGCAATGATGTAGCAGAAACATTGGAAAGTAGTTAAGTCAATTGGTATTTGAATTTTAGAGGGCAGAAACGCGACTGGTGAGCATGAGGTCCTGAGTTTGGTTCCAAAGTTGGGCAAAGTGTTATTATTTTTTTCTACCACGAATTACTCAACAGAAGCCACAGTCTAGATTTGTGCCCGGTTGATGGCAAACGGCTCGCTCCTATAACAAATGACTTAAACAATACCAGGCGAAATGTGGGTATAGTATTTAGGTTTAGGTTAAGTACATCACTGTTAATCCTACGGGGATAAAAGGCGTGATAGTATGTTATGTAACTCGAACACACACACAGTTTTTAGATAACAAAGTTTATTATGGTAAGGGTATCACTGGCTGCGAAGAAAATGAACTGCGAAGAAAATTAACTATGAGGTGATGTAAAAAAGAGAGGCGTGGACTAAAAAATTGACAGTCAAGGGCTTTTTAGGTGCCCTCGGGCCTGTGGACGGTGAGCTATGGGCTAGCTCGCCGTCCGTCCGTCTCATGACGACAGGCCGTTGACGGCGCGTTCGTGTTCCACGCGCGCCTCAAAGAGAGTCAGCAAAAAGGAAGGGGTCCGCAAGGGCCGATGCCTGCCGGGGCTGCGGGACTGTTCGAAAGAGATACCGTGGCCCCGGAACACAAAGGGCGATGAAGGAACATGGATGGGTTTTAGTCAGTAAAAGTCTGACACTCCCTCCTGCTCCGCCCAGATCGGGAGGACTCATTTGATGATTTCCTATCCGAAAAAAAAGGGCCTTTTAGGTGGACCTGAGTAGACAATTTTTAAGAATGATGTTGTTGCTTCCCAGTTTCAATCAATGTAAGTAGGTATCTAAAAATTATTTTTTATTTACTGTTTGGATATGAGTAGCTTAGGAAGTAGTAACTAAGTTGATATACCTATCACCCAAAAGGAATTAAGAAAACATTTTAATTACATAAAACTGTAAGCTGTTCTATCCACGAAGAGGCGTATTATGTGGGTGACTTATGACAAAACTTCGCTGAAGAGTTTTAACAAAATGTTCATGTTCAAGCTTAACTGTCTGAAGTTTAATTAAATTCGCTAAAAAACCTCCCCTTTAATGCCGATAGACTATCAAGATTACATTCTCTGAGATTAATACTAATTAAACTAGGACTTTTATATTTAAGACCGTGAAAATGAGGTTGTCTAAAGTAATTTGATGGAATAATTTTATTTATTTACTGGGTTATGCCCGCGGATGCCGCGCGAATGCGTCTTCATTCATCATTTCAACCGCAAGACGTCCACTGCTGGACATAGACCTCCCCCAAGTGTCGCCACATTGACCGGTCCCGTGCAGCTTGCATCCAGCGGATTTCCGCAGCCTTCACCAGGTCATCGGTCCACCGAGTGGGAGGCCGGACCGGAAAACGTTGCGTTGGAAAACGTCTTCCGGTTCGCGGTCGCCACTCCATCCGGCCATCCGTTCTGCGACCAATGTGCCCTGCCCACTGCCACTTAATTTTGGCAATTCTTCGGGCCACGTTGGTAACCTTGGTTCTCTTGCGGATGTCTTCATTCCTGATTCGATCACACAAGGAAACTCCGAGCATAGCCCTCTCCATTGCCCTTTAGGTGACTTTAAGCCTTCTGATGAGGCCCTTTGTGAGCGACCACGTTTCGCTCCCGTATGTAATTACTGGTAACACACACTGGTCGTAGACTTTCGTCTTGAGACACTGCGGTAAGTTGGATGAGAAGATACCGCGCAACTTCCCGAACGCTGCCCAGCCGAGTCGGATTCGACGATTGACCTCTTTCTCGAAGTTAGACCTACCTAACTGGACCGCTAATGCGTGGAAATCGATAATTGTCCCACGGAATCATTCTACCGATATAAAAAGTAGTCCTATTTGTTAATTCTATAATAGGTTATAAGCTTTCTGTATGCTAAATTTCATCTAAATCCGTTCTGTAGTTTTTGCGTGAAAGAGTAACAAACATCTGTCCATCCATCCATAAATTTTCATTAATTTCCATCTCAGGAACGGGTGGACCTAGCAAGTTGAAATTTATACCATATACTGAGGTCTATAGTCCCTATGAACCTCGGAACCCTCAGTGCGCGAGTCCGACTCGCTCTTGGCCGGTTTTTATTTCTATTCTTATAACTAAGGTATTCCTGGGTCGTGTAGAAACATTGTAGAAACACATTGATTCAATCAAACAGCGACTAGTTTGGCATCATGGTTTGGTAGGGTCCATCAGCACCCCCACTGTGCAAACCACAGGACAGGCAGGACACGTTACCAAGTGTCCCACTCCCATCCTTTGTGGAACAACCAATACCAGGGCAGAGTTGTTTATGAAACTCCACCTGAACAGATTTTCCTTGCTTCGGTCTACCTGTTGTTGAAGTATAGAGTTGTAAGAAACAGCGAGGAAAGTTTCATATACTTCGTAGAAAAGGAAGGATCGTCCGATCAGAATGGCGTTGGATCTGATGGGCTGCAGGCTGTATTAGAGATAACCGCGGATCTCACGGACAGCTTTTGATCCACGCTTTGCAGGATTTAGCTGAACGTTAGGATGGTGCGTTGGTCCCTATGTGGCGTTGCAGATGGCGCCACAGAGGTATACCTACCTGCCCAGTACATATTTATCTTGTCTGCTGAAAGACATCATGAATGCCTCTATGTTTGTAGGTTACGTGAGCATCCTTCAACTGCCATGAGCAGTCAAATGTTTTCTCAACACGAGACCGATCGACCTGCAGGGCTATTACGTATTTTTCTGACTTCCATTGACTATCAAGCTTCGGTTGTACACCGAACTTTGATGACAACCGTGAATGTCACAATATTGGTATTACGTATCACACTGAGTGGATATCACTTTACGGTGACTAACAGTGTCATACATAATACGAAACTAACCTTTTGACCGTTAATTGATGGACACTGAGCCCAGTTACTATCATTTCGAGCTGTCAACAGAGATACGTAATAGCCCTACTGGAAGCCGTAACTGATCTTGTTAGATTTTAGCGTATTGAAGTCAGCATATTCAAGGGTATCTGACGTACAACTGATTTGTTCATATCCCTTGAAAGTTGGTTGATACATCTGGAAAAGAGCTATTCTGGTGTTTTAACTGCAGTGCCTCAACACAAACTATTATGGCTCACCAAATGGCGGTACTTTCATAGACATCCGGTGTCAGTGACTGACACCTAGTTCATTATTTGTTTATTTCCGGTGTATATATATGGGCTGCCAGTCAATCCACATACATTCCTAATACCACATCGAATGATTGAATGAACAAACCCTAAAAGTATTAATAGAATTTTCGTGACAAGCTACAACTTCACATTGAATACAAATCGCTTATATTGGGACCCTAAAAATATCATAAACGTGAAACGAAGGCGTATCGTGGGCCAAACGGCTTCTGTCATAAATGGTGACACTCGCTAAACTACAATACGGCTAAGGATGTGAGCCAACATAAAAAGACCTTTCGTCTAACGTGTAAATACTCTTCAATTGTCTGTGGAAAGTAGCAAGAAAAGGGGTGCGGAAGAGCAAGTTAAATGGTTGGCTTTCAAGCAAGTTCTTTTTTCGAATGTTCTTTTTTTTAAGAATAGTGTGCACTAAACATACGCTATCGGGTCGCTAGCGTGACTCTCTTTCTAGTTTTTTTTTAAGCCACATGCTTACATGCAAATGTTTTGTAATATAAAGCTGAAGGGAATGCATTTAAATTAGTTTGCTTCGTAATGCTAAATGGGCCTATTTAACTTAGAGCGAATTCATGGAATTTCAATTCGCTTTGGTACTTAATTGCGTAAAGTATTTTTATGGTCCATTATTTTAATGGATGCGAATTCTTTTGTTTAATTATTATGAAACGCTTTTCTTTGTAGTACCAGCATTTTCGAAGTGTGGGGCACCCCCAGCTAGATGGACTGACAATCTTGAAAAGTTGCCGGGCCCCTTATTCACAACGCTTCGATTCGATTTTCGATTTGGAAAGTCGTATGTCTATCTTTTTTTGACATTACGAAATCGAGCGAGATAGACATACGACTTTCCGAATCGAAAATTGAATCGAAGCGTTGTGAATAGCTATGCTGATCAGACTAGATGCCCAAGGCCGAACCAGGATGTTGTGACGCAGCTTCGGTGAGGCCTATGCCTAGCAGTGGACTGTGACAGTTTGAGTTGATTGATTGATCTCTTCTTCAAACATCATCATCATCATCGGCCTAGCCTTTTCTCAACTATGTTGGGGTCGGCTTCCAGTCTTATCGGATTCAGCTGAATACCAGTATTTTACATGGAGCGACTACCTATCAGTCTGCCACGACTCAGTTATTACCTACTGGGTAATACGATACCCCTTGCTAAGCCCCGAATACTGAAACGTCACTCAAAATTTAAGTAGCACTTATATTTAACAGATACTCAAAAGTGACGTTTGGCCATCCGAAAATTAAAGTTTAAGCATCCCTTAAATTTTGAGTGACGTTTCAGTATTCGGGGGTAAGACTGGTTGTCAGACTTTCGGGCCACTGACTACCTGTAACGAATGTCAAAGATCAATAAATGACAGCCGGGACCAACGGCTTAACGTATTTTCCAAGGCACGGAGGAAACTCAGTTTATAATGGGTAGTCACCCATCCACGGATCCACCTACGCAAGCGCGGCTTAACCTGAATAACCTGATATTATTTAGCTACGAGCTCTTCTCCCTTTTCCTCAAATCTATTTAAGTATAATTCTAAAACACGTCATAAAGACAATGTGGTACTACCAAGTTCAAAGACGGTCAACTACTTTTCAACCTTATGCTTCGAGCAATAAGTTTGAAAAGTGGTTGACCGTTAGTACCTACAGTCACTAATCTCCTGAAACATCCACGGGAATTGACTAGCTTATCGCTATTATAGCTAAAACTACACAACTCGCGTGCAACATCACAATTACAATCAATTAAATGACACAATTCAATATCAGTATTATCGGGCTATTATCACCACATGTCAAACTAGTGGCTTATCAAAGTAGCTAGTGTGCGTTATTAGCTCATCGCGTGACTCACAATATCGAACGAATATATCGATAGAACAAAAGTGCTGTAGTTGGTGCCAGTTAAGATGAGAATAGCGGTCATTGACCCACCTACATTTATTAAACTTTTTAACTTTGAAAACCAAAAATAAGCCTGTTCAAGTCTGGAATCGTCATCTATCGTCATCTTCAACATATTTTGTAATAAAAAACGATACATGGTTTATTTGTTTGGGTTCGTACGAAGAGATATTAGGGAAAGGGCAATGACCGCTATTCTTATCTTAACTGGCACCGACTATACCAACGGTTATCTCTTGTAATTGCGAGTAAACTGAGAAGTGACAAGGAGTTTTACATGTTGAATGAATTCGAGAAAATAATATACTACCATCATTTCACCAATCAAACTGAACGCGATCAACACATCTGAACTGAGTTCAAGAGGTGGCACTCTCAATATTTTATGGCGATTTTGATAATGACTGCTCTTCGTTTAGATATTCTGTTTTCTTGGGGGGATTAACCCATAGTTAAGATGGGAAAAAGGTATTGCATAAAAATGCAAAAAACTTCGATTTTCATGAATGCCTATAATTATTATCATCTGGCTAGCCTTTTCACAACTATGTTCAAACTCAAACTCAAACTCAAAGCATTTATTTCAATTAGACCATTGCGGCACTTTTGAATGTCAAAAATACAAAAAAGCAAAGCTACAGTCACAGATACAAGGCACAATAACTTCAGAGTGTAGTTGCCCTGTACTGCTGTTGGGGTTGGCTACCAGTCTAACAGGATGCAGCTGAATACCAGTATCTGACCTCCACAACCCAGATAATACTGGGTAATACGATACCCCTTGGTAAGACTGGTTGTCAGACTTTCGGGACACTGACTACTTGTAACAAAGATCTACAAATAAGAGCCTTGACCAACAGTTTAACGTGCTTTCCGAGGCAAGGAAGAAACTCGGTATGTAATGGGTGGGCACCCATCCACAGACCAACCTAGGTAAGTGCGGCTTAACCTGTAGATCGACCCCAACGAGTACTATTATTTAGCCACAAGCTCCATTAATGCCAGTATAGAAATTTGCAACGAACTACGTTTCATCTGATAGAAAAAACCGGCCAAGTGCGAGTTGGACTCACGCACCGAGGGTTCCGTACAAACTTTTTAAAGGACAAACTTAACTTTGCTGTTCGATCCCTAGAAACGGCTACTGCACCAACCGCAAATAATAAGTTTGTAATAGTAAAATCGCTTTTAAACTACATATTTACGGTTTTCAGATTTTTCCCTTAACATGAGCTTGCTTTGTGCCAAATTTCGTGATAACTACCATAATTATAGGTTTTCGACCCAATACCTATAGGGTACTTTTGGTTAACCTAGAATTGTCAATTTTGGTTAAAAGCAAGGTCTTACTCAGGACCTTGATTTTTATACATCTAATAGGTACTATAGACTTCAGTATCTGGTTTAAATTTCAACTTGCTAGGTCCACCCGTTCCTAAGATAATCAGTGGTGACAGACGGACAAGAAAGTGATCTTAAAAGGGTTCCTTTGTTACCTTTTGAGGTATGGAACCCTAAAAATATTTCAAAAGTTATTTTCAGATTTCTCAGAGCCAGACATTTTCCCTTATTCAGTACCACTATCAACTTGACTATCAATAAAGAGCATCCTTAGAGGTCACCAGCCAATCACGACTTCCCATCTCGTTCCCTTCAATCAATGCCAGCATTCATTGACTATAAGCAGCTGTCAGATCCTTTTCCCTTTCTGTTCATCCTTCTCAATGACCTTGGTTTTATTTTATTCGCTTAAAGGTTAACGCTCAGTTGTAAGCTCTACATGGATTCAGAATCGTCTCATCTAGAAACGTCCGAGATTCTCTTTATGAAACTCCAAATGACAACGGACCTTTATAAGCACCACAACGGCATCTCTTAGGTTCGGGATCGACTGGTAAAAAGCAGTCTAAACCGTAGAAAATTCTTACGTAAGGAACACGATTTAAAGCTCACGTTTCAATATTTCACTGTGATTCGAGTTGGAATGGATGGCTTTAAGTCTGTGCATTCTTTGCAATCCGGCCGTATACGCAGTCAGCCCGCCATGCTAAACCGATACGGTTACCTGCTTGACTTCTGGTTAAAGACGAACCGATGAGCTAAGGCGATGCTGAATCCGTGCAGTGCTTATAAAGCCTATCACTCACCGGTTAGACGAGGTGGCGTCATGATTTCGCGGTTTCTAGAGGCGCACGCAGTTATGCTACGTTATCTTTCGTATACGTAGCCTTAAAAAAAAAAAACAAAAAAGTGAACCGTCGCGGGACGCCTGGCAGATGTGAATCATCGAAATTATTTTGTACAAATAATATGCTTAAAAAAAGTCAATTTACAAAAAAACAAACACATAAAATAAAAGAAAATAAAACCAAAATGACTCGATTCACAAAAAGAAAATCCTTATGCTGGAATCGAACTCGAAGTCACGACAGCGCTCTGTGCCCCGAGACCAGCTGGCTTGTTGTAAATCGGTGCAAATATGTAGATCTTATGCTGGTTCAACGGGTCGGTAATGTTCGGGATTGTTCAGGCCGGGTTCGATCGTCACGCTCGCCACGAATTTTTCTTTTTTTTTTTTTGGTTTACCGCGCCTATAGATGTTCCTCATCAAAAAAAGGTGTTGGGGTCGCGGCACGTGTCCACTACACCTCCACCGCGAACTCTTGATCGTGTGGGCCACGGCCTAAGTGTACGTTGACCTTTATCACTTTTTTACCCTCACCCCCGGTCGGGTTAAAGTGTATAGCCGTTCATTTGTTTAATCAAGAGACACTTTATTTGATCAATTGTCCCGCTCTGTTGTCATTGCCGGCATTTTGGGTTTTCCTTTTAACTAATGGTATTTGACTGTTGGTTTTTTGCTTTTGTAAGCGCTCTGGTTTTTGTGTAATTGTTTGTTTAACTTTTATTGCTATTGCAGGATTATTCCCCACGAAAGTTTTACGACCGTCGTATTATTAGACTACAAGTGCAAAAGGCTTCTACTTTCTGCATCTAGTGGTTTTTGCTTTGCTGTCTGAGATCCAAATATCAGGGCTGTCAAAAACAATTGCACTTTTGTGATTTAAGTTAATGTAAGTTTTCTATATAGTCCTGGAGAAAGATTTTTTGGATCGGCCTTTTAAGACTTCAATGCAAGGTATGGCCCACGATAAAAAAAACAGCGAGGCACATTCATATTTTTGTGTACAAAGTATACATATAAAAGTTTTTTAAGTTTTGTCACCGTGAAAACCGTCATTTAGAAATAACCTTTGTCCTTCCTCTCAAAATCAAACTATAATAAATATTTTTTTATAAATCATTTTAATACGATGATTGATTACCACATGCGATACAAAATCTAATGTTCAGAATAGCTCGTTAGCTCTTAGCCACAAGCTTCACGCTCAGACGACACGCGCTTTGTGTCGGCGACTGCGGAAATAATAAATGAAAAAGGGTGAAACCAAATCGACCAAAAAATACGTGTCCATTATTTTCCGATACTCTAGCTGACAGACTAAATAGATTTCCAATTTTTGGATACTGTCGTCATGCCTATTCTATTAGTGGTTTACAAAACAAATCTCTTCTCCTTTCGTCTCTTTTCGTTTGGAGGAGTCCAGCCGCAACGTGCAAGGTCGTGAACGAAGCCTTTCCTACACAGCGGTGAACATCTAACTAGTGTTAATTATGTTTAAGGTCGAGTTAGGTTAGGTCATGTTACTTCTCTATCCATCGGATTAGCAGAGTGTGTAAAGTGATGTAACTACAATAGATTAACCTTTGAGATGCAGACGAAATGAGTCTTATCCACGCAATGGTTGGCGCCGGTAATTTAAAAGGACGTAAGTATTTAATTTGAAAAGCTTTTGTGAGAAATGAATAGCGGTCTGTGTTGAGAATTACGGAAAAACATATATGTGATCAGATCAATGATCATATTAATGTTTCAACCGATATTAAAAGACATGTCCCAGGTTATTTGACCAATTTTAACCAGGAAGGAAAAAAATAAATAATTTTGGTAGGGCTACGTAGCCAACGTATTTTGGTAATTAAATAATTACTTGTCAAGTATTTCAGATATATTAGAATATACTTTTGTGTTGACACACAAAAGTATTCACTAAATTTGATGTTTTTTTTTAGTTTTAAGTTTTTTATTAATTTTTCTTTTTCTTTTTTGTTTATTTTTATACTGTGTGCACATGTGGCGTGTGCCAAATATTTTCTTTCTTTCTTCTTTCTTTCTTTGACTGTACGTTTCTGACTGATCTACTGAAATTATGATCAAGACTCCGTCAGCATTGTTGAGAATTCATAAAAACCGATTCCACTTATTCTATGGAGATGGTAACAAAAAGATTGGACTTGATAAGAATCATTAGCATTGACATCTTATTAAAATTTAATTAAATCTTAGCACCTCATCCAATTTACCTCCATCCAGCTCTCATAAGTTACTAAACTCATGAGAGCTAGATAATAACTTAGCCAGACGATCGAGGTCATAAGTTTCAAAACGAATTTCATCAAAAATCACCTTTTTAGTCACAAAAGGTACCTGCAATATCTTCACACAATTAATAACAAATTCGCATGAACATTGCAATCTGCTTCAAAAATCTGTAATTACAATCTCCTTCGTAACGTTCGTATATTAATATTCACTTTTGAAATTTCTATCGGCATTTTTGTTATTGAAATTGATTTTACTAATTTTGTTGTAAAGTTTTCTCGAAATACCTTCACTTGCTGCAATCTCCTTTCACATGATGTCTGGAGGGCAATTATTTTTTCCATTAATTGGTTCTGATGCATATCATGCCATTCTATTCGGCGAGATGGGCATACGACATTGTTGCTATCGAGGAAAAAACCTGGATCAGGAAGGAATGTGGAGTGTCCAGGCCACTGCCGGCGCCCTCTCAGTAGACCAGCCAGTTCATCTACCGCCAGAGGGAAGAAACTCCATCGCGACCATCACTCGGCTATCGACCGCCTCTTCCGACCGGCAGCACTTCGATCTTCATCACACGGTCTCATTCTTAAGTTCATTCAACGATGGCTATAAGGCCTTGTATAGAATCATTCCTTTTCATCTCTTATCTTCTCCTTCTCACTATCAGCAAGCGAGCAACAGACGCCTCTGCCGTGGCCACGGCAGACCAACCAAACTCTGTAACGAAGCTTTAATTTTCTATATACCACATGTAACCATTTTTTTTCACCGGGAACAGATCTTATCCTCCACATGGAGATTGGCACTAGAAAAGCAAGGCATATACCCAGCAGTGGGTGAATTCAGGCTGTGGATGATGATTGATTAATTCCATTAATATGTACGTGCTGACCACTTCAACTACATTATCATAGGCGAGACGACAAAAAAATCTAATAAGTCCGTCAATAACATTATCAAAAAAAAATTAACCCATGTTTTTTCTTTTGTTACGTAAACCAAAATTGACGAAGATACGACGCTTTTAAAATTCTCAATACGTCACGCCATGGTATAATTTTTAGCTAGTTCTGACGTCACGAGCCCTCAGTTTTCATGCGTTTTATCTTTGTCAATATTCATTGATTTACAAAAACAAAAAATACGTGTCCCTTAATTTCCAATACTCTAACTGACGGACTAAATAGATTTGCAATTTTTTGATACTGTCGTTATGCCTATTCTCCTGCCTTTGTCCCAATTAATTTGAGGTCGGCGCAGCATGTGTTCCTCCATACTTCTCTATTACTTGTTATTTCAATAAAATATACTACATATATTAACCTCTGTTGGTATTTTCATTCTAACTTTAACAGTACATAATATAATTCTTACTGAAATTAGGTCTATTACTAAAACGTAGCTTTACGTAGGCTGCAAAATTCATCATCATCATCAGCCTATTAATGTTCCCACAGGACTCCTCTCTATGAGAAGGAATGGGCTATAATCCACCAGTGCGGATTGGTAGATGTCACATGTCTTCGAATTTTTTGGTTCTAGAACATGCCGGTTTCCTCACGATGTTTTCCTTCACCGTTAATTTACAAACTCAGTGTAAAACACTTAATACAAAATTACTTCTACTAAAGTACCAAAATTAATTTACAAACTCACGTTAAGCACACCTTGATTTAAGGCCTTCTGTATAGCAGTGGCTTGAACTCTAACCTTTTCAGAAGCGCCTACAAGAAACAAGAAGAAATATTAATTAATCATTGTGAATGCCTATCAACAGCAACATTTTGTAAGATTATTATGAAGAGCGTGTAATTTTGATTGCCTAAGAGCTCCCACTAGACCATTGTTAGAATTTCGTGAGGATGTTCGTATTTAACTGCAGTGTTGTTATTTACTTATACAGACACGATTTCTGTGAAAATGTATCTGTGATCTGATGAGTCAGCGGTTCCAACTGTTTGCTTGGCATAATCAGCCTAGAATGTCTTCTTTGACATAAGCCTCTCCCCTGCAAACAGATGTGGACCCTCCACCGTGAGGCCCGTGCGTGTTAGTTCATGGTGTTTCTATGTTATTGATCATTATAATCTAGATCTATTCAAAGCTTCTAGGCAAGTGAGTTGCGGCCAAACGCAAGTCTAAATACTTATACAACAAAAAAAAACTAGTGTTTTTGTAATGATGAAGGGGAGTGGCCAAGAATCGAGCTCAGTTGTCATTACTTCTGCAACCAATTTCAACAGGATTGATTCGGTACATAACACGTTAGTCATGCGTGATCTAAACTAGGTCTTTGCCCATCAACCTCTTAGGCAGTATCCCCGAGAAAGGCTTATGTAAATTTTATAAAAAAAATAAACAAAGCATACGCCTACATCATTGAGATGGTTCTTTTAAGGACCAACAGTTCAGATTTTATATAAAACATCGTCGTTGAACGAGATTTCTCAATAAACATGTTAAGGCTAAAGGTCGTCTTATGCGAGTCAATTAAACCTACACACTCCTACGCAATCAAAGGTCAAGTGTATAATAATATATCAAGTTTCTCAGTATTTATTAATAATCTAATAACATTTGGATAGTACATTAATCTATATTTAAACGACAAATCCTCTTCATAAGAATTGCCATTGCTACTTCTGGATACAGGCTTGTAGTTGTACCAGTCTCCATTATACTTGCATCACATTATCAACATCACCATTTCACCCGAAAGATCACCACTGCAGAATAATTATTATGAGCCTCTCCCAAGCAACCCAAGAGTCGGCACATCAATCTCGAATCCAGTGGATTCTGACGGCCTTCACCAGTTCTTAGGTCCAACTTGAGCGAGGCCTTCGAACCGTGCGTCTTCCAGCACACGCTCGCCAGAAATTTCCAGCCCCAATGGGCTTACAATAAATTTTCCCGATTTCACTAAAATTAAATCTAAAATTAAAAGAGGACTTGGACAATCATTTCAAGATATTTTTGCCGAAAACATCTGCGCAGCGATACCGTGCCTAATTATGGTAGGTGAATCCCAGTATTTTACATGGAGCGACTGCTTATCTGACCCAGTTAGTACTGGGTAATACGATACCCCTTACTAAGACTGCTTGTCAGACTTTCTGTAACGACTGTCAAAGATCTACAAATGATAGCCGGGACCAATGGCTTAACGTGCTCCTTTCCTTTACTCGGTATGTGGTATGGGTGGTCACCCATCCACAGACCGACCTAGGTCAGCGCGGCTTAACCTGAAGAATGACCCGAGTGGCTGTTATTATTTAGTTAAGAGCTAGGCATGACAGGTAGGCTCCTGCACTTTATATCATTTTCATGGTAATAAACACTAAAGATTGCCGTCTAGTCCGTATTTTAGCGCTAAATGCAGCTATCTCCCTCGACTCATCGGTGCCAACAAATAACTTAATATACGTAAATATATTCTAGTTTGTAGATATTTCACGTGTAACATTGCTACGTATCACTGCATGCATTGCATTAGGAGGCCTTACTATGGTTTTCATGGGAAGATTTTAGACAATTCGAGAATTTTATACTCCGGAAAAGCTTTTTTTTTAAACAAGCTTTATTTTTGTTAACATTACCTATTCTCTAAAAGAAACTATATTAATTATGCAGTAGGACGACCAATAATTAATTGTTGTCAACCCATTTTTTTGTAATATGTTTGTCGTGGTGTCAGGATTTATTTCGCTAGGCTCGGGCATTTTGTGGGCAGGTGATAGATTTCGTGCAATAAAAACACACTGGATGCGATACGTTTATAATAAACTAACAAATTACTTGAAATTACACTTTAACACAATAAACACTCAATTTGTTGTTCAGTACCTACACTGATTTTTATCAGTAATCTAACTTTGGCTACAAAATAATAAGGATGCTCACTCACATACACAATATTCAATGATTCAAAATCAAACCAAATAACATGGAATGCAGTGAGGTTGGTTATAACGCGATCACGACCGACTGCTAGCTCTGCTCAACCTCGAAGGAATCCTCCGCTCCAACCGAATTAATCGTTGGCACGTCGTCCCCTCCAACTCGACGAACTGCCCTCTATCGGCCATCGTTCGTAACCGTGTCACAACCAAAGACACTCAAGCAATACTGAAATGTTTGAACTTTATGAAAATAATTGCTTGACATTCCATTATCTTCCACCTTCAAGAGTAAACTTAGCGACAGAAAAAAAAAAGGAAATATCTAGAGATAAGTATCTCTGGATATTTCCTTTTTTTCGGTGTTCCCTAGCACACTTGCGTCGCGGGGCAGCAGAATCTAATGCGACTTCTGCTGCAAACATTTTATTCTGAGTTCCTTCCTATCCTTTTTATTTACAAAACTTAGATTCAAGTCTAGTGTGTGAGCAAAAACAACACGTAACCATTTAAATGAAGCTCGTTGAATGTCCTTGAATGTCCTCTTCGTCAATATTGAAGGGATTCCTGTTGATATAATAAGGCAATTATGAAACTGAATTAATTTAAAATTAAATATAGAATTAATATCATATTTTCAATCATTTAGATACACCTTTTGTATCTAAATGATTGAAAATATGATATTAATTGGTTACATGGTTACGAAATATGAATTTTAATCAACGATTTTATTTAATTAGGTTGTTGACGTGACAGAGACACTATTAAAATCGAATTGTGCTGGTTATGAAACTTGACACATAAATGTTGCAATAACAGCACACTAATAAAAAAAAAACAGAATTAGTTTTGCCATTTCATTACTAAATACCCAAAACCAAACTATAATCCCTTGTTTATCTCTTACAATCATTTTAATGTCAATATCAACATTGTTTCATCACCATCATCTATCTTCTGCCTTTATGCCAATGTATCTGAAGTTGATGCATCATGTCTTTCCATTCCATATACCCGTATCAACCGGTATGTCACTTTCTAATATTTTTTCATCATATCTTCTGCAACGAAATCTGTCTCAAAAAGCCATCATCTCAATAGTATTTTGCAAGCAGCATCCTTCTTAACTTTCTGTTCTCTACAAAACACACACACCTATTTAGAAATCTTCATTACCAAACAAACACTGTGTTCAAATTAAATAGAGTTCTTATCTTTTTGGTCGTCACACTATAGCCAGAGTGGTCGAGGTCGTCACATCAGCGGTGGTGGCAAGCTTCACAAAGGTGAATTTATCTCAAAGTTCAAACCTCTCATCTTTTGGGGATATGAAGTACAGACTGGAGAACCCTCCAACCAGACTGGAGAGGGTGCTATAATATCTGGTGGGCTACCGGTTTTTTCTATAATAGTCTTAAGTAGCGGATAACTTTTCTGCACGATTTAGAATCTTGATAATAGTTCTTCATTTATGGCATAGATGGCGCGGTATTACTTTTTGCGCTATGTTACCGTAATACTTTTTGTAGAGCCACTACAATCTCATTCTCATTCAAAACTCAGTCACACTTGCACCTCCTCCAGTAGTAGGACCCACTTCAGAGATCTGTATCGCGAGCTACGCTCCCAGGTGTATCCAGTAATAAGGATGCAGATACACGACACGACAACTGTGAAATTGCTTGATCGTGATGTATGCTGCGACATTTGGCACAGGACGAGTGTGTATCCGAACACGGTTGCAGTTCCAGTGCGGAAGAAGTTCGAAATTTTAAGGTTAGCTTTGGATACAGATAGGATGCGGATGGTAAAAACCTTCTTTGATTAGTTTTCCAAAAATTTTGGTTTGGTGAAGACGATTTCCGCAGTTTGCCTGGTAGCAACTGGATGAGTGTTGCCGAGAATCAAATTACGAGTAACTGGCGTGCGAGTGAAGAGGCCTTTGTCCAGCAGTGGACTACTGTAGGCTGATGATGACTTTAATGATCCATTATTTATGGTTAATTAAATTGACGCTTCAGTAAGTTAAGCATGAAACGAGAGACGGCTATACCTATACATAATATCATTTGTAAAGTGCTTCTTCTCTGGTTACTACAACTGACACTGCTACATTGTATATCAACCGCTGTTGAGCAAAGGCATGCCCCAATGTCATCCAGCTACTTCGACCCAGGCCTAGTATGAATAACGATCCACACTAGCCCTGAACCCGCTGAGTTCGTCGAACTCGTCCTACCATTGCCTACAAGTGCATTTTTTCAATGTGCGCTCTTATTTAAATGTAAGAGTGATGAATATAGATCATGATCTGTCAAATGACCAATTTGTTCGAGACACCATTGTTTATCTATTGTGCCTACTTCGTGAACAGATCATGGGATAAATTGATGGATGGAAAGGGAGAGGAAGACCAAGGAAAATATGGGTGGATTGTGTGAGGAATGTTATGAAAAAAAAAAAAGAAGTAAATGGTAGCGTGACGGTTGTTGGAGGAGAATGGAAGATAAAAACGTGTTGCGCCGACCCCAAGTATATCATGGGACAAGGGCAGGGAGATGACCGCGGGCCTGTGGGCGGTGAGCTATGGGCTAGCTCGCCGTCCGTCCGTCTCATGACGACAGGCCGTGTCGACGGCGCGTTCGTGTTCCACGCGCGCCTCAAAGAGCGTCAGCAAAAGGAAGGGGTCCGTAAGGGGCGATGCCTGCCGGGGCTGCGGGACTGTTCGAACCGTGGCCCCGGAACACAAAGGGCGATGAAGGAACATGGATGGGTTTTAGTCAGTAAAAGTCTGACACTCCATCCTGCTCCGCCCAGAGCGGGAGGAGTCATTTGATGATTTCCATCCAAAAAAAAAAAGTGCAGGAAGATGATATATGCTTATTAAAATTCTTAACTGAATGTAAATCATGCAAAATACATCACCAGAGTCGTTAAACTAAGCAAAGAATTTTTTCAATAACATCAAATACCAACCTTTCTGTTCATATCAAACCAGATTCGTTCCCAATATTAAAAAATACGATCCTTAATCCTTTTAACGGTTACATTTCCTTCAGAAAAAAAGGAAACATATTGATGGGGTGGAAATAAATTTTCGTTTACATACGTCCCGTCTGCGGCGCGAAAGGAAATTAATATCCTGTAATAAAAGTTGTTTTTCTTCGACGTTACTTCCAATTGTTTTGTTGATGTGTTTTAAACAAGGTTATGGTTTGACGCTAGGATATTGAAACAAGATTAATTATAGTTTATGGTATTTGTGTAACTAGATTACCTAAGTAATTAGGTGCAGGGTCTTAAAATTATTTGACAAAACACAGACTGCTCATTGATTGAGTGATCCAGACGCGACTGCTAAGCAGGAGGTCGTGGGTTCGATTCCCGGGTCGGGCAATGTCATGCCATGAAGTCTGGATTTGTGCCCGTTTGATGGCAATAGGATCGCCCCCTATTACATAGTACTTAAACATAGCTGCCGAAAGCAATAATAATAACCTTAAATGTCGACGTAAACATAACATGTGGGTATTACAGAATAAGTAGTACAAGTTTTATATCAACAACGCGTCTTCTAAAGACATACTTAACCTTCCGGCATCCATAAATTGAAAGAACTGTGCCTCGCGTCGCTTGATCCTCCCCAAACAAACAGTAAACGACTGATAAGACTATGTTTCCTTCACTTTCGTTCACTTCATCCGTACTCAACATCACTCGGAGATCACATATTATGGAACGGTTACTTCTCACAAATTTAAATCTACGAAAAAAAGTCATTATTTTGGGACATTTTCATGCATTGCAATCAAGTTGAATTTCCTTTACGAAGCAATTGGGAAAACCAAACGGTTTATAATTGAGTGATGGCAGTTGCGAGGGGAGACTCGAAAAATAAATGACATTTTCCTCTCCCGACTTTCCCCTCCAAGACTGTCTACTTCTTTCAGACTTGAACCTTACCATAACTATTGGCAGAACATGTAGAGGAACTCTCAAAGAACTTACTGGTAATACAGTAGGTAAACTTTAACGATGAACAGCCACAAATATCATCAATCACTGACTGTGACTGTGTGTAATGGGCAGGTGTTACTGTAACACAACAAAACATAAAGCAGAAATTCGTCTGCCAAACACACACAAATTCGTGTGAATCAATTTTGACAGAACGTTTATTAAAGCTGTCTAGCGGAATAGACAACAATAGGCTGTTACGAAACCATTACCAAGCTACGAACTGTTCTATCAAGCCAGCAACAGGCATGAATGTATCATTAACAAAAAATCAATCATCAGAATCGTACAGGGGGCCTAAACCCACCCCTTTAGCAGAATCATTATAGGATAATAATATAAATCATGTTAAAATTCTTAAAATGGTCACACAGCACATCTCATGTATTTTCTCTTTTTTTGTATCTTTTTTAATATTATTGTGTGTGTGCTTAATGTACTGACGTCAAGTAAACTTTTTTCTTTCTTTAGACGCAGTTAATATCATGAATTGATACTTTGTGACTATTTTACTAATTGTAACGTAATTCATAATTATTATTATCTTACTAGCTGTTGTCTGCGACCTTTGTCCGCGTGAAATTATTATTTAAAAAAATATTTTCTTTTGTATTACATGATTTTATATAGCTTAAAGCCTTCCTCGATAAATGGGTTATCCATCACTAAAATTCTTTTTCAATTCGAACCAGCAGTTGTTGAGATTAGCGCGTTCAACCAAACAAACTCTTCGGTTTTATAATATTAGTATAGTGATTATGATTGTGCAAAAAGGGCCATTTTAGACCCCCAAATCGATGCATATTTTCTCCACCGCTACCCCGATTACGAGTACTCTCGTTTCATACGTATTTAGTGCAAACGCCAAATTCGATAAGTCGGACGCTTTCAAGTACCATCCGAAATGCAGTTAATTGAATTACGCTCTCCGCCCGTCGGTTCTGCGATGGGTAAATGAGTTTTCATGTATTGTCAACAGTTTTATAGATATGCATACGGTAGTGTTTATTGATTCTAGCTCGAAATAGGAAGCTGTGGTGGTCTGAGTGGGATGTTGTGTTGCAAGGACAATATCCGCTGTTTACAGCAAATAATAGCCTGCTTGCTAGCTGTACCTTTGTTAGGAAACGGGCTAGTTACCGTACAGCATTGGTGTGAAGTTTTAATTAAGGACGAGAAGAGGTGTGTATCAAGATGGTGGCTGGACATTTAACGAGCTAGGCCACCAGGGTGTAAATTTACCCCTGTAGAGTAAAAGCCTCTACTTATACCTACATAAAGGGTGTGAAAAAACCTCTTAACGAAGACGAAAGGCACTTTTTTCCCCGTCATTGCGATCTTTTTTTTCTCTACATCATACCCTTCTAGTTACGGAGATATTGGGGGTCAACGTTCCAACTTTTTGACTAGTTTTTTTTTTAATACAAGTTTTTAATGTAAGATTTTTACTTTAAACACCTCTACGACCTCCTTACTATTCAATCCATCCACCAGCACAATGTTTTAAGTTCGTTACATTGAGTTTTACCACAAAACATGATTTTTCATCCCAAAAAAAAAGTCATTTCCCAGCAATAATTTTTGCGTAAAGTTACTTAGTTCGATGAACAGTGACGGCTTCGTGATGAGGTTGTTTACTCCCTGTATTTTGCCCAAATGTTGACCAATTAACGAGCAAGTTATAATACCAGCCTGTAAAGTCCCTGTGCAGATCAAAAGGCTTCTTCTCGTACTTATAAGACACCAACGAGCATTTTTTCCCCATGAGTAACTCCATGAGAATAAACGCTCGTTCGTGTCTACTGTCAGATTCTACGGATACAACTGGTCATACAAGCACGCCTATTGTAAGTAGGCACGCATCCTATCTTTCTGAAGTTATTGATAACCATAAGTACAAAATAATATTTCAAAGGTCACACCTGAAATATTTGTCTAGTAACTCCAATAATTACTTAATTATAGCTTAGCCACGTTTTAGGTTCGACACCCACCATAAAACAGCAGATTTATGTTCAAAAGCTTTCCAGTGATAATTGGCCTTTTGTGAGCTTTCTATCTAACCGTAGTTTAATGGACTATTGCACGGACATTAACGAAATTGTTACTAATTATGTTTACCCAGCTTTTGCCGCTGACTTTTTTCAAAAGTTAAACAAACTTGCATACATAAATAAAAAATTGCAACGCTACAGCATAATTATTGGTAGTCAATGTAAATTCGGTAGGTTATTATTCCATCAGCCACCAACGGTTCAGCATCACTATGTCCGTCTGTCTGTCTGTCCGAGGGTTTGATAAGTGACAGTTGGTACGGGAAAGCTGTAATTTTGTAGAGGTATGAATATCAATTACGCCGACAAAGTGGTAAAATAAAACTTAGGAAAATATTTTTTTAGGGTCCGGTCTAGGGATATGTGAGGTGGGGATGATTTTTTTTTCATCGTTAACCCCATCGTGCTATCGTTGAATAGGTTTTCAAAATGACATAAGGGTTTCTAATACAACTTTTCCATTTTATTCCCCATTTACGAAATATTAAACTTTGTAGTGTCCCCCTCCTTCTAAAAGCTTAACTGCGGGCTTGAAAAATCTGGAAAAATTCACGATGATAGTGCATTTCATGAACCTTAAAGGAAAATTATAGCTGTTAAGATAACTTTATCAGTTTAGCAGTAATAGTTGTTGAACTTGGGAGTTGGATAATTTCGTACCTAATACAAAATCCTTGGAATAAATCCTTTAAAGTGACCAAGATGAAGTAGTAGCTTGAATATAACGGACTACTACGGAACCCTATACTGCGCGTGACCCGACACGTACTTGGCCGGTTTTTAGTAGATAGCTGATATGTTATAAGGAGAAACTTAGGTTTTAGACTTTTATTTTTGGAAAAGCTTTTATTTTTGCTTTCGTGCAAAAAAATAAAACCCTCGAAATCCGATTCTCATAGGAAAGAAATATATTATTATAATTTTACGAAACGAACGAAGGTCAAGTATACAATATCATTGAAACGGACACGAAAAATGCTTTCTTTAACCAATGAAAATCAAAAACAACCCAACAAACATTTGTTTCACAGCCCGACAGATCCCACCCACCACAAAACAGTACCTTTATCCATGTTAACAGAACAGAACAGTGAAATTAATTACATCACTCATTGCTAATGAAGTCTGTTGGTTGCGAGACAATATTTGCTCACACGCCCTATCCCTCCCTCGCCCCGCTGTCGCCTGCGCACGTCAGGATCATCCTTTGTTCTGGTTTCAGTGAAGCTATTATGAATCTGGAGTGTTTGTTCGCTTATTATGTTTGTGTATCGATATTTATTATGATTACGCGTGTGCTTGGCAGGTTCTCGTGCAAGCGTGCTGGATTGTTAAGGTGTGATGGATTTTGTGATTGGCATTGTGTTTTGTTGAGGATGTACTATTATTGATCGAAGAGGATGAGTCTTGGAGGAATAAGGATCTTATCTCTTAAAGTAGAAAATAATTTGAAAAACCGCTAGGGTCAGCTCAAGAGTATATTGTATGAGTGTATATTTATCTAGTTAATGGTTCAGTATTATGCACCAAAATATAAAACAAACCAAAAATTTTGAAAATTAGAGGTAACTCTGTGATGGTTTTCTATCGAGAACATTTTATCCTATTATGTTTATCGTCAGGGCCACCCTTCACATTCATAATGAAGTTTTCTGACATACTTTTTTTCCAATTTGAACATGAGGTACTACTATAAAAATCTAATCAAAATTAGTATGAATAAATTTTTGAACAAAGTTTAAACATCTTGGGTAAAACAAAATGTATGCATACCTACATGAGTGACCAATAATTTTAAAATAATGTCGGTTTCAAGTAGATTTGATAATGGTATAATTCATAATTGTATCTGCCTTAAATAGTGAATTATTGCTATTAATGTAAACAAAAGTAAAGCTAAAAGAAAGAAAAAGGTTAAGCTCGTTGGGTTGACGATATTGTCAGGGTTGCGGGAAACACCTGGATCAGGGACGCACAGAACCGGGAAGTGTGGCGGAAGAAAGGGGAGGCCTATATCCAACAGTGGGTGATTCCGGGCTGATGATGATGATGATGATAAATGTAAACAAGGAGAAAAAATTACTGAAGCAAAAAAATGTAATATGGCAATCTGCATTCATAAGCAGGGCAATTTTTTTATAAGGTTTTATTTTTCGTATTTTCTTCTGAATGGCCATGGGTTCTGCTATGGGCCATTTCAAGGCTATCCATTCGTTGCCGGACACCCTTTATATCCAACGGTGAAAAATGGCTACGCACACCGCAACATACGGGAAGACGGCTTGGTTATGTGGGGCTTGCACCCACTAAAAAAAACCGCCGTGAGCCTTTTTTTTTTTTTAATATGGGAAATCATCAAATGACTTCTCCCGCTCTGGGCTGAGCAGGAGGGAGTGTCAGACTTTTACTGACTAAAACCCATCCATGTTCCTTCATCGCCCTTTCTGTTCCGGGGCCACGGTATCTCTTTCGAATAGTCCCGCAGCCCCGGCAGGCTTCGGCCCTTGCGGACCCCTTCACTGTTGCTGACTCTCTTTGAGGCGCGCGTGGAACACGAACGCGCCGTCGACACGGCCTGTCGTCATGAGACGGACGGACGGCGAGCTAGCCCATAGCTCCCCGTCCACAGGCCCGCACCGCCGTGAGCCTACTGCTGTCGCCTTGGCGGATAACGTTCGCCACCAGTATTATATATATCATATCCTAAACCAGGTCATTTATCTACCGACCTAAATACATTTTGCCGTTAAGGCGTGAAAAAGACTTTTGCATTTAGATTATGAGTAGGTATGGATGAAACAAAACGCTGGTCGCTAAGCTAAATAGTGATGGCTAGCCTACTTTCTGTTTCTATAATTTAACAACAAAAGATTGAAAAACGTGCCTTATTGCAAAAAGCGTGACACACTCACGTGGTCTCTATTATCACGCATATCAATAAAATTAGCATCTAGATGCGACACAGTCCGAAATGATTTCTTCTGCCTCTCGTCTCTGATTGTGTCATAACTATCGCGTCAAGTTATGTCATTTTGCACTGCGTTGCATTGGCATGCGTTGCGTGTATGGTTTATCTAGGACAATGAGTTGATCTATTATTTTTCCTTAAAGCATTTTATTCGTAACAGCTAGTAGTGCTTTATGGCGACGTCTTTTAAAGTATCTACAATACAACAAACCAACAACAAACAACACAACCACAACACAACACAACAACAAAAAAAACAACCAATCACAATCACAATCTTGTTTTACAATATCGGTATAATTTAAGTCGATCAGTGGGATTATGTTGGCATTACTAACACGATCACCTTATTTCACATTTCCTTAGTTTCTGTGTGACCTTTTTCATGATGAACCCCGCCCATGAAGAATTCATTTTGGGTGAGGTAGCTATTTGTCACCCGCGGCGCTAACTGACGTAACTATAGCAATTGAAACTATTCCCGGGCAACCATTTTTCGGTAGGGCGTTTTTTGCTACTGTTGTTGAGTTAACTGTAAAGTTTTATTAACGAATCAATAAAATATATATATATATCGCTGGAAATCATAAACAGCGCCATCTAGGCAATGAGGCTTGTGTAGTGGACACCAGATAGTTGATATACTACATAGATACTTTTTGTCTGTAAATACAAACTTATTACACATATAAACATCCATGACTCCGAAACAAAATGTCCATGCTCATCACACAAACATTTGCTCCTACCGGGATGCAAACCCGAGACCCTAAGAACGTAAGGCAGCCTCACTACCGCTGCGCTATTCGGGTCGTAATAATCTCAACCTTAACCATAATGTTCCCACTGCTGGGAGCAACCCATCTCCTTTCTCTCTATGGAGTGGGCTTCTGGGTGTATGTGCCGACTTCTGGGTGTGTGTGCATTCCACGTTACAGCCCTAGAAGTGCAGGTAAATAAATGTCATACTCAAATTTTATACTTCTAAGTCCTCATGATCTTAATTCATTGGCAAATCAGGGAAAAATAGCGTAAAAATGATGATGATGGCATAATTTAGAAAGACCACAATTATCTAATAACACCTTTAAGTTCTCATGCGTGATGCCCATGTTTAATGATTGATTATTTTGAGCTATCACGGTTCATGACTAAACTTAAAATGTCACTTACGGGATATCTTCCGTGGTTATAGTTTATTTTGAGCTCAAAATTATCAAAAAAAAAAAATGATGATGATCTGTCAAATGACCGATTTGGTCGAGACGCCATTGTTTAACTATTGTGTCTACTTCGTGGACAGATGGTGGTTAGTCATGGAAGATATCCCGTAAGTGACATTTTAAGTTTTACTGATGGCATAATTTAGAAACACCACAGCACAGTTCTAACAATATTTCTATCTAACACCTTTAAGTTCTTAAGCGTGATGCCCATGTACAGTGTTACCTTATAACTTTAGGTCTTTGACCGCATGTCAGAACCAACAAGTGAATTCTCACGGATGACCTCATGACATTTGAGGGATCAGCTAACATATAGAGAATGTCCTACCTATATGTTTAAACACTTAGTATGAAATTGCTAATAGATATTACAATACTGGTAATATTTGTTACATAAGAGTAGATAGTACTTAGTATTGTGTTTGTCCTGAGTGCTGGGCTGTGTTGTGTAACTTTGAGGAAAAAACAATAAAGAAATTACACCAACAACAAATAATTACATGGAACCTCATGAGAGGGAATGGGGTCATCATCAGCCTATTAATGTTCCCACTGCTGGGACACAAGCCTCCTCTCTATGAGAGGGAATGGGCTATAACCCACCACGCGGGCCCAGTGCGGATTGATAGATGTCACATGTCTTCGATTTTTTTGTTTCTAGAATATGCCAGTTTCCTCATAATGTTTTCCTTCACCGTTTTGCGAAACAAAACACACACAAAAGAGATTAATGTATTAGTCGAATTTTCATGAACTTCTGCGTAGAACTGGAAACAGAATTCATGTGACTGTCCCTAAATTACTCAAGGCTGTTTTTTAGACCGTTTTTTCTAAATCATGTTATTATTAGTATTGAGGTCGGTTTCCGCAACAAAAATCGACGTAGACTTAGGTTCCTTTACCTATTCAATTCTGAGTACCTAATATAAAATTCCATTAATTAATATATGTATGTGGCGAAATGTATGATGTGTTCTCAAACTTTATTTACTACTAGCTGTTGCCCGCGGCTTCGCCCGCGTGGAATTGGATAATTGGATGAAAAGTATTCTACTCGTATGTGTTAATCGAAGTTATATAATAACTGTCTCCAAAAATTAAATTTACCCTCTTAGGGGTTGAATTTTGGAAAACGCTGAAATACGTAGCTCATTATTTTTGCCGCACTCAATTCATACGAAATTTCATGCAAATATGTCCAAGGAATAAAAAGTTTCATACAAACTTTTGTGCTCTATTTCACCCCCTTGCGGGTTGAATTTCGAAAAATCCTTCCTTAGTGGATGCCTACGTCATAAGAGGAATACGTGTGCGAAATTTTAAGATTCTAGCCCTAAGGGTTTGGCCTGTGCGTTGATACATCAGTCAATCACTTTTGCCTTTTATATAATTATATAGATTGTGTATGTGTCGTGTGACGGTGTGACCTCTATTCTATTTGGTCTGTCTTTTCGTCCAGTATTTTAGAGCGAGCCTATTGAAATAATACTACACATAATAACATCACTACACATAATATTATCACGCCTGTAATCTCCGAAGTGTTAGGCAGAAGTCAACCTAAAAGTACACACACATTTCGTCAGTTATGTTTATGTCCCATGTAATAGGGGGCGAGCCTATTGCCATCAACCGGGCACAAATCCAGACTCCGTGGCTGCCACGGAAAAACCCATAAACAATTTGTCCGACCTGGGAATCGAACCTGGAAATTCATGCTCAACAGTCGCTATTTCGAAGGTTTCGCTAAGTGACGTCAAAATTAAACATAACTGGAAAAAACAAAATATGGGCGTACTATCATTATGGGTCACACCTCCGCACAACTCTTTGGGGATATAAAAGTGTTATGTTATGTTAAACAAATAATGTATCAGCACTCTCATTACTTAGATGTCTACTAACATATAGGCCTCTTTGTTTTACTACACTAACTACTTTGAAAATATGAGTGACTTCCCATCACTTTAAAATAAACCGCTACCGGCAGTTCACTAAAATTACATAAGTAATGAAGAATGTTTAGAATCAACTTCGGTAACCCTGACCAAATAATCGAGAAGACCGTACTTCCCCAATCGTCTCGAGAAAAACCACACATATTCTTCAAGAAAAAAAACCGCATGTTTACGATGTATTAGATGATTCAATAAGTAGTGTTTAATATTCTGAGAACGGCGAGAAGCTAACACGTGAAACTAAAACTACGTGACACCTAATAAAATCAATAGTCCATATATAAAATATTACCTATCTAGATGACAATCAAATGCGAAGTATTTTGTCTATTTGTTATTTTTTGTCAAAAAAAATCGAACCTCACAATATATCGCCCAAATTCTGCATTTTTATTTAATTAAAATATATATATATTTTTTTTAATTTTAATGGAGGAAGTGACACTCGTGCCACCAAGAAAAATCGAAATATATATGTATAAATATATATATTTCTATAATAAATTATATAATAATATCATATATTTTTCTTTATACATAATATAGGTCAAAGTCACAACCCTCCTTTTGGGCATCGCAAAACTTCTATTTACGAATATAAAAGTATCCATCCACAATAATACGAAAGTATCCATAAAAAAAACAATTTACCAGACCAATTAATTCAACGTAAAGTCTGTCGCAGAAGATTAAAAGTAATAAAACAATAACGACATTTTATACAATTCGCTTTTACCTGATGACCGTATGGCGTGACTTTGTTCAGTTATCGCCGTATGGTAACATGCATAATATTTAAGTAGCTAAGTGAAATAAATTGGACTCATATGAGGCGGCCATATATGACGCCTTTTCATTTTGAGGTCGAGGTCACAATTTGATGGTGTTTAAATGCGCTATTAACCTGAATATAGATAAATTATTTTGTATTAAAATGTTAATGGTTTATACACTGACCTGCAAAAATAAGCACTACACTTAAAATTTCAATTTTTCCTAAACTATAGAAGTTAGATTTAAAATGAAAAACGTTATAAAGCTATTATTATCATCTTTCTATGAAACTATAGACAAAATTAAACTATTTTTCGAGTCCTTTTTGTTTCGAAAGTATATCTTGTGTACTTAAAAAGTTATTGCAATTTTGAAAGTGTGATACTTATTTTTGCAGGCCAGTTTATTTGGATAAGCTCATAACATAATATCACGCCTGTAATACGCGATGGGTTAGGAAGAGGTAGATTTTACCGGATATCATTATCTTCCTGCTGTCAATGTGCTTGTTGTCCCATGTTAGAGAGTTGAGAATAATGATAATTTCGCCAGTTATGTTTAAGTCGTCTCACGTTATTTAGGGTGAGCCTGTTGCCATCAACCGGGCACAAATCCAGGTTCCGTGTTTGCTATTGCAAATCCATTTATAATTTTATTAATAATAATTTAATAATAATTAATATATTATTAACATAATTTAATAATAATTAATATATTATTAAACATAATTTAATAATAATTAATATATTATTAAACATAATTTAATAATTTTTAAAATATATTTTTTTAATATTTTTTTATTTGTTTTTTTTTTGGATTCACAGATCCAACATTGCAACCCAGGACGTGCTACTCAATAGTCACTTGCAACCACTAGACATAAGAGGCAGTTATTACCTACATCTCGGTCTGTAATGAAAGAGGCAACGAGGAGTTTGACCCAATTCAAAGTATAAGAAGTATTGCAGTTCGGGATTTTTGGAAGAGTATCGTCAGTGCAGAGACAGAGGAGAGTTATGGAATTTTTGACGTTCATAAATCATTATCAGCCTTTTTTGATCTGATATGCTTGTAATCTTTGGATTTCGATGCTTACGACGTTTGGATATAAACTATCGACTATTTACTACAAATTGTTGCTTTTATGAGGCATATTTATAAAGGGTGTAAAAAACCTCTTAACAAAGCCGAAAGGCACATGTTCTCCCTGTCATTGCGTTTTATTTTTTTGTTCAACACCATACCTGGGAACCTTCTAGTTACGTAGATATTGGGGGTTCAACTTTTTGACAAGTTTTTTTAAAATATTAGTTTTAAATATTTTTTTTACTTTAAACACCTCCACGATCCCAGTACTATTCAATCCATCCATCAGCACAATGTTTTGAGTGCGTTTAATTGAGTTCTACCACAAAACATGATTTTTCTGCCCAAAAAAAAGTCATCTCCCAGCAATATTTTTTGCGTAAAGTTATTTAGTTTGTTGTACAGAATGCCTTGGTTGACGGCTTCGTGATGAGATTGTTTACATCCTGTATAGTACATACTTACTTATATTAAAAAACATGTAATTCTAAGTTTAGGTTAGCCTTGCAAGCAGTTTTGACAGTGTGATTGAAACTTTAATTGTTTTAAATAACGGTTACTGTGTAACTTAGTCCACTGACCTGTCTGAGACACTATTGAAGGTTAGAGCTCTCACTCCTGCGATAGGATATACAGCTTCAAATCAGAAGGATATTATTGAATAATGTCCAATAGTAGTTTATTAATGACCAAAAAAGCTATAACAATAAATTTATTTTATCGGAAGGGCAGTGATAGTCTACTGGAGTGACCGAAGAAGTTTATCAAGACACAGGTCTCGAGTTCGAATTCAAAACACGCACCTCTGATTTATTGGATACTTGTGCGTATTGTATGATTATCACTGGTTTTGGTGAACGAAAACATCGTGAGGAAACTAAACCAGCATGTCTGATAGATATTTCTAGACGGCATGTCTTCAAAGACAGAGGCCCGCGGGCGGCATAAGAACTCTGACACCAGGTTAGGCACTAACCACACGGAAAAAGAAAAAAAAAGATCGGGAAGAAAAAAAGAAAAAATAAATGACTGTACAACAAGAAATCTTTTTTATTTTACGAAATTTACATACATATTGCGACTAGAGGTAAAAAGATTGGCAGTGTTAGAAATGGTTCTTAGTTATTTCTTAAGATCTATAATGTTAACTTAAGCCCTCTGGCCGGGCTCGGGCTTGGGGGGGTGAGTCCTGATGTACTCGAGAGCCCTCAGGATGTACTCGGGGATGGGTTCGGGAGCGGGGGGAGTGGGGAGATGGTCACCCTGGAACAAAACATGATCGTGTTAGAGCAAATTGGTAAAATCAAAATAAGGAACAAACAGTAGACTTCCCAGTTAGAAATATCGCAGAACTCGTTTTATAACCACCTTATTTATAAGTTCTTAATTGTTAATACCATGGTTCTAAAGCGTTTTCTATCTATCTATTATATCTTCCTACATCAACCTTATAAGATCTAAACAGAAGAAATGGACAATGCAGCGGAACTAGAGCATAGTGCTAATTTAACTGTTAAAGAAAATCATAAACTTATATCTGTGAATAGAGTTGTAAATGATACTCAATACGAGTAGAAACCACACTAGATCATTCATTGATCATAAAAATAAATTGATAGAGATGTTAATCAAAATAAATGTATAAGCGTTAAGAGTATGAATGAATGAGTTACGTTAACTGGTAGAATTATTTATAGAGCTTATAATATGATCAGATATTTCCATTCAAAAAATATCAGTAACTGTCCCGCTACAGGGTAAAGACCTATATTTAGACAAAGAAGGAATGGACATTTGATGTGAGTCATTTTTAGACCAACTCTGATTCAGATTGACTATCGTATAAATCGTCAATGATTTGGTTTTGAAGTCTCAAATTGAACCATTGAAATGGATAACCAGTTGAACAAATAAATAATTTAGTAGTTCTTAATCTGTTAATAAATTCCAACTTCTTAAGTTTTTTTTTTAACTCTTAAATATTTACCTGGGCGACGTATCCGTTGGCGTCAGCGACGTAGTTGGTTTGGATCACTTCACCACCGGGAGCGGTGTAGGAGTTGGAGCCCTGGACGGCGATAGATTCGTCCTCCTGTATCAAAAAGAAAATAATTAGCATGAGGAAATATCATTTCGAGACCTTAAAATAAAGACATAAGGATTCTATGGTGAATTGAGCTTTAATTAAAATCAAATCACGTGCCAATGAACTGATGATCATAATTGAGTATGTGTCCACTATTGCGTACTATTTTGACCTTAGACGAAATATCAAGGTTCAAGACAATTTATTATATTAACATATTTCGTACGCAAGATCATCTGATGTGACTTAAATGTCATTTGTATGGCCTTGGTTCTTTGGGAAAATTTATTGTTTTTAGAACTGGTCTTTCCATTTTTATTATCTTTGCTGGTTTGACGTAAACCCGTTCCGTTATTTTTAGGCTGTAGTTATCCCAATTTAATTTATTTCTGTTACTCAAAAAAAATTGTGAATCGTGTCAAAAAAAGGGATCTAGAGACGACACTGTGACATGTAAATAGAGCAGACCATATTTTATTATAGACTGCCATATTCTTGTAGAAAAAAAAAAGTTGTTATCCAAATACTTGACCTAGTTTAATAGGCATAAACTGGAAACAAAACCTGGAGGTACTTACAGGGTGAATCTCAACGCAGCAAATTTTACGTGTCCACGTTGAGAATCAAGGAGTAAAATGATAGGATGTTTCTTATTTTTTTTTTTATAGTAAACTACGTTACGGTTCTGGGGAGGCGTGATCATTGAACATAACCTGGGTTTTGTCCAAGTTCACCCCGAGACCATCCAGCATTGGCTGTAAGTCGTGCAGCGATTCAGCCAGTAACTTATTTTACAAAAAAACGCATTTTGTTGATATTTACCCTTCCTTGGTTCACAAGCTGCCCAGCTTCCTGAGCGCGGATGCCGTTGCTGGTCTCATACTCGAAATTGAACCCGTCGGGTAAGACATCGGCCACCTGCTTGATGATCACGGCATCCTGGTCAGGGTTGCGCACGATGTGCGAAACATCGGCGGCGACCACGGCCACCACGGCGAGAAGTGCTACAAAGGATTTCTAGAAAAAGGACAGATAAATGAGTATCGGCTACTGGCCTATTTTTTGTTTTGACGTAATGAGGTTTTTTGGTGGCTGGTATTGTTATAAAATTAGATTGAATTTCACAAAAGGGTGAATCAAAAAGTTGAATTGTATAAACAATCTGTTCATTTTTCACATTCTTAAAATTTTCTTCCCTGCAAAAGCGGGTGGATTCCCGAATTTGTTGTAATCACAACCACTTTTATTAAACGATTGTTCTAAACCGTGAACTTAAGATGAACAAGAATAGGAAACCACGTGATTGGTCACATAACTGCCATTCTCAAATACCAGCCAATGATGCAATTTTATCTTCACTCACCATCTTGTGTGTCAAAGTTAACAGACGATGTGTAACTGTGATTATAAAATAAACGAGCCGCGGTTTTATACTCGACCCTCTTCCTTCGTATATGGTTCTAAGCAGCGGCATTTGCATTATTTTGCAACAAAGAAGCTCTGGTCTTCAATATGATTTGTTAGTTTACAAGGTGAACGCGATTCGATGATTTTTCTGTGGTCAGAACATATCCGTGTTTGTTTCTTTTTTTTTTCATTTCATTATTGATCTTCGCTTGGATTGAAGCGTGTCATTTGTAGTGATTATGTGTGATCCCAGACCGGCTTAACAGGTCTTGGAAAAAAGTTGCGGTATTTTTTTTTTTTGGCATAAGTACCTACTAAGATTAATAGACCTTAGAGCTTATTTTTCTTTTCGGAATTTTTAAGGAATAGTTTGTAATTTTCTTACATATATTATTTACGAAAGTATAGAATACAAGTTTGTTGGAAGTACCTACGGCTAGTATTTAACTAGTTTAGTGTAAGTATCTATTATTTCATTTTCTTGAAGCAGTTCTTGTTTCTATCAGTGGTAATTTCAACAATTTTGAAACACTTATAGATAATTATTAGATAGCGAATTTCGTTTATATCTTTTTATGGTTTAATAACAATTTGACAGTATCTTTTCAAAGGTATAAGTTATTAATATTAGAACCTACGTACATGAGTTTTAATAAGTTTCTATTAGGTTTAATTTTAGATCGACTATTGTAAACTTTGCAAATAAATGTTTTACGATCAGTTGTGCGTGACATATTGTCAATATTTGGACATATTAAGTACCTATTTTACGAAACCTACAAAATGCATTATGTTATACATATTTAAGTTGTGATAAACCTGACGAAATATGTGTTTATACACTAAAAGAATTATTGCCAATTCTTTAAGAACTTTTTATTAGAATTTGCTTCGGCCTAGGTCAAGACATGTTCCCATTTTGTATCTTGGAGGTCTGTATAGGTAGACAGCTGTGTGATAGGTCACGAAAGAACTTTTTGCCAAAATAGGTACATGTTATGTAATATTCATAGATCTCGGCTCCCTGACGTATATCTGCTAAAGATCTCCGTAACAGATAAAAAATCTTAAAAAATTACTTAAGGTGGTTGCTCCAACCAGCCCGCGAAATTCAAACTTTCTTACGTTTTTCAAGCACATAAAGGTGCAGGAATGACTTTGACCTTGAAAAAGTAATTCCTGCGCCTTTATGCGCTTGGAGGGTTGTATTGATGATTTTGATGATTATAATTCTATATCTACATACGTCTTACAGTCACGAGCAATATTTTAATCAACATACAACCTAGCACTGGCCTGCAAATTTTCTTATGTTTTTTGCAATATGCAGGTCAGTTTCAGATTGAATGTTGATGAAAAGTGAGTCGCGGAAGTAACACTTATTATAAATGTAGTTACAGAATTATAATCATTAAAATCATCAACACAACCCTCTAAGTTCATCTAACCCCATTGAATGACTTTTTCATCAAATTGTTGTTGTTGTATAATTTGAATTTCAAGGGTAACGCTTCCACCTTAACAAGTCTCAATCAATTTAAGGCGTAAGTAAATCAATACAGTTAATTCGAATAAATAATGTAAAGACATATAATATTATGAGTAATTACTATGTGAAGACACATACTCAACTTTATAAATACTCCAACTATTCAGGTTAATGGCACGTACCTACACATACGTAATGTTGTTATTTACAAGTATCAATAGCAAGGTTAATGTGAATGCAGATTATAATGGGCGTAAAAAGTCCCTTCACGAAGCCGTAAGGATTCTGTTCTCCCCGCCATTGTGATATTTTTTTTATGTGGATTTTGCCTGGGAAACTTGTAGTTACGGAGATATGGAGTTCCAAAGTTCCAAAATGTTCACAAGTTATTTTTTTAATACAAGTTATAATATAATTAATTAGTTTTTAATATAATTTAATTAATATCTTGTCACCGTCGGCGTTCCACCTTTATTAGAACCCAATGGCTTGGCACGCGACGATGGCAAGAGACCGGACGATGACGGAAGATGGGTAGGCCTTTAGTGTGGGATGCTACATGTGTCGATACTCTCGCGCCTTCCCATCTTCCTAGTTCATCGTGCTGTGCAGGGGCTGCCGCTGCGGCTGCGGAGAACCTCAAGCGGTGAAAAAATAGTAACCTTATTAGTAACTATATTTTCGAGCCGTTTGGAGTTGAAACTCTAGGACCGTGGGGTCCGAGCGCTCACAGCCTTTTCAAGGAAATTTCAAAACGTTTAGTTGAAACTTCCCGTGACCCTAGGGCTGGCTTTTACCTTGGCCAAAGGCTTAGCGTTGCCATACAGCGTGGTAACGCCGCCAGTCTCTTGGGGACATTACCAGTTGACAGCGTTGAGAAGGAGTTTTTTGACGCCATTTTTTAAGTTTTTAGTTTAAGTTAGTTAGCTTAGTTTATTTTAATAGTTTTCATGTATAACTTAACTTTTAAAATAATTAAATTTATTAAAATACAAGTTATTAATATTATAACTTTACTTTAAAAACCTCCACGGTTCTCTTACTGAATGCGTTGAGTCCGACTGTAAACCGTGATATTTCACCCCAAAAAAAAAGTCGTAGTTCAACAATTATTTTTGCGTAAAGTTACTTAGTTTGATGTACAGAATGCTTGGTTGACGGCTTCGTGAAGGGCTTCGTGTTTACACCTTGTATATCATCATCATCATCAGCCTATTATATAATTATAAATAAGTTGTATGTTGCTTTTGATACTAAAAGTTCAAAAACCCGAAGAATGGTTTCCTAGACTTGGTACAGTTTTATTTCTTGATGGACCTGTTTCAAATATGAGACGGACAATGTAAACCTATCGTCAAGGACGAATGGCCTTCTACTTGACGCAGCGACAGAACTTTTCGCTTGTGTCGTATCGTGGTAGGTTCGAATTCCATTGCTGTTTTTTTTTTTGGAATTTAAAAGACTTGTTCCTATTTTAAGTCTTACTGGTTGTACTTGTTGAGGAGCAAGGAAGTCGCAAGAATCGCACATCCTAGGTATAAAAAACTGTCATAACACAAAAAAATCAGTTTTGAGATATTATACCCATTTAAATTTTCAGTGTTCTTTTGCTTGTGCTATTCGGTGACTTATTTTTGGATAACATGGCGTTTTTTTTTTAAATATGGAGCAAGGACAATGAAGTCGAGTGAGGTATTATTATAAACCTACGTATCCCATGATCTGTCCACGAAGTAGACAGAATAGTTAAACAATGGCGTCTCGACCAAATTGGTCATTTTACAACTCATGATGTGACAGTTTTTTAGAGGGCGTGCGACATATAAAGAAACTAGCTGTTGCCCGTGGCTATGCCCACGTGGAGTTGGATAATTGGATGAAAAGTATTCTACTCGTATGTGTTAATCGAGGTTATAAACTTCCTGTGTGCAAAATTTAATTTACCCGCTGAAATACGTAACTCATTATTTTTGCCGCACTCAATTCATACGAAATTTCATGCAAATATGTCCAAGGAATAAAAAGTTTCATACAAACTTTTATCCCCTATTTCACCCCCTTTTTTTTTTTTTTTTTTTTTTCGGATGGGAAATCATCAAATGACTTCTCCCGCTCTGGGCTGAGCAGGAGGGAGTGTCAGACTTTTACTGACTAAAACCCATCCATGTTCCTTCATCGCCCTTTGTGTTCCGGGGCCACGGTATCTCTTTCGAATAGTCCCGCAGCCCCGGCAGGCTTCGGTCCTTGCGGACCCCTTCACTGTTGCTGACTCTCTTTGAGGCGCGCGTGGAACACGAACGCGCCGTCGACACGGCCTGTCGTCATGAGACGTACGGACGGCGAGCTAGCCCATAGCTCCCCGTCCAGAGGCCCGCGCCTACGGTGGCCGGAAGCCACCACGTGGCCCCCGACGCCCGGGGCGTCTCCCGCGGCGGCCGGGACGTGAGGATCTCTCCCTGTCCTGTTCCGCCACCTCCTTCGCTAGCATGACTGCTTCGCAGAAGGAGGTGACGGCGTCCCATTCCGTCTCGCTCCGGACCATGGATTGAACCAAGGCCGGGAGCGAGAGGTCGCCGCCGCCAATCGCCGTTACGAGGACACGGCGGTGCTCCGCCCAAGCGGGGCACACCTCCACCGTGTGCTCCACCGTGTCCTCCGGTCGATCCTCACAATGGTGACACCCGGGCGTCTCCTCCCGCCCGATTCGGTGCAGGAACTTACCGAAGCATCCGTGTCCGGTAAGAACCTGCGTCAGGCGGAAGGTGAGGACGCCGTGGCGTCTCTCCAGCCACTCCTCAAAGAGGGGACTTACCGCCACTATTGTGGCGTGCCCTCCTATTTCACCCCCTTGGGGGTTGAATTTAGAAAAATCCTTCCTTAGTGGATGCCTACGTCATAAGAGGAATACGTGTGCGAAATTTTAAGATTCCAGACCTTTTTTTTTTTTCGGATGGGAAATCATCAAATGACTCCTCCCGCTCTGGGCGGAGCAGGAGGGAGTGTCAGACTTTTACTGACTAAAACCCATCCATGTACCTTCATCGCCCTTTATGTTCCGGGGCCACGGTATGTCTTTTGAATAGTCCCGCAGCCCCGGCAGGCTTCGGCCCTTGTGGACCCCTTCGTTATTGCTGACTCTCTTTGAGGCGCGCGTGGAACACGAACGCGCCGTCGACACAGCCTGTCGTCATGAGACGGACGGACGGCGAGCTAGCCCATAGCTCCCCGTCCACAGGCCCACGCCTACGGTGGCCGGAAGCCACCACGTGGCCACCGACGCCCGGGGCGTCTCCCGTGGAAGATTCTAGCCCTAAGGGTTTGGCCTGTGCGTTGATACTGCTGAGCACGAGGATTTTTTTTAAAGGGTGAAATGTGGGTATTTAGGTAATCTTAATAGAAAACCTCTTCCTAACCCTTCAGCCTTGATGTAAGGTAGGTACCTGATAACAAGAGCCTAGACTTTTCTACTATAAAAATTATTTATTAATAATTTTTATAGCAGAAAAGTCTAAGCTCTAAAATATTCAATTTGCATGCACTTCACACCTTGTTGGGGAGGTTCATCAGAAAGGTCAGGTGCGTCGTACTCGCAACCGGCGTGCGTGTATGACTAGGTGTATGAACGTGGACGAGGCAAAAGGAGTACGTAGGGATTGTAGTAGGTGGCGCTCTGTGTTGCCTGCCTAAACAAACACCCTATGTAAAAAAGGCGTGAGTTTATCTATTCATAGACAGATATATAAGAAAAAGAAATTGGGATATTGGGAAACAGGCACATGGGCAGTCGGTCCGCCAAATTCATCATCAGCTTAGTACTCCTGTCGCATGGTACTGGAAGTCGGTGCAACACTTTTTTTATTCCATTCTTCCCAGCAATGCAGTAATGGTGATAGCTCAATGATAACGGCCGCGACTTACGATAATGGGTCGTGGGTTCGAACTCATACGCATTTCTTTGTGTAATTTAATCCATTACCACTGCTCCGAAAACGATGAAGAAAAATATTGTGAGGAAACCAGCTCGCCCTAGAACCAAACATTCGAAGATATGTTACATCTACCGACCCGCACTGGGCCCACGTGGTGGATTACAGACCACTCCCTTTCATATATAGGACGCCTATGTTCCAGCAGTGGGAACATTATAGACTGATAATACTTTGGCTATGCTGTCGATTCGCAAAACTATAACTGAGAAAGAAAATCAGAGTGAGACCGGCGCTGTCGCGTGCGCCGATTGGGCGTTTTGATATCCATAGACATGTAAGATAGCATTCACAGTTCCACGTTGACCAGCGCTTGTAAAACAGTGAACACTTTCATACAAATCTAAAGGGTGTCAATAGACCCTTAACGAAGCCAAAAGGCACTTGTTCTGCCCGTCATTGCGATCATTTTTTTGTTCGAGACCATACCTAGGAACTTTCTAGTTACGGAGATATAGAGGGTCAAAGTTCCAACTTTTTCACAAGTTTTTTCTTAAACACACATGTCTTAATGAAATATTTTTACTTTAAATACCTCCATGACCCCGTACTATTCAACACATTCGACCGGCACGAAGTTTTGTGTGCGTTACAATGAATTTTACCGAAAAATGTGATTTTCCTCCCTCAAAAAAAGTCGTTACCAAGAAGTATTTTTTGCGTAGTATTACTTAGACTTTTGATGTACACAATGCTTGGTTGACGGCTTCGTGAAGAGACTATTGACACCCAAGTATGTTTATACATTATATCAAAACGCGCGACCAGCGCCGCCGATCTCCATCTGAAACAGGCCAAAGATAAAGGAAGCTGTCCGTTTGTTGTTTAATAAGCACGCTTAGCAGGTGTAATCGATGACCACAGCGGATGTAACAAGATTCCATTACAGATGAGTTATGCAGTCGGCTCTTTGACTAATATAATATCAAGATCGACGTGTTACTGTGGTTTCTTATATGTAATTCCATTGGCTATAGCAGTTTTATAAAATGAGAAAGAAACCGTACTAAAAATGCTTTCAAAGCGTCTTGTATTCCTACAGTACATTTCAACAGGATTTTTTGTACTTTTTAGGTCAGATGAATATTTGTTCAGTTCGGGAATCGAACCCGCGACACGCAGCGCGCAGTAGCAAATTGCTTAGTCACTGCGACTTCCGTGCCGTGGATTCATTAAAGAATTTCGGTGACTTATGTCAGTTTTACACATTTTTGACTTTTCCCAGGCATTTAGATCCTTATATATTTTGTGATAAGGTGTAGTAGCAGTGCTGAAAACGCGTGTCTGCCTTGACATGATGGCTCAAGTCTACTCATGACAGTTTGATCCTCTCAAATATATTTAACCAGAACTGGGTAATCTTCTTAGCATATCGATGACAATTTAAATTGAGTGAGCCCATTTGGCGACGAGTTTGGTAATTTTAGTCGCGTCCATCAGCTCCCGTGATGTGCAAGCAACAGGATATCAAGTTCCATCGTTTGTGAAGAAACACCACATGTACCATCGAGGACACTCCCGCCTGATCACCACTAAGCTAATTTTTGCTTGCACTTACAACAGAAACACTCTCTAGCCCCGCCCTATTGACTTTGTATAGAAATAATGAATGAAACGTTACCGATCGGCCGAGCGCACTGACGACACACGCCAGAATGAGTTGCAAAGTTGACGCTTTCCTAATAGGCCTAAACTTTAATGGGGCGTGGCTCGGCGCCTCCGCATGATTTAAGCGCTTTTTTTTTAACTGACCAGGTGGAAAAGACCACGACTGTACACTCCAGGGCTAATGGAACGGGTGTAATAAAATTCTGTTTAACCTAATCCTGGGTGTGGTGGATTTCGGGGGTGATGTAGGTGATGGTACCACAATAGCTTAACGTAACACAGAAGAGGGGGATTAACTACACATTTTGGAGCATCTGCATGTGTTCTGGACAACCCGCATAAAGGTTAATTACTAACTTTCGCGTTCCCCTCGGGAATCGATTTGAAGATTTACCGAAGAAAAAAACAGTTGAGGAAAATACTACATAAAACACGTGTCCTCAAAATCTTTGACAAAAATAATCTTGTCATCAAACCCGAATTGCGTGTTTATTAGATAAGAATAATTTAATGTATTTCCCTGTTTTGGTGACATAATTAAAGAAGTTGTTTTTATTACTTACTTAGCTTTTCTGCCTGTTTTTGACTGTCTCGTTGGTCTGGTAGTCACGAGCGGGACTGCTTAGCAAGAGCTCCCGGGTTCGATTCTCGAGTCGGACAAAGTGTTATAATTATAGTTGTTCTATCAGGAATTTCGTAGTAGCAACCACGAAGCCTGGACCTGTGCCCGGTTGATGGTAATAGGCTCGCCCCCTATTACATGGGACTTGAACATAACTGTTCTTCGGGGATTACAGGCGTGATTTAATGTAACGTAATATAGCTTTTGCCCGTGGCTTCGCCCGCATTGAGCTTAGAAATAAATCCATGGAAACAGACTACCGGGATAAAAAAATGTATTCCATCTTCTTACCAAAGTCTTTGTCTATCCTTATGCCATTCAAATCTGTTCAGTATTACAGGTTTTCTTGTTTTTGAGTGTTTTAATAGTCTAGCACCCAAAAACAAGAAAAAATATGATTTTTATTTAGAGCGCTCCATAAAGTAATAAAGAAAATCAAACTTTCTCGGGCATATTTTTTTTTAAATTTTGTGGCCATATCTAAACCACAATCACACATCAAAAATCTCAGTTTAGGTGTGTGCTTACGGAATGCAAAATTTTTCTTGTATTTGAGTGTTAGACTTAAAACACACAAATACAAGAAAAAATGTGATAGCCCTCTTATGTTGAAAAGGCAACCGACAGACGGCAAGATGGAGTGACTTTCACATTATAAGATTAGTATGGATAATGACGCATGTGTCTACAATTCTAGATTATGTCAATATACATGTAATTATTACATCATAATCGAACATAACGGAAAGGTGGATTTCTAAAAATACAAATTTGTAGGCATTGTTTGAATTATTCAGATAAAAAAAAATACTGTTTATTAGGTGTACAGCGAATTTAATGTCATTACATTAATTTTCTACGCGTAAAAAAAGAGGAATATCCACATAGTAGCCTCTAAGGATTTCCATCGCTAAATATGTACTTGACATTAAAATAAAGAGCAGGTTTTAATATCTACTGACATTTTACGATAAAAATAAAACATTATAATTATGGAATTTTTGGCTGTTTCATTCATAGTGTTTACAGCTGTTGGTAGACAAATAGATTGCTAAGTCATCTCACGGCTGTTTCAGTAGATATTTGTTTTGCAACTAAGGGGCTTGGGTTCGATTTTAGGTCGGACAAACTTTATTGAGTTTCTATTAGGAACTCTTCGCACGGAGTCTGGATTTGTGCTTTATTGATGGCAATACGCTCGCCTCCTATGATTGGGACTTAAACGTAATTGGGGCAATCACCATCATTATCTTGCCCTTATATGGTAAATCCATATATCTGCAGGGTGTAAACCACCTCATCACGAAGCCGTCAACCAAGCATTCTGTACATCAAACTAAGTAACTTTACGCAAAAATTATAGCTGGGAATCGACTTTTTTTTTTGGGTGATAAATCATGTTTTGTATTAGAACTCGATGTAACGTACTCAAAACAGTATGCTGATGGATGGATTGAATAGTACGGGGATCGTGGAGGTGTTTAAAGATTTAAATATCTTACATTAAAAACTTGTATGAAAAAAAAAGTTGTCAAAAAGTTGGAACTTTACAATATCTCCGTAACTAGAAGGTTCCCAGGTATGGTGTAGAACAAAAAAATGATTGCAATGGCGAGGAGAACAAGTGCCTTTCTTCTTCGTTAAGAGGTGTTTTACACCATTTATAGTAGGTACACACGCCTAGCCTTCCTAGGTAAAATAAGTGTCGTTTTAAGTGATTTATGGCTCAGGAAACTTAGACTTGGTCATAAAACATGTTATTTGAAACAGTAAAATTAGTAAAAGGTCACGAATGCACTAAATATTGCGTGAAAACAGGCTTGATGTTGATAGATCTTTTTTGTACCACAGTGTTTAATCTTCTATTGCCAATTTAATGAGTTACCCATCCTTTAAACATTTTTTTATCAGGAGACTATTATATTATAACTACCACTATGACTACTACTAATACTCCCCCTCCCCCCCCCCCTCCCTCCTCTCTTCTAGTTTGACTATTATTTTTTTCTTTTTCGGCTTTTATTAATATTTTATTATTTTTATGTTGTTTTTACTTTTTTTTTTTTGTAGTGCGTCAGGGATGTTTTCAGATAATAATATTGATGGTTTTGCTGCCATTATTAGATATAGATGTGCATCCCTGATGACTCGTGTTCGCGGCAGCACCAATAGTATTCTCAGTGTATTCGCAGATCGGTGGGATTCCCCGATGGTGCGGAGGACATGGATGCGGCTCCACGCTGAATTATGATTGTTCACTTTCATCTGTCTGTAACCTACTAACACTACTTAAGTAAAATTGTTACTAACCCTATGGACTCCGGTCTGAAATAAAAGCTTTCTATTCTAGTCTATTATCTTAATTTAAAAATTAAACTTCACCTGCACTAATACTAAATATACCAGGCTTTTTTTTTGTTCACTGTAAAAAACATCTCGATTATTATTTAACCTTAAAAATAAATGCAGATGAACATCTTCTACAATAATAATAAACAGATCATTAACCGTCTTCGTAATGGTCAATGTATCGGAGGTTTGGCCCTGACTTATAACAAAACTATTATTATTTCAAGTTCAAACATGTATTATATTATGTTATATATTTTTTATGGAATGTTTTACGATTGTGTTTATACCTGCTTTTAAGCCACTAAAAGTTATGTGAAAGAGTAAGCGCGACTGCTGAGCATTGGGGTTCTGGGTTCGGTTCCCGGCACGGGCAAAGTGTTATTGGGATTTTCCATTAGGAATTTAATAGCAGCAACGGAGTCTGGATTTATGACCGCTTGAATGTAATAGGCTCGCTCCCTATTACACGGGATTTAAATCATAACTGGCGAAATTCGGGTGTACTATTAGTTACACCTGAATTTGAAGTTGCCTAACCCATTGAGGATAACAGGTGTGATGTTATGTTGTGTAAAGGTATATTTTTTTTTACAATCAAATCTACTAGACATTTAACCGTTGCTTTAGTATATTTTTCTTTTTAATAGGAATTTTATTATTTAATTATTTACAATAATTAACAAATCTATCAAAATAAAATAAACTAACTAACTTAAACTAAAAACTTAAAAATGGCGTCAAAAATTAGCATTTAGTTTCAAACAATTTAGTCAAATAGATTGCCAGTAACGCAGTCTTCCTGTCAGTCTTCCTGTCCATTACTAGCAAGAGTTGGATTCTCGAGTAAGGCAAAATGTTACTGGTGTCTCATTAGGACCAACGGATTCAAATGCACTCTAGATCAGTCTGAAATCATGGCCGTTTAATGGCAACGGACTCTCGATCATGTGGAAAGATACATATATCGCTGGACATTAACACACAGCGCTATCTAGTGCCACACTAAGCAACGAGGCTTGTGTCGTGGACGCTAGATAGTTGATATACTACATAGATACTTTTTGTTTGTAAATACATACTTATTATACATATAAACATCCATGACTCGGAAACAAATGTCCATGCTCATCACACAAACATTTGCTCCAACCAGGATTCGAACCCGGGACCCTAAGAACGTAAAGCAGCCTCACTACCGCTGCGCTATTCGGGTCGTCAATGGCCCGCTCTTATCTGTCTGGCTGTATATCAGCCTACATGGCTGATATGCAGAAAGAAAAGAAAAGAAAGTTCCAAGTGCAAAGGGTGTAAAACACCTCTTAACGAAGCCGAAAGGCACTTCTCCTCGTCATTGCGATCATTCTTTTGTTGTACACCGTACCTGGGAACCTTCTAGTTACGGAGATATTGGGGGTCAAAGTTCCAACTTTTTGGCAACTCTTTTTTTTAATACAAGCTTTTAATGTAATATTTTTAAACACCTCCACGACCCCCGTGCTATTCAATCCATCCATCAGCACAATGTTTTGAGTGCGTTACATTGAGTTCTACAACAAAACATGATTTTTCACCCCAAAAAAAAGTCGTTTCCCAGCAAAATTTTTTGCGTAAAGTTACTTAGTTTGATGTACTGATGTACAGAATGCTTGGTTGACGGCTTCGTGATGAGGTGGTTTACACCCTGTATGTGCGTCTTCTTACGTTATATGAAATACAATAAACACAATAGTCTATTTGATAGCACATTTACGCGTTGAATCGTAGACATCCGCAACGAACTGCCGCTGAAGTAGGCTGGGTAAGCGGACTTCCGCGTGGCATAGTCTGCCCTAGTTGATATGAGGTATACAGAAGCGATACGCGCGAATTCTTCCGTAACAATGCGACCAGTTGCGGCTTTGTACGTTACGTTAATGTTCCTACAGTTTGTACCTAATTTAGCTTACTTAGGATCGCTAACTTTATGGTGCCATATTTTGTCCAAGACTTGGCGATATATTGGCACGAGTGTCTGCGCCAGCACAGGTTGATTTTCTCTTTTATTCTTGCTGTCATAGTCTGATGAGATGGCAACCCGAAATGGCAAGAGAGAGATCAGACGCAGGACCAATTGCTTTAAGTGATTTCCAAGGTACATGAGTAAATAGTAGAAATTCATGCGAAAGGTCTTTTTTTTCCGGTTAGGAAATCATCAAATGACCCCTCTCCCCGCTCTGGGCGGAGTGGAAGGGAGTGTCAGACTTTTACTGCTAAAAACCCATCCATGTTCCTTCATCGCCCTTTGTGTTCCGGGGCCACGGTATCTCTTTCGAACAGTCCCGCAGCCCCGGCAGGATGCGAAAGGTTGATCCCGGAGACTAAGCCACTATTAACGCCAAGCAATTACTGTAACTGGTTTAAAGGGTACCTACATTTGGATACCGGTGAAATAACTGAGCACAACCAAGGTGTCTAGAACATAATATACCATAACATCACACCTGTAATTCATGAAGGGTAAGATAGAGGTGTACCTAATAGTAGTCTCACATTTCGCCAGCTATGTTTAAATCCCATGTAATAGCGGGCGAGCCTATGGCCTAGACCGCTTTGGGGCCTGGGGCCTAGCAGTCTAAAAGTAGTTGTCAAAAGCAATGTGCACGTGATAATAGTAGGCCATGTCTCCCTGGTGCGAGAACGACTTTAATGCGCAAAAGTGTCTGCTACATGGCGCCAGTCATATATAATAAAACACCGAGGACTTGGAGAGAACTAAACTTGACGTTATTTAAAAAAAAAAACTTCGAAATTTTTTAGTAGACAAAGCGTATTATAGTGTGACAGAATTTGTAATGCAGAAAGGAATTTCTTGATTAGGTACTTTATTAAACGACTGGACATATGAAAAATATGACATTTTATTTTTTTTATTAGATATTTTATTCAATTCCAATACAAAATAAGTTGACTGTAGAATAATTATTGTGTAATTGTAATGATAGTTACCTAATCAATCTTTGTATGTATTGACATTGTCTATCTTTACAATGTACTTAGCATCTCTAGAGTCTTCTGTACTTTTGCATGCCTTTTGGTTAAATATGGCTGTTGCTATTATATTTTAATGTCACCGTGTATGTACCCATATTTGCAAAATAAATATCTTATCTTATCTAATCTCTATTATAGCTTATCTAAACTGAAAATTGCAACGTATTGTGTTGTAATTTTCAATCATCCAACAGTGGATGTTTTCTTCCAAATTCCCTTGTCCTTATTTTACCATACATGATCAGACATTCTGTACCGCGTATTAACCTGAAGTTCAACGAATTATTAAGTAAAGTGCGAAGTGCATTACCAATCGTTGGCTGAACTTTACTTAAATCGGGTCCAAATTACAAATACTCAGACTTTATGTACATAATCTTAATTTAAATTGCGTGCACGTTATTCTAATGCATTCCTCGAGTGGGTAAGTGCAAATAAAATGAAATAATAAACTGCTATTACTTCATTGAATAAATAATACACAAAATATGAGGTTATGAGGTTCTTGTGCTTAAATCTACAAACAGGACCCGGGTCCTGTTTGTAGAAACCGAAAGTTATGGTTGCTAACCAATTGGTAAGGATTAATAACCACTTCTCCTTTCAATAGAGTTACGCGTTGAATCTTCTTCTAACCGTATCGATGGCAAAAAAAAAAACTAAAAATAATACTGCAGTCGATTGGCTAATTCTTTTACCACGATATGGCAAATACAAGTACGCTTTGAATGATATCGATAGAAAGGTAAGCTGTTTCCTTTGCACAAATAACACGCACATTACAAAATAAACTTAAAAGAGCATAGCATCTTTCATGTTCTTTTATATTGAGGACCACATGGCTGTATTCGTCAGATTCTTATAAAACATTAAACTATAGTAACTTTAATGTATGACATTAACGTTCATAGACACATGCGCGTCTACGTACGTGTATATTTAATCATGTTGGGTAAGCCGCGTTTGAATGCTATTTACGTAAAATTTGAGTTGACTTTCAAGGTTACTTCATAACACGTGTAACTCGTTGGACTAGCGGTCGTCGCAAGCGGTATTGCTGAGCTTGAGGTCCTGGGTTCGATTCGATTGGTTTTATTACATTTTGACACAAGTGGGGAAACTTTGTTATTGCAGCCGAGGCGGAATTCACAGCCGAGGGTGTTATGGAGCCGAGAACTACAGTAACAAATGCCCACCGGCGTTTTTCAATACGCTTTCGAAGAACGAAAAATACTTTTTTGTCATGAATTATTAGAAAACTACGATTTAATTTGCTTTTTTTCCGTGCTCTGCTTTCAGCAGATTGAAGGAGAAGCAAAGGTATGAAGCCGCTAAACAGCATAATTGTGAAAAATAGAAAACCAAATATTTTTTTATTTAGAACACAAATAAATGTTAATTGGTTCGTAAAAGCATGTTTTTTTTATAAAATCATGTTTATTTATAATCTTCTATTTATAAACAATACTTAAATGTTCAAAAAGTATTTACGCCGTAAAGGCATCTTTGCTTAGATTAAAAAAAAACCGGCCAAGAGCGAGTCGAACTCGCGCACCGAGGGTTCCGTACAAACTTTTTAAAGGACAAACTTAACTTTGCTGTTCGATCCCTAAAAACGGGTACTGCACCAACCGCAAATAATAAGTTTGTAATAGTAAAATATCTGACCAACATAGTTTTAAGATAATGTACTAACATTTTATGGAGATTTTATTAGTCTGAATTAACGTATTTTATTTAATTTTTCATTTATTTAAAATCCTTTTTTTTTGTTATTAAACTATCTACATATTTACGAAGTCCGAAAATTTAAACAAGTTGAAAATAAAGGTTTTTGGTACTTACAAGTTTTCCCGAAAATCTATATTTGCCCATATCTTTTTACTCACTCAGGACCTTGATTTCTATATACCTAATCAAAATCAAAGCATTTATTTCAAGTAAGCCAGTTACAGGCACTTTTGAATTGTCGAAACAAAGATGAAAATTAAATGTATCTACAGTCCCAGTCACAAGACTTAAAAACTGTGTAGTTGCCCATTCCCTAGCGTAGATCTCTATGGAGAAGAACGGGCAAGAAACTCCATGGACTAATAGGGGACTAATAGACTTCAGTATCTGGTATAAATTTCAACTTGCTAGGTCCACCCGTTCCTGAGAAAATTGGTGGTGACTGACGGACAGACAGACAGACGGACAGACGGACAAGAAAGTGATCTTATAAGGGTTCCTTTTTTACCTTTTGAGGTACGGAACCCTAAAAAACACCGCTGACTAGAGGGATTGATTATATAGGACTTAGTTTTTAGTTTATAACCCTCAAATCCAAGAAAAATTTTGATTTTTATTTAAAGCTCTCCCTAGAGAAATAATAAATTTTTCTCGGGCATATCTCATGATCTAGAACAACCTCACGTAGATGCAAAAGCATCAAATAAATGGCTTAAAATTGGTAGTCTATTTCCGGAAACCGAGGGCTTTATTATTGCGATTCAGGATCAGATCATAAATACTAAAAACTATAGGAAATTCATTATTAAAGACCCCACGATAACGAACGACAAATGCCGCAAATGCCACAGCCAACCAGAGACCATACAACACATCACAGGGGCATGCACAACACTCACCCAAACAGATTATACTCACAGGCATAATCAAGTAGCAAACATCATACATCAAAACCTAGCACTTAAATATAAGCTCATACAAGACACTAACACTCCTTATTATAAATATGTACCAGAAAGATTCCTGGAAAATACAACACACAAACTCTTTTACGACCGCGCCATACTAACTGACAGGACCATTCACTACAATAGACCAGATATAATCCTTCAAGATAAAGCAAATAAAGTTACATTCCTCATAGATATTGCAGTCCCCAATACACACAATCTACAAAAAACCATAGGGGAAAAAATCAGTAAATATGCTGAACTGAAAGAAGAGGTGACCAGAATCTGGAGGCAGGAAAAAGTATACGTTGTACCTATTGTTGTCTCCACTACGGGTGTTATACCCAATCACCTCCACCATAGCCTCAAACTATTAGACCTGAAAGATTCTATTTATATATCACTTCAAAAAGCCGCAATTTTAAACACCTGTAGAATAGTGAGAAAGTTCATGCAGATTGAGGACAATGTTTCTCACAACACTCATACTTCATCACACACACACACGCTGCATTGACTTGGCTTGCGCCCGTCAATGTAGCTTAAACTAGCCAATGAGCTAAGAAGCAAAATGTTTAACTTAAATAATAATAATTGTTTTAATATTAGTATTATTTTGTTTTTTTTTAATATTAGTATTATACCTGGATCGACTGGCTATCTAACCATCACAAACCAGTTAGTACTGGGTAAGACGGTACCCCTTCGTAAGACTGTTTTTCAGACTTTCGGGCCACTGCTGGACTACATGTAACGACTGTCAAATATCTACAAATGGCAGCCGGCACCAAGCTTTTTGAGGCACGAAGGAAACTCGGTTTATAACTATGGTCACCCATCTACAGACCGGCCTTGGCAAGCGCGGCTTACCCTTGAAGATCGACACGTGCAGGTTATTTAGCCACGCGCAAGCAAAACTCCAATTCTACAGTGTGATGAGGAAATAACATTCAATATACATGCTGCTCCTAAAATAAATTCTACTGTCAACACAAAACACGTTTCACAAAAGAAGATAATAAATACGGTCGACCAAGCTATTTGGTTTACATTTTAACATGCAAATTACATTGTAAAATGTAAACCAAATAGCTTGGTCGACCGTACTATCGTATGGTTTCGTAAAACCCAAAGTGCAAAGTTGAGATAGTTTCATGTCCACAAAGGCGAGTTTGTCATCGTAAATAATCAACTTTGGGCTATCAATATCAAGAATGTTTCAAAACTATCGGTGAATCGATGTTTGTATCTAGTTTTTCGGAGAGTTTTACTTAACTTCTTTTTTTTTCGTTAGAACATCATCACGCCTGTAATATATTAAAGGTTAGACAGAGATGTCCTACATAATAGTAGTCATATGCATAAAGTTCATAAGTTCCAAATTTTTATGTTGGCAGTTCAAGAGTGTCTTTTGTACCAAACTTTGCAATGTTCCTATGATTTAATTATCCTTGTACGTTGGGGACCGCATAAGGATAAAGGCAGTATGGTACCCTCAGGTGCGGGGCAGCGACAATCGTCGCGGGTTCAGTACCGAATGGATGAGACAGAATCGAGCTCTTGCTCAACGGCGAGCAGTTGGAGAACCTATGTCCTACAGAGCAATGTTGGACTCTTATGGTGACAATAATTAAATTTCACTACTATTCCGTGGACGGTAGTGTGTATTTTAGTCCTACTAGCAATCAACGCCGGAGACAATAGTGCAATTGCATAGGCCGATGGCCCGGGCGCGGCGCGGCTTCAAATCATCATGACCAGAGAGAGGTCAAGCGCATGATCAGCGGCATATGTGCTTTCTAAGACGCGGCGGATAATAAAGGGTATAAAAACCTCTTAACGAAGCCGAAAGGCACTTGTTCTCCCCGTCTTTGCGATCATTTTTTTGTTCTACACCATACCTGAAAACCTTCTAGTTACGAAGATATTGGGGGTCAAAGTTACAACTTTTTGACAACTTTTTTTTTAAATACTTACAAGTTTTTTTCCGTATTATTCAATTCAATCCATGCATCAGCGCAATGTTTTGAGTGCGTTACATTGAGTTCTGCAAAACATGATTTTTCACCCCAAAAAAAAAAGTCGTTTCCCAGCAATAATTTTTGCGTAAAGTAACTTAGTTTGATGTACAGAATGCTTGGTTGACGGCTTCGTGATGAGGTGGTTTACACCCTGTATAAATAGAAACTCAATACAAATACTCGAAACAAAAATACTTTATTGACTAAAACATGGCAGTAGAGTTTATACTAGCTTGAAGCGTGGTCGGTTGACGGGCTGAACTTCTTAACCGTAGGCGGGTTTAGGCTGAGACTTCACTAGGACACCGTCAGCTGGTGGGGGGTGAGCAGCGATGTAGGCCAGACTGCGGAGGATCGCCTCAGGGGTTGGAGGAGGTACGGGGAGGTGGCTACCCTGTGAAATAAAGAAAAAAACACTTAGAAGAGTTGCAATAACAGTGTTAGCAAGCCAAGTCTTGTCTTGTCTAGTTCTAGTGAAATTCTGACCAGATACATACATAATCTTGTTAAACATTTTGCAAGAGTAATTATGAAGTTTTCCTATTCTTTTTCATACAAAAAAAACCTTTGCGAATGGACAATTAGACAACTAGAACGAGACGACAATTAGAATCAATTCTTTTCACTTATAAAGTTTGACACTCAAAAGTGCCTCTGAATAGCCTAATTGAAATAAATAGCTTGACTTTGACTTTCAGTCTTAAGGGAGACACTCCTGATTTTAAAGGCCCTCAACAAGTATTTAGATTGAAGGTTAATTGGCTGTTATAAACATGGATAAACACTTCTATAAAATATATTAGATGAGAATCATATGGAGTCACGTGGCAAATTTTTGCTCGCTTGACTGTCCACTGCCAGATGGCGTTTCTTTATCAACCTCCATGATTTTTAATGTAGGTCTCCCTGAGCAGTCACCCAGCTCGCATCTTGCTGACTGAGGTGGTGGTGGAGGGTGATAGTAATTTACAACAATGCAACGAAGAAGTACAAGCAATTGAAATTTAATGCCTTGTGTCTGGGACTGTAGCTTTGTATATTTGTTGTCTTTGTTTCGACGATTCAAAAATGCCTGTAACTGGCCTATTTCAAATGAATTCTTTGATTTTGATTGGTCTGATGTGTCAACTTACCACGGCGTTGTATCCGAACTCGTTGGCAACGTAGGAGAGCTCGATGGGTTGACCCTCGGGGGATTTGTACTGGAAAGCGCCGGTCACATCCAGACTTGGGTATTCCTAGAAAATACAGAAAATAATTCAATATAGTAGGATGAATATTTTACTGAACGTCGGTTTGGAGGCGTATTGCTATAAGGTAAGTCGAGAGTTGAGACAATAAGGGGCAGAAAAACGTATGTCTTCGTTGTTTACCACGATTCTAGATATGTATACTTTTATACTCAGTGTCATAAAGAGGTAAAAGTTTGTAAGTTTTAATGTAGGGGTAATCTCTGGAACGAATGATCCAATTCTAAAAATTCTTTCATTTGCAGAAAGCTACATTATTTGTGGATGCTACAGGCTATATGTTATATTTATATCATGCAAATTAGACGAGCTATCACAATTTTTACGGACAAAGTCGCGGGCGAAGTGATAGTACTTTACTTTATAATCTTTGACGAAGTGGAATTTTCGACAATCGAAATGACAGGTAGCAGTCGTAATAGATTGATTCTTGATTCTAACAAAACTTCGAATGACATAATCAAAACATTAAACCATGCGGAAGCGAAATTTAAAAGATATAATTTATCAAACCCTTCCTTGTTTAATTTAGACTTTGTATAGAAACAGACAATAAGTTACTATTGAATCCCAAAATACCTGTAATTTCCGAGTTACGATGATCACACGTGGAAAGAACGTGATATAAAACTAGTTGCCATCAATTTATTTGCTGGCGACAAGGTCTCTATAGCTTTTATTTAACGATGAATATATGTAATTTAAATATATTCTCAGTATTCCTTGCATTAATTTAACATATAATTAACATATATTTGGGCCTTGACACAGCGTCAAATTGTTATTTTGTCTAGACGAGTGGCATCAGTGGTTGATGTAAGACTGAAATCTATGAACGTTACTTAGAATGTACTTTGGCTTAGCCACACCCTGTAACACTGTCAGTGCATGAGAGAGACGGGAACAACAAGTCTAAGACAATTCAAGTAATGTTTATAAATCTCGGTCTTTATGAAACCCTTCACCTGCAAGGTTGAGGCATTGAACTTCTGCAATATTTATGAATTATTGTTTTTCATTTGATTTGATCCCATCATTAACATTAGTGTTAATGATTTTGTTATAATCTACTTTTTGATTCGTTGTGGCTGTCACGAATTGCTTGTTTTGACATATAAATAAACATGTGTTGGTTTTTTTTGTGATTCTTACTAGTCATTTTACTCGTAAAATCATATCTGAAATCTCTTCAATTATTTGTAAGGACATTAGTATCCATAGAAATAATTGAAGAACACAAGCCTTGTCACTCAAACTATAGTAATACAATAATTTAATTGGAAATTATGTGTTTGAGCTGTTTGGGGTGAAACACTAGGGCCATGGGGTCCGAGTGCCCACCTAGTATTTCGAGAAATCGCCAAGCGGTTGGTCGACTCTTCACGTGACCAGACGGCGGGCCTATTTTTTGGCCAAAGAATCAGCATTGCCATCCAACGTGGCAATCATATATATATCAGAATATACTAGATAGATCCGGACGAAGCGTTAGAGAGTAGGGCCAGTACGGACGAAGCGTTAGACAGTAGGGCCCGTCAGGGTGTGGTGAATTACAGTCACCCTCTATCATTGAGAGGAGGCCCGTGTCCTAACAGTGGCTACATTATGGTCTGATTATAATATATAGCCTTATTTAATGAACTGAGTTAAGTACCAAATGAACTGACGTAGTATTTTTTTTAACATTGTGCAAATCAATTTTATCTAAACTAGCGTTTTGTGCTAGCCATTTGTGCAGTATTCAGTTTTGCCATCATAACGCATTATGTTTGGTTGTACAAACAGAAATTGGTGCAAATAAGATTGAGCTATTCTACCTTTGAAGTGTTCATACTGTACTGCATGGTTACTTGGTACGTGCATGTTTGGTACTGACAACGCTATATTGTAATTTAAATTCAACTTCCACAAAAAATAACACTATAAACCAACGACGCTCCTCTGACATTGTCAATCGAGAGCCCAAAGAACTTAATGTATAGATAATAGAGTTCAAAATAGCTTACCGAGTTCTGGTTCTTCAAAACTCCTTCTGCTTGAGCGGAGATTCCATTGCCGGTCTCATATGCGTACCGGTAGGATCCTTCGGGGCTGATGTCGTAGTCGTTCCTGACCACGGGCGCGTTGTAGTCATCCCTAACGATGTGGGAGACGTCGGCGCTTGCGCACGCTACCGCTACTGCGAGAACTACTAGAAATTTCTGGAAGAGGGTTTAAAAAAGATTAGAATGAGAATGAAGTATGTAAATAAGTAAATAAGTGGATTTGACGAACCATAAAAAATGAGCCTTTTTGCAATGGGAAAAACTTTGACAAAAAAAAACTTGAAAATAAGACAATTAAAGAAAACAGAATTAAAATAGCTACACGGATGTTATGATATAGAAATAAAAGATCACAAAGGTTGATTTTAAAGGAAAAAATAAAAATAGCAATCATAAAATTAGAAAAACAACAAAGAAGCAAATTTTATGACTGCACTTTATTACTATTTCATAGTTAACAAAAAAAGACAATGCTTACCATTTTGCTATTGGGATGTCAACTTTTTGTTTCAATCTGATTGAAGTATCAGAGAACCGTCTTTATATACCAAACGTCCAGAATAGAAATGAGGTGGTTTTATTCGTTTTCGATCCGCCATTGGTCAAAGATTATAAATGTGATGCAGATTATTCGAAGATGCACTTTAAGATGCATAATAATATAGTTTATTTTACCAAATATGTGTGAACACTGAATTCTAATAAACCGGTGCTCTATATTATCATTATGCGCATGCTTGAATAAAGTTGATACATTATCTTTTAACGTGACGCCAAATCTGTATGAATTTGACTGCGCTCAAAATGAGTCAGTTGAACTCATTTGGCGATTAGAATAATCATTATCATCATCATCCACAACCCGACTTCACCCACTGCTGAACAGCAGCTGCTGGCTGCAGGCCTCCCTTTGCTTGTTGCCAAGCTTCACGTTCTTGTGCCAGCCTCATCCAGGTCATTCCCGTAATGGCAACAATGTCCAATCAATACAAGTTTTTTTCCAGCCTTTGGACGCCACTCGGTCACAGCTTTACTCCAGCGCCATTACAGCGCCTTGCTTCTATCAAGAATGTTACGAACTACTAAATTGTTTAAAGCCAAAGCAACATAATTTTGCCTGCCTCCTTTTTAGGCCCAAGGGGCTCTCGTCTTGACCCATAAACTTATAAATATATACATTGTTCTGAGTATATCAGAAAGCAATACAATCGCTCCATAACTGGTGTTAAAAACAAAGTCAGAGAGAGTACAAATATACGACGGTAAAACGTCTTTATCGTTCTATAGGTTTCCCCAAAATGAATCGAGAGTTGAATATTATTTAATTGTAAAAAAACAATAATGTAATTAATTGGGAAATTATGCATAAAACTGGCTACAATCTCATTAGCTTCTGTTGGAAAAAAGGATTAAAAACTTATTAATAACGTCCATTCAGATTAAAATAATAACATTTTCGTCTGTCTTTTTTAAAGGTGTAGGTAGTATAATAGTCTATACTAAGTCAATTAGTAAGTTTCAACTTCATGAGGAATACAGCATTATCGTCTTCCCCCAATTAATAGGGGTTATGCAGTAAAGTCGTCTTTTATTTCCCATACATCTCTACCAACTAGTGGCGGTACTTACATACAAGCCTAAATGCTTGGCTTACCCTTTTAACCTTCTACTCTTCACAATGTCAGGGTTTCTGAACAGTCTACTTGCCTTACGGGTTTGCCGTATTGTTGGCCCTTAGGCACGCCACTGCTACCAGCCTATATCTCAGTAGTTACTTCTTTCCTGGCCACACAACGTTTCACACAGTCCATGTATGTTAAATATTTTCTAGTAGGATTACCAGCAGGATTGTTCATAATTTCATCGAATTCATTTAATTAATTACAATCCAAATGCAACTCAGTCTTTTTATCTTCGCTTGACATAGACATATTGTATTAAATCTCACACAATCTAAAAATACATTGTTATTAATTGTCTTTTAATCTTTTCAAGATTTTTTCATTAAGGTGGATGCTCCAGGGTAGCCCGCGAAATGTAAATTTTCTTACGTTTTTTGCAATTTCCAGGTCAGAGTCAGGTTGTATGTTTATTATTAAAATTTGATTCGCGGCTGTGACACGTATGTAGTTATATAATTATAATCATCAAAATCATCAATACAACCCTCCAAGCTCATAAAGGTGTAGGAATTTACTTTTTCAAGGTCCAAGTCATTCCTGCACCTTTATGCGCTTGGAGGGTTGTATTGATGATTTTGATGATTTGCATCAATTTGTCCAGAGTTTAAAAGACGTGAATTGTCATTAGCATAAATGTACAGGAATTAAGATATGTACCAGAAAAAAATCAACCACTATTTGATACTATTAAGGACTGTCCCATCTTTAAATAACGTTTGCAAAATCATTGGTTACCAATGTGATATTATTAACGCATGTGATATTTGCCTCGATGTATGCTACGCGAGTAGGTAAACGTTAGCTGCTCTGCTTGTCGTTCAACGTTATGGGTACCCGTCTTTTATTACGATTCCGTACCTCAAAGGAAACAGGAACCCTTATAAAGTTACTTTGTTGTTGGTCTGTCTGTTAAGACCCATTTTCTCAGGAACGCGTAGAGGTATCAAGTGAAATTTATATTAAACTCAGGTTACGGTCCAACGTGATCTAAAGGTATGATCGTATATTTTTGTATATTTTGTGATTTCACAAGGAAATCAAAACCTATAGAGTACTTCCCGTTGACCTAGAATCATGAAATTTGGCAAAAAGCAATGACTTGCAGTACATGCAAAGTTAGTTTATTTAAGGCGTTCTGTCAGTCCTTCTACACGAGCGGCCTGTGGGTGTCATATACGAGCCGAGCTTATAACGTCCTGCGCGTACAATACAATTACGCTTTCAGGATGCTGTTGCGGTTGCCGCGACGTTGTAGTGCATCAGGAATGTTTGCTGCCGCTCATACGGATGGCTTTCACGCCATCATGCGTAAGAAAGCGGCTTCCTTACTGCAACGCTTGCGTAGCACTCGGAACAGCATACTAAAAATGATTGTTGGTAGAGTGGACTGCCCCATCCAAAGACACTGGGTCAAAATAAGTATAGGGTTAAATAGAATTAAGGACTAATAGTACACTAACATAGCATATAAGCACAATCTGTTACTGGACTGTTATAGGTCTGAAATAAAGATATTTTTCATCCCCCCATCTCGGAAAGAGTATTTTTGCTCTTCGATATCTGTGCAAAAGTCGTTTTTATCCTCTAGAGGATAAAGTAAATTGAATTTAGAACATCGTGTGCACTAAGTTTGTGAATTCAAAACATCATTAAACCTATTTACTTCTACCTCCATGGTGCCGAATTTATCATAGGTACAACCTTTTTTAATTTGTTAAAAACTCAGACTCGGAACCTTCTTGGTGTACTTTTATCCTCGCTAACGCTCAGGATTCTAGGATCTAGAAATCTTCTAGAGATCTTCTTGGATTCTAGGATTCTGTGTTTTTTTTTTTTATTTTAGAATCCTTCGCTTGCTCGGATATCAAAATTGAGCACGCGGTTAGAAAGCAACTTTGCACTCTTGTATAACAAATAACTATTATTTTTATTTATTTTTTATAAAGTCAATTTAGTCAAATTTAAACTCTCGGAGCTAGCTGAATGTTGAAAATCCCACAGTGCAGTTTTACTCGGCCGTTCAATAGGTGTTGCCAAATCGAGTGAGTTGCCAGATGCAATCATTGATATTGACATAGCACCCATAAAGTTTATATGACTTGTTATTATTACGTGTTTGCTATTTTTGAGGAGAAGCAAGCGATGACGTTATTCTGTCCTATGTTTTATAAAGAAGGACATAAATTAAAAGAAAAAAAGGTTCTGGAACCGAAATCAGTATGTTTATAATGGGGTTTGTTAATATACTATTACATTTTCAATTATCTAATTCTAAATAATTATATAAATTAAATAAATAAATAAATATCGCTGGACATTACACAAAGCGCCTTCTAGTGCCACACTAAGCAACGAGGCATGTGTCGTGGACACCAGATAGTTGATATACTACATAGATACTTTTGGTTTTTAAATACATACTTATTATATATATACTTAAACATTTAAAAATATATAAAAACAAAATTAAATAACAAGTTAATTAATTATTTATTTGAAATTATTTTACAACAACCGAGAAATTCTCATGAAATTAGATAACAATAAACTAATTACAATCGGAGTCAAAGAAACAGAATTTTCCATTATTTACAATTACATTACTTGAAATTTTGATTGTTTTATTTACCATTGAAGTATTCAGCAGTTTTTTGCAGTACGGTGATGCCTTTCGGATTCGTTAAGAGTACTTTTACACCCATTTCTCTTCTCTATAACTATCAATGCCTGACCTAGCAATGGAAAATATTATATTATTTCATTTAATCATCATCATAATTCCAACCCATAACAATCCTATATAATTGTTGACGTAGCTCATAAAGTAAAGCTGCAAAACTAAAATGGTAGGTCATGTCTGCCGGATGCAAAGCTGTGGGCCCGCATATCACAAAACTGGAGCCCTGAGACAGTTAGACAGGGTCGCGGCAGACCGAAGAGATGGTGGGACGCCTTGGATGACTTTCTCGTTAATAGGGATGATGACTGACTAAAAAATTTAATTCTGTTTAGTCCGTCAGTTAAATTATCGCAAAACATTGGATAAGTACGTGTTTTTTGTTTTATCAAATTAATAAAAAAATTACGAAGTTGAAACGTGTCAAAGATAGGAGAAGGTACTCAAATGTGACGTCACACGAGTTTTCGACGCACTGTATCGTCTTAATTTTTTGTTTACGTGAAAAAATAAAAAATATGTGTCCAATATTTTTTGAGAAATCTATCCGACGGACTAATTAGATTTTTTTCTCATCTACTCTACTATTGGCGAGAAGAGGCGAAGCATCGAGAAAAGTGGAAAGAACGGGAGGAGGCCTTTGCCCAGGAGTGGCACAGTTCAGGGTGATACAAAATAGTAGATTGTACCATAATTGAGCAAAATAATATTTTTACGCGGGCGAGCATCGGGCGAGGGTGCTTTTTTGAATCCAGAGCGAAGTGAAGGATTCTAGAGTAGTATACTAGTAGAATCCTGAACATAGCGAGGGATTCAAAGTACGTCGCCCGAGCCAAAAATATATTTTGCGCCCGAGTGATACACTCTACTTTTCATCACCCACTATGAGAAAATAAATGGCGCCTCATATTTTATTCACTGTCACTTGAAGAACTCATTTTTCAAAACAAAACCATGAATTTCTTACAATCCGTGAAAATTGACGAAAACGCGGGCTGTAGTTCGCGCGTTTTTAATTTGATTTCTTTTTTTTTATCCAGCCGGTAGCGCGACTATAGGCCGTCGTACCAGCCAGTCTTTATTCAAACAATATTTGCGTTCGATTTATTTGGCGCTGAACACTAAGATGTTCCTAATTCAAAAAGTGCGCGGCAAAGATAATTGCGGCGCACTTATAAAGAGAATTAAAAACTCATTACTGCCCGCTAAAAGTTTCTTATAGAAAACACCACCTTTGGGTGCACTTAAAGGCGAACCAAGTCGTACTTTTCGAATAGATGGGATGAAAAATAATAATAACAATCCATGTCTGAGTATAGACCTCCCCTTCTTCCATCAAACTTCGATGTCCCCTGTCCTTGATGATTGCCTAAAACTTTGAAAATTATTTACTCTTGATCTCTTAGAACTTTCAAGGTCAACGGTTTGATTCAACGTGATCAGTGAGGACATATATTAAGATTATAGTGATATATGCAGATGAGGCAATGCTCCGACAGCTTTCATTCTGTATCCAACTCCCACGCAATGATACAGCTAGCAACCAAGCAATATGGCTTTTAAATAGATGCGTTCGTGACCTTTTACTTATATTGTTAAGATACAATATTTTATGACCGTGTCTCAGTTTCCTAGTATCTAGCTATAAATTATTTAATATCACATCTGTTTTCCTGGACGGGTTAGGTAGCGTTGTACCTACCTATAATGCGCAAACATTTTGACAGTTGTCCCGTGTAGTAAAGAGCAGCCCTATTCCCATCAATCGGGCACCAATTCAGACTTCAGGCTGATATTATTAGAAGCACCCACTAACATTTTGTTCGAAAAGGAAATCGAACCCAGGACGTGATATCCACAGTACTTGCGACTTCTAGACAACCAAGCAGTATTCTAAATAAGTTTTCGTAGAAATAATCCGTTTTGGTTAAACGTACTTGTTGTTCTAAGAGTGTTGTTGACATTTATTAAAAATATATTTACATAGTGGTTAAGAGTCGTATTAAAGACGATTTACGATTAGCTTTAAGGCATCCTTCTTCCTTATAGCGTTACAGTAAATAGCTATTTACTACAGACGGGTCATCATGCAGAAACCCGAAATTCATCTTTGGACATCAGAATACTCTAATAATTGAGTTGTGAAGGGAAGTACGTTAGGGAATGGGCAACTACAGTACTTTCTCAAGTTATTATGCCTTGTGACAGCTTTGCATTTTTTGTATTTTCGACATTCAAAAGTGCCGTAATGGTCTAATTGAAATAAATGATTTGAGTTTGAGTTCGAGTTGAGTTGAGTTTGAGTTTTTAAAGAAGATAACGGAACCTTTATGAAAACTACAGTTATTTAGAAGTAAGGAAATGTACAGGGTTTAAACAGACTCTTCACGAAGCCGATAACCAAGCATTCTGTACATCAAACTAAGTAACCCCACGCAAAAATTATGCGAAATGACTTTTTTGGGGTGAAATATCACGTTAATTTACGGTAAAACTCAATGAATCGCACTCAAAACATTGTGCTGGTGGATGGATTGAATAGTGTAGTGTGGGGGTCATGGAGGTGTTCAAAGTAAAGTTCTTACATTAAAAAGATGTATAATTTAAAAAAAAACTGGAAATGTCAAAAAGTTGGAAGTTTGACCGCCAATATCTTCGTAACCAGAAGGTCAAGAACAAAAAAATGATCGCAATGATGGAGACAACAAGTGCCTTTCGGCTTCGTTAAGAGTATTTTTACCCCCTTTATGAGGCTAATGGACGAATACTGAAACGTCACTCAAAATTTAAGTAGCACTTATATTTAACAGATACTCAAATGTGACGTTTGGCCATACAAAATTTAAAGTTTAGGAGCTGCTCAAATGTTAAGCAGCCCTTAAATTTTGAGTGACGTTTCAGTATTCGGGGGTAAGAGTGACTAAAAAAGTAATAAATATGAAAGTTGCTAGAAAGAAAGAGGAAGACCAAAATATTTAACTTATTCTTTTAAAAGAATAAATTGGTTTATCTATCAACATTGAACGCTTATACAAACGCGTTTCGTGTCCGTGCTATTAACCGTTGAGGAGTTCTCTCGTGAAGAGGCAATCCTGGGTTTAGGATCAAGTTATGTCTGTTACAAAAATGTATTGTCACCAGAACTAAAGGTTGGAATTTTGGTTGCAAGATTTTACCAATACATACTTACATTATAAGGCAAGTTAAATAAAAGCTTAAAAGAAAAAAGACAATAGAAGGTAAAAACGTTATGATAATAGACTACACTGAATGTGCTCAAATTGATGCTTTTTTTTACTTCTTGCGTGACCTTTTCGGTGATTTGATGAACTATTTTTGTTGTTTCATAGAATAATAGGTATCTATCCTTCTTAAGGGGCCGGCGGAGCATGCGTAGTTCATACAAACGTAATACCAAAATAATTTAGATATTCTCTAATCAAATTGAAATAAATACACACTGTATTTATTTCGATTTGATTACAGAATATCTACACACATCAAAATAAGTTTGTTTGTTGGTTTGTTGTGGTAGTTTGTGGTTGTTGTTTGTTTGCATAAGCTGATATCATTTTTTAAATTGAACTTAATCAAGAAAAATTTATTAATTAATTATAATTTTGTTGCGTGTTTTCTTTAAATAGAAATACCCTGTTTGAAATTAATGAATTTTTAATCAAAGAATCTAAAATCTACCGTAACAAAAAAGATTTCGATACAAACTCTTTTGATGTGTGTATGTTCCCAAATATATATATTGAAAGGACACAATGATATAAAGACGAGATATGAGGAATTTCAAATTTCTATAGAAAACTTATTTTTCTCATAACTCTTGTTAAATCAGTGTACATTCAAAATATTTATTTGGGAACCTAGATATTCTGTATTCCAGTCGGAATAAAAACACACTACCTTAAAAATATGTTAGATTTACAAATTATTTTGGTATTACGTTTGTAAGAACGTAATACTCGTCTATCGCCGCCGGCCTCTTAAGTAGTTTCAATCGTTTTATTTTCGCTAAGATCAATTACAACCAGATTTCCGTATTGAATGTCATAATCATAAACTTGCATCTTTGACAACTGCATCTCATGTTTAATCATGAGTTTAATATCAATCTAGTCTTTCAACCAGCTTTGTTTGGAAACTAGCTTGTGCCCGCGGTTTCGATTGCATGGAATTCGGTTATTATCCCAAAGGATCGTACTACCGGGACAAAAAGTATTCTTCGTATTTATCCAGGTTACAAACTATCTGAGTGTCAAATTCCATTCAAATCCTTTCAGTAGTTTTGGCGTGACAGTAACAAACATTCATCCATCCTCACAAACTTCCACATTTATAATTACAGTAGTAAGTCAAGAAGACTTATAAAGCTGTAAATTCAAGTTCACGGCTGTCTACGGAATGTCAACTTAGGAGCCATCTTGGAGGATGATATCATTCTTGTGAATATCAGATGTGCTGGACGTGTTCGGAATACCTAAATGATAATTGAGAGTAGGGCTGTTATATTACGTCGCCTCCAACTCCGCAAATCTTTTACAGAGGTCTAAGCGACGACTTCTTCGTGGAGATTTAACTCAAAAGTTCGAGTTGATTCCATGTCACCCCTACCGCCAACTGGGTTTTGTGTGTTATAGACTATTGAGGTCCATTCTTCCAGCGAAGAATCTGCCTCTCAAAATTATTTACTTCGCTTTGTCAAGCAGGTTTAAATTATAACCACTGCTATAACATTTAAATCACCAAGAGCAGCGGTGGCCTAGTGGTGGCGGCCTCGACTTACGAGCAATAATTCGTGGGTTCGAACCCAGGCAAGCGCAAGGCTTTGTGTAATTTATTTCATCAACACTGCTCTCAAACTGTGAAGGAAAACATCGTGAGAAAACCAGCATGTCTTAGAACCAAAAAATCGAAGACATGTGACATCTACCAACACGCACTGGGCCCACGTGGATTCTAGAATATTCCCTCTCATGAAAAGGAGGCCTGTGTCCCAGCAATGGGAACATTATAGGCTGATTACACGCGCTAAATAATTTAAACGTTAGCAATACAGCAAAATTATTTCCTTTGGAATCCTCTTTCAAAATTTTGACCGGCAGAAGATTGACTTTCTAACTTTAATGTACCATGTCCGTTTCCGCCACCGCCAAGATAGTCTATGTGACATCCTTAATTCACATTAATAAGGTTTTACTTCGTTGAGGCTTTTACTAATTCCTTCCTATTCGTCATGGTGTATTTTTGAATGGGGTATTTTTCTGTCTACTTCTATGGCTTTACGCAAATTCTCAAGGTATTACGTAAGTAGGTATTTACCGCATTCGATAAAGTAATCAATTTGAAAAAAAAAGTAACAGGAAATATCACCAAAACCACTTTGATGCTAAGACGCAAAGTTACTGGGCCAACCAACACTTCCTACCACGTACCACTTCTCGAAATAGATAGGTAATGGTAAGCATTGTACCAAAATCCGCAGACCCTCAGAGTGCCAAGGTTACGTTATATCAGTATTATTATTATTATAGGTTATAAAGAGAAGTCAAAAATGTTTTTCTTGTGCGTAAGATACTGGAAAGCTAAGCTGAAATCTTGTTGAAAGATGGGGTAGAAAAATAATGTGCATGTGATGTGCGCTTTCACAGCGTTGCGTGTTGTGAAAACGTACGTAACATATATATCGACCCTCAGACTCTTCTAGTACTAGTTTTGCTTTAACAATATACCCGAAAAGTTTCGATTGTAGGTACTTATTTTTTTACTGAAATACTCATAAAGAAGGAAGGAAGGAAATTCGTTATTCTTTCTTCTCAAAAATATCGCTAAATAAGGAAGGATAATTATATTTTATCTTTTTTAACTTTACATAACATAATAAAAATTAAGGAAATACAGGCGTTATGTCAATCACGCCTGTATTTCCCAAAGGATAGGGCAGAGGTGTATCTAAAATAGAACACCTTAGCCATGTAATAGGGGGCGAGCCTATTGCCATCAACGGACAGTGTATCCAGTCTTCGAGGCTGCTACTGAGACATTCCTGGTGAAAAAAACCCAATAACGCTTTGCCCGACCCGAACCCGGGAATAGAACCATGAGCATAAGGACAACTAAACCAACGAGGCAGCTACAGAGCAGTTTTTTACTTAAATATAGCGGTATTTCCACAAGCTCCCAAAATACTGGTAGCTAGTAATAAAGCAGTTTGCAATCAATATGTGGTGCGTCTCGACACGGCGATGGCGGCACGATACGTAGCGTGCATGCGACGAATGATGAATTTATAATGCCGACACAATGTCGTTAATCATTCTATTCTAGGGTTGAACGGTCGGGCTATTGAGGAATAAAACATTTATTTCTACTTCTGTACTTTTTTTGGTGGCAACAAATATTACTGCGTTTTATTTGATAAGAAACAGCTTGATCAGCTTAACCTTTTTCCAACTTAGTCAGACTCGGCATCCAGTTCCAGAGATCCAGCTGAATACCAATAGTTTACATGGAGCCACTGCCTCTCTGACTGTGATAACCCAGTTACTGGGTAATGCTTTACCCCTTATCAAGACTGATTGTGAGACTTTCGGGCTTCTGAGGACCCGTAACGTCTGTCAAAGATCTACGAATTAGAGTTGGGACCATCTGCTAAACGCGTATCCAATTTTCACACCAAAATAATCCAAACCGTAAAAAGCTAGATATGGATAAATAAAACTGATGGCAGAATTTAGTTGGTGTAAGCTCACTTACTTACAAAGATGGTGGCAATGTGGAGGGTATGCAATACCTCCACACTTTGAAAGTGGATCGCAGGATTGAACTCGGCTCGCCCCGGGCGTCGGGGGCCACGTGGTGGCTTCCGGCCACCGTAGGCGCGGGCCTGTGGACGGAGAGCTATGGGCTAGCTCGCCGTCCGTACGTCTCATGACGACAGGCCGTGTCGACGGCGCGTTCGTGTTCCACGCGCGCCTCAAAGAGAGTCAGCAATAGTGAAGGGGTCCGCAAGGACCGAAGCCTGCCGGGGCTGCGGGACTATTCGAAAGAGATACCGTGGCCCCGGAACACAAAGGGCGATGAAGGAACATGGATGGGTTTTAGTCAGTAAAAGTCTGACACTCCCTCCTGCTCAGCCCAGAGCGGGAGAAGTCATTTGATGATTTCCCATCCTAAAAAAAAAAAAAAAAAAAAAAAAAGGATTGAACTCGGCTGGCGGCCGAAGTAATGACACGCGGGGTTGCGATAGTCGTTGAGAGGATCCGGCAACTGGGTCTCGAGGTGGCATTGCACAAGTCCGAGGCCATGTGCTTTCATGGGCCTCGGAATGCGCCACCTCCGGGATCCTCAGTGATGGCAGGAGGGGTTTCCATCGGCGTCGAGTCGACGCTGAAGTACCTGGGACTTGTCCTCGACAGCCGGTGGAACTTCGTGGAGCATTTCCGACGTTTGGCCCCCAAACTGGAGCGGACAGGGGCTGCCTTCAGGCGGCTCCTGCCCAATCTGGGGGGGCCGAACGCCTCCTGCCGGAGGCTCTACGCGGGAGTCGTGCGGTCCATGGCCCTTTACGGGGCCCCGGTGTGGGCGCGTTCATTGAGGCGGCGTGCCGCCCACCATTTGAACGCGCCCCAGAAGGTGGTACCCGTAAGGCTAGTCCTGGGGTACCGCACGATCTCCCGCGAGGCGGCGAACCTCCTTGCCGGATTGCCGCCATGGGATCTGGAGGCAATAGTCCTCGCGCGCCTACACGAGTGGCGCACGGTGGCGCTACGCCGGGGGGAAACTCCGCTGCCGCGGCAAATTGTCGCTCAGCGGACGGACTTCCGGCGGGATCTCATGGCGACATGGAGAGGCAGGGCAGGGCACGCCACGATAGTGGCGGTAAGTCCCCTCTTTGAGGAGTGGCTGGAGAAACGCCACGGCGTCCTCACCTTCCGCCTGACGCAGGTTCTTACCGGACACGGCTGTTTCGGTAAGTTCCTGCACCGAATCGGGCGGGAGGAAATGCCCGGGTGCTATCGCTGTGAGGATAGGCCGGAGGACACGGTGGAGCACACTGTGGAGGTGTGCCCCGCTTGGGTGGAGCACCGCCGTGTCCTCGAGGTGGCGATCGGCGGCGGCGACCTCTCGCTTCCGGCCCTGGTTCGTGCCATGGTCCGGAGCGAGACGGATTGGGACGCCGTCACCTCCTTCTGCGAAGCAGTCATGCTAGCGAAGGAGGTGGCGGAACGTGAGAGGGAGATATCCTGACGTCCCGGCCGCCGCGGGAGACGCCCCGGGCGTCGGGGGCCACGTGGTGGCTTCCGGCCACCGTAGGCGCGGGCCTGTGGACGGGGAGCTATGGGCTAGCTCGCCGTCCGTCCGTCTCATGACGACAGGCCGTGTCGACGGCGCGTTCGTGTTCCATGCGCGCGTCAAAGGGAGTCAGCAATAAGGAAGGGGTCCGCAAGGGCCGAAGCCTGCCGGGGCTGCGGGACTATTCAAAAGAGATACCGTGGCTCCGGAACACAAATGGCGATGAAGGAACATGGATGGGTTTAGTCAGTAAAAGACTGACACTCCCTCCTGCTCCGCCCAGAGCGGGAGGAGTCATTTGATGTTTTCTCATCCGAAAAAAAAAAGGGTTTGAACAAACTGCGAAAACGTTGCTTCATACTTCTGTCAATCATGTAGAAATCATTGCCTACACCCATAAAAAAGATGGCGTTGTTCTGTACTCAGTGGCAGCTTGTGGACTGTCGGCACAAAATGACCCCTGCACTGTTCAATGCACCCATCAGCACAATAATTTGAGCGTCACATTGAGCACTACAGCAAACCTTTATTTATCACACCGAAAAAAAAGTCGTTTCCCTGCAATAACTTTTGCGCAGTGCTACTTAGTTTGATGTACATAATGCTTGGTTGACCGCTTTGTAATGGGTTCGTTTTATTTCCTTGTGTTTTATGCAACAACAACAACAACATGAATCTGACTAGAGAAACAACTCAGTTGTACATTTAAATGAAACTGTCTAGATTACAGCTCGGCTCAAGGGAAATAAATACGACAACACACCGGCTAACGTACAATGCTACGCTAGAAACGTGTCAAAAAATGTAACATCGTACGATCACAAATCAAACTTTTTTTGTATTCAATCTTAGGTACCATGTTCTCCCGCAGGATATAGATGTCCTTTTTGTTGTTTATGATGCACTTCCCTATCTCGTTAGTCGAGTGGTTGCAAGCACGACTACTGAGCATGTGGTCCCGGGTTCAATTCCCGGGTCAGGCAAGATTTGATAAGGTGTTTTTATCAGAAGCAGCCACGGAGTCTTGATCTGTGCCCGGTTGATGGCAATAGGCTCGCCCCCTATTACATGGGACTTAAAAACATAATTGGGAAATATGGGTGTACTATGTTGTACCCTATGTTATAGGGTTATAGGTACCTAGGTGCTACAATAAATAAAAAGTTAGGTATCCGTCAAAGGATTATATTTTTAGACATTGCTGACAGCAATGTCTAAAATGTATCGCCAAATAGCAATGTATTTCGCCGTTGAATTCTCTCCGAATTCTGAATCACACTTCTATCAAAATCTTTAAAAACTCTTTGAACTCGGCCACAAAAATCATATTGATATTTGAATAAAACTTGTAGTCAGCAGAAAAGCGAAAACTGTAATTAAATCCACACACACACATTCTCATGTGTGTGTGAGAACCGTGAAAACTTAAAACAGTGTTTGTAATTAAATAGATTTTTGTTTGTTGTAAAAATATGTTTTACTTCATTTAGTGACAACCCTACACACTGTAAGATTTGCACAATTACAAATTATAAAGCTCATTTGTCGAATGTTTCCTTGACGTTAACATTATAATATTAATTATTGTTTCCTTTCGATTAAAACGTAGAAGGTAAAATAATTATGAGCATAATGCAAAAAAAAATGTGATCCACTAAGCTGTTAATTTTCCGATTATTACAAAACTAGCACTGCGCCCGCGACTTCATCCGCTAAAATTGTGATAGCTCAGCCAATTCGCATGATATCAATATAATTTATAGCCTATGTTACTCGGTGATAATGTGGCTTTCTAACGGTGAAAGAATTTTTGAAATCGGTCCAGTAGTTTTTAAGGTTATTCGTAACAGACAAAAATACAAATCTTCCCTCTTTATAATATTAGTGTAGATGTAAGATTGGATATTAATTAAAGTCAAAGATTCAATTTATATTTATAAAATAATGGTAACATTCAAATGCCTGTTGCATTTATTTACGATCGAGTTTATTATTTTTGTGAAGCTTTTTATTTTGTTTTAAATGGTGATGCAACCACGGTGACTTTTTAACCGACGAAAAAAAAATTAGGAGGTTCTCAACTCGTCGTACCACGTAAATTTTTTGGTTAGTAAACTTGAACATAATATCAGATATTTAAATCATGTATTGTAAAAAAAAAATCATCGGCCTGGCCTCTTCTCAACTACATAATATTGGTGTCGGCTTCTAGTCTAACCTCGAAAGCCCTTGGTAAGACTCGTTGTCAGACTTTCAGGCCACAGACTGTCTGTAACGACTGTCAAAGATCTACAAATGACAGGCGGAACCAACGGCATAACGTGCTTTCCAAGGCACGGTGGAAACTCGGTGCGTAATGGGTGGTCACCCATCAACGGACCAACCTAGGCAAGCGCGGCTGAACTTAACCAAGCGGCTGTTATTATTTAGCCACGAGCTCTTATTAAAAGTAAAGACGTATAACATATTTGTATTGTATAACGTCAAAGCGCGTAGTTTGCGTGCGGTATAACATATTTTCTCGATATTGTTTAGTGCTGGGAAGAAGTTCTACATTTCCATATAAATAGAATACGGAACTTTGAACTTTCCCTAAAACAGTTCTTTTGTTGTAGGAATAAAGATCCTTAATTTGGTCAATGTTAATTAATACCTATAAAGAAGATATAGTTAATAATAATGATCATCCACCAGCAACTTGCTTTGAAGTACAACTTTGTGGAATCAGGAGTGCCATACTATAAGTATGCGCCCGACCCAGTTCTCGATAATGGTGATATCACGTTGTATTGGGATCGACCTATCACCACTGACAGGACTGTTGTTGCCAATAGGCCTGACATTGTGGTGATAGATCGATTGGAACGTCGCACAATGATTGTTGATATAACGGTCCGCATGACGAGAACCTCGTGAAAGCAGAGAAAGATAAACAATTTAAATATCTAGGATCTGGCGCGCGAGGTTGTCGAAATGTGGGACGTGTGTACAGCAGTCATTGTGCCAATAGTCGTTTCGGCCAATGGCTTAATAGCCAATAGCCTCGACCAACATCTTAGGAGGCTCTCGCTTGGCAGCTGGATCAAGGGCTTGATTCAGAAAGCAGTACTTCTGGACACGGCACGTATTGTTAGGAGGTTCCTCTCTCAAGAGCCCTGACCACCGGCTGTTCCCAGTGCTGTTGGGCTACTATTTTTATATTTTTAAATGTTTTTATTCATAGTGTTTTTATATTAGAAATATTTAAAAATGTAATGAATATTTGTATTAAAATGAATAAACGGTTTAATAATGATCATCATGTATACAGGGGTAATAAATATGTAGGGAATATTGACAACATAATTTATTTGTTTGACATTCAAAATAAATTGCAAAAAATGCTCTTTAAAAATCAAATGACATTAATAATGCATGTCAATGAGGAATCAATAAAATTGCCTTTTTTGGCGAAACAAGTAATAATACATGTTTTAATATGGCTTTGAATACTTGATTGATTGATTGGTGGGTAATATTGTGGAGTTACATCATCGCTTGCTTAAGTTGTTCTGTGAATAGGTGACCATTACATACCGAGTTCCCTCCGTGCCTCGTAAAGCACGTTAAGCAGTTGGCCCCGGCTGTCATTTGTAGATCTTTGACAGTCGTAACAGGTAGTCAGTGGTTCGAAAGACTGACAACCAATCTGAGCAAGGGGTAACGTATTACCCAGTACTAACTGGGTTGTAGAGCTCAGATAAAATAAAAAATAAATATTAAGAATATGCATGCAGTGTCTAATTCGTCACTGAAAAATGTATATCAGAATTGACTTGATAACAATTGGTTTAATATTAGTCCTCCTGACAGTTTTCGGTCACGGTGGCCCATCTCAGCAGAGATTATAGCCATCAGGGCGGGAGATATTATTCTTATCCTTGCTACCCTTACTACCCTTACTATTCTTACTACCCTTACTATCGTTGATATCCTTACTATCCTTACTATCCTTACTGCCCTTACTATCCTTACTACCCTTACTATCCTTACTTACTTAGAAAGATAAAAAAAAAAATCTTTATTTATCGCAAGGACATGACGTGCATACAACATTTTAAAACAGAAATAACAAACATAAAAACATTCAGAATATTACAAAGCGGAACAACAAAAAATACATTATAAAAACATAATAAATAAATTGACCGCTTGCACGTCGTGAGTGCGACAAATAGGTAAGCCACTCAGCATGATGCTGTACTATGGGCCCACAGCACAGCGCTGGTTTTCAGTGGTCACCCGTACACTTACTATCCTTACTCCCCTTACTATCCTTACTACCCTTACTATCCTTACTCCCTTACTACCCTTACTACCCTTACTATCCTTACTCCCCATACTACTCTTACTATCCTTACTCCCCATACTACTCTTACTATCCTTACTACCCTTACTACCCTTACTATCATTGCTATCCTTAATATCCTTACTATCCTTACTACCCTTACTATCTTTACTAATTCTTACTTTCTTACTATAATATTATAAATGCGAAGTAAGTTGGTTTGAAGCAACTTCCAAACTCCGGGTTGCTACTCAAAATTTTCAATGGAAAAACTAAATTACACTTTGCGCAACCCGGGATTCGAACCCAGAACCCCACGCTAAGACGGAGAAATGGAATATCCATCTTTTTAATATCAAACTAAGTACAACATGATACAGAAACCATACATGGAGAATTATCCCAGTTGTTAAACAATAACATGACCTGGGTGAAACTTATGTTTGCGAACATGATCGAGTACGGAATTTTATACACAAAGGTGAATATATAAATTCAGTTTAGATACTTGATCAAAGAATAATTTTAAATTCTCATATTTTGACGGAAAACGCGCAGACCATGGGATCTCTGGATTAGACGGTCAATTAACGTCTAAATGCCGCACCCAGGGACGACACTTAAAAATAAAACATTCAATGCGACAGAAAGAATATTTAATAAAAATGTTTTTTTTGCTAAATCTATAATTAAGTTGTATATTACCAAAAGCTATTATTACTCTTTAAGCTATCTTACCCACGTTTTTCGATATTTCCTAAAACATTTTTTTAATATTTTAATTTGCATAAGAATCTAGGTTAAGCTAGGCTATTTAATAACAAGATATCTAGATAAAATAGCAATATATCATTCATTTCGTTGCATGGAATACCTTGGCATTTATGTGTCACTAATAAACTTAATTCAATTAATTACTTAATGATGCGCCTAGAGGCACTAACAAGGTGGTTGTTAACTTTTGTTTAAAAATTAAGGTATGGTTAGACTGGCGTCTTTTGAGCGTGCGTTTTACCGCTTGGCCACGGTCACGGGGAAATTAAAAAAAAATGCTTACAGCATACCGGCGGGGGGCTTAAAATGGCCGCTTTATCAGAACCAACTTCAACCCAATTAGCTGCTAGAAAGCTGGATGTTCTCACAAAGGTGCGAAAGTACTTCACGCCGCCACAGCTGCTAACCGGAGCACTGTTCGCACTTTGAGATGGATCAGCCAAGTACCAGCTGCAAGCTTTGGAAGCCATTGAGCGATGTGCAAGGGGGCTCATAGACAACGACTCCCTTGCCAAAGCTAAGCATACATTTATGATCATATTTAACTAGAAAATATTTGGGGAACAGCTGTATTTTTTTGATGTGAAACATCCATAGGCGCGGGTAAAACCAAAACATGGTGGGTGTAAATGAACGGGGTCGAGTTAGACAATTAGAGAATCTTATTCGGTTTCATGGTTTGACTTCATTCAAGCCTGCTCCATCCAAACTGCTTGTACAGTAGTAAATGCATCGGGTGCCCGAATTCGAGTAGTCTTCCGAACACCCGTTTACGGGCTAACAACCAGCTGTAATTGCGCCATAAAATCGAAATCTTTCTGTCTATCGTTTAAAGATGACAGAGATAGTTTTAAATATGTTTAGCGTTAGGCCCGGTTTCCACCAACCGAGTGGAGCGGAGAGGAGAAGTGCAAGCTTCAACCAATCACAGGATTGACGAGAGACCTGCAACTACATGTGATTGGTGGGTTTCCTCACATCTCCTCTCCGCTCCGCTCGCTCCACTTTGGTGGAAACCGGGCCTTAAACGCGTTTAATATGTATGACATGTTCAAATAAATGGTGTTAATTCACATGGTTTAAAAGTAAAAATGGGGGTTCCACAAGGCTCAATATTGGGTCCTTTCCTTTTTCTAGTATATATAAATGATCTACCCTATTTATTGAAGAACCAACCTCAAAATATGGTGTTATTTGCTGATGACACTTCCTTAATTTTTAAGATAAATAGGCGGGCCCAAAATCTAGATGACGTAAATAATGCCCTACTTCAGGTCCAAAATTGGTTCACAGCAAACAATTTGGTACTAAATGAAAAAAAAACCAAATGCATAAGATTTGCTTTACCGAATGTTAAAAGTAGTGATTGTGATATAGTACTGAATAAAGAGAAACTTGAATTCGTAGATAAAACGGTTTTCCTGGGGATTACGCTTGATTCAAGGCTACAATGGGGTTCTCATTTAACATCTCTTGCGGGGCGGCTAAATTCAGCAGCATATGCCATTAGAAAAATCCGTCAATATACTGATGTAGATACCGCTAGACTGGTTTATTTTAGATACTTTCATAGTATAATGTCTTATGGCATTTTGCTATGGGGATGGGCTGCAGATATTGAGTTTATATTTATTATGCAGAAAAGAGCCATCAGAGCCATATATAATCTTCGTAGGCGCGATTCTCTAAGGGAACTGTTTAAGGATATTGGCATCATGACAGTACATTGTCAATACATCTACGAAAACATAATGTACGTCAGAAAAAATCTGCACTTTTTTGGTAAAAGGGGTGACAGACATAATTACAGTACTAGAAATAGGGACCTACTAGTTCAGCCAGGCTTCAGACTCGCTAAAGTAGACTCATATTTCATGGGGTACTGTTTGAGATGCTATAATAAAATTCCACAAAGTATTCTTGAACTTTAAATGAGACGAAATTTAAAACATGCATTAAACGCACACTATGTAAGCAAGCATATTACAAGTTGAGCGATTATATCGCTGATAAAAAGGCTTGGCTCAATGCTGGTCCTGCTCCACAAGGACAGGGCCGCTTAAATTGATAGCATTAAATGGTATTGTTGGAGCTGCTGAAGATTGTACAACTATCTTTGCATTGTATAGATTCAATCTCTTTAGTATTATATAATTGCATAGCCCATATTGTGTGAGTACTATGTACTAGAAAGCTATCATTCACTGGAAATCTACGTCTTTTCTTGACTTGAATGTGCCCTGGCGGTTGAGAATATGTCATGCTCACTCAAAAGTCTCGCTGATGGTGGCGCATGTGTCGGATCATTTAGTTCCCTTCAAAATGGTTGAGTTGAATGGTGCTGATCTATTCGTCATGTCCGTGAACGGGCGCTGTCAGTTGTGACTGGTCATCTCTCAGTTGCCATGGCTTATTTTAATGAATTATTTTAGTTTTTGAATTGTTTTTTTTTTTGTTTTGTTTTACTGTGGACACTTTTAACGTGCACATCTTGCTACATTGTTCTCACATAATATAGCATCTCAACATGAATGATGTAACCAAGATTTTGTAACAATATTCTGATTTAAAAGAGTGTCCATGGAGTTTCTTGCCCGTTCTTCTCCATAGAGATCTACGCTAGGGAATGGGCAACTACAGTACTTTCACAGTTTTTATGTCTTGTGACTGGGACTGTAGCTACATTTAATTTTCATCTTTGTTTCGACAATTCAAAAGTGCCTGTAACTGGCTTACTTGAAATAAATGCTTTGATTTTGATTTTTGATTTTGATGAACGCAACCCAAAGACGTGCAACCTATACCTACCCTTACCTAAGTTCAAACCACTATGCAGTTTAAGTTGTTTCACATAATAACAGGTTGTACCGTCAGCAGATTCGAAGGTTTCCAGTCAGTTTTTATGGTTATAAATAACATTGTATTAATAATATATATTTAAATAAATATGACAGCTGCATCTTAGCACCTTCAAGTGTTTTTAAAGGTGTGTGGAATGTTAAAAGGGGAAGATTTTTAAAATGATTTCGTTTATTTTTCTTTACTTAGTTACTTATTTTAAAAATAGTGGCCTGACCTCAACAAGTATAGGTCAAGTAACCACCGAGAAGCAAAAAAAATTAAAATACAAATATCAGTTTCTCATTTTTGGCCAGTCAGCTCAATAATTGCCAAATCTGCACCCCTTTTTTTTCGGATGGTAAATCATCAAATGACTTCTCCCGCTCAGGGCGGAGCAGGCGGGAGTGTCAGACTTTTACTGACTAAAACCCATCCATGTTCCTGCATCGCCCTTTGTGTTCCGGGGCCACGGTATCTCTTGCGAACAGTCCCGCAACCCCGGCAAATCTGCACCCATCTTGTTGATATTCTCGTACGCTATGTAAAGATTATGTGATTATTTTCATAACTTACCTACCTGCCCCTTTCAATACACACAAGTTTCCCTTATAGACTACCGGACCGGCCAATCAATCTTCTCAATCGTATACGTATTTTCACACTTCCCTAAGCATTGTATGACTCATCACAAGAAGACAGAATTTAACGAAGTGATTGTCGAGTCTCGTTATACGTGGAGTTTACTTGTGAGGGCGAATTTCACCAAATGCGATCAACAATTTAGATCGTGATCGTATTCCGTAACAATGATGACACCAGTTCGTTTTCAAGGACCCACCAAGCCGACCCACCGCTGGGTCTCCGAATACTGATGTGTCTCCCAAGACCTACTTGTGGGTCCTCTGAGATTTTATTGTTTTAGAAGACCCAATCGGACTAGTATTAACAGCTCTTTAACTCGGTTAAGATGTGTGATTGTGGTGGAAATCGCTCATAAAGATCATATCCTACCCTAACTAATATTATAAATGCGAAAGTAAGTTTGTTTGTTACCTTTTCACACGTAAACGTCTGAACCGATCCTCTTGAAATTTTGCATATTATATACGTTGTCAGGTATACAGAAATGGACATACACCTTTCACCACGAAAAAAGCACTGATCCCGAGGAAAACAACAATTACGTTCTTACAATAATACATGACGCCACGTGTCTTTCAAATCAGGCATGACGACAGTATCAAAAAATTGCAAATCTATTTAGTCCGTCAGTTAGAGTATTGGAAATTAATGGACACGTATTTTTTGTTTTTGTAAATCAATGAATATTGACAAAGATAAAACGCATCAAAACTCGGGAGTGGGGGCTCGTGACGTCAGAACTAGCTAAAAATTATACCTAGGCGTGACGTAATGAGAATTTTAAAAGCGTCATTTCTTCTTCAATTTTGGTTTACGTAACAAAAGAAAAAACACGGGTCAAATATTTTTTGATTATCTAACTGACGGACTAATTAGATTTTTTTGTCGTCTCGCCTATTTGATTAACGCAGCATTCAATAATATCTATAATATTAATATTACAAGCAGAATACAACCCGAATTGATTGTCAAAGTCTAAATTAACTCGAGCAAAGCCGCGAGCAAAAGCTAATTTATCAATAAGTGGCAAGTTCCTTTAAACTAGGCCATTTACCAACACTGTCCCCTAAAGTGACGAAATAGCTCAATCCGTAGGTATACATCATAAATCTGTAACACCAGGAGACGGACTCCCCGACGAGTGACGAGTGACGGCATTAGCTTAGAGTCACAGGTGGTTACCTGTGACTCTAAGCTAATGCCGTCACTGGCCACACGGCGGTCAACTATGTGACCGACTATCGCTGCGGTAATGGCAGAATGCCACGTGTTGTGCCCGTTAATGTGGGAAGGCCTACGTTCTGTAGTGGATGTACTGGGACTGAGTAGTAGTACTTTATCTTAAGGTGGAAGCTCCACGGTAGCCCACGAAATTCAAAATTTTGTGTTGATTTTTTTCAATTTACAACTCAGTGTTCAGGTTGTATGTTGATGACCGATTGAATGACTTTTTTCATGAAGTAGTCATGATGATTTTAATGATTATAATTCAGTAACTACATACGTGTTACAGCCGCGATTCATAGTTTAATCAACATACAACCTGACACTGACCTGCAAATTGCCATTACCGTGGAGCTTTCACCAATCTGCCTCGTTGGACTTGGGGTCGGAAACACTACTGCCTGCTTGGTGGGGACCAAGCAAGTCGATTCCCAAAGAGCTTAGACAAACACTGTTTTGAGTCTAGTGCTCAGGGATCTATCCGTCTCTCTCGCGCACGCCTGCAGATGAGTGCGAGTGAGAGAGACGGATAGTTCCGAATATACGGATGAAACGTCAGAGAGTAGGGCCTCAGGTCATTTGGACCCGTCATGACAACGATTCAAAACGCAGACCAAATCATACTTTAGCCGCAATTGGAGTAATTCCTTCGAATAAAGTACCCACGGCATGTGTTCGTTGCCTCTTATAGAAGCCAGTAGGCTAATTCACGTAACTAAAGAAGTGCTGTTGCAGTGCAGTTGCAGTTAAGTTTCGATCAAAACAACGCTTTTCGTATTCTCTACCGCTGTCAGACACGCTCGCGTCAAGTTCGCGTCACGCGAGCGCAATAACAGCATTCTACTGATGCGCGTCTTTGGTGCGTGCTTCGGAACGCAACATGATCGGTATTGTATAAGTAAGAAAATGCACTAAAATCTGTACTGGGGTATTATTTTAATATTTTAATAACGTCATATTCATTGAAATATAATCGATTCTATTCGATTATTTAGTGAGTAATATTTATTCTCTCTTATGGCCACACTATAAGTAAGATTTTTGACGTGCAGTTGACGCGCAGCTTACGCGCAGGTCAAAGATTACGAGAATACCGTTTATCACTGGAACTTGAGCTTAACTGCAACTGCACTACAACTTCATCGGCGCGTCATTAAATTACGTGAATTAGCCCTCTGATCCTTAGTCTACCAATGCTAACGAAGATAGAAAGATCAAAAATGTAGGTATGACATGAGAATGTAAGTCACCGAAAGTCGTTGTGGAAAACGAGTTATCTAGGTCCTCTGATCGAGCAAAGTGTTGGTTTATCTATCACGAATTTCTCAGTAGCCACCTGGATTCTACTTTTGAGACCGGTTAATGGCAATATAATAATTATGAATAATTAAATTATAATTATGTAATATTAATTTAAATAATATTATTTCAGATAATATAATTATTACATCATTTTCATGTTTTGTGTTATCTTTTATGTGATCAAAACAGCGTTTACAATGGGATAACTTAACATAATGTGTGTCCGGCGCATAATTAAGAAGAATAAATATCTAACATAAGAGAATTATTTATAAGAACTATTTTTACATAATTATTTTATAAATGCAGACACTTTTTTTTATTTTTAGTAGCCTGTACTGACCCACTGCTGGGCAAAGGCCTCCCCCAATTCCTTCCATGACAGACAATTCATTCAAATATAAATATAATTGAGGCCAGACAGGCATGAAACCATTTATGAATGAACATTTAGAAGAAAGAAAATAATGTTTATTGGCAAAACACAAAACTTCACAAATAAATAAACAAACAATACAAATTTCGTTTCCAAATGACAGTATATTGATAGTAAAAACGTAGAAAAAAAAACATGTCTTCAGAAGTGTTGAAAGTACAATGGTACTTTCAACACTTCTGAAGACATGTTTTTTTTCCTACTTAATTATATCAGGATAAATAAACTATTAAAGATAAATAAGACTTGCAAAAGATTATTATAGAAAAGATGAGAACTAAGAAATCCAATCCAATGATAATTATTACTAAGCAAATACTAAAATATTTAAGAAATATTCATAATATTACTGACGTTGACTAATTTCAGAATACATTTAAATAATCGATTTTTGTTATTTACAATTTATTTTAATGAGCCTAACATCTGCATAATCGATTAACAAATTGCCTAATAAAATGGCACAAAACGATAAAGTCCTAACAACACTGTTGAGTTTTGTTTCAACGTTTGTTTTTTTTTAATCTTAACAACCATTCCGATACTGACCGTTAAACGGAAACTTACTAAAATTACAGTTATGTCAAAAGGTAAGAATGCTTCTGCCGACAAATTGCTCTGCAGTTTGGCAAATGTTGTATTTAAGTAAAACTATGTCGGTTATGGACTCAATAAATTTAAAAAAACTGCTGATAAGTTAGAGCAGTTATTTTTCACCAATGCGAAAAATACCATAACATTTAAAAATGTCCGTACACGCTAAATACAAAATTTCATTGAAATCGGTTGGGTGGTTTCAATGAATTTTTTGTGACAGATAGGAGGATAGTTTTTAGGTATACTGAAGTTAACCCTAAAACAGCAAATGTATCATTATGATGGTACCTACCTAAGTTCAACTTAAAAAGGTAGTAAAACAAAAACAACACATTTGGTAAACGTTTTTACATTATTTATTGTCTAGAAAACAAAAAATTAACAAAATAATAAAGTTGTTAAAGCCAGTTTGCGCTTTATTGCAGGATCATCGAGTTACATAATACGTCGGCTTGGTTTGGTTTAAATCCTAGTTCGCTAGAAATGTTTAGTTCTTCTCCGTGTAAGGGTGACTCGCGATGTACTCGAGGGCCCTCGCGATGTACTCGGGGATGGGTTCGGGGGCGGGGGGAGTGGGGAGATGGGCACCCTGGTGATAAAAAAAAACAATATTAGAACTAAAAATATAAAAGTATAGGTACCGATATCACATTCTCAGATGAAATGCGAAGGAGTAGGTTACTCCAAGCATTTCCTGTTATGTCACTCTTAAGTAAGTATAGTTCTTCCACTTTTTTATCCCTTAGAATAGCAAGCCAACATCAACCTTATCGTAACAAGAATAAAAATCACAATGTTTCAAGAGTGATACAAAGTCATAAGTAAAAAAAAAAAAAGACTGTAAGTCAATATCGAAGCTTAAAGTCTGAAAGGTGCGTACTTTAACTTGCTATTTAAATAAATACGTGAAAGAAGCTTGAATATGAATGGCTAGGTATAGATAAAACTCATACTAAACGAATTGCTTCTATTCTAATGTTGACCAACCTGTTAGCTATATTTTAAGTATTTTTTTTTGCTTCTCGACCTTTCGACCTATATCTGCTATCGAGTCAAAATATCTCACAAAAACTGACATTAATTAACGGTCTCCAACAAAAGGTCAAGCCGGAATCAGGTTTGAGATATTGTTATGAGATCCAAAACATGTCTCATTATTTATTTTTTTGTGCCCAGGACTATGCAAATCTATTCAAATGACCCATCAAACCAGTTAAAGATACAAATTATAAATAGGCCAAAAGTTGATATTATTATTAAAGCAGAATTCATCAATTTATGTGCTGACAATTTAAGTAACAAATTTTTTTTAAAGACTGTCATGTCTGTTTTTTTTCCTGATGTCATATCTTCTATCACCCATGAGTTAGGGATTGGTCATAATACCAAATAATGCTTATATTTCCACTAAACTTTCGAACAAGGAATGTTTTAATCGTGAACAAAGATAATTTATGTTAGCCACAATGGCCATACAAACTTGGCGCCATCTTTTCTTTGTTTCGGCTGGTGAAACTGTTGGTGGTTTATAGACTACACCCTGCCCAATTACAGGCGTCAAGTTATGTTATGGTTGATCCTGAGTTGTACTGACCTCGGCACGGTATCCGTTCTCGTCGGCGACGTAAGTTAAGGAGAAGGTTTCTCCTTCAGGGGACTTGAAGCTGTTGGCACCGTGAACCTCAAAAGCGACCTCGTCCTGAAAAATAGTAAAGATCTTAATGAAGGCTGTCAAGGAGGAACTGGGAAGAAATGGGAATCTTTGAAATTGCAAGATAAGTTTACCAAAATGTATAAAGAGAGAGTTTTATAGCTAAAATAATGGCTTTCATTTCTATACCATTATAGTACAATTAATCAATAATTATGGAATCTGTCATGACCTAGTACATGACAACAAAATTATTTTAAAGAAGAGAACTTTCATGTGTAACTCAACTCGAACATTACCTATGTCTCTTCTAAAAATATCCATCAATTCGGTACAGTCATGACCACCGATATCTATCGTAAACTTAGCAACTTTTGAAAGCGATTTTCTCTCTTTTTATTGAACTTTTATATTGTTACCAACACAGTATTCAGTAACCCACATTTCGATAAAGGTTTTACCTATCGCAAACATTGCATAATTTATTCTATGAAAATTTGTTAATTATACTAATATTATAATCTTCGGAACTTCTGATTCGAATGCGTTTTTTTTTTCACTAACGGGTACGGTGTGGTACGTATCCCCGAATGTTATAGGCTACATTTAAAACGTTCCAGCGGTAAAACTTCCGGCATTAACGCCAGCCAAGCCGCGGTCAAACACTAGTTATAAGAGGTATAAATGTTCCCTTAACGAAACCGAAAGGCACTTGTAGTCTCCGTCATTGAGATATTTTTTTTTGTTCTAGACCTGGGACCATCTAATTATGATATGAAGATATTGGGGGTGAAAGTTCAAACATTTTAGCTTTTTTTTTTAAACACAAGTTTTTAATATTATACCTTCACGAGCCCCGCTATATTCAATGAAATATATCTATATCAGCAGAAGGTTTTGAGTGCGTTACATTGAGTCCTACCGTGAAACACGATTTTTCCCCCAAATAAAAAGTCGTTTCCCAGCAATAATTCTTGCGTACAGTTACTTGGTTCTATGTACAGAATGCTTGGTTAACGGCTTCGTGTAGGGTTCGTTTACACCCCGTATACAAAGCAATGAATGTAAGCTCACCTTTCCGAAGGACTTGAGCTCGCCAGTAGCCTGTCCGCTGATGCCGTTATCGGTCTCGTAGGCATACTGGTAGTTACCCTCGGGAGACTGAGAGTAGTCGCTGCGCAAGACCTGCGCCGCCTGGTCGAGGGATGTGGCGTAGGCGCACGCGAAGATGCAAACGGCAACGACGAAGGATTTCTGTGGGAAGAAATAGTTTTTTAAGAATTTGTGATGTGTTGTGAAACTTGATTTGAATTGATTTTCTTTTTTTTTTCGTTTCGTTGTGATGATTTTATCTTATTTATACTTATTACACTTATTACCTTGTAGGTAGTGTACTCTTTGTTCTCATAAGTCATCATCATCTATCTAGCCTTTTCCCAACTATGTTGGGGTCGGCTTCCAGTCTAACCGGAAGCAGCTATATACCATTACCTACTTTACATGGAGCGGCTGCCTATCTGACCTCCACAACCCAGTTAGCACTGGGTTGTAAAATATTTAAAAACAAAACAGTTAATCAAACTTTATTTTAAGTTGATTATGGTTTAAAATTTTCAATAGGAACCAAAAGTAGTGAAAACTCATTACATCACACACATTCTTGTTTTTGTTGAAAGATCAATTTTTATTACAAGTCGCTAAAAAAATGATCATTACTTTTCAATAATAATCATTTTTTAACAAAAAATGAAAAATGAAATGGTATTGATCTTTCAACAAAAGCAAGAAAATAATTATCGTTAAAATAAATCAATTTGAACTGTACAAATGGATATGTCAGAAACACCAAGTAAACAATATGTAATAAAGAACAAAAGCAATGTCATAATGAAACAAATTAGCAATCTGACATTTCAGTATTGCATCAATATTTTTAGTAAACCATTCACTAACACACTAACTACATCATATTCACAACTAAATTGAGTTCGTATCATTATTTATACATCAGTAACGCATACTACAAATCACGGAACTCATCACATTTCATAGGTATTGTAAAACTTTTATTACAAAAAATGATTACTTTAACCAAATCTTCACAAATTGATTAATTCAAACGAAAACAAAAATTGCAAACAAACTAAGCTAAGTTTTTACCGACGATTTTAAAATCACTAATTAATATTGTTCACTATATTTAGCACACGAAACAAAATGTTTTACTAGTTCATCGCTGTCTGTACTTACCATTGTGATGTTGCTTATTCGAACTGCTGGTTCAATCTAATGCTGAAGTAGAACTATAAGTTTCTTATATAGGCGATTCCCAGGAATAACAAATATGAAATCATACCTACCGATATCTTCTCTGGTAGGAAAGGTCAACATTTGTTTTTTTTTTCAAACGTCTTATCGCCAGTACGTTTGACATTTTCGTTTCGAACAAACGAAAAACGTGTCTTTAAAAAGTGAAAAAAAAATCTACAAAAAACGTGGAATCCTATAATTTGAATATATTAAAGTGAATACCTAGTGATGGTTTTGGAGAGATAGATAGTTTGAGAATACCTATCGTCTGTTTGGCAAGACAGTTTTACGTACTTAGTCGTGGAAAACATGATAGAAATAATTATAAATTTGTACGTGTGATGCATAACTTGTCATTACAGAAAAGTGTTTTTAAAAACTATCGAGCTAAATTATTAAGAAAAAAGTAAGTACCTACAATCCAGTAACGAAGGCTTTGCTGTATCGTTAATTGCAATTACACAAAATTAACATGTTATTATTATAATTTTGATATATTCATAATATTTTCATACAATCATTAAGACATTCATAATTCCTTCACAAACATTATTTTACATTTCAAAACAGATGCAATCTTGTTCAATGCCAATCATCGATGAACGATTGGCACTTGAAATATCTAGATATGCACTTGAATTATACCTACATTTCAAAATAAATCAGAAAGCTGCATTCTTGCCTCAAGTCTTAACTTGAGGCAAGAATGCAGCTTTCTGATTTATTTTCCTTTGATTTGATTTGATTTTTATCCTTACTGCTTACAGTAAGGATCGAAATAAACAATCGTTTTCAACGTTGTAGTCTTACACTTTTTCACAGTTGTAATAAAAACTTTGTACGATATAAGTACCTACTCAAAATAGATCAGAATTGTATCCATACTATTATAGAAATTTCACCTCTTCGCCCTAGCTTTATAAGCCCTGTAACGTCCATGTCATCCATCAAACGACACTGGGCTGGGCTGGTGCTGGTTTATGGTTCACTTCCTTTGACTGAGAGAAGACAGAAGGCTTGGGAAGGCATCTCAGCATTGGGAACATTATATGCTCATAGGTTGACTATAAAACGTCCAGGTAGTTGAGCCTCCTCATGCAAGCACACTCTTTCCTTATATGTCTCGTTTGATATTAATGAATATGACATGGTAAGTCATTTCGTAGAAAGCGGAGGAAATAAGGAAGGGATAATAGGGATAAGCTGCATCCACATAGCATTAGTGACAAGCTAAAGTCCCCTTTGAAGCTGTAAGAATATAGTTCCTAATCTATCTGCATCAACTTCCAAGAAAATGAGGATCGCAGAATCAGGTGGAGGTCAAGGCCAGGCTTTGATTGTCGGAAGAATCAAAGTCCGTAGGTGTGAGCCTGTCGGCGAGAATGGCGAATACTAATTATAGTTACTTATCGTTGCTCACTTAGGTATTTGTTATTAGTACATTTCAACCGCTAAGTCCTCTCAAACATTACAAAATATGTAACAGCCTATACAACCTATTAATAATGTCACAGTTGAGCCAAGAGTTTCGTTTATCACCTAGTGGAGTAATCGTTACCACAGAATAGATAGCGGATAGAAGGCCAGTTCAATACAGCGTGCGAAAACAGACACATACGTGTCCTAACATGACATCTTAAAGCGGTATTGTTATAATATTATTCCAGAGAGGGAAAGAGATGGCGCTAGACGACCCCTGTAGCTCTGTCTGCTCTGTCTCTTTCCCACACTGGGGTGACATTTAAACAATTAGTTATCCCCAGTAGTTTGCAGGGCGAAGGCCTCTTCTCATAATCCTTTTCTTAAAAATAAGGGAAGGTGTGGATGGGCATTGATCATCACGCTGGCTCAAGACGGGTCTGCGATTTCAGACTTACATTAGTTATAAATCCTGGGCCTCAAGTCTGCTATTACAATAGTGTCAGAATGGTCTATCATTAATTTCATAATTGTTGATTTTGACAAGTTTGGTAATATTCTAATATGATGGCGTCATTATGACTTTCCAATGGTCAACCACTAACACTCCATTGAAAGAAATGGCATAGAATGGTAATCTCGTACATAATGACAATGGTTGACTGGTGCTATTTACGAACTTCATACTACTTCAGATTGCTTATTAACACTATTAAGTAAAAATATATATAAATGAAATCTGGCGGGTTTTATAATAATGGCAATACGAAAATGTCATTAAAACACAAATCTATTACGAGACCATTGACCGACCAATGATCGACCATTATGAATTTAGCAGATTCCGAACTTTTAGCAAAATGACAATGGGATGAGAATGGGATCGTGTTGGAATGACGAATTTATAAAAATAGCAGACTTGGGCCCCAGGTGTCCTTACGATGTTTGTCCTTCGGTGATGTCGGTATGTCCAAGATAATCTTAGAAAGTACATTTATGAATTGAAAGAGTCTCATTAGTACTTACCCGAATTTGAACACACAAACAGAAGCGAGGCTTTTACCTGCCGGTAAAGGTAGCGTGTCCAACATAGCTATAACGGCATTTTCCTATATGACCTCCCTGAGACTTAGAATCACAGTGTTTCTTTAACATTTCTTCTCTTCTCTATAATTATTGTATATTATATATATAATTTGACGAGCATTTTCCTGTGAGATGGAGCCTTCTGTACCTATCTACTCTGTGGTCAAGCCCGAAGCTTCTGCGTATCGTCATTTTAATGAAACAAAGCTCCGTATGACCTGGATATTATCGTCATTGTTGACAGCGTTCCTAAAGCCCTCTTAATTACTCTGTATGATGAAACAATTGTTTACCATATATCTGTCTGATTAATACCAGTCTGTATATGACTGTCAGTTTGAAGTTTGTTCAAAGGTGAACTTTGGTCTTTTTCTGACCTTGCAATCTTTGAACTTTATTGAGTTGATTTAGATGTTTTTTAGGTGATAGTGTTTACTCTATTAGGAACTTAAGTAGGTACCTAACCAGTAAAAACCTACCACATATTTATAACGGCACACCTGTTTTCAGAGCTGTACCGATAGTATCTACACCCGCATTTCGTCAGATCTACTTAAAAGTACAATGTAGTCTATTGCAATTAACTTGGGGGCCTGCTTTATCATAATCAAAATATGAATCGCGTTTAAAATTTAAAATTCTTAAAATGGTCTTTCTGGTCATAAACACAGACAATATTATGAATGGTCAATTTGTCATATTATTTTCCTATTATGATTCTGAGAAAGCAGACATTTTAGGCCCCCAGGGGGGCTAAAATGGCTACCTTCGCAAAATCAAATTGAACTGCAGGCTGCTACTGAAAATTTACTGATAGAAAAAACCCAATAATAGTTTGCCCTACGTGAGAATGGAACCCAAGACCTCACGCCCAGCAGAGCGTTTGCGAAAAATCAAGTACGCATGTAGGTAAAGGCTCATTTTCTAGCCACACTTTCATGTTTTTTGTACCGTTTGTGATGACACACAAGTAGAAAAAGAAGTGTGCACTTGTTTTTCCCATATTTGGGTACAAAATGGGATAAACAAGTACCACCCTAGCTTTTATGACTACATTTCTGGTGTAAAAAAAACAGAATGAAATGGTATTAAAAATAAAAACATTTTAGTACATTAACGCTGTTTGTATACCGGACTAAAGCCGTAATGGTCTGAAAAGCTTCATTTTTAGAGAGCACCTTTTTTGCAAGTACCCGCTTTAATATTCGACGGCTTTTTTTTTCAAATGTGACAGGTTATTCTTCCGATAAAAGACATCTATAAAATGGTTGCTACCAAATAAAATGTAACCTTTAAATTCTGTTTGAATACGAATTATACATTAATTTGTATTAATTATGTTAAGTAACTAAACTAGGTATATATTATGTACCTACAGGCTCGTTAATAGGCTTATTTATTTAGCCTTGCACCTGAACCCGGCTTTTCTGAACAGTCAGTAGGGCATTGAGACCTTGTGTAACTTTGTCACCAGATTTCTATGTGTTATAAATAATAATATAATACCAGCCTATTACTCTCCCACTGCTGGGCAAAGGCCTCTTCTCATACAGAGAAGGCACGAGCATTGATCACCACGCTTGCTCAAGACGGGTTGGCGATTTCAGACTTATATTAATTATAAGTCCAGGTTTCCTCACGATGTTTTCCTTCAGCGATGCCTGTGATGTCCAAGATAAACTTAGAAAAGTACATATGAATTTAAAAAGTCACATTGGTACTTGCCCGGATTTGAACCCACAACCTCATACATGGGAGGCGAGGCCTAAACCTCTGGGCCATCACGACATCATCATGTGTTATACATAATTATTTATAATTTATATTTTCCGTTTGTTAAGGTCTTCTCGTATTTTCTGCTAAACTAGTCCAGATTCTCTTGCCCTTTTCCCATAACATACTAACAAGAAAAACCACACTATTTTCAATTTATAAACTAAATCGAAACATCTCTGACAGACTACTTTGTATACTCGAACCTTTTAGAAGATCAAGAGTCTTCGCCAACATAAAGTTTCTTGATATAGGACATATTCATTTATTTCAGAAAAGTCTACTCCTAATGCAGCACACACTCAATTACTACTTCTATACTAGTTTAAATAGCAAACACATTTAAAAGTAGAACACAATGCAGCTAAGATCATTACCTGCCTAGCCTTTTCCCAACTATGTTGGGGTCGGCTTCTAGCCTAACCGCTTGTAGCTGAATACCAGTATTTTACATGGAGCGACTGCCTATCTGAGCTCCACAACCCAGTTAGTACAAAGTAATACGATACCCCTTGGTTGGTTGGTTGTCAGACTTTTGGGCCACAGTTCCTTAATACTACCAATCTTTAACCGAGAAACTGCGTCACCTAACAAAACAGTCTTGGTATCATTTACTCATTGTATAAAGAAAACCACAACTACCGCAAAATCCACATTTTGCAACTAGTGTGATAAAGTCTAGATTATCAACGCAACCTGCCATTATATTAATACCCAAAAAGACTCCAACATTCCTTTACTAATTTACTTGACCCACGACCCGACATAGTCTAGCGAAGAACACACTCGGTCACCTTGAAGCGTATACTTTCATACAAACCGATATATGCTAGAGGGAAACAACCAGTTGAAATAATATTCAAGTAATTTATTTGGTACTTTAAGTGTAATTTATTTGATTTTAATTGAAAAAAAAATGAGTATGGCCTTCACTTTTTTTTTTGTTAATTTAATTATGTCGGAAGAAGTTTCTGAAGATAGTTATTTGTGCAACAAGAGAGCAAAGTGGGTTTTTGCTGCGAGTGTTGATTTTGAATCCCGAGTAAGCGAAGGATTCTATAGTTGAATCACGAGCGTAGCGAGTGATTCTAGGTTAGAATCCTGAGCGTAGCGAGGGATTCAAAGACACGAGATGCAAATACCTTTGGTAGCGAGTAACACATACAACTTTTCACCTCAGCAGCGAGAACATATACCTAAAGGTAAAAAAAACAACATGGTAAAAATTAAACCACCACGCCACATTAAGACACATGAGAGCAGCGGTGGCCCAGTGGTGGCGGCCCCGACTTACGAATAGTAAGTCGTGGGTGGAACCTAGGCAGGCGCATGACTTTGTGTAATTTATTTCATCACCACTGCTCTCAAAACGGTGAAGGAAAACATCATGAGAAAACCGGCATGTCCTAGAACCAAAAATTCGAAGACATGCTGTGACATCTACCAATCCGCACTGGGCCCGCGTGGTGGACTATAGCCCATTCCCTCTCATCGAGAAGAGGCCGTGACCCAGCAGTGGGAACATTAATAGGCTGATGATGATGACAACATTTAAATTATTTCAAAACATCAAAAGTGAAATGGTTGTAGTTTTGCAAATTAAAAGTAACAGTTCAGTCTCCATTGCTTAAAAATATCATAAGTTTTTAGATATTTTACGCGAGACTTTTCAGGCAGGAAACTTAATTCTGCATTTTTTACATTATGCTTCTATTCTTCGGGTGTTAAATATCAAACGTCACTGGACTCACTCATATTATTTATTTGTTATTATTACTTTATTATCCAAATTTTATTGTACTTTGTAGCTAGTGTACCCTGACCAAATCATTGCTAGAACACACAGAAAATAAAACAATTAAAATTTAAATCCCGCAAAAAAAAAAAAAACCAGTTGCGTTCTGAAACTACACTCGCGGTATTCTGTCTCAATAATAAAGATTGTTATAGGTGCTATAAATAAATAAGTAGATACATGATAAACTTCGTATTCTTTTCATCAACATTCTTCATCTTGTTAAAAAAAAATATAGTTCGATTATTCGAAATATAACAATTTTTCATTTAAAACCTAAACACGTGATTTACAATATTACGGTTATCGATTTACAATATCGGTATCCGAAGGTTTTATTGTTTGTTTCTTTTTTGGGCCTACTAGATATGGAATTTTAAAATCTAATTTCGAATCGACTTGTTTCTATCTCTCGCTTTTTTCGTATCGAAGTGAAAGTGACAGAACAAAGTGAAGTTGAAATCTTTCGAATTTTGTGACTAGACATGTACAGATCTCGGTATTTAAAAAAAAAAAAAAGTTACTTTGTCTCACGCTCGCAGCAAAATCGAATTTTGCTCACTGTCTGCAAACAGCAAAACCTGCTTGTTTGAGGTGCTGAGATGAAAAGTTAATTGAGTTCGTCTATTATTGTTGTACGTTTAGTTAAAAAAAAACCTTAAAAATGTATGTTTTAAAGTTTTGTAAAACATTTTTATAGGAAGTATTGGTTTGATTCACAAAGTTTCCAAAAATTAAGACCCGCGTTCTTATATACACTGACCTGCAAAAATAAGTACTACACTTTTAAAATTTCAATTTTTCCTAAACTATAGAACTTAGAGATTTAAAATAAAAAAAAACTTTATAAAGCAATTTTTAGCAGCTTTCTTTGAAACTATAGAAAATTTAACTATTTTTCGAGTCCTTTTTGTTTCGAAAGTATACCTTGTGTACTTAAAAAGTTATTGCAATTTTAAAAGTGTGATACTTATTTTTGCAGGCCAGTGTAGTACAGATACAGAGTGATCCTACAAGAATTTTGGTGTAAAACCTGTATCTGTACTAGAAAACTGTAAAAGTATTTTTTTTATTTAAAGTAGTACTGTCGACTTGTAATTATTTGCAGTATTTTTATAAATGTAATAAACCTTTTTATTATTACTAAGAACTGATAATAAACACGGATCTGAGATTTTATTAATAAAAATAAAATTGCTCCGTAACTCATTAGCACACCACACGGCATAGCACGTTTTAATATGTTTTATTCACGTGGTGACATTAATACCACATTTTTAGCATTCTAAATTCAAATTATTCATTATTAATCAAGTACTATACTTATGTAATTGAACTGGTTGAACGGTGATGCTCAAAATAGACGTCTGTCTATATCTTTGGATAAGTATGTAAGAATACTATTCTATTTATAACTATTGTCACACTCCTTCATGTAGTGTTAAAATCCGCCCTTTTCATTTGTCCAGCGAAACACGTTTTAAAAACAGAAAAAAAAAATCTTTATCTAGTTTTTTTTTGCTTATGTGTAGAATCAAGGAAATGACAATTATTATTAATTTAATGATATTAAATTACCATATTGTCTCTTATAAAAGCCTTGAGAAGATGTTGTTCATGTCATTTGCCAAAAATATAGCGTTAAAAAGCGACGACACACTAGGAAAGCTTATTATAGGATATCTAGGTAATAAATAATACCGTCTTTCGAAGTTGTTAATAGCTAATGCAGTAAGTACTCGCAAAATTAGCCAATTTTCATAAAAATAATGCATTTTACTTATTATTTGTCCAAGTTCCATTACGTTTTTTTATATTTTTTGTTTTATAGGGTTTTCTGTTGTAATCTATGATAGTTAGACAAATTCGCCAAATTTTTGATAACAACGAAGGCAGAATCATGGTAGTACTAAATAATTGAATACAGGATCTTTCGGCGTTTGGATGTAATTGCGGACGTTGTTGGTAAAAATAGATGATGATAGATGTGTGGTTGTTGGTAGTGGTTTGTGAAATTGATTGTTTCGCACTATCAAGCTGATCGGGCCCTAGCTAGTTGTAAATATACAACCGATGAACTTTAATTCTGTCGTTTTAACAGTCGTTTCATAATGAAAACCTAATTTGAATTTGCACTTTTATTGCTGTGCCACAAGCATTATTTATGTTTAGTTCTTCCTGAATTTATGAAGAACCGTAAGTAGTCGTCCTTTATTCTTTTTTCCCTTATTCGGTGGTAGCTAGTAGATTGTGCCCAAAATAATGAAAAATTATTTTAAAGACGGAATTTACCTAAACAACAACCGTCTGCGTGATAATGCCAAATATATCCACCCTAAACAACAGAAGACACAAAACACGGTAGACCTTTCTTTACACTCATAGAAATAAAGTATGCCTTAAGAGAAAAAAAAAACAATTTGATTTAAAACGCCGTATTGTGCGAGAAAACGGCGATGACATCCTTTAGAAAACAATGGGATACGCCTGTACCCCAGTACGGGACTATTGTACCCCATGATTTATAAAGTTTCCGCTTTAAGCACACCGCTGCTACTTTTCTTTCGTTATTGGCCGTTTTATGGGTTCTTCTGGGGATCTGCAATTCGTGACCGAGATTTATAATTTACATATTTTTAGGGGAGACAGAAAAAGTATGAAAGATTAATTTTATTATGTGTTGTTAGGGTGTCTTGTTAGGGCACGCCACAATAGTGGCGGTAAGTCCCCTCTTTGAGGAGTGGTTGGGGAGACGCCACGGCGTCCTCACCTTCCGCCTGACGCAGGTTCTTACCGGACACGGTTGTTTCGGTAAGTTCCTGCACCGAATCGGGCGGGAGGAAACGTCCGGGTGTCACCATTGTGAGGATCGACCGGAGGACACGGTGGAGCACACTGTGGAGGTGTGCCCCGCTTGGGTGGAGCACCGCCGTGTCCTCGAGGTGGCGATCGGCGGCGGCGACCTCTCACTCCTGGCCCTGGTTCGTGCCATGGTCCGGAGCGAGACGGAATGGGACGCCGTCACCTCCTTCTGCGAAGCAGTCATGCTAGCGAAGGAGGTGGCGGAACAGGACAGGGAGAGATCCTCACGTCCCGGCCGCCGCGGGAGACGCCCCGGGCGTCGGGGGCCACGTGGTGGCTTCCGGCCACCGTAGGCGCGGGCCTGTGGACGGGGAGCTATGGGCCAGCTCGCCGTCCGTACGTCTCATGACGACAGGCCGTGTCGACGGCGCGTTCGTGTTCCACGCGCGCCTCAAAGAGAGTCAGCAATAAGGAAGGGGTCCGCAAGGACCGAAGCCTGCCGGGGCTGCGGGACTATTCGAAAGAGATACCGTGGCCCCGGAACACAAAGGGCGAGGAAGGAACATGGATGGGTTTTAGTCAGTAAAAGTCTGACACTCCCTCCTGCTCAGCCCAGAGCGGGAGAAGTCATTTGATGATTTCCCATCCGAAAAAAAAAAAAAAAAAAAAAAAAAAGGGTGTCTTGTTGCGGTTGTACTGTCAGGGTTATTAATATTTAAGTAAATTGACACCCAACTTCAATATGCTGTGTTATAGCCATTTTATACAACTGTCGAATAATGGCAAATTAAACTACCAAAAAGGAAAAAGATGCAAACAAGGTCTTCTCTTTCTATGATACTACAACATACATCACGCCAGTAATCCCCGAAGGGTTAGACAGGTGTATCTAATAGTACACATTTTGACAGTTATGATCACGTCCGTATAATAGGGGGCAAGTTTGCCATTAATCGCGCACCGGGCATCAATTAGGGGCCTCAAGTCTGCTATTACAATAGTGTCAGAATGGTCTATCATTGATTTCATAATTGTTGATTTTGACAAGTTTAGTAATCTACTAATATGATGGCGTCATTATGACTTTCCAATGGTCAACCACTGACACTCCATTGAAAGAAATGGCATAGAATGGTAATCTCGTAAATAATGAAAAATGAATGACTGGTGCTACACTCGAGAGCAAAGAATCCGGGTCACTTAAAGAATCCTAAAAATCTCGGAAACTAAAAATGCTAGGTTAATGCAATAAATTATATTTAATAGACAATGTAATACTCCTTAAATGAAGGTATTAAAACTTCTTAGTTATTGTATAGTTATATCATAAAAAAATCAAATTTGAAAAAGGGCCACTTTCGAAGATGGAACTACGAAATTACAGCATTTGGTTTTGCTTTTGTTTGTAATCTGTCATTTATGTGGGTACATAAACCATGTTGATAGTGCTCTATATTCATTATTCAAGTTGAAATTATGTCGCTTACGCCTGAAGAATGCACCAGAATACTTACAATGCTGGAAACCGGCCGGAGTCAGCGCAATACAGCCAGGACTGTCGGTGTGTCGCTGTCAACAGTACAAAGAGTTCTCCGACGTTACGAAGAAACTGGTTCTAACCTACGCAGACCAGGAACGGGCAGAACCAGGTGTACCACAGCACGAGAAGACCGATACTTGGTGAACACCATGCTTCGAAATCGCTTTCTCACAGGAACTGAACTCACAAATCAGTTTCGACGCCTCGGAGGAAGTAACCCAAGTGCATGGACAGTAAGACGTCGGCTTGCTGAATCTAACTTAAAACCCCTTAGACCTGCAAACGGCCCTAAACTGGAGCGTGGGCATCGTATTTCAAGACTAAGATATGCCCAGAGCCACGTAAATTGGAGTATTGAAGATTGGTCAAAAGTTATGTTCTCCGACGAATCAAAATTTATGCTCTACAAGCACGATGGAAGACACAGAGTGTATCGAAGACCAGGGGAAAGATTCAAGCAAGCATGCATCGAAGAAAAAGTAGCCTACGGTGGTGGGTCTGTACTTGTGTGGGCCGGAATTTCTTCTGAAAGTCGCACAGAGCTGGTGATCATAGAAAACGGCTCTTTAACTAGCGTAAGATATGTGGAAGAAATCCTCAATGATCACGTTGGTCCATTTATGGTCAATTTAGGTGAGGATGCTATATTTATGCATGACAATGCCCGACCTCATACAGGTAGGATTGTGAATGACTACCTTCAAGAGATGAACATTACTCGTATGGAGTGGCCAGCGCGCAGCCCGGATATCAACCCGATCGAGCATGCTTGGGACGAGCTAGGCAGATGCGTAAAACAACGAAACCCTCCCCCAATCACGCTTCGTGAGCTCAAATTTGCTCTCACAGAGGAATGGGAGAATATTCCCCAAAATCGTATAAGGAACTTGGTGTACAGCATGCCAAACCGCGTAAACGCAGTAATGGAAGCACGAGGAGGCAATACGAAGTATTAAAATTCAAGAAAATCGTAATAAAGTTCAAAAATTTCATGTTTCCTATTTTTGTTTTAAGGAGAGATCAGCAGTTTTTTTCTTTATGTAATTTTGTGTTAATAAAATGTATGGTGACTCATATTTTTTTAACTTTCATTTAAGGAGTATTACATTGTCTATTAAATACAATTTATTGCATTAACCTATCATTTTTAGTTTCCGAGATTTTTAACATTCTTTAAGTGACCCGGATTCATTGCTCTCGAGTGTATTAACGAACTTCTTACAGATTGCTCATAACACAAATAAATAATAATATGTAAAGATATATTATATAAATGAAATGCGGGTTTTATAATAAAGGCAATACGAAAATGTCATTACAACACAAATCTATTACGAGACCATTGACCGAACATCATGAATTTAGCAGATTACAAACTTTTAGCAAAATGAGAATGGGATCGTGTTGGAATGACGAATTTATAAAAATAGCAGACTTGGGCACCAAACTGCATGGCTGCTACTGAGAAATTCCTGATTGAAAAACCCAATAACAATTAGACCTACCTGGGAATCGAATCTGGGACCTCATGATACAAGCTTTGTTGAAAAGAAATTACCTTGTAGAAGATGTTCCATCGTTTTAAGTTATGTGCAATCATTGCAAGAGCGTGTCTTATTAAAACAATAATTCACAACGAAACGGTGTAAGAACCAGGTATTAAACATATTTATCATACTTTGTATTAAAATAATAAATATTTGCAAACTTGCATTTTGTAAGATAAAGCGAAGGAAACGCTTTGTCTCGAGAGACCGGAACCGATGTATTATGATGAAATTGAAAAGAACTCTTTGAGAATTTAGTTTTTGAAATTCCGGTAGGTTTGGTATAGAATAAGCAACATCGTAAGCTTTTGTGGCTAGATCATAACATGACGACTTGCGACATAACATCATGCCTGTGTCCTCAAAGGGTTAGGCAGATGTGTACAATACAATACAATAGTACTAAATACCTATGTATTTAGTACTATTGTATTGTATTGTATAACGGGCTGGTGTCCAAAACTCCACGTCAAAGCGCGTATTTTGCGTGCGGGTGGGAAATTATTCGATCCATCCCAATTCTCCGAGAAAGGCCAGCAGCGCCCCGATGTTGCTGACTATCTCGCAGAGAGTACCTGGGTTACCAAAGTACTTTGCCCTGTATGTTGCAACCACTGGGCAGTGCAGAAGCACGGCCTGCTATCTCGTCTTCTTCCATGCAGGCACGGCACAGGAGGCTGTGACTCCTTAGACAAAGAGGCGTATATTTAAAGAGGTGTGTCCGATAATGGTGGCTGTAACTGTGCGCAGCTGTGGTTTTTTCAACCGAAGCGCCATTTATTTAGTACTATAGAATACGAATATGTGAACTGGTGTTCTAACTTTAAATAAAAGGCCTCTCAGAGAATTTAGCTACACGTAGTTTACAATCTCAATCTTGTCCACACTTTACAAGAATAATACTCTACTGACAATCCAGTGCAAAAATCTGTTTTTTTCCTAAATTACTTTTATTTCAAAATCCTTTGTGAATCTGAATGCAGCTAAGCAGCCTACCTAATTTAAAGATAGTTGAAAGCTTTAAAACCTTACAGTACAACACACACATATCGCTAGTATTGTTAAAATAACATGTTGGCAATGGTATCATTTGGGCACAAATAAGACTCCGGGCTGACACTGAGAAATCCTTGATGAAAATCCAATAACAATTTCTGACGACCCGAATGGCGCAGCGGTAGTGAGGCTGCCTTACGTTCTTAGGGTCCCGGGTTTGAATCCCGGTAGGAGCAAATGTTTGTGTGATGAGCATGGACATTTGTTTCCGAGTCATGGATGTTTATATGTATATAATAAGTATGTATTTAAAAACAAATAGAACCTATGTAGTATATCAACTATTTGGTGTCTACAACACAAGCCTCGTTACTTAGTGTGGCACTAGATGGCGCTGTGTGTAATGTCCAGCGATATTTATTTATTTATTTAATTTGCCCGACCCGGGAAGCAAACCTAGCCATGCCTTGCCATACTCACCACCTTGCGATTGCGAGCTCTAGACCAACAAGGCACTCCTGTTTATTTCCCGTAAAAGCAGTTCAAAAGCCAAAAAAATACTGAAGACAGTTTCCCCGTGGCCTGAATGTTGGGAGCGTCTCATCTTTGTTCCTAAATCAGGTTAAAAGGACCATATTTCTTTGTATCCGGGGCTCTGACAAGAAATAGTGCCGTATTTCGCTAGGATCGTCATCTACGCATTTTCTTTCAAAGTAATGTAGGTAAGGATGCCGAATAAATGTATTGAGGTCTCTAAACTACTCTTTTTGTAAAAGCTTTAAGTAAATTAAAGTATTCTACAAAAGAATCCCTTCGTTTGTAGTTGCAATTTTCTCTTTTCTTTCTCTGAGTTTTTGCTTCCATCATAAAGATTAAAACGGCAGTGCTATCTTCGCAAAGATCTTCTGAACTCCGTTATTTATAAACAGTATTTCTTGTAGTCTCTGTTAGCATAATCATTCTGACATAAAAATTGAGCATTTCTCTTGATAGAGCGCTGCTTTTCCTATACCTGCTAAAAATTTAGGCAGTTCAAAACCATTGTATGTATTGTTTTTCACTAGTGGGGAACAAAGCATTTAGTCATGAATTTTTTTGTTTATCTAATACTTCTTTTAACATAATTAATAAGTCCTCGCGCCCTAAATAAATATTACTGGACATTACACACAGCGCCATCTAGTGCCACAATAAGCAACGAGGCTTGTGTCGTGGACACCAGTTAGTTGATATACTACATAGATACGTTTTGTTTGTAAATACATATAAACATCCATACTCGGAAAAAAATGTCCATGCTCATCACACAAACATTTGCTCCTACTGGGTTTCGAACCCGGAACCCTAAGAACGTACTACCGCTGCGCCATTCGGCTCGTCAAATACTCTTTTACCCACTTTTTACATACTACTAAATGTTGCTCCTTCAGTAGACTCGATTCAAGTTAGATTGCTATCGACAAGCTTAGAGGAAGAAAAATTAATATCGACATATAAATTACCATGAATTCAACACGTGAATCCAGACCCCTAGTATCGTATTGCTCAGTACTTACTAACTGGGTTGCGTAGATCAGAAAGGCAGTCTGACCTTCAACTGCACGTGGTGGACTGGAAGCAGACCCCAACACAGTTGAGAAAAGGCCAGGCTGATAATGATGATGATTCTAGATTCTGTAATTTACAAATTCTTCTTGAATACACTGCCACTTTGAAAGGATGCTTTGTCGCCTTAACAAAATTAAATTAATTGTAGCGCTAGCGCCGGGACCCCGTCTTCAGAGAACCAGATTACTTGGAATCCTACAATTAACTCGCGCAAAGCTCTTATATTGTAAATTCAGTCTGACGCCGCCTACGTGACAGACTACTGTTCAGATTAAAGCGTTAGGCACTGATTGTTGCTATATGGATGCTGTTTTGTGAACTAAATTCGGTTCCGAGTTTTGAGTTTTGACCTTTAAAAAATATCCTCGTCCTTATTAGTGATAATGTATCCAGATTTATTGTCTCTATCAGCTATCTAATTTAAGTTTGTCTTTCCTTTCTGTTATTCCATATTTTTCACAGTCAGATGCAATCTGAAGCTTTTTATTATCTGATGTTACTTATCTATCTTTTATCTATCTAACATTGTGCGACGAAAGTATCAATTTTTATATCTAAGTTTTCATTTCACAAGATAGAGAAGATGTGGAAGAAAAACGGGGAGACCTTTGTCCAGCAGTCGGTCAAAATTAAAGGTAAAAGACGTGTTAATTTCTGCATACAAAATGGTAAAATTTTGCTACACAGATAACAATATAAATTCTTGTAAAACTTACCTTTTTTTTCGGATGGGAAATCATTAAATAAGTACTCCCGCTCTAAGCGGAGCAGGCGGGAGTGTCAGACTTTTACTGACTAAAACCCATCCATGTTCCTTCATCGCCCTTTGTGTTCCGGGGCCACGGTATCTCTTTCGAACAGTCCCGCAGCCCAAAAAAAACTCACCTTCACTTTGATACTTTATAGTGTAATCTCTAAAACCAACGAGGGTCTAATTATGAATGTGTTTCAGTGACTGGGTCAAAAACATTTATTTCCCAGATATTTTAAAAAGAAACCGCCGCCCGAAATACAAAACAAAAATGTAATATAAACCGACGGATCTCAAGAAGCTCATACTAAACTATCACGATCCAAAGTGTTCTATCTCCAAAACATGCCACAAATAATATTCCGTAATGAAAATATGTCTAGTCAAAGTAAGAGGGACCTACTACGCACGTGATCAGCATATGTTATAGCCAACAGATTTCGCGAGGATCTAGTCAAATTATATCCGAAATCCACCTCGTCTTGTAGAGATTTTGGTAGCTTGTAGGTTTCGTAATGTAAATAAGCTGTCAAGTATAGTTCTTAACTTATGATATGGACTTAGATATTCTGTGCTTAAAAGCTTTTTGGTTGCGTAAAGGCTTTGAATCAAAGTGACATGTAAACGTGTGAAGATACAAGAATCTTGTTTATTTTATACTTTTGGTGTTTCAAGGTGGGAATACTTTCGTATGCTACATATAAGATACATTACCTACTACATATAAAATACATGTATTTTTTTGGAACAGTCTTTAAATTATACTTCAATATGCATTGAACATGATCTAGACGCGCATCACGAAGGCTGGTTCGAGGTAGCGCAGAAAAAGAGTACCTGGAAGGATATGGCGGAGGCCTTTGCCCAGCAGTGGGACATACAATGCTATTGAAAATAAAACATTGAAGTATTGTCCACCGGTATGACTTTGCTGAGTATAGGCCTCTAAAACTCCCAGTATCATACGACCTTCCGGATCTATTTAGCCATAGATGTCATCGTCTACCTGACTGAATGATTTCCCGAAACCCAAACAGCTGACGCCAAAATGTGGCGGGATAGTTGTCGCCATGTTTTTGAAAAATTACTAGGTAGAGATTAGTACCGAGTCATTAAGAACTACAATAACAATATAATAACTCTTAATAAATTTTGTAGATCTTTGGCAGTTGTTGCAGGTAGTCAGTAGTCGAAAGTCTGACTACCAGATCTTTAAATAACTTTTACCTCTCTTCTTCTTTTATTTTTTTTTTTTTTTTTTTTATTTTTTTTTTTTAACTTTTAAATAACTGGTTTGTGGAACTCAGATAGGCAGTCGCTCCATGTAAAATACTGGATTCAGCTGCATCCGGTTAGACTGGAAGCCGACCCCAACATACACTGACCTGCAAAAGCAAAAATAAGTACTACACTTTTAAAATTTAAATTTTTCCCAAACTATAGAAATTAGAGATTTAAAATAAAAATACGTTATAAAGCAATTTTTATCAGCTCTCTTTGAAACTATATACAAAATTAAACTATTTTTCGAGTCCTTTTTGTTTCGAAAGTATATTATCTTGTGTACATAGAAAGTTATTGCAATTTTGAAAGTGTGATACTTATTTTTGCAGGCCAGTTTAGGTGGAACAATGCGAGGCAGATGATGATAATGGAATCCATTAAAGATTCTTTATTTTGTCTAAGTCGGCCTTGATCCCCTGAAACACTTAGGTTGCCATAAGAAGAAAACATAAGAACTTAATACATTCTTTGCCAATTTATCAGCACAAATATTATCAAGATTGTCTCCAAAAGCTAATCAAAATTGTTCCTGTGTCAAACGAGCTTTTCCGACATTTGTAGGTAATTTCGTGCGTACAATCACCGTACCGTGAATAAATAAGGATCAAACGCTGTAAGGGTCATACTTGTATCATATTTCTTTGATGTCAACGGTATTATTTGGCCGATGGTCACATTTCTGGAGTAACGTCTTACATTGTAACGTGTAATGTGAAGATTTTTCATTGAGATGAAAGGAGCCTTCCCGTTCTGTATTAGCAAAGGCGCTTGTGTGTTGAAGTTATTTTTGAATTGTCCTGTTTAAGGCGTCTATATTAGGAAAAGGTTTAAATTTAATTAAAATTACGAAATAATAATTATCCTTTGTTGGTTCTGCGAAATATTATGTCATTTTGTCCTATTAATGTGTTATGCAAAATTAGCAACAAAGATCTTAATAATGTGCCATTGTTTTTTACGGTTGAAGAACAAGATATCTGGCAAATTTGACGAGTAATAGAGAAGAAGAAGAAGACATGCTGCGCCGACACCTAATTAATTGGGACAAGGGCAAGAGAATGATGATGATGATGATGATGATGATGATGATAATGGTGATTATCTGGCATTTGTTACTGGGGCTTTTTATCAGGGATTTCTCAGTAGCAGTTACGAAGTCATGGAGTCAGGATTTCAGGGGAGTTTCAGTGGGCTCTGGAGTATAGTATTACTCGTCCCCGGTACTAACTGGGTGGTGGAGGTCAGATAGGCAGTCGTTTCAGGTAAATTACTAGTATTCAGTTGCATCCGGGGTCGACTTCCAGTCTAACTGGAAGCCGATCCCAACATAGTTGGGAAAAGGCTAAGCAGATGATGAGTCACAAAGTCAGAATTTATGCCCAATAGATGGCAATAGGCTCGCCCCCTATAACATGGGACTTAAACATAACTGTTGAAATGTACTATTAGGTACCTACACCTAAGTTAGCCTTTTATTTTTTTCTTTTTTTCTCGATGTGGAAATCCTCAATGGGTGACCTCCGCCCTGGGGGCAGCGGAGGGGTCTGTCAGACTCGTACTGACTAAAACCACACCGGTGTTCCATCGCACACTTGCGTCGGGGGGACAGCGGGATCTGATGCGACTTTTGCTGCCCCGGACTAGTGCCGGCCCGCTTGACCTGCGGGCCTCGTCCACGTCAGGTGTAGAACTCCCCCCGCTACGTCTAGGAGAGGCGCGCGTGGACCACGACGCGCCGCCGTCTCGGATCCAGTGTGATGGGGGGCGACGGATGTCCGACCTATACACCTAAGTTAGCCTTTTAGTGATTACAGCCGTGACGTTATGCTATGTTAATTATTTAGCAGGCTAGATCTAATGTATGTTATACTTAAGTCTAGTTTATAAATAATTCACAGCTAGCAACTAAAACAAAATATGTAGATCTCCAATTAACGAAAAATAGTATCTGAAATACTCCGAACAAACACAGGAAAGCCGATTCGAACCTTAATGGTCTACAGAATCGCTACAGAATTCAATAACATTGGCAAAACGATTCGTAGAAAATTCAATAAGACTGAAATTGAGAGCCGGTGAAGTAATATCGTGAAAACCCAATTCCCCTCATTAGAAACGCGTTCAAATTCAAATGGGGATGAAAAAAACCCCGGCGCCTTTTCCGGGCACCCGACTGGCGATTGGCTATTCAAAACAATTTTCGAGTCCGATTAGCCAACCGAGATATCGATGAGTTTATATCGAAATTTTATTGGAAAGGCCTGATTAAATTAGGGAATGATAAGGTTTTGACAATATCGGGTTTTACTTTGGTTCACTGACCTGAGCACGGCTGCTTATGTTTGTCAATTAGAGCTTTTTACACTGACTATGCGAAGCTCATTCGCTTTTAGATATCTACATCGTACAAAATCGCTATCATTAGTAGCAATATTTGGCAATATTTCATTAATTTTGTATAACCACATCGCTCATTCACAAAACCAGCATAAATTAATTACCTACACATCATTATCGAACCTCCAAACAATACCTACACAAACAAGACAAAACAATACAATTGATTGATACGTCTCTTTGACATACAGCTCCCCGCTTCGTTAAATAACAAAGGAAGCCGGCAAACCTCAAATTAGCCGCCTCTGCGGTAAAATCATAAAGTCGTAAATACATATTTATGCGTTTTCAAAGAGCTTGTGTGTTGTATCTCATGACAAAGCCTTTCAGCTTCATTAAGTTCGAGTACGAAAAGCTTTGGAAAAAAAACCCGCCATCCTTCTTTTGAAGGGGAATAAAAATTGCCTATTGAAAGCGGACCATTAATGCGATAAATGCTGATACATTGAAGCTCGACGATTGGCTCTTATTATGTAAACTGAGCATACTAATTGGTTGTTGAATTGTATGCACTGGAGGATAAACTCGAGAGGCGGACGGTGAAGCTTCAAAAGGATATTCGGAAACGGTAAGTCGGGGTACCACTTTTATATGCTGGAGGATCATTTACTTCAAAAATGTTACTTTATGGAGCATCATTTACATAACATCATCATCAAGGGTTAAGTAGAGTTGTACACCTTTTTTTTCCGGTTGTGAAATCATCAAATGACTCCCCCCGCTCTGGGCGAAGCAGGAGGGAGTGTCAGACTCTTACTGACTAAAACCCATCCATGTTCCTTCATCGCCTTTGTGTTCCGGGGCCACGGTGTCTCTTGCAGAATTGTACACCTAGTACTACATTTTCGCCAGTTCAATAGCAAAATCTTTCAAAACATCATTTACTATGGAAAAGCTAGAGCAGCCTTGTAAGTAGGTTTTAGATTATTTAAGGCTCCAGTATTTAGGGCAACAAACAATTTTTTATGCCTAATCCAATAAATAGTTTTCTACCTACTTCTAACTCTAAAATTCAAATTATTTAATGAACTATCACACCTACACATGCACTTTAAACAAAATCGTCCTCTACATTTTATTGCTAAAATAACCGCGACCTAGATATGCGTACACGCATCGATTATGATGACTAAGTTAGTGTTGCCACACTATCAGAGTTCATCTGCCGCCCACTGGCAGATTCCTGCATATATGATACTCCTCTGACATTCAAGTTCGGTCGAACAATCGTTCGATCAATACGGTAAACTTTCGTAATACGAATTGGTGCTAAGATACAATACGTGTTAGGATAGTATAAGAAATATCTTTATTAAAACAGTAATAAGATTATTTGGTAATCGTCTTGCAACAAAGGAGCTTGGGCGTATGATTATGTCGATGGATTTATTTTTCTTTACAAATGAGAGTAATTTTCGATGTATTCGTTTTTAATATAAACAACGTTGTTTGGGTAAACTATGAGTGACAATCGTAGCACCAACAGATTACCGTTGATGAAATAGCACATCTTCCTTTTTCAACCATTTCTTGCAGTTCTTACTATTCATCATCTACTGAACACATGAATCACCGTAGAGACACAATAGTACATTGTTACCCAAGGGGTGAAAGTAACTTATTTAGTCCCGAGACGGGGTTTGGTGCCCGAGCGCAGCGAGGGCGCTAATAGTTCGAGGGACTAAATAAGTCTTTAACCCGAGGTAAACACTGTGCTTTTCATTACGAATACAAGGAAAATAATAATAAAAACATGAATCAACTCGAAAAAAAAATGAAGATCGGATTGCCGCTTTCCCGCCTATTTTGTTTTTTTTTTTCTATGGCCGACCAGCTATTCAGCCATTACCTATTTTTCATTTTGATCATCGAAAAAATGGTAAATATTTTGCCCAAATCTATGTTATTTTAAAGAAATAGTTGAAACTTATTATAATAAAGTTATTTAAAAAATATCAATTTTTTAATTAATACTTAACTTTGTTATTTCAATTTTACATCGTGGCTGTATAGAAAGTTGGAACATGGTTCAATAGAAGAATGAACAATTTTTGTTTTATAATTTGACAGTTGTCAGTTTAAAACGATTCTCCCTAGGGCTGAAAAGTATTACTTTCAACCCGCTCCTCAGGCAACTTCAGACCTACTTTCAGAGTATGAGTAATGAAAACTGACTATACATTTATCGAGGTATTGTGCCATTATCTTACTCCTCGTTTACCAATAAGAAGGCCTTACAAACAGTACTAAAAAAAAACACTTTTTCTTTGTAATTTTTGTCCTTAAAGAAAAGTAATATAATGTAATTTCCAAAACAAACATTTGCTTTCGCATCGCGTAATAAATTGTGTGCACCTTAATTAGCCATTCAGAAAACACGCTAATTAGTGAGCTACGCCTTTCTTATAGCTGACAAGTATCAAGATACTGCTAATAAAGGAAAATTAATGTAGTAAAGTTATATTCGATAAAGGTATACAAAATCAGGTGCAAAGTTTCTTTATCATTATTCAATTTAAGTCGTCGTGTGCCCCAAATACAAACGCCTACAAAGAGAAAAATTGGCTAAGGCATTCCAAGTTTCTCGAGGTAGTGATGGGCGTGGTCACAAGTAGTACGGTAGTTCTCACTAACGTTAACTGTCAGATACCATAAAAGGCGGTAACAATTGAAAGCGAGCAGTTACTACCTCATACCAAATAAAAAACCAATACATAGTGCTGCGAACAATAAAGTGAGCCAGCGCAAAAGTACGTCTCGCTCTGTGCATACACGCTCACCCGCACACATTTACATTAAACTACAATGAAACTACGTCTCAATAAATGTACATATGTTTACGAAACCGGCCTCACTTCCATGTTCGCAGTGTTTCGTCTTAACTTTTTTATTTAGTCTGAGGTTACTACACGCAAGGCTTGGTTATTGGTACCAATGTACTGGCCAGAATAGTGACATAATCAGCTCAAATGCGGGACCAACAGGATTCTACAAGTGTAATTCGGATTAGAAACTTAATTTAACGGGTAGTTCAATCGTATCACTGAAATGCATACCTTCGGAACTTCCATCAGGATGCTGATGATGTTGGGCTGATTCCGAGGAAATAAATAGCGAAAAAGTCGTGTCCGAGGCCGATTTTACTAAGTGAGACAAAATATTTATGGCAGTGCACGCTCGACCAAAAGCTCTTTTTACGTCTCTTCCGAGATGTCTCGTAAAGCAAAATGATTAGGCAAGTGAGGAACACTTAGGCAGGGTAAGCGCTACTATGCACACTGTTGCACTTGCCCTGCCTTGGAAAGTCTCGGCGAGAGTCTTCTTCTTTATCGTGTGGTTAGTGCCTTTTTTTATTTTTTAGGATGGGAAAACATCAAATAAATCCTCCCGCTCTGGGCGGAGCAGGAGGGAGTGTCAGACTTTTACTGACTAAAACCCATAATCCATTTATTGGTGTGATTTTTGGTACATTTTACATGAGATCTTAAGTAATAATAAATATCCCATCCATGTTCCTTCCTCGCCCTTTGTGTTCCGGGGCCACGGTATCTCTTTCGAATAGTCCCGCAGCCCTGGCAGGCTTCGGCCCTTGCGGGCCCTCATATTGCGGCATATTGCTGACTCTCTTTAAGGCGCGCGTGGAACACGAACGCGCCATCGACACGGCCTGTCGTCATGAGACGGAAGGACGGCGAGCTAGCCCATAGCTCCCCATCCACAGGCCCGCGCCTATGGCGGCCGGAAGCCACTATGTGGCCCCCGACGCCCAGGGCGTCTCTCGCGGCGGCCGGGACGTGTGGATCTTTCCCTATCACGTTCCGCCACCTCCTTCGCTAGCATGACTGCTTCGCAGAAGGAGGTGACGGCGTCCCATTCCGTCTCGCTCCGGACCATGGATTACACCAGGGCCGGGAGCGAGAGGTCGCCGCCGCCGATCGCCGCTTCGAGGACACGGCGGTGCTCCGCCCAGGCGGGGCACACCTCCACAGTGTGCTCTACCGTGTCCTCCGGTCGATCCTCGCAGTGATAGCACCCGGGCGTTTCCTCCCGCCCGATTCGGTACAGGAACTTACCGAAACATCCGTATCCGGTAAGAACCTGCGTCAGGCGGAAGATGAGGACGCCGTGGCGTCTCTCCAGCCACTCCTCAAAGAGGGGACTTATCGCCACTATTGTGGCGTGCCCTGCACGGGGTTGCGATAGTCGCTCTCTCCATGTCGCCATGAGATCCCGCCGGAAGTCCGTCCGCTGAGCGACAATTTGCCGCGGGTGTGGTTAGTGCCTATGCTAGAGTTTCTATGCCGCCCATGGGCCTCTAACTTGGCTTAACATGCCGTCGAGAAAATCTCTCAGGTATGCTGGTTTCCTATGACTTGGCAGTCCAACGGTCACATCACTAGACTATCACTGCTCTCGACGAAACTGTACAGCCATCTTTACATGTTACCAAAATATTGCAATCCCAAATAATTCCTCCCAACATTCGTCCCCATTTCATCTTCCCATCACCAGCTATTAGATTTGCTCACAATTTTCCTAATAAGTCGGCAGAAGGTATAAGGTGCACAATAAAATGTCCGTGTAATTTTAGTGTATCGCAATTCGTACATTAGTGTGGCAGGTGCGAACGTTGCCGTTTCGGGAGAAGATTCTGGAATGTTTTACGTAACTGCATCGGATCTTGATTTTGAAAGATAGTGTTTTTGGTGCGATAGAAGATAAAAAAGAGATGTTAACTTAGAATTTAATCAAACGAAAAACATTTAAATCAGGTCAAGCAATTGTGTCCAAAACAATTATTTTTACTTATTAGATGATTTGTATTCAGGTTTTTTTTTTCTATTTCATTCTGCTTTTGGAATTTAAAGCGCCTGCAATAAAAAAACTATGCAGTCGGCATTTTTCGAAAGTTCTGATATAATATTCGGAGACTAATGAGTCATTAATACGAATCAATAAACATGAAATGTATGCAAAAAGTCATACGTTACTGCAGATTATTCAAACAAATCAATATAAGCGCTGGAATCTGGCTCATCGCCTGAACAGCTGTCAATAAAGCAACCATTCTCACAGCTGCAGCAACACTTGTTAACGTTCCAAAATTAATATCACCGATGATAAACAAACACCTATAAAACATTACATGCATACTGCGTGTAGAAATTTATGGTGATGTTTAAGAATGGGCAACAAACTATCAAACTCAACTTTTTTTCCATGAGATCATTCCATACAAAACAGCACTCGACTCAAATGTATAGCACAGCTGATTTATTTTTTCGTGAGATCGATGTTGGTCTCATGGAGAACATTAGCAAAAGTGGTTCAGTATGATGGTCAGTTCCACAGCCTCAAATATGGCCACGCATTGCCATACACGCTGTATGATCATGCTTTTTCCTACATTATCGTCACGGATGTCTCAAACTTCACATATTGTATATTGACGCCCACGCCCATTGGTCGTGAAAGATCAGACGCAACGTTTGGTTAGCAATCATCCAATCAATCGGCCACTTAGCTATACACTGCTGAATCTGTAGGTACTACACTTATCTGATCTCTGTGGAATAATTCAATAATAATAAACAATTTTTGTCTTTAGGGACCTAGGTTTAATTAAAAATTCAACCTCCAGAAGTATCATAGTTCTTGGTGAGTCAAGCTGTTAAATTGCAAATATTTATTGGGTTTGACAAAACATATGCACAAAGCAAAATGTGTACTTCTCAAAATAGCACTTCTCAAAATGAGCACTTAACAAAATAAGCACTTCTCAAAATGAGCACTACTCAAAATGAGTGTGAATTTTATCACAATGGATTAAAATAAAAACCGTTTGGCTTACTATATTTTTTTATAATTTTGCACGATTTTTAGGACGATAACATAATTATATTGATAGTATGATTGAAAATGTTAGGCAAAACTGTAAGCAAAAAGATATCCAATTTGATAAAAAATATAACAAACTTTTAGTTAAATTAGAAAATAATGATGTTTCAGTGCCAATCCCCGTGAAAAATATTATTTTCTTACAATACTTGAGGTAATTTTTTTTTTTTTCAAAAATATGTATAATTGACATGCTAAAAATCAGGCAAAAAAAATATATAGTTAGCAAGCGGTTTTTATTTTAACCCATTGTGATAAAATTCACACACTTATTTTGAGTAGTGCTCATTTTGAGAAGTGCTCATTTTTTTATGTGCTCATTTTGAGAAGTGCACATTTTGCGAAATGCACATTTTGCGAAGTGCACATTTTGCGTCAAGTGCACATTTTACATTGTGCACATTCTGCGTCAAACCCGTCAAAACACTCAAAGTCCCTCAAGACGATCAAATTAATTGTGATGGAATGTAAAGTCAGAGAAATGAAATAAATAGCAAATTGATTGCCAGCATAAAGTATTTGAATATTCAAAACACATTAGACAGTTCTTAGACACAAGTATGAAATGGTTGTAACCATGCTATAACACAGCAAATTGGCATAGTGTGTCTATTTGATAGACAGATAATGTCCCAGAGTTTTTTTTTTTCATACTCATTGCTTTTTTGTATAACTTGCTATAAGACATGAATATGATCCATTGTTGAGAAATCTCTTGGCTGATTTTGAAAAAAAAAATACTATTCGGCATTTGTGGACTACAATAAGGCTTTCGACTCTCTCTGGCACACACACATTTGGAAAACGCTGCGATCACAAAGAGTACACCCAAAGTATATTAGGATAATAGAAAACTTATACAAAGAATCAACATCAAAAATCCAAACAGAAAGGAAAGGACGAGCGTTCAAAATAAAAAAGGGAGTGCGACAAGGACCCCCTTTCACCTAAATTGTTTTCAGCGGTATTGGAACACATATTTAGAAATATTAATTGGGATACATTTGGAATAAATATAAACGGTGAGAAGCTTAACCACCTGAGATTCGCAGACGACCTGATTCTGCTCAACGAAAACCAAGAAGGCTTAGAAATAATGCTCACTCAACTGGTAAGAGAAAGTAAGACTGTAGGGCTGACTATGAACCGAGACAAAACAAAAGTAATGACAAATTACATAAGAACACCTATCTTTATAAATTCTAATCAGATAGAGTATGTAGAAGAATATACATATTTAGGACAAACGATTGCACCGGAAAATCAGATGCAGAAAGAAATAAATATCCGAATAAGTAAGGCTTGGAAAAGATTCTGGTCCCTCAAAGATATGATGAAGAACTCACACGAACCCCTAAAAGACAAAACTACTGTATTCATCTCATGCATACTACCATGTTTAACCTATGGAGCACAAACCTGGGCCCTCACTAAGAAGCAGAGTAGAGCACTAAGAGTGTGCCAAAACAAAATGGAAAGAAGCATTCTAAACATCAAGCTACGGGACAAAATCAACTTAAAAAATATAAGAAGCAGGACAAAAGTTATAGATGTCACATACACAGTGAAAAAACTTAAGTGGAAATGGGCAGGCCATATGATAAGAAGTAAGAGGAAAAAATGGACAAAGGATGTTACTGTATGATACCCTAGAGATGGAAAAAGACGGAAAGGACGTCAAAAAATAAGTGTTAATATTAAACAAATAGCCACAACAACATGGCAAAGAAAAGCCACAAATAGGGAAATATGGGAAACTCTAGGGGAGGCATATGCCAAAGGGCAAGCTGATAATAACGTTACCGATGTCGTGGATTAAATTAGTAATTATTTAAATTAGTAGCATGTTATATTAAAGTGATATTAAAAGTGAGTAAGAATTATTATAAAATTATGTTAAATAAAAATGATTGAAACTTTATATAATAAAATGTAATATTAATAGAATCTAATTTAATACAACTAAAATTATCTTTTACATAGTAATAAATAATATTTCTTAAATTAATAGCATGATAAATTATAAAACGATGTATTATAAAATGGTCAAATGTATTTATGTTATCAGAAATAAAGGCTATTTGAATTTGAATTTGAATATCCCAGAGTGTAACTTCATTTGTACCATTCATAGACCAAATGTTTTTAAAACATCAGCTTTCAAGCAGCAGCTGTTTCTGCACTATCTATCAAGATAGTGCAGAAACTCTATCAGGCCGGACAACTGCATTATCTTAAAACTGCTATAAAAACATTTCCTGTCAATTACGAAATGATACAATGACACAGTTGTTATTATTTATAACAAAACTGATGACGAAGATTAAAATGATTTACTTCCGTAATTATTTTTGATAAATCTGTTCATTAGCCAGCTGTTTAGTCGCCAATTTTAGAGTGGTTGCTAATAGAAACAAAATGTTGCCAATGTCAATGGCAGGTTGTGGGGCAAACAACTGGCAATGTGCCACTGTGTAGTAGCGGTGCTTTCGAACCTAACACGCTAATGTCAAGTGATGTTCACGCATTTGGTATTAGGCTGTTGTAGTTTGTAGCTGAAGATTAACGACACGAGTATACATCTATTAGAACCCAAGCTATTTATAGAACAGACCATAATAGGCATGACGACAGTATCAAAAAAGTGCAAATCTATTTAGTCCGTCAGTTAGAGTATTGGAAATTAATGGGCACGTATTTTTTGTTTTTGTAAATCAATGAATATTGACAACGATAAAACGCATCAAAACTCGGTAGTATGGGCTCGTGACGTCAGAACTAGCTAAAAATTTTACCATGGCGTGACGTATTGAGAATTTTAAAAGCGTCGTATCTTCGTCAATTTTGGTTTACGTAACAAAAGAAAAAACACAGGTCAAATATTTTTTGATAATCTAAGTGACGGACTAATTAGTTTTTATTTGTCGTCTCGCCTATTTGATTAACGCAGCGTTCAATAATATCTACTAAACCGCAACTTGTCGCTTACTAACTTGGCATCACGTGTATGTGTCGTTAGTCAACCAGTGTTTATGGATCTGTAGTGTCTCTCTTACATATGGCTTCAGAGATTGTGCATGATTGTAAAACACGACAGAGCAGTAGTTAGATAACCTACACCTTGTTCTTTAAGTACCTACTATTTTGCGAAGATTTTTGTATGAAACGTGGCGTGCCTCACTTCCACCATTTTATTTTACTGTCAAAATAGCGGCCACGTACAAATCTTCTATTACGTATCATTAGCTGGAATCAATACAAACAAGTTTTGTATGAGACAAAATCTTCTAAAGCGTCACGTTTTCGAGTTAAATAGGTTTAATGTAATGTTCAAAACAATGTAAATTGTTTATGAATAAATAAATGAATGAATGAATGAATGCGAGGCCACTGACACGTGAAGTTAGGCAAGCCAAATAATTCAGAGCCCTTTAGATCTAAATTCAACTGACTTTTCCATCAAATGCATTGCAAGCAGATTCACTATGAGTGGAAGCTTTAGCGAAAGTCTATCCTTGGTCCAACGTCCTTTGTCGCCTTGATATCGCAGCCACGTACTTCACACTACACAGAATAAGGCTCCCGTTGCATATTTTAATGCGCAACCGAATGCGACGAAGCGTGAAATGGAAATCTTTCGGGATCGTAACTGCCTGCCTTAACTGCAGCGCAATATCGGAATACTGTTTTGGAAAAAATATGCTATCAAGGATATTGCCAAGCACTTTTACAATATTCTGTGTAAGGGATTTTTAAATTAATTTTAGAGTTCAGCTTTGCTGTGAAGATGGTTATGCTAAACGCTATACGTGGTCAAGTATTTGTCAAGACTTGAGGAAAATTGATTTTAGAAGGATGTAGGTTTTACTTACAAAGTACATGATGAAGCAAACGAATGATGAAGCTTTTAAGCATCAACAGTGTATACGACATATGAACGACAGCAGTTGAACACAAGATTAATAATTAATTATTTAATAAGAAAACAGCATGTTTTCGACACAACACATCATCTAAATTTTATTTGTTTTGTATTATAAGTTTTTTTTTTATTATTTGTCCTGTTATGAGAGCAATACATTTTTTTTTTCCTTTCAACAGACAATAACATGGAATATAAACATGATGCCCTAAGTGAACAATTATGAGCTGCGAGGACTTATCAGTAGATGGCCTTCCACTTAACATAAATAGGCTATCTGCCAGGCCTCTCAATTTGCCCAAAGCGTAGTGTACCTACCTAAATAAACTATTATACATAATATGTAGGTACTTATAAGGGGTACAAACGCAAGGAAGTACAAGTTGCAGTCAATATGTCCTGTTTCCTGAACTTGTTTTTTTCTTTTCAGTTTTTATTTAAAGTTATTGGTTATTTTTTAAGCAGTCGGGATTTTTTTATTTTTTATTTAACAGTTTTTAGTTACTTTGATATACCATTTTAAAATCCTCATGATGAGCCCTTTATCGAACCGAAACATTTGAATTTGGCGCAAATAATCCGCCAGTTTGTTTCTTTTTTTATTTTGATATATCCAATGCCACTTTCACAGTAAATACAAATCTAACGACACCACTCAAGCTAAAATCCATCGAGCCGTTCAGGCCACAGAGCGTGCCAAACAATTATACATACATACTTACATACATACATACATACTCTCGAAAAACATAACCCTCCTTCTGGCGCAGTCGGGTAATAAAAAGACACACAAACTCACGCTTTTTCCCATTGGTATAGGCAGAAACTACAGAGTAGGTACCACCAGCTACGATCCTCCTTTTGCCTCGTTCGCGTCCATACATCTGGTTTTACGTACGCCCTCACGTGCTTTCCGAGGTACGGAGGAAACTCGGTACCTATGTAATGATGGTCATCCACGGTCCGAACCAGGCAAACGCTGCTTAACCTTGAAGAACGACCCATGCGACTGTTATAAATCCAAGAGCTCCTCCCAACCGTAATTTAATTAATATAACAAATACCTAAATAGCAGTTACTTATACTTAACTTTTCCAATAAAAACACTTTTCACTGCAATGCAACTAACAAAGTAATCAATAATATTATTCCTAGAATTGTTGAAACTTTGCACGAAGGTACAATTAGTGCCCAGAGCACAGAAACACTGAAATTACAAACCAATCACGTACAGATGCCAATGCAAACAATATGAACGTTAATGAAAAATAAACAACGCAATTTTTAATATAAACCTACTGTTTCTCATAGTTTTCCTCTAAAATAAGTGTGTGAAACAACAACAAAATAAAAATACAAAACAAATTGTATTTAGAACAAATAATACAAGCAATAATTAAATAAATAAAATAATAGTAATAATAGAATAGAATAATAATAGAATTGAATAGTAGTAGTAGTAATAATAGTAGTATAATAGTAATATATTATAATTTAATTTATATTTTTTTAAATTATTATATTTTATGTAAGTTTTTCCCGTTAGTACAATATTTAGATAAAATAGATACTATTAACTACTATAAAAGGGCCAGAAAATAGTTTTCCGATGTCATTCTATAGTAGGTACTGCTTAATCCCGCCATGATGATGCCGAGGTATTCCCAATAGTACCTACACCAACTTTTCGCCAGTAACGTTTAAGTCGTATATAATAGGGGGCGAGCCTGTTGCCATCAAACGGGTGCAAATCCAGACTCCGTGGATGCAAAAACCCCATAACACTTTGTCCGACCCGGGAATCCAGGAAGTCATGCTCAGCAATCGCGCTTGTGAACACTGGACAAACGAGGCAGTCAATTTAATTGTTGTAATTTTCCTAAAATACAACTTCGGTACTCCTATAACCATCTAAACTTCGTTAGCGAGTAACACTACGTCGTGGTCGCTCGCTAGTTAAAATAATATAGAACCTTCTCTTTCACATTATATCCATCAAAATTATTCTTCTATTTTAACGTACGCCTACGTGTACATTGAAATTCTTTAAGTATTGTGGTGTTCTGCGTACACTAGTTAGGGTTTAGAGTAAAACCACCATATATCAGTGTGGTGTCTTTGTTCAGGGTTGTACAAATAAAACACTGTTTCCAATATTACGGCGTTAGACGTGCTGTCGCTACGACCGTTCAGACTAGACAGAGCTCGGTACATTGGCCCGCGCTCCCTCTAGCGTGCATCCCCACCACAGCACGCATAACTCATTTATTAAACACCACATCTCTTCTTTACAAAATATAAAGAAATAATAATAAGATATTTTATCTTATTTTTCCTATCTGAATGATTGGTTGATTTTGGTTCTTTTGTTTTTAATATTCATTTTATTGGTTGTTATTGTTATTTTATTTCTGAATGATTTATGACTTTTGTTTGATTGCCATCACTCACTGATGATTTTAATATGAATTATTTGAATTACGCATGTTCATCTTTTCATCACTTTTTTTTTTTTTTTATGTTTATTAACACTAACAAAATTCACTTATCCTAAGATACATTAACACACTAAAATAAAGACTTTTTGTTAGGCTAGCAGTTCGCCTTTCAAAGCTTACAAAAGATTAAACTGCAAATAACATATTAACACACAATAATATGGGTCTTTATTGACAAATGTGCAAATTGTTTAGTTAATTATAATTCACTGCTTTTGTTTGCTTGTTTGTATAATTTGTAACTTGTGTTTTAATAAATTGATTTATTTATTTATTTGCTTATAAAATAAATGGCTGATTTAATCTTAACTTATTTGCTCATAATCAAGTTATAGTAAATTTTGAACTTCTCGAGTGGTTTAAATGAGGTTATTTTTTCCAGTTCGTCTTATTTATTATTTTCTTTGATTCCCAATGAAATGGAACTCATTTATAACTGACAGGTAGAAGAATTGTTCCATAAAACCATAAAATGAAATAGTGATTTTAATTTAATATCTTTGAATTTTTAGTTTTGATGGATTGATGATGTTTATTTTGCAAGTAGGTTTTTATAAACACTTTAGCACGGCATTTTTTTAAACTAGATGGAGCCGGTGTTTCGTACCTGACTACTCTGAGAAGAAACAGCCGAAACAAACTCAGAGGTCATAGTCTCTTTTAACTACACTACAGACATTGCTCAATTCACACGAGCACTATGCATATTAGTGTCTGATATGGTATTTTGAAGAAAGAACCACACAGTTTTGAGTGGACCTGTCCAGTCAGTGCAAGCATTTGTCAATTATCGTGTAGCTCGGCTTAACTCAATTTGTAATATTGACTTGAGACCCACTTTTACTCGAGAATTAAATAAATGACCCAAGATGTAGGCTCTTTGGCTTTGGTTTTCTTGTTTGGGCTTCTCTAATTTGACTGTGCTTGTTGTTTTGCAAGATTAGCACTCAAATGTATTGAGAAAGAAGAAACTGTGGTTATTTTAAATTTTATTACTGTTGTGCAATTTAGTACTCGGCTGCTAAATATTAGCATTTTATTATGTCACAATTTTGAGAGTCCACACTCACATTTAGCTTGATGTCAGCACTATTTTCTTCCCTAACAGTATTTTGACTGCTGACTATTTATGTATCAACACATACACATATATATATTTTCCACACACATTTACATATATATTTTTCGACACAGATGTCTATGTATATGCATAAATATTATACATATACACAATCATCTATGTATTTCTTTTTTCTCTTGTTCTGCAGTACTTTTAGTAATACCATTGAAACTACATTTTATGCAATCTGCATTGATTGCAGGGCCGGGACTAGTATCACCTTTGTGATTTTTGGTGCCATATTTAGGCATTTTATCACCTTTGTGATTTTTGCTGCCTCATTTAGGCACTTTATCACCTTTGTGATTTTTTGCTGCCTCATTTAGGCACTTTATCACCTTTGTGATTTTTTGCTGCCACATTTAGGCATTTTATCACCTTTGTGATTTTTGGTGCCATATTTAGGCATTTTATCACCTTTGTGATTTTTTGCTGCCTCATTTAGGCACTTTATCACCTTTGTGATTTTTTGCTGCCTCATTTAGGCACTTTATCACCTTTGTGATTTTTTGCTGCCTCATTTAGGCACTTTATCACCTTCGTGATTTTTTGCTGCCACATTTAGGCATTTTATCACCTTTGTGATTTTTTACTTTGTAGCATATTTTATGCGATTTGTATTATTTGCAGGCTTCAACCACTGACAGTCGTTTTGTTATATGTTAACCTCTCTATAGTGAGATATTTGGTTGCATGTCAATTTTATTAAGGCGGGTACTTGTTGCCTTTGTATTCTGACCATCGTGGAACTTGTTTAACGGCCTTTTTACGGTTTTAGATTACTCCTGTTATGGTTTTATATTATTGTTGTATCACGAGAATCAATATATTCTTTCTTAAACCAGTTGAACGATAGCAAACATTTAAAACTTGTCTCGTCGAATTCGTATTAGGTTAAATTATTTTCTTCAAGACGTTAGTGCTCCTTAAATTTTTTTTTTTTTCCAAAAGAATCCTACAGGTACCAAGTTTTAACCATGCATTGGTCGTATCCAGCCAATAGCAAAGAGTTCTGTGGGTACCGATAACGTGGCACTTAAATAAACTGTAGTTTGAAAGTTTCACCAAGGGTTCTCTTATAAGTGCCTGTCAAGTGTAAACTAAGCAATACGGCCACTTGAAATGATACATGTCGGAGCTAGGGAATATACGATAGGTACTTGCATCGTATTTATTCCTTAATTTGTTTTTGATGACACCACAAAATGCATTTCGTCAAAAATTATCATTAGCCCTAATGGATTTCATGACACTTGTTCAGTTTTAACAATAGGTGAGGTAATAATTACCTCCATTGCTTCGAAATTATCGAAGGGGTACTTGGTTAAAACTGGAATTTTTACGAGGAATGTTTTCGTAGGGCACGTTAGTTTTTGGTCAAAATTTTCATGTGATACATCAGGTTTTGATCAAAAATAATTTTTGATTAAATTATAGAAATTGATCTAGGCAATTTTCTAATTTTTTAAGTAATTATTTTTTGTTTTTCTGAATTTCTTTCGAAATATATTTTTTTTTTGTAGGTGCGACGTATTTCATCTTTTTTATAATATTTTATTATTAATGTCGAATCAAACAACTAAATTTCGTAACTACGTTCCGACATTCAGTCGTTTGAGTAAGTGGCGTAAGTACTAGTTTTTTTTTTTTTTTTTTATTTATTACTCAGTTCATCGATCCATGCTGCACAATCACATTCCTCAGCTTATCGCAGACGATCGCATATGCGATATTATTTATGTAACAATACCTATCTCATATATTAATAAAAAAATTGTGGATCGAAATATAACACAATGAACAGTATTCGACTAACTTCGCTAACAGTTAATGAATTAAATACTGATTTGTATTGTACGTAATAATGTATTTTAGAATGATTACGTGCATTCATAGAACAGAATGGAATATTCATGTACTGAACAGTAGTTTTTTTTTTTTTTTTTTTTCATGTTTGGTGCCATGGTAAAAGTTGTTTGTTTTCCTGAGTACAATCACGTGTTTACATAATAATATCGGTTTATGTACACCAAACAAGTAACATTTTACACAGGGTGATAAAATGGGCGGTCTTATCACTAAAAGCGATCTTTTCAAGACTTATGTAATTATTTTGTTAAATAGTTACAAAATAAACAAAATTACGGAAATAAAAAAAAACAAATCACGATTAATACTAAATTTTGCAGGTCCCCTTATTATGTTCTTGGGACTTGGTTAAACATAACTAGCGAAATGTTGAAATATGCACATTTAACAACACTAGTTGACTCGCCAGCGTACCACCCTACGCTGGCGAGCACAGGCCGACAGTTTGACAACGACTCACTTTTAGTTTAGACCCGTGTTCGCCTGGTTGGTGATTGTTTTGTTATTGTGCTTTCGTGCCACTGACTACCTTTAACGACTGTCAAAGATCCAATGATCATTAATGACAGCGAGACCAACGCTCAGGGTGCCTTCCGAGGCACGGAGGAAACCATGTAATGGGCAGTCACCCAAAGACCAACCCAGGCAAGCACGGCTCAACCCAAAGATCGACCGTTATTATTTTTGAAACTGTACCTCACATAATTTCAAATCACTGCTTAAAAGCTTCAATTCAGCCAATGAATGTGTGTGATTTATTTTACATTGCTCACATTTATCACGTCAATTTAATCACCAATAATGCTGTTGAGGATATAATTCCCCTGAATATTGTTAAACAGTATCAATTAAATCACCAGCTATGCTGCTTCCGTATCATTACAATGATGATGTCTTAATGATCAGTTTATCTGTATATGGGTACTGCTATACAAAACCAAAAAAAAATAGCTTTGTTATTTCTTTTGTGTCAGTAAATGACCAGGCATTACGCCAGCTTACTTGCTTCATTATGTTTTGAATCACTACTAATACAATAACCAAGTTAATCGTTTCGTAGCTGTGTTCCGATCTAATAAGTCATAGCACATTCCATCGTAAACAAATGAGAAATTCTATAGGCTGTTGTCGATGTCGCCTCCGTTACATTTTAAATTGTTTTGGTTACTTGAATCATAACATCTGTTTGGTAATTGTAATAACACGATGATTTAAATATGGTGATTAGACTTACGTGAGCTGTTTTATCATGGCTAAAGAACTACACTGATTGTGGCGCGCTCTTTAGTATTCCTTTAGTTATTATAACACTATTATTTCACTATCTCGCTACGGGTTTTCCTTTTTTTTTCACTAAACACACTTTCACTAAACACTTTCTCTTTTACACTTAAAAACACAAACTCTGTATTTACACTTTACACGTTCACTTTTGTAGTTTTATCCTCGTCGCCATTGTGGTGTTCTGCGTACACTAGTTAGGGTTTAGAGTAAAACCACCATATATCAGTGTGGTGTCTTTGTTCAGGGTTGTACAAATAAAACACTGTTTCCAATATTACGGCGTTAGACGTGCTGTCGCTACGACCGTTCAGACTAGACAGAGCTCGGTACATTGGCCCGCGCTCCCTCTAGCGTGCATCCCCACCACAGCACGCATAACTCATTTATTAAACACCACAAGTATATTTAGTACATTTTGGTCTACATTGAATAATTTAGGTCACAATCAACCAGAAGATTCACAATCATATTAATGTAAGCGGAACTATATGAAAACACACACTGCATATCTCATCCAACCCAATTTTTATTTCAAACACCATTGCATCTATTTATTATCTTTTATCAATCATCGGCGCGTTTCAAATAGTTTCATCACTTAAGTGCTTCTATAATTATACTTATCTATGTAGGAAGTTATGATCTAAAAGATCGCATCAATCTTTCATTTGGTTGGTATAAAGCATGTCAAAAATGCTGATGATACCAGCTGTGGTTGAGTTCCAATCACGTGTAAGGTGCTTTATAGGTTGGAGGCGTCCAATGTCCAAAATTAGAAAGGAACTATGGAAGTTTGTACAAACCAAGCTAATTCTTTAATGAGCTCGGTAGTTCGAGTGTTAAAATGTTTAAACTTGACAGACAGGAAGACTAATTTCCGCATTTTGTAGTTATGCAATTTTCGACAAGTAGCTTCGGAGCTATAGCAGCCACAATAGGCGAGACGACAAAAAAAATCTAATTAGTCTGTCAGTTAGATTATCAAAAAATATATGACCCGTGTTTTTTCTTTTGTTACGTAAACAAAAATTGACGAAGATATGACGCTTTTAAAATTCTTAATACGTCACGCCTAGGTATAATTTTTAGCTAGTTCTGACGTCACGAGCCCCCACTCCCGAGTTTTGATGCGTTTTATCTTTTGTCAATATTCATTGATTTACAAAAACAAAAAATACGTGTCCATTAATTTCCAATATCCTAACTGACGGACTAAATAGATTTGCAATTTTTTGATACTGTCGTCATGCCTATTGATGTTTAGTCTAAAAAAAAGTTTAAAAGAAAAAAATGCAAATAGAGTAAAAAAATAAAAGAAATGAAAAAAAATAGTGCAAACATCATGAGCTGTATACAACATGTAACATAATTAACGCACACCCTCAGACACCCCAATTAGTTTATTATGTTATAATCATAATACATGCACTGAATTTTTAATTAAACATGTATAAGCAATGATTATTTAATAAATTAGTTTTCCTAATTCCGGAAGAATATTGTAGTCACAGTACAAATCAACGAACGCACACAGTCGCATACGTCGGTCTCATACCTACGTATGCGACTGTGTGAGTCTTGCTAGCCTTGTAGGTATTCGCTCGCGTTCGAGACAGCTGTTAACGTTGCGTTGTCGCTCGACTCAACTTCAATAGAAAACTTCAATACATTTTAATGCCTGTTTTCTTAATTGATGTTTTAATTTAGAAAGCACTTCGTCATTTTTTATCAAAAGCGTTCACTATCCTATTTTTTTAAATAAACTAGCGATTTAATACGTACCCACAAAAAAGTCTTCAAATCAGCTGATTGGGGATTCTCATCGAATTAATCCCATATTTCGTTTTGAAAACGAGTACGTGTACGCCAATCGGCTCCCCTGTCGATGGCTGTGTTCGGACGGAACGTTCCATGGCCACGAAGTAGCAGCTAACATAGTCCTACCCTGCGGTCTACTCTTGTACCATACCTTTGGTTGACTTGAATGTTCTGCCAGCTAGAACCACATTATCACCACACTGCACCGTGCCACAATCCTCACCATTAGTCACCATTTCACTGAACATTTTGTGTCAATTATTGCAAAGAAAGCGCGCGCGAAAAACTATTTGCATAAGTACACTGTACGGAAGTTAGCGCGTGACTAAATATTGTTTACATTTATTTAAGTTAGCTTTGATTGTAGGCGCCGCCGGCGCCGCCCGGTGGCTATCTCGCTCTATCCCAGGTTTTTAATTTGCACGAGAAAGGGAACGAAAACAAGTATCACATATTTTACATTTTGTTGGTTTATATATTGTGTCCTTTAACGAGTGCCTGTTTAATGTGTGCGTGCGGTTGAATCGCCAAGTTTACCTAACTGTATTTGTAACGACTTTAACTTACTTGAAATAAGGTTCATTTTTCTATAAATTACGTAGGTTTAATTATTTTTGGGATAAAAAATTACCTACATTAAAAATTATAGAAATCGATTCAGTAAAAGATTCTGAACAAAGTAATTTCAGGATGTGCGTTAATTATGTTACACGTTGTATTTTTTAAATTAGTCATCAAATAAATCATTGTTTACAAGTGATGAGACTTATTACTTTTAAACTACCTCTTTTTGAGAGAATCTGCCTCGTGTTATTGTGAAAAAATCTGCTTCATGTTAGCGCGAAAGCTTTATTTACGAACTAGTTTGTAATGTCACACATGCTCACTACTATAAATTGCAATCATAAGTTTTCTCCACGCTGTTCTCCACAACGTGAGTCACTTTTGCGTTTTCACCACAAATTTAAATTCTTCTTTTTAGCGTGTCGATGGCTATCTAAATTGTCTCGGGCTAGAACAGTAGGGCAATTACGTCTGTTGACAGCTCGAAATGATAGCAACTGGGCTCAGTGTCCATCAATTAACTGTCAAAAGGTTAGTTTCGCATTATGTATGACCCTGTTAGTCACCGTAAAGTGATATCCACTCAGTATGATACGTAATACCAATATTATGACATTCACGGTTGTCATCAAAGTTCGGTGTACAACCGAAGCTTGATAGTCACTGAATATCTTGAGCTACTATATAGTTTGGCGCTTTCAGTAGCGTCCATGAGTTCCTGTAGTGAACAAAAAAGAGGATACGATATTAAATGCTCCATCGTTTGTGGAACAATCGGAATTGACGACTGGAATTCTAAAACCTTTGAACCATACCAAAAATATAGATGACATGATGACAGTTGCTTTAAGAAACTTGCGAACCCCGGTAAAACCGGACGAAGGAAGAATCTTCTCGCATCCGAGGATGCCATAAATACTGCGTTTGTCGTGTGTGACATGGTTAATTCCACTTCCGTGCAGATATTAGAAGAGAAACGGGAGCGGGGCCGTGCCTACGAGCTTGTTGAATTATTGAGTCTCCGCTCGCGTCTAAATTGAGTTCGTGAGCCTCCATATACCATAGACATACATAAATCCCCAGTTAGATCTAATTCTTTTCCCATTTTGATACTTGTATATTTTTTTTTATCTAAGTAATTGTAGTAGTGTGCTCGTGGCTAAATAATAATAGCCGCTCGCGTCGATCTTTAGGTCAAACCGTGCTTGCCTAGGTTGGTCTGGGATGGGTGATCATCCTTACATGCCGAGTTTCCTCCGTGCCTCGGAAAGCACGTTAAGCTGTTTGTCCCGGCTGTCATTTGTAGATCTTTGACAGTCGTTACAGGTAGTCAGTGGCCCAAAAAGTCTGACAACCAGTCTTACCAAGGGGTCTCGTATTACCCAGTACTAACTGGGTTGTGGATGTCAGATAGGCAGTCGCTCTATGTAAAGTACTGGTGTTCAGCTGCATCCTATTAGACTGGAAGCCGACCCCAACATAGTTGGGAAAAGGCTAGGCAGGTGATGATGTAGTAAGTAAATAATGTACATAGAAATTAATAAAAATAATATGTGCAGTTTAAAAAAAAACTTCAAAATTCAGATACATACATAAACTCACGCCTTGTCCCATGGAAGTAGGTAGAAACAACAGAACGCCACTTGCTACTATCCTTACGTACTTATTTTGCCTCATCCACGTTCATACATCTGGTCTGTATAATGACTGAATGATTATAATCAATAAATAAATTTAAATAAAAAAATAGTGTACATGAGTTTTTAGGTTATAAATTGTAAGTTTTATAAATTGCACGGTCATTAAAAAATATTTTTGTTATATTATTGTGTGGCGAATCTGAAATGATAATTATTGAAATTTAAGATTATTACTTTTATTATTACTATTGACATTTATTTAATTCATTAATACAATTTTAATGGTAAATATCTGCTTTTAATGACTGCATGATTGTGATCAATAATTAATTTAAATTAAAAAAAATGTAACTTTATCTTATATTTGCACGCCGAAATTAAAGGCAGAATAAGAGAACAATTTCATACATTCTACCAACCTTCTGTACCTTATTTACGCAAATAAATGTTTTTTTTTTGTTTTGTCAAACACGCACGCCGGCTGCGAGAACTACGCACCTAAACTTTCTGAAGAACCTTACAAATAAGGTCAGTGTATGTCCTTCTAGGGCGTCCCCTTCCAATGAACATTTCTTATTGACTGGGGGTTAACTAAAAAGTGCCTCGAAATTATACGTGATTGTTTTGTTGGTCGTGTGTGAAATATGTTTAGGATTCGTTCATAATCATCAATCATTAATATTCAATTTATATTTAATTTTTCCATATATCACATAATCCACGGATTTCTATTTCTATAGTGTAGGGACAGGATGAGTCAACCAGATAGGTATAAGTATATCACACAGCACTCAACAGACAGGATTGAATCTGTTCTTGACAAACAATTTCTTAGGACAATTGGACAATGACACGTACTTATGTGTCACATGGGGTCGAGAGCTATAGCCGTTGATAGAATCGACCTATAAGTATAGTATAATTTAATGCAGCACGTCATCGCATTATTAATAAAATGCAGAACCAACAAAGTTGTAATAGATAAAGGTTATTGAATTCCATTTGTTATCTCTTGCAAGCACTCAGACCAATATTGATAGAAAAGTATTTTCATTCAAAGCGGTGCGCTAGAATCAATAAACACAAGATAAAATCTAAAGGAAAACACAGCTAGTTTCAGATAGAAAAGAAACAGAAGGCGTAGGCATTAGAGATAATACAGTGATAGTCGAAAGTTAACGTGTACGCGTACTTGTGTAGTAGTGCCGTGTAGCCTCGGCGCGCGCCGCACGGTAGCGAGTCACGGCGACCCTGGCGACCCGGCCGCCGCCCGCACATGCGCACTCCGCGCTACCCACCACAAATCACAAAATGACGCCGCTGGACAACGCGACGTAATAACACGCTAAAAATATTCAAGACAAACCCACAAAAGTGAAAATTAATAAACCATTTACTATAATCTCCGTACATTGTTGTACAATATCGTGTGGTACGCGAATAGACACACGCACGCGCGGTTCTATGTCAAAACAAACCAGTGCTTTTCCGATGTAAACATGAACGACCGTAAGCTCCTACTTTTTATTCTGTCCGTGATCGTTTACAGTATCTACAGTGTGCAAATGTGGTTTATGAAACAAAATGTTCAAGCAAATGCTGTACCTGAGAAAATACCTGCCGACACTGCGATCACGCCTGAAGAAAATCATACAATACCAGAGAATCCACCGGAACCGTTAAAAGTTATAGTGAAACGAAAAGTCATTCCACTGTTTATAAAAGACGCATGCAGTATTTTAGAAGTGTTTACTGTGAAACCGGCTGTGAGGAAACGCAAATATAGACCTGGTAGCCAAGAAAATAACACGGTTACTGTCGTATGCATCACAGTATTTCTCCTGGTACTGCTGCTCAACGCGATACTAGATGTTCTGAAAGTAAAAGAGGAAGAAAGGGCAAGACTGAAGCTTAACCCTGATGGAGAAAGGCGACAATCGTTAGCAGAATTTGCCAATAAGAAAACATTACGAAGGGAATCAAGCAAATTTGGACAGCAGTTATTTCAGATCGCTGAATCATTTATGAATCATGAAGAGGCTGACAAGAATAACTCTCGTGAAACAAGACCGTATCTGTCAGCAAACAAGAGAGGAGATTCTATAAATTCGTATCTGAGTGAACCACATAGGAAGCCTCATGAAGGATCGGCACCGGCGTCAATTGCTGAGACCCCATCAGGAGATCCGAGATTCGTCAAAAGGCAATCCGTAGCGAAGCTCATTGGTATGAATTTATTTTTATTTCCATTTCTATTCTTGTACTAACGCAATGTTGATGAAATGATTTATGAGTTCACTGCAAGTTTGCTCTTTATTGATCGAAACTTTAAAGTTGATAAAAGTGAATGTACCTAAACGTTTATTATTTTATTGATTTCTATAGTTCTATCTCTTCTTTTACTGTTTTATATTCTCTGTTTCATAACAAGGTCTGTCTGACGACTGAAAAAGACTTTCAGGTAATTGATGTTCTCACACGTCTTGTAGTTAGATATTTTTTGAACTTGATTATTTAATTTCTCTTCAGTAGTTTGAATTTATTGTAGCTACAGTTCTTTTCTTTTTATTACAATGATTGAACTCAAATTGTTTCATGCCTTGCCTGGATTACTAACATTCGATGGGATACGCGAATCGTAAAGAGCCAAACAAACACTTTACAGTTCAATAAATCCTTTATAGCGTTGCATGTAAGCACGTAGACAGATACCATCTCCATTATACTCCTCTACATAATCAAATCTGTCAATACACATCCGTATCGGCAAGTTTGTATGTAATCAATTGAACTCACAGTCCATTGAACACATGATTATGTTCCAAATGGTTAATCAAAGGTTCACAAACAATCTGTGGCAGTACAATAATTTTCTGCCATGAATTCGCAATCAATAGTACCACGGAGTTTGTGGCGGATTTAGTTAGGTCCTAATTGGCTTTAAGCTGTAGCAAATCGGTTTACTAGCGAAACCCTTTCATCCAATTTATAATTACTTGTTAGCTGACAAATATATCCCGTGTTCCCTGATGGTGATATTAATTGGTACATACTTTGCATATTGTTAATCTGCTTGCCTGTGCTTTTAATTAAATAGGCTAATTTAAACCCCCTTGATCGATTATGTCTAATTACGGGAGTATTTGTACAACAGTTTCAATTACAGTATCATCAATTTGCGAATTAACAATCTCAACATTTACAGTGCCAATTTAAACAAGGAATTTGTAAGTATTACAGAGTCTTAGCTAGAAATGTTAGAGTGTGTAATTCTGGCAATAAACCCATGTAATTCTCGTCGTTCATTAGTGTTACAAGATGTTCTGGTTATTTATACATTGTGTTAAGCTGAGCTTTAGTACCCTTATCAAATCGTTGACGAAACCCCAGACAAGGATTGAGACATTTAGACTGGGAATTGTCACTTGTCAAATGAAGCCGGATGCTGTACAAATTGACCTCATCAGCACTACAATGTCGATAACATACGCAGTGTTGCACAGTTGATATCAACACTAGTGTGATTTCTTTCATTTACAGCGATCCGATAGCACAATTTTTATTTCCTTTAACCAACCCAAGAAATAACTACCACTAAATATTGTTACCATTTCGAACATTGCCATAATTCCTGTGTTTTCACCTGATGCACTGACTTGACATCAGTTGGCAACGAACCATTTTGTGGTGTGTGTGTGACACTTTTAAAACGTTTATGGGGAATGCTTTTAAAAAATGTGAAGTGAAGCTTATTCCAATTCCCTTATTGACTCACGAGCAAACAACCCCATTAATACTTAGGCCGAATTTCACCAACGAAATTGAACGTGATCAGCACATCTAAACCGCGTTCAAGAGATGACTGTCACTATCGTTATTGCAATAAAATTTTCTCTAACAGCTCTAAGAGCGCCGTTTAAATACCATGTGCTAATCGCGTTTAATTTACATTGGTGAAAAGTTCTAATTAAAATATTTTTTTAAATAGGAGCCCGTCCAGTGCCGATGGTTCGTCGTTCATCATTCCCAGCTCTTCCTCTGAACCCCGAGGTTCAAGCTCTGATGTTAGGACACCGACAGACTTCAATAGACAGCGATGACGATGGGGATGCAAGAGGACGCCGCGTCAGGCTCATTCGTAGATTTTAAGTTTTTTGACTCCGGAATATTGAGTCTTCTGCATGTTCAATGTTCAGTAACGATATCAGCTTCACGATGTAGGTAACCCCTTGAAAGCACCTACGTTCGAACCCAGGGTACTTGGGTACCCAACTGGGGTATTACGTACCCAATTGATGCAGCCCACCGTGCTCGTATAGTTAACCCTCTTATTCATGAAAGTCTTTAACCAAAACGGTGATATTGACCTATTATTCTCGCACTCTATTGATATAAAATGACAAGGACACGCAATATTTATGAAGTTACGCAAAATAAAGATTTTTATGAATAAGTAGGGCGCTAATTTTGGCAAAGTACTGCCGTAATCTAGTCTCTTTTAGCTACTTGCCTAATTTGTTGATTTACCTACAGTATTTTTGTGTACTTATTAAATAAATCAACATTGTAATAGATTTAAATCATTTAATGTTATTGTTGATATTTGTTGTCGTCGCAAGGACAATAATTACTTTAATTTGACAATACTAGATGGAAATAGATATATTTGTTGATTTTGTTTAGACAATCATGAGTAGTTGCATATAATTGCAACTATAGTTAAATATTGCTTAGTAAAATTATTTAGGAGTATTTTCTGCAGGTATATTATTAATTATTTATTAAAATTAGATGTGACTCAAATATTCTATTTACATACATATTTAAAAACACATATTATTAGATGTAATTAATTGTATTCTCTGTCTGCACCAAAATGTAAATCGTGAATAATCAAAAATGTTATACTAAGGATTTTTGAAAAACAATGAAAATTGACTACGAAATTTTTAATTATAAGAAAATCAAATTATTATAACAAAGCTGATGTTTTATATCTAGTCAGAATTTCCAAATCGTATTTAATAGTGTGAATGAGGATTCTTTCAAACTACTTTTATATAATTTTTAGATGTTTTTTAGGTTGACTAAATCCAAAGAAAAACTATATAGCTTTACTTATCCCTAGTTTAGTAATCAATCTTTCCAATGATGCAGTTATTTAGATGTGTCACTTTTATAGTTTTAATATCATTTTTTATACCGCTCAATAAAATGGTATTTATTCCAAGTATTTTTGACACTATTAATTAAATACTGTTCATCGAAATAAATCTAAAATACCTCTAAGTTGTGAAGGTCTAACATTTCAAAAGTACTCAAAGATTTTAATTATAATTATCAGTCAAATTAATTCTCACATTCATAAAATGTTTCATTAATTCATGTACCGCCTAATATCAACTTGGAATGCGCTGCGCAAGTATGAATGGGATTATAAATATCTGTGTCCTATAAAAGTTTCAAGTGTGAAAGAAAAAACTGCAGCCGGAACTTGTACGAGCTTAAATTAAGCTTTTAAAGAAAAAGTGAATGAAGAAAGAATAATTCATGAATACAGGATGAAATTAAAAGCATATTTGTAGATGCCAGCACACCACGTTACTACAATCTGTCATATTTGTACAAACGCCAGCACACCACGTTACTACAATCTATCAAATTTGTACAAACGCCAGCACACCACGTTACTACAATCTGTCATATTTGTACAAACGCCAGCACACCACGTTACTACAATCTGGCATATTTGTACAAACGCCAGCACACCACGTTACTACAATCTGGCATATTTGTACAAACGCCAGCACACCACATTACTACAATCTATCATATTTGTACAAACACCAGCACACCACGTTACTACAATCTGTCATATTTGTACAGATATCTGTCATATTTGTACGTTAAGCTACTACAATCTGTCAAATTTCTTGAATAGATTTTCAACTTTATCACTAAAGCTTCGGGTAGCTTGATGTGCTTTCTGTACTTTGAAAAAGTCTAATGAAAATTTGTTAAATGGCAACATTGTGACTGTTTTTCAGATGTCAGATAAGCAGTTGCTTCATATAACAAATAACTAGCATTAGACCTAAAATGTAAAATGGCTACAAACTTGATGTCACTGATTTTCTGGTAAATGGAAGGATTTCCGTTTCCTCCTGTATTCAATATTCTAAATATTCACCTAAATTGGATGTGATCCTTTATATTACTTAAGAGTCTGATCTTGTACTGAATGTGTGATACCTTTATTGTATTTATAAGTGGACACGAATGTCACCTTTTGTAAAGCACTTTTTGTGAGTTCAATATCAAATTTTTATGTAGGATAATAAAATTGATGTAGTTTTTTCCTGAAATACATACGTATTATAACTTTTTGTGTGTTTTGTTTAACTTTTGCCACTAGGGTAAGAAAAAAACATGATTAGAATTATGTAGTTTTCCACTCACAAATTGATCAACTAGAAAAAAATACTTGGTGCACAAACCCGTTCCTTAGCATGGGACAAAGTCAGGAAAATGATAATGATGAAGCTTAAAATAAACGTATATGAATTGCGACTGATGTTCTCAAAAATGCTTTTCTTCACGAAAACATATTAGCTTTACGATCCTGAATTCCTGACTGGTAATAATATGATCGCTAGCACAGCCCCATTTGGATCATTTCATGAGCAGCAACCGTGGGTGGTCAATTCCGACCATTCCATAGAATTAGAGCTAAACGCATACGGAGCACATCAACCTCTATGTTTTGTCAGAAATTCCTAAAATCGAGGATAAGCAAATATCTAGATGTTTTCCTAGACGATATGTTGAAAGCAACATTAGCTAAAGTAAACTATCTGGAGTGAAAAAGATATCTTTCGAAATATTATGACTATCTTGAGTTTAGAAAAATATGGCTGGCAATGGATGAGATGAGAATGTTCGAGCTCAGTGGCGAGCATTACGATACGAATAGATTTAAGAGAAGATTTTGTATCTTCAACAAAATCCGAGTTTTTAACTTTCTTTATAGGGTTCCGTACCTCAAAAGGTAAAAACTCGGATTTTTTTGAAGATACAAAATATAAGATCCCTTTTTTGTCCGTCTGTCCGTCTGTCACCACCGATTTTCTCAGGAACGGGTAGACATAGCAAGTTGAAATTTATACCAGATACTGAAGACTATAGTCCCTATTAGGTGTATAAAAATCAAGGTCTTGAGTCCACACGATAAAAAGATATCGGCAAATTTGGATTTTCGCGAAAACTTTTATTGTTGTTTTATTATATTTGACAATTCTAGGTCAAACGGAAGTACCCTATAGGTTTTGTCGAAAACGTATTATGGTAGTTCCCGTTGACCTAGAATCACGAAATTTAGCAAAAAGAAAGGTCCTACAGCACATGTAAAGGAAAAAATCTGAAAACCGTAAATATGTAGTTAAATAACAAAAAAATGCGATTTTACTAATACAAACTTATTATTTGCGCTTTTTACAATAGGCGTTTCTAGTTTTATGTATGCCTGTCATGTGTCCCACAGCTGCCAAAAGCCTCTCCTTTCACTTCCCAAACCTCTCTATCTTAACTATAGAATCACAAAGCTCCTCCTCAACGCTGTCAACAGATAATGTGCCCAAGAGACTGGCGGCATTACCATTGGAGTTTTTTGATGCTTTTAGTTTGTTGTAGGCTAAGCTTAGGTTATTTTTACCCGACTGCGCCAGAAGGAGGGTTATGTTTTTCGAGAGTATGTATGTATGTATGTATAATTGTTTGGCACGCTCGTACGGAACCCTTCGTGCGCGAGTCCGACTCGCACTTGGCCGGTTTTTTTTTTTATTACCGTAATTTTTACTGTTTTTTTTTTTCTGTGGGGTTCAGAATGATATACTAAAACGTGGTGACCTTTTTTGCGTCGGCGACCCTTCCAGCCTGTATGCTAACTATAGAATTAAAAACAAACGTTGACAGTGCTAATATTACAGTTTGCTTCAAACCAGCTTGAATAAAACAAAGTTTCCCACAAAAATTATAAATTGAATACATTGAAACTCCAACCACGTTCTCGTCTAGGAAAACTCATATCTCTTTGGCACAGTTTTTAACCTCAACACTGTTCTGAGAAAACTTTATATCCCAATTAGACAGACAACAGATCAGTGGGTAAAATGATAAAAATAGCCGTGCTAATGAATGCAGCGTTAGAACTAGAACGAATATTTTGATGCTTGCTCCAGTTTTAGCATACATGATATAATATATTTTATTATTGACTTTAGCCGTCTTTAAATACTGTTTTGTTTGGTTGATAGTGTTTGGTTTGGACTTCCTTTTAGATTTTATCGTCGGAATGATTTCATTCTTGGGCCACAGTTTTTTTTTTAACAGTAACTAGTTGCTGTGTAGGTAAGTTTTTCCAATACACTTCCTCGAAAACTGGTTCTTATCGCACTACGATTAGGTTCAACATGCAATGTATTTCACACACGTGCGTTTTTTTTTTCATTTTCCAACACGTGTGCGGGAATAAAAATTACCACAGATAACTATACCTATACTTAGACCAAATTGGTTCAATGCCTATAGTCGGAGGTGAATGTTTTTTTTTAATTTCGGCAAAGCATTAAGCGTCTTTACGGCGTAAATATTTTTTAAATATTCAAACTGTGTTTACAAATAGAATATCATAGATAAACATGATTATTTAAAACTACTATTTAAATTTTTAAACAAATTAACATTTATTTGTGTTCTGGATTCAAAAATACATACGGCTTCATACCTTTGCCTCTCCTTCAACCTGGCGAAAGCACAGCGCGGAAAAAATAAAATAAAATTATAGTTTCATAATTCATGACAAAAATATTTTACGTTATTTTATTTTATTTCTTCAAAAGTGTATTGAGAAATGTCGTTTGATACACGTGGACATTTATTATTGCAGTTCTCGGCTCAAAAACTCCCTCGCCTAAGGCTCGGGTGTTAATTCCGCCTCGAATACAAAAACAAACTTTCTCCACTTATTTCAAAATGTACTATTTTGTTTCAGCTTAATTTAAGGAAACGATATATCTTTTAGTTTGATCAATGAGTTAGTACATGTTTTTCAATCATTTAGATACAAATATCACATGAAATCTTTGGGAGCTTCCACTGATCATCAATAATTGTTTTATTTATAGCCCGTGTTATTCTACTGCTTGACAAAGGCCTTTTCTATTATCCAGTCATATTTATCTTCAGTTGGACGGACTACGGCCATTTTTAATAACTACTAGCCGGTTTCGGTAGGTCTTCTACTACTAATCTCTGCCTGATTGACATTTTGCTTCCTGGACGGTTAGAAACAAAACGCCGCAGCAGAAAAGCTTTCTTTGATTTTTCTATGAATCAAGTGACTTGTAGGTGACTCGGATAGCATATTCTTTGTTTATAGAAGCACTACGATAGCTACGGAAGAGGAGCACATTAACCAACAGTTTTACGTAAGTAAGTTATAGAAAACGGCCGTGAATCCTATCTGGAGGCATCAAGGTCAATCAAGTAGATCCGGAGTCTTACACTTGTTTTTACTAACACCACTCAATACCTGATGGTTGGTCCCCAGGCCGGGCAAAGTGTTATTGGGTTTTTCCAGCAGGAAATGGCTTAGTAGCAGCCACGCAGTCTTGATTTGTGCCCGATTGATGGCAATAGGCTCGCCCCCTATAACATGGGACTTAAACATAATATGTGTGTACTAATAGGTACACCTTTGCTTATCCCTTTGGGAATTACAGGTGATATATGTTAAATAGTCGATAGCAAATAAAAGCACGGAATTAGATTTTCGCTCAGCTCAACTGCAAATATTAAGCCATTCATTCAGGTGTCACTAGCACTAACCAGATGGTTAGTAATATATGTAGTACACATCCGATGTTTCGTCAACGGCGCGGTCTCATTATTTGTTATTGTGTTACGGTCGAATGTCCTCGACCTAACACCGCGCGTGTGTGTTGGATGGGCGCCAACCTCTCCGACCAATACTGAGCTTATCACTGTACCTTGCATCGCGTTCCCGCCGCTTTTGTGATGATAATACTGAACGATACCGTAATTATATAGTAATCGTTGTTTTTAATATTAATATGTTTTTGTTCGAGGATAGTTTAAGATTTTTTTTGGTGTACTGGTTGAACTTGAAAGTTGCCTTTGTCAATAGTACCTAAATATTATTTTGGTATAGTAGTATTATAATTTCCTTTACACTTCGTAAACAGACGCTAACAGATTCACTACATTTTTATAGTAAAGTAACAAAATACGTTTTCCATAATTATTATTATTGACTGTTAGAACAGAATGCTATCCTCTAAATCAAATAAAATAACGTAGTAAAAAAATTTACAGAATTTTCCCAATAGCAAAGACCTTGTTAGAGTTTTAAAAATAATTCACGTGCGTTCGCTCGACATGGGATGCAGTCTTCTTCAGTCGGGAATCAGAGGAGCTCGCTCTGACTTTTACGTTACAGGCGTATGGACAAAGCTTTTAACTGAACATGCGTTTTAACATAAACATACGAAGAGCTGACTGCTTGAGTGCATAATATATAACAAGCGTCTAGCAGTGAAGTGAAAAATGAACTAGAAAAAACAGTAAATAAACTTTTGTGCGAAACTGTAAACATGAATTGCTATGATGAATTATCATCAACCACCGTTCTTCACTGGAATTACAGAGGATTTACCGAGTTTCCACTAAATCAACTTAAAGGTGAAGAAGCAGAGGTCACAGACATATATTTGAAAGAGAATCTCTTGACTCGTTTGCCAGCAAACATCGGGGTTCTGGAGCATTTAGAGAGTCTGTACGTAAGCGGTAATGATATAACCGAACTACCAAGAGAGATATCTAAGTTGCGATGTCTCAAGTGCCTCGACGTTAGCGGGAATAGATTGAGGCGTATTCCTGAAGAGATAGGTGAAGCGAGAAGCTTAAAGTTCCTGATATTGGATGAGAATGAATTAACAGAGTTGCCGCTGAGGATTTCTGAACTAAGACGTCTACGGTATCTATCAGTTTGTGGTAATTTAATTTGTTACTTCAATTTTATATGGCGTTTGGTGAATTCAATGTTGTGAGTTTTTCTTTTATGTATGCACTGGCATTTCGCCTGCAACTTCGTCTGTAAAAATTTTGATAGCTTGACTAATATGCATGATATAAATAAAATTCATAGCCAATATCACCCACGATTAATGTAGCTTTCTGCCAGTGAAAGAATTTTTAGAATTGGAACATTACTTCCGGAGATTACACCCTACATAGAAACTTATAAACAAATTTTACCTCTTCATAATATTAGTATAAACATAAAGATCATTACAAACTGCTGAAATTGCGAAATTGTAATCAAAATTGATGGAAATATTAATCAAAAGTGGTTAGTGGACATGCATGGCTAATTTGTGGTTGTTTAGTGAAAGCTTGCGGTAATCAGTAGCTAGCCACGTGCACTGTTTCATAACAGAGCTTTTCAAGGCTAATGAACGTATTTCAAGAATTTGCAACATGCGGCAGATCTCTTCAAGGTTCTTATCTTTTTTTACTTGGTTTTTTTTTGTTTTATTTATAGTTTTACTCGCATCACTCGTCAACAGCATGTTTCAAAACAAACCTTTAGTTGTTTTTTATAAGTTTTAGTTGTAGCAAGAATTTGTTGAATTTTGTCTTTTAAAATTGTTCGTACTTAAAATTGTAATCCCAGTAGGCAAATTGGAAGCTCAGTTGATAATGGTTACCAACTTTAAGATGACTCTTTATCACGGGAACTTGAATGAGGGATTATTATTTAAAATACCTACTGTTTTAAACATACATACACACATAAGCCTCTTTAATCGCACGCCACTCAACTAGATTCTCGGCAACTCTCATCCAGTTGCTGCGAAGATCGTCGCTCATACCCCATCGGTTATCGGTTCTACAGCTAAAATGGCCGGCCCATTGCCACTAAAGGTTACTTAGCTATTTTGACAACTCTAGTTCTGGATCACCTCGTTCCGAAGCGATCAGAGAGATTCCAAGCAAATACTGTTTAAAAATCATATTTCCTGAATAACAGCGGAATTTAAACAACAAATATATTCATCTACTAGCTGACCCGCGCAACTTCGTCTGCGTCACATAAGAGAGAGAGAAAGATGGTTAGAGAGAGTGTGAGACACCCTTAAAAGATAGACATAATAATGCTATCGCGGATTTTTATAGAACTTTTTAAGAGGAACAATTCCGTCATACACGATTGTTGCGTAACTTTAACCGTTTACGCAGCGCACGCAACGAAAGATCTGAAAAGGAATATTTTTTCCTTTTTTTGCAACATTTTTCATTGATGCTCTGCTCCTATTGATTGTAGCGTGATGTTATATAAACGTTGCAAACGTTTGTTCGTTGTTGCCTTCTCCGATAAGTGGGCTATCCAACACCAATAGATACTTTCAACTCGAACCAGTAGTTCCTGAAATTAGCGTGTTCAACCAACCAAACAAACACTTGAGCTTTATAATATTAGGCATGGTATAGAATCAATTAAGTAACAATTTAATTTCTCTGAAATGTTTGCATTAATCGCTAAAATATTCTGTTTTTCTAAATAAGGGCTTCCCTCGACAGCCTCCTCAGCCTTACGTTATCATCCTTAGACAATTGATGACAGTCATACTCCATCTACGTCGAAAGTTCTCATCAAGGTGCATAAAATGAGCCGAAACACGATATAGATGCTGTAAACTCTAGATGACCTCTTGCAACTGCCTTCCGTCTCCATCGTCGACCTTCGATGAAAGTCATACTCTAGCTAAGTTTAAAGTTTTCATCAAGGTCCATGAAATGAGCCCAAACACGATATAGCTGCTGTGCAAACTGTTGTGAACCTCTTGCAACTGATTTTGTCTCCACCGTCAGACCTTCGATGACAGTCCAGGCAGGTCTTAAATTCTCACCAAGATGCATGGAATGAGGCCAATAACAATATAGCTGTAAATATAATCTACGTAAACTGCGTATGGATTATTGATTATTGCGAATAGCACAACACAGTTCTTGCACGGCAAGAACACGTGAATTTATCAGACTTCCGTTCGCTATACTACTTTTTGGAGAAATCATCATCATACTCTTGCCCTTATCCCTATTTATTGGGGGTCGGCGCAGCATGATTGTATTCTTCTTCCATACTTCTCTATTACTTTTTGGAAAAATATTTAACGAAAAAATAAGAAATATAGAAATGCAAACAATTTAAATACAAAAAGAAATATAGGCAATCTAACAGCCTCAAAAAAAATATTAAACAAATCACAAAAAAAGAAATTAATGTTGCGGGGTTTGAACCTGCAACCCCGTAGTTTGCAGAGCGGTCATGAAACCGCTAGGCTATTTACTTCGTGAACATTAGCTACAAATAGCCGTTCTGATGTACTTACGTCATGACCGAAACGTCAAACAATTGAAGTATACGGGCATAGAGCAAAATTGCCTACCCCCTTAAGGAAGTAGCGTGATAATATATAGCCTAAATGTTGAAGAAGCCTTTAAAGAAATCTATGCAGTAGTTTTGACGTGATGCGCGCACAAACATTTCGTACCAACTATTTAAACCGAGGAAAGTTGTTTTTCTTGAGTTCTGCTATTTTATGCGTATTCACCTCAAAAATCAAATTTCAAGAAAACTGAGAAATTATATTTACCTGTATTAGATATGAAGTATATGTAGCAACTTTAAAAGGTTACACTTCATTGGTTTTGCTTGTATAGGTGTTTGAAGTTTATTAATTTTAAACACAAAACCCTCTTTTTTGCGTCTCTGGATGAGATTTAAAAAAAATGCTAAATCAGGTATTTCTTTATTTTTATTAATAAGTATTTATTCTGAGTTTCATGATTCTAGAACAATCAAAATTTTTTTTTTCATACAAACTTTAACCCCCCTTTTCACCCCCCTTTTCCAAAATTTCCCAAAATTTAAATAGCCTAAATGTTATTCTGAATGTATTTAAACAGATTTGTGAACATTTCAACAAAATCGGTTCTGCAGTTTTTACGTGATGCGCGGTCAAACAAACAAACAAACAAAAATTTTTTAAATGGTTTTAACATGTTCAGTTACTTATTTAAAGTCACCCTGGCTGGTTCTTTTTTTTAAACTTCAATGTACAGATTTTTTGGTCTCAACGATTTTATTATATGTATAGATGATAAAATTCAAACAAACGCCACACCAATATCCGTATTGCCAAATGTTTTCCTAAGGCTCGTTTGAGTTACATCACAGGAACCTATTTAATTTACTGGCCATCTCTAACTAAACAGTGGCCAGTACTAATGCGCTCTAGTTACGTTTTACTATCCCTCGTAAAGTTAACGAAGACAGTAGTTTTGGCGCCTCGGATAACAAACTATCCAGCATGAATCAAGTTTAGAGTTTCCTCATTGATTTGGTTGACCTATTTACGTAGGTATATATATGTTGGGTAGGACTGAATACTGAAAACCACCTCAGAATGTTTGAGTTTAAAAAAAGTGTTTTGGCTTTTGTTTTAACGAACTGTCATAATAAATAACACTTGGTGGTAAATGGACTTGGAAAACAAATTACTTACACGCGTGTATGGGTGGTTGCTAATGCTAGACCAAAGCCTACTCAAGACTTTTATTTGTTTAGTGTATTTTCCGGACGAAAACCCACTACGGGATTTATTAAGAAGAAACCTAGACAAGTCTTTAAAGTACAAGGTTAGTACTTTAAAGACTTGTCTAGTTTCTTCTTAATAAGGGCAAAAAAAAAGCTCAATAGTGCAGAGGTTAAGAGGGCAATCACATTTTTTCTTGTATTTGAGTGCTAGACTCTTAAAACACTCAAAAACAAGAAAAACTGTAATAGCCTTCTTAATACCAGAAGTATTAACTTTATTCTGTCTTATCATTATCATGGTATGGAAGTACTTTATTTGCATTAAGGGAACTACAGGAGCTAAACGCGAGTTTTATAATGCAAATAAGCATATGATTCACTGCAATAAACAAAACCAGAAAAATATATGACATTCTTCAGGATATAAATGCTAGTACGATAGTGTTTTGAAAACATAAAACAACTAATTTGACTGGATAAAAAAAAATCACGAACTTATCTCAAAAAAATATTTTAACGAATAAAAACCACTAAAATACATTCTGATTTTTTGGCAAATAGCTCTACAAGCAACATATTAGCATCATAGTGTTTTTTTTTTTTAGTTCAATAAATAGATTTTTTGTAAATCGCAAAAAACCACTCATTTCGCACTTTGTAGTGCAAGCTGATCAGAAATTTATTCTAACAGGATTTCAAACGAATTTTGAACCACCACAAATATTATTATTAATTTAGGTCCTGTAGTCGCCCTAAATCAAATCTGTATATTTCATCCAGGTACAATACTCTTATGATTTATAATTTAACTATTTACTGCTTTTTGTATCCTTGTATTCTGTATTAATTCTATACCTCATAATTTTTTCTCTCGAACATTATTTATCATACAATTTTCTATCTATTAACAGATAACAAATTACGATGGCTACCCCAGAGACCCGTTTACAACTATCACCACTGTGAGTTTAGATTCTGGAGAAACTCTAACATGAGGACTTTGCCGTATTCGCTGTGGTATCACATGTTCAGAGATCAACAAACTAGATGTCTCAATATTGGGTAAGTTTCAATGGTGCTTGTCTTTCCCAACTGTTTCCAATAAATCCTCGAAGGCATCGTAACTCTCACACATCATATTGGGAGAGGGAAAACTGAACAGAAGTGTCCTTATTATCTTTTGGTGTTATAATATGCTCTTGGAACTAGAAATTATGTCGTTGTCTATGATAACCATGTGTGTGTGGGTTGTGATTATGAAGAAAACTATCTAAACAAAATCATATATTCATTGTGCTGTAATTAGCAAAACACATACCTACCTATTCTCTCTCCGACCCCAAATAATATTGAATACGGGCAGGAAAATGATAATACCTATTATTAACCATTATTAACCCATTTATCAACTTATTTTTTCCAGGTGTTTAGAAGCTGCAAATAGCCAAACAGCTGGTAAAAGAAGGCATCACTGCAAATTAAAACTAAGCCAAGAATCCAAAGAATTAGAAGTTATAGTTGAATGTCCGCCTCAGTACAATGTTATCTTAGATTCTAAATACTACTCCCCGCCAAGTCTCTATGAGATTTGCAGGAGACAGTTCTATCAGATGATTACCAACGCAGTGAAAAAACTGAATCCACAGACCTATAGTTTTTACTCTGAACACGTTAGAGAAAATCTTTATAATGAACATAATAATAACATTGTAGACCTGCAAGAGAATTTTCATGGTTTTAACATTGATGCCAGAGAAGAGAACAATAAATATTCCGATGAAAATGGTAATAACTATACTTCAGCAGTAATGAAAGAAGGAATCTACAAGAAAGCTGCAAAGCCGTATTTTGTGCCAGCTGATATATTAAGAGAATATTTTAATGTTTTGCCGAACGTACTGATGTCAGATCTAAGCAATGGGCCTGTTTCAACATGTGAGAATTTAAATTGTAAGAAGCCTGTGTTCGATCACGTCTTTTATGAATTTTGTTTTGGGTAAGTGTTCAATTTTATCGCTTTTAGCAGTACCGCAGCTCAGCGGCAGATCTACAAAAGTCACAGAACGAAGCGACACCACTGACATCGGCAAAGTAAGCGGCAATGTCGCACACCAATAGAAGCTTTTTAATTGAGTTGTATTGTATGTACCTACAAGTTGTGCTGCTGCAGCTTGTTTCCTTACTACGGTTTGTAGTGTATGGTTGCATTTGAAATTGTATTTTTTTTAAGTAGCGTGTGCTATTTCAGACTGTAATGTATCTCTGTGCCAAATTGCATCTAGACCCGTTCAGCCGTTCTGGCGTGATTGAGTAACAAACATCCGTGCATCCAAACTCTCGCATTTATAATAGTACTAGCTGATGCCCGCGGCTTTGCCCGCCTGCAAATTATATACTAAAACCTTCCTCTTGAATCAGTCAATCTATTAAAAAAAACCCGCATCAAAATCCGTTGCGAAGTTTTAAAGATCTAAGCGTACATAGGGACAGACAGACGCGGGTGACTTTGTTTTATACAGGGTGTAAACCACCTCATCACGAAGCCGTCAACCAAGCATTATGTACATCAAATTATGTAACTTTACGCAAAAATTATTGCTGGGAAACGACTTTTTTTTTTGGGGTGAAAAATCAAGTTTTGTGGTAGAACTCAATGTAACGCACTCAAAACATTGTGCTGATGGATGGATTGAATAGTACGGGGGTCGTGGAGATGTTTAAAGTAAAAACCTTATATTAAAAACTTGTATTTAAAAAAAAAGTTACCAAGAAGTTGAAACTTTGTCCCCCAATATCTCCGTAAGTAGAAGGTTCCCAGGCATGGGAACTAACAAAAAAATGATCGCAATGACGGGGAGAACAAGTACCTTTCGGTTTCTTTAAGAGGTGCTTTACACCCTTTAATATGTAGTGATGATAAACATGTGTCCGACTGCAGCTAGTTGTAGCCGGCTAAAACTAGATGCAGGGCGCACTTCGGCTATAATTAGCTGTTACATAATACAAAATAAGATTATAGCTAAGATGATGTTTTATTTTCCAGGGAAATCATCCTTATCGACAAAATTGAAGACGTTCTACTCAGCGCCGTCTTTTGTTCAAAGTATTGTGCAGATTTCTGGAAAAGAAACAAAAGCACAATCCCATGGACATTGTCATAGTTAATAACTTATTAAAGTAAATGATGTTATTTTTAACAAGGCGTATTATTTACTAAATCATCATAATATAGCCCGATTGTTGCCATAATTACTACAATCATGTGGAATGAAGATTAAACCTAAAATAAGACATAAACTATTTTGGATTTTCTGTTTTTCTCTATGAATTTTCGCGTTAGTTGTGGTTATGACTTAAAGTACGACCAGTTTAAGTTTGCAGTTCAAGGTGGCACTGCTCGTCAAGAAGAAATGCAAGAGTGTGAAAACCTTCTTACATTTATTTTAGTTCTCTGTTTTACCGCCTGCACAGATATGTTGGTCGAAGTATATGGCTGTTTCCAAAGTATTCTACCTACTCTTTGGTCGTTTCATTCTGTCATCTATATTTTCTTCAGTTGAATTCATTTTATGAGTGTCGAGATTTTACATAAATCAGATAACCATGTCTGAAAAAGAGGTAGAAAAAGAGGAGCAACAAAAGGTCGAAAAAAAGTTGCTTAAAAATAGTGCAAAATCTAAACCTAACCCAGAAATAAAGCCAGACAATCTTATATTATCCCATAACTATTTTCAAGGCCACGACTGTCACTTACCACCTGAAAGACTTTCAGCGCAACGGTTAGAGAGCAAGGGAATACAACTATTGATATTCAATTTTATGGCCGTTCATGCTGGAGACATAAGAGCCATAAATATGCACAGGTAGCTTTCATATAAATAATTAGTCATGTTTATGTTTAAAAGTAAGATTGAAAGCTTTGCACGAATAAAAGGAGAATACCTGATTGCTGAAGGATAATATGTTTACTGTTTGGGTTTTCTACCTCGTACCTAAAATCATTACAATGTGTACTAAACTGCCATGTAGTAAGCGGTCTTTTAAAAGCCCATGCAGTACAGGACTGATGAATTAGATTAACCGCAATGTAGAAGGAACAATGCTTTTAGCAACGATCTGATCCTATGGTCATCATATATATGGTCATTTGAATACATATGTAATGGTAGTCTAGTATGTAACGGCATCCACTAACCCACCGTGCCTTGAGTTCAAACCCAGGCTGATGCTGGCACACCAACCTAAACCCCCTTTTGCAGAGAAGAGGCGTGTGTCAGCAGCAGCGAGCTGAAAATATTAGACCTACTACTGACTATATACCTACTGCCTACTTAATTCTAGTGCTGTATTTCCTTTTGCCTAGATCATACGCAGCTTTGTGCGCGGAAAAGTACCGACATCACCAGAATTATCGTTACACCATCCACCCCTACAGCAAGCTAAGATTCTATATAGAATTTACGTTCGTTGTTCTGACGATTGTGGGTTCGATTGTTATTGCTCTCCATTATTCTGCAAGCGACTCTTTCTTAAACGAAGTTAGTACCTACTTATACCTGTAATGGGTGCAAAAAGACCCTTAACGAAGCCGAAGACACGTGTTCTCCCCGTCATTGCAAAAAATGCAATGACGGGAAAAAAGACTTCGGGGTAAAAAAATCGAGAAGGTTCCGGAGATATTGGAGGGCAAATTCCAAGTTCAGAACACGTTTTTAAAATACAGGTTTTTTAATATTACTTTGAATACCGCCATGAATCCTTTTTTCTTTTTTTTTCGGATGGGAAGTCATCAAATGACTTCTCCCGCTCTGGGCGAAGCAGGAGGGAGTGTCAGACTTTGACTGACTAAAGCCCATCCATGTACCTTCTTTTGCCCTTTGTGTTCCTGAGCCACGGTATCTCTTTCGAACTGTCCCGTAGCCCGGGCAGGCGTCGGCCCTTACGGACCCCTTCCTTTTGCTGACTCTCTTTAAGGCGCGCGTGGAACCCAGACGCGCCGTCGACACGGCCTGTCGTCATGAGACGGACGGACGGCGAGCTAGCCCATAGCCGCCATGAACCCTGTACTAAAAAAAAAAAAATCGTTGCCCAGCAATTATTTTTGCGCAGCGTAACTCAGTTTGATGTACAGAATGCTTGGTTGATGGCTTCGTGAAGGGTCCGTTTACACCTGGTATGATCGACTCGGCCTATCGCGGTCCACAGCTGGACATAGTAGAATTAGTAGACCTCTCCCAAGTTGCACCAGAACACCCAATTATCCGCCTTCTGCATGTAGTATGCCCCAGCAACCTTTTTATGGTCGTTGATACCTATTAATGGGGGCCAAGAGTGAGAATAAACCTGGCGGTGACAAAATGGGCAGCGTATTTCAATATTTAGCATGCTTTGTATCTCAAAAAACACAGACTAAATAAAAAGAATAATCTCGACGACAAGGGTACTTATTGCAATATGTATAACTAACGTGTGCACTTTGTGCTGTGTATTTTAGCTATACCTCTAATCATATATTTTTAATCATAGATTTCATAGGCAAATGCCTAAGAGAACCTTTTATCCATTCCTGCAGGAGTTGCGTGAAGACTTCACGTATTTTTGCGATGTCATGATTGTGTTCAACGTTATCGCTAACTTTTTCACCGGATATGTTGAGGGATATTCCCGCAAAGTTACTGTTTTGTCCATGAAGAAAATAGCATTGCACTATCTAAAAACCTGGTTGATTGTGGATTTACTTGCATCTGCTGGTTTGCTGTCCGAATTTTATGTCCAGCACATCACGCTCACTTTGGTCCTGGAAGCCATAAAGTTAATACGCATACCTATCATATTGGTTTATTTAAACAATATTCTCACCGTCATGAAGGCCTCCGTGAGTATATTTTGCAATATTGTTAAAAAATGTACAGGTAGATAGAAATTACAGGAATTATATTTTAATTTCTAAACGCCTAGATGACGCTTGGAAAAGAGCAAAGAATATTGTATATACATAATTATGTATATTGATGTTTAAGGAGAGAGGTACTGCTTATTGACAATAATTTTAAAAGTAGACAATTATTGAGCGGACTGACTGTAAGGATTTGTCGTAGAAGCTGGTAGAATGCATCGAAATCTCGCATAGTCTCAAGTTTTTCGATGACCTTAGATTTATTGTGTGTCATGAACTCATGAAGTAACTTGAATCATTATTTAAGATAAGAAAGTGTTTTAGGATTTATAGTTTACTTCCATCCGTATCTCGGAAAAGCACATTAAGCTATTGGTCTTGGCAGTCGTTACGGGTAGTCGGAACCCCAAAGTCTGACAAATACCAGTAACCAGTAATCAGTCTTGCGAAGGGGTCTGTTGCCCAGTTGGTGGGTTGTGGAAACCTGTATTTTGGTCGGAGAAACAAAAAAAAAAAACACTAGGCAGGTTTTGGTTGATACAAGTTGTGTTAATCCTAAATTTGTATCACATTATAATCATTCAAATATACTGAAATTGTATATTATTGTGTAAAACTGGGTTCCTCCAACCTAAGAAATAAACAAATAAGAAGTGACGAAGGAAGTGGCGAAGGGCGGGCGTTTATGGAATCTATTTTGATTTGAAACATCTATAGGCGCGGGTATAACCAAAAATTGGCGGGGCGACGCCTGCCGTGGCGACGCGTCGTCAACTTTCAAGTTGTCAACTCGGCCCAAACAAACCCGAACATTACCGACCTGTTGAAGCAGCATAAGATCTACATATTCGCCACGGTTTACAACAAGCCAGCTGGGGGGCGAGTCTGCTATTACAATGGTGTCACAATGATCTATCATTGATTTCATAATAGTTGATTTTGACAAGTTTCGTAATCTACTAATATAGTGGCGTCATTATGACTTTCCAATGACTTTCCAATGATCAACCACTGACACTCCATTGAAAGAAATGGCATAGAATGGTAATCTCGTACACAATGACAAATGAATGACTGACTTACGCGGTAATCTGCTAAAATTTTGACAGTTCCAGCCGAAATTTGATCAATTAGCACCATTTTGTATTGCTATAAATATAGGCTTCTATATTAAAGATAATTTAAAACACTTATATGAAAATAAATCAAAACACCGACCGCTAGAAATAAAAACAGATAAAACGTCAGTAATGTCATATTTGACTTTGACAGCTAAACAGATAAATATTATTGGATTGAATAGTTTCACATTAAACCGCGTTACACATAACTTAATGTTTTTTGCTATTTACGAACTTCTTACTACTTCAGATTGCATAGAACACTAATAAATAATATGTAAAAACATATATAAATGAAATCTGGCATGATAAGATGTTCAATTTTAATTCTAGTATTTCGAAAATCTTTTCTATTAAGGTTTTTAATAATGGCAATACAACAATGTCATTTTATCACAATTCTATTACGAGACCATTGACCGAACAATGATCGACTATTGACCGAACAATGATCGACCATTATGAATTTAGCAGATTACGAATTTTTTGCAAAATGACCATTGTCATTGATCAACAATTATGAAATCAATGATGGATCATTGTGACACTATTGTTATAGCAGACTCGACACCCTGGTCTCGAGGCACAGCGCTGGGTTACAAATTATAATCTCGTGACTTCGAGTTCGATCCCAGCATATGGATTTTCTCTTTCTGAATCGAGTAATTTTGTTTTTATTTTCCTTTATTTTATGTGTTTGTAGCATATTACTTGTACAAAATAATTTCGATGTTTCACTTCTGCCAGGCGTCCCGTGACGCGGCCGCTCACTTTTTTTTGTGCTGATTTAGAACCTAATTTGAAAAAAAAGTCTTGATTTTGATTTGCATAGTTTCTCGAGAAGACTATTTTGGAGGTCCTTTTCTGCTTAATAATCTACCTATCTTGGAATATCTACTTTCAATTTGCTGTGGAGTACATTATTGAAGGTACTTATTTCCCGGTAAATCCTAGAAACTGTTCGTGGTTAACCGTTGGAAAGTTGTGGAACCAAACTACAGAAACCCGACTAATTTATGCGCTTGATAGAGCTGGTAAGCTGACATTACAACAATTTTTCTATTCGTAGTATTTATCTCAATAATGTTACAGGGTGAATTTTTCAAGTGGGCGTGTAGGTAAGGCCAAATTCGAAACTATGAGGAATAGCTAAAAATACTCAAAGGAGTTTCGAGCCTTATTTTGATGATAACTAATACTGCAACATTAGATTTTTGAAAAAAAAAACAATTTTCTTGCGCAGCGGCCAATCCCTCAGCCACTGCGCCAACCGTGGCGTATTTCATTTCATATTGAAATGGTCATTATATAACTACTTATTAGCCGTTGCACCCCATCATTCTTTAGCTGTTTAGTACTTTAAATAAATATAGATAAGAATATCAAATTCTTAGACCCACTGATCTTTATCGTTTGCAATGGCAATGATGTTTCAAACTGTTTCAGTTAGTATGCTGACAACAAATACTAACATGAACCTTCTAGAACAAAAGGGATGTTTAGAAAATTTCCTTGTTGTAAGCTGGATTTTTTCCAAGGTATGTTTTTAAAAAGTGATACTTAGTTGCTCCTTCCCCCCAATATATTTTATTGTAACATGAAATAATATCACGCCTGGTTTTCTCGAAGATTAGACATTACGCCAGTTATGTTGAAATCCTATATAGGTAATACGGGCGAGCCTATTGCCATTAACAGAGTATAAATCCAGACTCCGTGCTGCTAAACGTGCGTGATGGATAAATTCATAATGGAAAAGGCAATAACAACACTTTGGTCGGCCTGGGAATTGAACCCAGGATCTCGAGCTCAGCAGTATCTACTTCGCGACCACTGTGTCCATACTCCAGGGGGCCTAAAATGGCCGCTTAAGCAGAATCTTATTATATTAAATTCTTAAAATGGACTTTATGACAGAACCATAAAGTCCATTTTAAGAATTTTAAATTTCTGACGTGATTCATATTAAGATTCTGCTAAAGCGGCCATTTTATTTATTTATTTATTTGCTCTCATGCACATCACACATTTTACAATAATTATTACTGTCGGTTTTCGTACATGAACCCTGTCAGGGCACTGCAAAGCACAATGCTGGTATGCTGTTGAGTTTTAAACATTAAATTAAACCCCCAAGACCCCCAGACCCCCAGAAGTCTAGATCAACGCAGCAGTTTTAGGTACGGTCGACCAAGCTATTTGGTTTGCATTGTAATTTGCATGTTAAAATGTAAACCAAATAGCTTGGTCGACAGTACTTCAATCAAAATTCTCACTAGCATCTTACCCACATTTGTTTTACAGCTCATCATATTCCATTACGCACTTAAATATACATTAGCATGTTTTGGAAAAGAATCTGCAAGTGCCCAGTACTATATTATGAAAAAACAGCTGCTGACATACATGGTGCAGAAAAACTTCCATCCAAGACTTAAGAGCAAAATCCTGAAGTTTTATGCTATTCGATTTCAATCAAAATACTTTGAGGTACCTATGATTAATTATTACGCTTATTGCTATGCAGTTGGTAATGCTCAATAGGCGAGACGACAAAAAAAATCTAATTAGTCCGTCACTTAGATTATCAAAAAATATTTGACCCGTGTTTTTTCTTTTGTTACGTAAACCAAAATTGACGAAGATACGACGCTTTTAAAATTCTCATTACGTCGCGCCATGGTATAATTTTTAGCTAGTTCTGACGTCACGAGCCCCCACTACCGAGTTTTGATGCGTTTTATCATTGTCAATATTCCTTGATTCACAAAAACACAAAATACGCGTGTCCATTAATTTCCAATACTCTAACTGACGGACTAAATAGATTTGCAATTTTTTGATACTGTCGTCATGCCTATTGCAAATATTATACAAAACAAAAGAGTCCAGTCCAGTTCATGAAAAGAAGAAAATTTGGTTTACCTTAAAATTCAACGTTTACAACCCTGTAGAAAGTTTTGTGCCCGTGCTATTATCCGTTGAGGAGTACTCTCGTGAGGAGACGATCCTGGCTGCAGACGCTGCAGTATCAAATCATGTCTGTCATAAAATGTATTGTCACCAGAACCAAAGGTGTGTGCAAAATTTTAGCTCAATCGGTTGGAGGGAACTGGTTTGAAATTTAGTTGCAAGTTTTGACCAATACATACTCGAACTAACTAATAACAAGGCAAGTTCAATAAAAGCTTGTAAAAAAGTGTATTTAAAGTAAAGTTATAACATTGACAATGTTATACTTTTACTTTAAACAGCTACATGGCCCACGTACTATGTCTAGGAATCTCGCATGCTAGAATGTGTGTCCGGTCAACTTCGTGAAGACATCTTGATGCACACCGGTCGTCAATTGGTGACGGAGCTAGACTTTTTGAAGCAGCTGCCTAGTTCCTTGCTTGTGCAAATCGCTGTCAAACTACGCCTTGTCATTTACATCGCCGGCGATATTATATTCAAGATCAGTACCGTTGGTAAGTGGTTACCATTTTTTCATATTTGGTGTAATGATCTTCGTCTACATTTTCAGCTAGGTTCTGTTTTGGTAAAAAATGAGCAGATACAGACTCCCTAATACTCGTATAGGAATGTAATTCACCACACAAACGCGCGGACCGAAAGATCGGGTAGGTTCGGTTGCGATTGCCGTGGCCGGCCCGCCGTTAGTCCTGCCGTCTATACAGACGTCCTCATTGTCCTTCCATCCGACTTCCTATATGAGTGATACAGTGAGGGCTATTTCCTCACTTTGAGGCCAGTATCAAACCTCCGCCGGGGAACCGTAGCAGTGAAATCGCAGTACTTCCACCATGACCTGTCCGTTGTACGAGAACTGAAACAGAAGCGAAACTGCCTGTACTGTAGTACAGATTTGATCATGGTTCTATCTCTTTCCCGTGTGATTTCACCAATCTATTCAGAAGCCGAAAACACCTCTGCTCTCAGTCCGCCTTTTCGTTGCAGTGCCGCATGTTTCGCTTCTGTTAACTCTTGTCATTTTAATCAATTCATCTGACCCGCATGATTCGAATCACGACGTAATGTAGTTTCGCTGCGGACGTCCGACTTCGTTTATTTTGCGGAGGTATGCTAAAGCCTTCTATATTAGTTAGTTACCTACTAGTGCACCTAGCACCTACCAATGGGGAAGGCTGGTCAAAGCTGATTGTAGATGGCGCGTCCATAGCTTAGACCCTATCTGGCCAATGAGGTCAAACTATTTTGAAATATAAAATGACGATGTTTGGTTCATGCGATGCTAGCGCCATTAGTTCCACCAGTTGCCCACCCCATACGGCGGCCACCGAATAAGATAAAGATCTAGTTTTAAACTCCACAGGCGACTGTCTCTACTTCATCGACCGAGGTACAGTAGCCATCTACTCAAATTCAGGCAAGGAGATCTGCCATCTAGAAGACGGGGATTACTTCGGCGAAATAGCCTTAGTGATGAAACACCACTTCAGGACCGCATCTGTGGTGGCTGTGACCAACTGTGAGTTGTTCAGGCTGGACAGGGAACATTTTGAGACTACCATAGCGTACTATCCGACAGTGTATAATAATATAAAGGAGGTCGCGACGAGGAGGTTTGAAAGGACCCGTGTGCTTGATGAACATCATCAGGCTGAACTGAAGACCTCAAACGGTATCCCACCGTATACCGCTTGAGCTTTGATTGAGAAGTGACCCGGGCTATATTAATGCCCATAGCATAGCACAATAAACTAAAGACTACATCGGATCGGTATCTGCTCACCTCATCACTATCGTACTATCTGACCATAGCATAAGCATCAGCCTAAATGCTCCCACTGCTGGGACACAGGTCTCCTTTCTATCTGATCATGATGTGGGGCAATGCCGTTACGGAGTTTCGTTGAAAGATTCCCGAACGGCACAAGATAAAGTACCGATCCTGTGCAGTGCTTTTAACTCTGTGTTGAGATTTGAAAACTTCTTTGTCGCCGAATTAAAAGCGGAAGTATGCTGATAACGATAGGTACTCTTTCGCTTTGGCTTCATTTCAGAAAGCGTATTTATCTGTAATTACTAGGTAAGTTACCATACAATATTGTCAGTTTTTTTTTTTTTTTTTAAAGAATAATGATTAAGTTTCTCACCTAAGTAAGATAAGGACAATAAATAAAAGAAATTGAATAATATAACTTTCGTTTTATTTAAAACCAGCCGCCATGTAGGTACAAGCGGAATTCTTCGAAAATTGAAAATATGGCTGAGAACGCACTGCGATCATTACAGTTTGGCCGCTGAGAGAATGCGTTCCTGACGTCTGTCAGTGGGTACATAAATTTAGCGCGAAATTATAGCATTTATTGTTACTTGATTTAATGATATCGTTTTTAATAATATTATTTGTAAATAGGGCAAAAAGGGGTAATAATAGGTAAGTTATATAAGCTCTAAGTTATGTAACATCACGTCAGGAACACATTCTCTCAGCGGCCAAACTGTAGTGTATTAAAAGCAAGTGTATATTATATAAACTACACAAGCGACCGTGCAAAGCAACAAAGCAGCGCGGGCCTGCTTTCCAACACAAAATGCTCGGTCTCTTGTGTAGTTAGCGATGATTCACACAAAATTTAGGATTGTAATACGTAATCTTATAAATGAAGTATTTCTGCGGTACGATGCGGCCCGCCTTATTGTGCGTAAACCTCTAATTTAAAACAATACGCCTTCATAATACACTTATTAGAAAAAAATCGCAGTGTGTTCTGAGCAGAACTATAATTTTATTGTAAGTCAAAAATACTTTGATAGCCTCAGCTATTTTGTACATGACGTGCACTAGTAACCTTGAACAAGTTGGCTTTTTCACCACACTACCGAAAAACCCCTAGGGCCCCTCCCCCTAGTGATTTTTTCGAACCCCCTCCCCTTTCAAGCCTCACGTGATTAATGGACGACCCCTTTTTTTTTTTTTTTTTTTCGGATGGGAAATCATCAAATGACTTCTCCCGCTCTGGGCTGAGCAGGAGGGAGTGTCAGACTTTTACTGACTAAAACCCATCCATGTTCCTTCATCGCCCTTTGTGTTCCGGGGCCACGGTATCTCTTTCGAATAGTCCCGCAGCCCCGGCAGGCTTCGGCCCTTGCGGACCCCTTCCTAATTGCTGACTCTCTTTGAGGCGCGCGTGGAACACGAACGCGCCATCGACACGGCCTGTCGTCATGAGACGTACGGACGGCGAGCTAGCCCATAGCTTCCCGTCCACAGGCCCGCGCCTACGGTGGCCGGAAGCCACCACGTGGCCCCCGACGCCCGGGGCGTCTCCCGCGGCGGCCGGGACGTGAGGATATCTCCCTCTCACGTTCCGCCACCTCCTTCGCTAGCATGACTGCTTCGCAGAAGGAGGTGACGGCGTCCCATTCCGTCTCGCTCCGGACCATGGCACGAACCAAGGCCGGGAGCGAGAGGTCGCCGCCGCCGATCGCCACCTCGAGGACACGGCGGTGCTCCACCCAAGCAGGGCACACCTCCACAGTGTGCTCCACCGTGTCCTCCGGCCTATCCTCACAGTGATAGCACCCGGGCGTTTCCTCCCGCCCGATTCGGTGCAGGAACTTACCGAAACATCCGTGTCCGGTAAGAACCTGCGTCAGGCGGAAGGTGAGGACGCCGTGGCGTCTCTCCAGCCACTCCTCAAAGAGGGGACTTATCGCCACTATTGTGGCGTGCCCTGCACGGGGTTGCGATAGTCGCTCTCTCCATGTCGCCATGAGATCCCGCCGGAAGTCCGTCCGCTGAGCGACAATTTGCCGCGGCAGCGGAGTTTCCCCCCGGCGTAGCGCCTCCGCGCGCCACTCATGTAGGCGCGCGAGGACTATTGCCTCCAGATCCCATGGCGGCAATCCGGCAAGGAGGTTCGCCGCCTCGCGGGAGATCGTGCGGTACCCCCGGACCAGCCTTACGGCTACCACATTCTGGGGCACGTTCAAGTGGTGAATGGACGACCCCTAAGGTTGAAAAATGGTCGACCGTCGGTGACCTCGATAGTACATGCTTTAAACTTTGCCGGTTTCAGAAGCCAACTTGTGAAAATCTTACTAGTGCATACCATGCTTTAGTATAACATTTATTTCATGCAACATAATAATTATATCTGCACAACTGCATTTAATAAGATAACATAATGACTAATCTCTCATTTCATTCCGTTAAAACGAATAATAAACTTTTCAGTCAGTCGCTTTTATCGAACAACACGATATCGATATCAACTTGTCTAAGGTAGGCGTAATATTACGGGATCAGCGCTTGGAAGATTATAAAAATTATTAAATATTTTATCTAGATTACCAAGAGCATTGCCAATGATATCGAATTTAGGACCAGATACATTTTAGCATAACCAGCTTTTAATAGCATAAGCTGGATAGGCTAAAATGAGTTTAAAGTTGGTTAGCACATGGTACAAATTCCCATACTGACCTCATAAATAAAGGAGTATGGCAACTCCCCTACATTTTTTTTACATGCAACATCAATTGACTTGCTCAAGAGTCGTCTAGATTCTGGAAGTCTATTGCTTGGCTCATGCGACGTATAATTTAATGGAAGAAACAGAATTTAGTATTTAGCTAATTTACTCGTAATATCACAACCAAAATAAATAAATTCTTATATCTATACAATTTATATTGAGTAAAACTTACAAATTGTGAACAAACGCAAAACAATGTTTTCTGTGTAAATTATAATAAGTGATTTAACACAAATTAACTTTGGACAACTGATCGTTATCTCAAACTAGTGAAGACACTATTTAACCTTTTGAACGCCAGAGCATAAACGCACGCGCGTGCCCTCCACATCAAGCCACAATTTCTCTTACCATTTTGTCCCATATTTGTGTCGTTGGCGTACAGCGCACGCGCTTGCTTGTCACGTATATGTGACAATGGTATTAAAAAAGGTTAATGGCGACAAAAAAATATACTAGCCGTTTATAAATATAGTTATATATACAAACGCTGAATATAGTCATGACAGGCTTTTAAATAAAAAAAACTCCCTTAGATTTGTATTATTGATTTATGAGGTAAACAATAAATAGGACCAATAAAATAAGTAACAAGCAGCTAACAAAATGATTCAGGACATTCAGTTACATAACTTCATTCATTTACCTATCAATTATTCTAGAACAATCTCGAGTCAATAGAATTCTCTTCTCTTTAGATATCGTTCACTAAACTTCACAGTTACATTTATAAAAATACACGCAACACCCGCCCGCATCTCAAAACTTTGCAAAGAACATCAATTTAAAGGAACGGAATATGTTTTGAGGTAGATTACACAGTATTAGGCGTTAAGGAATACATATTTCCGTATAACAAGCATTTAGGCACAAATTATCGCACATTAATAATAACTGCGGGATGAAATATACATAATATTATGTAACAATTCCTTCAAGTTTTGAGATAGGACGGCCGCCTTTCATTTGGGTAAAATCTGCATGAATATAAAATTCTTTTATTTAGTAACTTAATATTTTACATACATCGCATCCTCAGTTTAAAAAAGACGTAAGGCTTAAAGAAAGTTCACATAAAGCAGTCAAAAGAAAACCGTTTTAAAAGACAGTCACACAGTGGCGGATTTACCAATAGGCTGAGTAGGCTGGAGCCTAGGGCGGCAGATTTCAGGGGCGGCAAATATGGGGCCAATTTTCGAAATTAAAATAAGTTATATTCCTAAAGTTATTAGGTCCACACAAACAATTCAATATGTAAATGTTTCACCAGTTAGATATTTTTTCTACAAGTTATTGAATCGCTTTTATCGAAAAGAAGCGACGTGAATAAATTTAGAATAACTGGAAACGGCAGTTAAGGCAGAAATGGCTGCTGTGGGGGGTTTTAACACGACTGTCAAGGAAGTGTTATTTTAGAAAGTATAAACTATGTGATGGTTCAAATACAGGCTTGTAGCGCAGGTTTGATCATTGTTGCCCGTGTTTACGTATTTATTTGCAAGTTTTTTTGTTGCTGAACAAGCAAATTTTAAGTATTTCGCGATGGAATCAAGTGTGCCGAAGCAGTAGGTATTCAAAATACTAAAAACTATTTCTTGGGTAATCCTGACAAAATCGTTGGGTTGTTTACATAATCTTATAAGAGTTAACTCAATTTGTAGTGCAGCTCAGTAGGGGCGGTACAATTATAAAAGCCTACTGGCGGCAAATTTGTAAATCCGCCACTGCAGTCACATCATCATAATTTCCCTGCTCGTGTCCCATGTTACTTGGGGGTTGGCGCAACGCGATTATTTCTTCCATTCTCCTCTGTCAACCATCACGCTATCATTTACTCATTTAAAAAGACACATAATTTAAATAAATAAACACGCAAAATTGCGTACTGAGTCTTCGTCTTTTCCCAAATACGTTGGGCTTCCAAATTAATGCGGCTTAATCAGCTTTTACACAATTTAGATTACACTAAGATCCTTCTTGGATTGTCGATGGAAATCCAAATTGTACAGTCGTGGTCTTCTCCGTCTGATCAGTTAATTTTTTTTTCGCTTATATCATGCGGAGGCGCTGAGCCACGCCCCCTTAAAGTTTAGGCCTATTATGAAAGCGTCAATGTTGGCGCGCAAAATAACAACAACTCTCGTTTGGCGTGCGTCGTCAGTGCGCTCGGCCGATCGGTATCTTTTCATTCATTATTTTTATACAAACAAGTCAACGGGGCGAGGTTAGAGAGCGTTTCTATGTTGTAAGTGCAAGCAAAAATTACGTTAGTGGTGATCAGGCTCCCGGGAGTGTCCGCGATAGTACCTAATAGTACACACACATTTAGCTAGTTATGTTTTAAACCATCATGTTTTAAGTAATGCCAAATGCTTTGACTTCACCTGTATTAATCCCGATGTGTCATTTTTGAGACCTGGTACTAAATGTACTACGCCTTTTTTACCCTGAAGATGCAATTATTAGCTAAAATCGCTCCAATTTAATTTACACATACTATCATAATGTCTATTTCAGTTCATACATTTGTTCACACAATTTTGTGCCGCCGAACGTTTTCTTGAGCTTATCGTAATGGAATAAGTTTAATTTTATTTTATTGAACGTAGTTGTAGTGCGTCTGCGCCGGTACTGGGTAGTACATTTCGCTCATTACGTATGGACCAATTATAGCACTGGAAATATAAAGGAAAAATACGATAAATAGAATATGCACCATAATTTTATTGAACAAGAATTTTAGGTTGCCAAGTGGAATTGTTTCAGTAAAGCAGAATTAACTTCTCATTGATGTTGTTTTTAGCATATTTTAGAGGGGGTATTTTTACACCCACTGGACACCCATAGATCAAAGATTAGACAGGGCCTTTTAAAGGACAATGCTCAATATTGTATGGGAGGCTCGGCGGTTCTTGCGTATACGCTGAATCATCGGTAAAATATAAATGAAAAAAAAAAATATTAAAATGTGTTTATTTGTGGTGACATCGTATTACGAAAAATGTTACTTCTGCCAAACTGTAAAGCAGTTTTTAGTATGTGTATGAGACTCACCTATGGCTATAAGGCCCATACAAAAGCGTCGGCTATGACCTCGGCTCGTCCTCCACGGGCGCCAGTCGCGCACTACTCGACGTGTAGAACAGAACGCACGGCGTCTTCCACCACGCGCCGAATTGTACCACTTCGTCTACGCTTACAGGGACGATACTTGAACAAAGTAAGTGGGTTTTTATAAATACTTATAATTACAATAATAAAGGGTGTAAAAAACCTCTTAACGAAGCCGAAAGGCACTTGTTCACCCCGTCATTGCTTTTTTTTGTTCTACACCATACCTTCAAGTTACGGAGACATTGGGGGTCAAAGTTCCAACTTTTTGACAAGTTTTTTTTAATACAAGTGACCGTCGTACTATTTAATCCATCCAACAGGACAAGGTTTTGAGTGCGTTATATTGAGTTCTATCACAACACAAGTTACTTAGTTTGATGTACAGAATGCTTGGTTGACGGCTTCGTGATGAGGTTGTTTACACCCTGTATGTACTAGTAACCCACCCCTGCTTGCATGGGTGCAATGGAAACGGCAATACATCGAGATTTATTTGCGATAACAGCGCCAACAAAACTATCCAATCTTTGAAGCTAGAACCAACCATGCACATAAATGACGATTGAGTGATTTCGGAGATTAGCTTGCACGAACATAGTGACACGTGATTTTTATATATTAAGAAGATATACCAGCCCCTTTCTACTTGTGGGTGTCGCATTCAGCTTAAGCCCATAGAAAACAACGGTTTTGTATGAGACGCGTACACGTCGCGCGCGCTGAACAGATGCGTACGCGTCTCATACAAAATAGTTGTTTTCTATAGGCATAAGCTGCCTAAAAAGCCAAAAGGCCCAGCGCAAGTCGTATCTACCAGACATTGTAGTTTACTTAGACGGTCGACACTTATTTGAGACTATATATAGACTGTAATAATGTTAATTTGTGCCAGAAGGAATGTCCGTAGCAGGCGACGTTGCCACCTGTTGTCGTTATGATAGAGTTAAAATTACTATGCCAATTTCTCCTTAACTAGAAGGCTCCCAGATATAGTCCAGAAAATAAAGACGCAATGACGGGGAGACCAAGTGTGTTTCAGCCTTGTTAAGGATCTTTCTACATCAATTATACATTACAGTAAAGTTAGAATGTCACTTACGGGATATCGTCCGTGATTAGTATTATTTTTGAGCTCTTTTTTGAGATGTTTTATTATAATCACGGAAGATATCCCGTAAGTGACATTAAAATTTTAGTTATAAACCGTGAAAGCTTAAAACAGTGATTAACGTAAAGCTTACTCCTTCGGTTTTTTTTTTCGGATGGGAAATCATCACATCCTCCCGCTTTGAGCGGAGCGGAAAAGAGTGACAGACTTTTACTGACTAAAACCCATCGATGTTCCTTCATTGCCTTTGTGTTCCAGAACCGCGGTATCTCTTTCAAACAGCCCCGCAGCCCCGGCAATCCCGCAGACCCGGCAATCCCGTAGCCCCGACAATCCCGCAGCCCCGGCAAATAAAGCTTAGTCCTCACCTCAAATCATTGAACAGGTACCAGACCGGCTCAACATCCTTCGCCGCCGTCTGTATGTACGCGACCAAGTTCTTAGGGTTGTCTTCAACACATATGACGGCCGCAGACAGGGTGTACTCCTCCTCTGACTGCGTGGTAACGGTCTTTTTCTTCAGTTTGTCAGCCTTACTGTTCGGTGTGAGTAGGGGCTCGGTTGGGGATTCAATCTAGAATGTACAAGGATTAATTTAAATCATGATCTGTCGAAGGACCAATTTGTTCGAGACACCATTGTTTAACTATTGTGTCTACGTGGACAGATCAAGGGATATGCATTGTATTCTGTACATATTCGTAATTTCTTGTGGCTTACAAATAACTTAAACACAATCGGATGTTCTTTTTACTACCCATAAGTGCCAGCTGGAAGTTTTCTTAAAATTGATAAAAATACGACTGTTTTTTTATGATAGAGATTTAAAGCATAGGACAATTTTAATATCTACTTTCACTCATGATAAGAAAACCAGATTGCAAAACTTTATTTATTATTTGAATCTAAATAATAATGTATAATCTTACAGGAAAACCCGTATTGATAGGAACAGATTATAAAATTTAGTCACATTTGTACAGGGTAGCGTGGCCGAGCGGTCTAAGGCGCTGGTTTAAGGCACCAGTCTCTTCGGAGGCGTGGGTTCGAATCCCACCGCTGCCAGAAATCTTTTTGTTGAATATTCCCGTGCATCAAGTCCTTACATCATTTCTACCCAAAGCCACAGCAATTTATTACCCAACTATGGCGAATCCAAAAGGAAGGGTTATGATTTTCAAATGTATTATCGTGGCAATGACAGAAATACAATGTTATCTTCTGGATGACCTTCTACGATTCGTGAACGCGTCTCAAGCAAAATATTCCTTATTATTGTTGTATCCATATTTCCTATTTTCTTTTTTTCTCCTATTACTGTAACTACTTACACCAACAGAATTTAAAATAAAATGCTCATAACTAGAGACCGGATTATATACAACATAAAATCGTCAAAATATGCATGCAAATATGCACCATAAATACTCAAAATATGCAACAAAAGTGCAAAAATATGCAACGTAAAATTGAAATAATACTACAAGCTATTGTTTTAAATTTAATTTACTCGTAGGTACTGCATTTTCGACTAGATTTTTTTAATGAAAACCCAATTTTGTTCCTAAATTACTAGTACGATTGAGCCATATATTTAAAGGTTTATTTAAAATATTATTATGACTTGATACCAATCGGCAGATCAATGGGCACTATTTGAATTTAGGTTTTTTTTTGAGCTTCGTCTTCAACTCCTGATGTGTGTCTTCCTGATGTGTCTCCCAAGACCTACTGACTGGTAGGACCTATGTGACTATTTAGTTTTATATCCCCTGAGACCCACCAGGAACTTAAATGTACGAAAGAAAACAATTACAAATAATCCTGAAAAACAAACATGTCTGATCTAATGTTTTTTTTAATAACACCTTGTATACCATGTTTTATGCAAATAAAATATCTTATCTTATCTTATCTTATCCTTTATGGGCGGCATGGGCACTGTTTTTTTGCGGGTATCACCTTTGGCATTTATTTCCATTTTTTCAGTTAGGAGCAGATAAAATTAAACGAAACATGCCCAAATATGCAAGATATCCCGATTATAACTAAAATATGCATAATCGTCAAAAAAACACCACTATATGCAAATGCATATGCAAGTATGCATTTGCATATAATCCGGTCTCTACTCATTACATACCTTATCATTAATAACAACCTCTCCATCTGATTGCAGTCTTATAAGTAGCTGTTGGGGTAGGACACAGTTCGATTCCTGCGTCGGGCTTTTTGATGAGCCAGCCTGTGGACTTGGCCTAGAAAATAAATTAAAAAATCATCAAATTTCTTTTTACGAGTGTGTTTTAGAAATGCGGTCATATTTAAGAGCCTCACCCTATTGAACTAAACAACTTTCTTGACGTGACCAACAACGTAATTGCGAAAAAATATTCGTCTATCCTACACAAAACTTCAGTAACTACTTCTTCTTAAGAAGAAGAAGTAACTACTTGAACCATATGTATAACTTCTTCTTAGCGTGTCGATGGCAATTTTTTATTAAATATGTTTGGCCCAAATTCTTAATTTCCAAATTCAGCTATGCGAACTACGCTCGCTGATGCAGTCATAAGATCGGCAAGTGTGCAGGTGTCAGGACATACGGCGCAAGACGGAAGATGGGCCATTGTCTGTGGAGACACACCGCATATACATTTGAGATCTTGTCTTTGCTACGGCCGACCTGGGTTCGGAAATGTATAACCATCATGCCTCGCCTTTTCCCAACTATGTTGGGTTCGGCTTCCTGTCATATCGGATGCAGCTATTTTACTCCACAACCCAGTTAGTACTGGATAATATGATACCCTTTGGTAAGATTGGCTGTCAGACTTCCAGGCCAATGACTACTTAACGACCGTCAAAGATCTACAATTGACAGCCGGGACCAGCGGCTTAACTTGCTTTCCGTGGCACTGAATCAAATCTATGACATGACAGGCTAATACCATTGATTTGCCATGAATAACTATTTTGTGTATTCGTACAGACGCCAGCACATCAACCTACACGAAACTGTCAATTTCTCCTAATCAACCTTGAGCCTAACGCTTCAGCGATAAAGTTGAAAATACGACGTGTTTCCGGACGATATCAATAAACTCCGACCAGTCATTGTACTCATCATTTTGAACAACTTATACTATAGGAACGAACCCTGAATCGCGAAAAAAAATCAGCTGTTCCATATATTTTGACGAGTTATGCGAACATAATTGTAGGGAACAGCAGATTTTTTGTTTCAGGGTTTGGTCTCATAGTAAAAGTTGTTCATAACGATGGATACAATGACCGGTCGGAGTTTATCGATATCGTCCGGAAACACGGTGTAAGTATATTTACAGAAATTTGACAGATTGTAGCAGCTTGATGTGTTTGTATTTGTACCTACAAGTCTGAGTTAGTAAAAAGGTCATCTCACCTGTCGGGATGTTTGAAGTGACAGCCGGGTCGTGCGCAGTGTAGACCGTAACGACAAGGCTTGCCACCGCCGCCTCTTTTGGTCTCCGGCTAAAACATTATACATAAAAAAAGTTATAATAAAATGTCAAATAAAAAAAAACGTGTGCGTCTCTGAACGCTCGACAGAAATGATAACTTAAACTAATCTAAGTTGAACTATTTAATATTGAAATAGTTTAAAATAAACAAAATAGTGGCGTTAGTTCAGATTTTGGCCACGTGTCAAAAGATCTTTGTACAGTCAAAAGATCCATATAACACTATAGTATACACAAACAATCAAACACAGATATTTTTACAATTAAAAGTTTTTAAGTGAGTTCAACCTTTTTTGAATAAAATCGGATTGAGTTTTTAGACATGTGTCAAAATAAAAAGTAATTTAAATCAAAAGCACTAAGGAGTATGTAAATCAACTTCGAAGCAAATCACCGCCAAAGTAACTTTATACCCCTTTTTAGCCCCGTTAGGGGATGAATGTTAATAAAATACGAAACGTCTTCCATCAATTCTGTTAACCATTAATTCCATTAATTCTGTTGTTGTTTTGGTTTATGCAAAATTTGAAGTAGATTGTACCAAGGAATCACGATGTCCCATACAAACTTTGCCCCCCTTTTTCAAGCCCTTGGGGGTAGAATTTCGGAAAATCCTTTCTTATCGGATGCCTACGTCATACAAAGAACACACCTTCCAAGTTTCAGGTCCCTACGATCAGCGGTTTAGGCTGTGCATTGATCCGTCAGTCAGTCATTCAGAAACAACTTCGTTCACGAACTCCTTCGTTACCGTTCCAAATCGAGTCACCCTCCCATAAGAAGTTATCACTTCAAAAACAAGTCCAGCGAGATTAGATGGGGTAGTAGACGCTATTTACTAATAATTCCAAAAAACAACTTCTCTAAGTACTTTAGGCAAGTAAATAAATAGTTAAATCGTCGTCAATTAATAGTGATAACAATAAATTGAGTTGACATTAATCACGTCAAAAGTAGCTATAACTATACGAGATCGCGTATGAAAATCGGGTAAAAGTACGTCAATTGATTGGTGTGTCCACTACCCTATAATAGGCTAGTTTCCACCATCAATAAATTGCAAATCTATTTAGTCCGTCAATTAGAGTATTGGAAAATAATGGACACGTATTTTTTGTTTTTGTAAATCAATGAATATTGACAAAGATAAAACGCATCAAAACTCGGGACCCCACTCCCGAGTGATGTCAGCACGCACTAAATATTATACCACGGCGAATAATAAAATAATAATAAATAATACCATTGAGAATTTTAAAAGCGTCGTATCTTCGTCAATTTTCGTTTACGTAACAAAAGAAAAAATACGGGTCAAATACTTTTAGATAATCTATCTGACGGACTAAATATATTTTTAGTTGACAAGCTTGAGACAGAGTGGGAGTCTTTACAAATACTTACAATTTCTTTCTGCGTGCCTTTCGCCCAGTACGCTTTTTCTCGAACAGTCGCACCGCCACAATTAATTGCTAGTATCGGTGGTAATCTGTAACAAAAGCATCAGATATTATTTTGAAAAATTTTACAAAAAGTAAAACTCAATTGTATACTGAATATATTTTGTCAGCACCTCACGCCTAAGGCTTCATGATCACACTTAAGGACCTCACGCACTACTACTAGTCGCGATTATTTCTCTTTACCATTAATTTAGACAATAAGTACAAAGTAAAATAAATAGTAATTTAGAATTATGAAACATCCTGTTAATAATGTTTACGTGTCAAACGGTAGAACATACCTACCCAGCGCACGAGTCGAGTAGATCATCGCTCGCAACAGGGTGTTTCAACTACGTCATGCGTCATAATAATGTTTTTGTTTTTAAACCTTTCAAAACTCAAAAATACCATTTTTTTAATGAATGTTTAGTACTCATTGGATACATGAAGTTGGGCTACCAAGCTGCCGTTGTAACACGACTAAAAAAACACGATGTAGATCCGGAATCAGCTTCTACCGGTCAAAACGGTCGTGGCACCGAAATAAATGCGACAATGTGGTGATACGTGATACGTTCAAGCAGATTTCGCTTCGTGAAGTGTGGCCACAGCTCTTAGCCCATACGTTGAAACTCAGGTAATCTGTTAAAAATAAACGTACCTGACAATTCTCCCCCGTTGCACAGTAGGAGTGAACCTAGAACAATGCTCGCACCAGGCGGGCGTGCTTCGTCTCGCGGCCAGTGAAGCCCGCACTAGTTCTAGGAACCCGCCGCGGGGTTCCGGGCCTTCACGCACTGCAGCTGGGTACTGGAGGGCGCAGGCTAGGACTACGGACTCGCGGCCTTCCTGATGATAGACGGGATATATATATATGTTAATATGTTAATAGAGCTCATAATTGACTTTTCTCCACGTAACTCCTCTTTGATGAGTGAATATAAATGTGCAAAAAAATATATGTTACATATTAGACTCTAAACTTTAATTGATACAATTGAAATAATTCTAACTTTATTATTACTACATGAAAAAATATTCAAAGTAAAGCATTTTTTCTTTGAAATTTCGTAACTCGTAAACGGAATTAAGTTTTAGTATTTTTTTTTCACACAAATATTTGTCACTTTTTTCTTCACAAAGTGTACAATTGGCATTTTGATCTAGTGATTTATTAGGCTATTCGGCCCGCAGTGACTGACGTAACAACCACTTTGTAGTGCAAGCTGATTAGAACTTTATTCTAACAGTATTTCAAACGAGTTTCTAATTTAGCAGATACCCCAACTTTAAGATGGTCAAGTGGTGTAGTCGACATCTTACCTCTTTGTTACACTTGAGACACCTGTTGAGCTGATGCCTGCCGATGGCGAACAGCTGCGATATCTCCGACTCCTCCCTATCAGCTTGCTGGTTATTTGGTAGCTCGTGGTTATCTACTGGTACTGTGTCAGCGTCGCCAGCTCCTAGCAATTGATTTACAATTTAATTATAACCAAAGTTCATTCGCCTCGCACTTTTCGTCATAGAGGCGTGAGTTTCAGTAGTAGAAAGACTGATAGATAAATAAAATACTCTTTATTGTGCATACCATACAAAATACAGATAAAAAAGTAGAAATTATACACCGTTAATTTTAGGTCGTTCTGGAACCGAAAGCCATAAACTCGATCATCGAACTTTTTTTTATAATTAAAAAAAATCTAATTTATTATAAATTTTATTTTTCGTGATGTTTTTTAATTGATATTTTTTTAAAGAAATTTACATTTTTTTTTTATTATTAAAAAAAAAACAGTAAGTACCAATCGTTCCGAGTTCAATGATCAAGTTTATGGCTTTCGGTTCCGGAATGACCTAAAAATAAGCGTGTATATACGATTACAAAGGCTAATCGCTAAAAGACACACCTCTTTATAAGTTATGTGAAAATTGTTACACTACAAACATTCTAAAAACTTATATGAACTCATCTACTTACCTCCATAATCTGGCGGTCCAAATAGTATCGCTACTGGGATTTTATAAACTTAAATTATTATTTTCATAAATAAAAGCAGAAACATACACATTCACACTACCAAAACATCAATTTTGACAGTAGATTAAATAAGGCCAATATTAATAAACCTTGGCACGTGTTTTGTCTTAGATATGTTACCAGCCAAACTGCATTTAAAGTAAGAAAATTGCGAAACGGTGAAGGAACAGTGCTAAGCTAAATCACGTGCTAAATAAGCTGTGATAGATAAACATCTATCAGTCTCGACAGAGATAACGACAAAATCGCTAACTTTCGATCGCTGATTACTAACGAATCAATTCGGTTGCAATAATGATGCCTTCTAGAAACGCAAGTCTCTACATCTACGATGCGATTCTCGAAGACATCATTATTGCAACCGAATTTATTCGTTAGTAATCAGCGACCGAAAGTTAGCGATTTTGTCGTTATCTCTGTCGAGACTGCCGGCCCTGGACCAAGATTCCAACCCAAACAAAACATGAAATAAACTCACCATCTTCCCTCGCAGTCCATCCATCTTCTCTCAACTCCTCTTGACACTCAAACTCAGTAGCTGGTCCTAAGAACTCCAACTCCGTATACTGATACTCCTCTGAATATCCATTCATCACTTGAGGGGGCACCGGACGTACTTTAACATTCAAACTAGGAATTCGAACTGCCTTAGGAGGACTGTTCACGAGTAGTGCCTTCTCTTTCTTACGAGTCTCGAGGATTTCGTAGTGAATTTGGTGTAGGATGAAACGGTTCCAACTCTGTGGACGTAGGACTGAAATTCTTTAATTGGTTTTTGTTTTGGTTTTTTAATCTATTTGATACTAAAGCAATAAATATAGAGATGGATAGAATATATTTTTTATTGTATATAAAAATGGTTACACACTTCTTTTACAATGTTGCTAATTCTATGGATACAATGGCGTCTTAGCATAATAATACTATCTTAATATAATAAAATATAGCGATACAAAGAGAAGTTTTTGCTTTTAGTATGCTATCTACATTATGTCAACCTATGTAGGTGATAAGTTGATCTATCACAATGGTACGCAGATTTATTTCATTCGACGGAAATAGTTTAATTAACAGATATATTATTTAGATTATGATTCAAACATAAATGCACAAATTATAGAACCTATTATCTATATTTCTATTTATATTCCGTATTTAAATCGAGATTTAAGCTTTGGCCACACCGAGACGAAACCTGACCGCGTCATTGGTTATAATGATTAGGAACTTACACGGCTATATGCGCCAGTTTAAATATCTCCATACAAGTTAGTTGACACAATCGGTCCACAATTCCGCACATCGCGGGATTCGCATCAATTTGGCCAAGGCTTTAAGAGTATACTTCTTTACATTAAACTCACAAATTAGATCGAAAGTTATAACACAAAACTATGTATTTACTTTTCCGAAGAACTAAACAATCATTCAATAATGAACACTAACACATACAACACAAAGTTTACCTGTATCAAAGCAACTAAATCAACTCTTGCGTCGGCGCCGCGGTCCGGTAATATAAGTCCCAAAGCGGCCGCCTCGGGTACTGTACGGAACGCGCGAAGGAAGTTGTTAGCTTGACAAGGTGCGCCCCCTGATGTGTCTAACATCCTGAAAAGGAACCCTGAAATATTTAAAACATTGTTATTTTATAGAATTCATAGTTTGTTTCATATTGAAGAACGGTACGGTCGAAATTCATTTGGCAGAGCATTCTCCGTACTAGTAAATTTTAAATTAAAACGGGGAAAGTCGATCAAAGCTCATTGTAGATGGCGTGTCTATCGTTAAGTCCCGACCTGACCAAGGAGGTCAAGGTAATTTGAAATAGTAGCAGGTTTCTGACGACTGACGATGCTTGGGACTAGCGATGCTAGCGCCATTAGCTTTACAGTAACTATCCCCATTAGCCGACGAAATTTCCTATATAATAGCGAAGCTTTCGGCGAAATGAAATGCGACCAGTAAAAAGCTATACACATAAGCTAAAAACAGCAATTCCATCCCACAGTTGATATTTAAAACTTACGAAGAATATTAAATATTCTTGTCTTGAGGCCCGTTTCACAGTGTTCGGATATCCACAAACTATCAAATAAATTGATTTATGGATTAGAATTTTGGTTTGAATTATCTGTCAGATAAAAAATAAGAACTTATCCGATGGAAGTGAATCGGGTCAAGTAAAATTATTATAAATGAAAAGTGAGCATACCCAATTCGCAACTGAGACAAAATTCTTTGGCACATGTATGTGCTAAGAGGGTCGCCTTTACCGGCAATGTGTAATATAAAACCTGAAAAAAGTTGTGTCTTATCATCTGATTAGGTAGGTTCTTAAATGCCTTGTAACGAACATGTGATACTTTAAAATCGGCGATGATTTACTATACGCCAAAGTACGTGGCAGTCTCGGTCATGAAACGCGAGAGCGAGATGGCACGAGGCTCAGTAGAGGTTTAGAAACTCTCGTACTATTGACTGAGACCGCGGCCGCTACGATATTAGACGTATAGATAGTAACTATTACTGTAAAGTTTGAGAAATACAGCATGTTCTATCGAGGACACTCCCGCCTGATCACCACTAAGCTAATTTTTGCTTACACTTTCAACATAGAAACACTCTCTAGCCCCGTCCCGTTGACTTTGTATAGAAATAATGAATGAAAAGATACCGATCGGCTGAGCGCACTGACGACGCACGCCAAACGAGGGTATTGTTATTTTTAGTTAGTTGACGCTTTCCTAATAGGCCTAAACTTTAAGGGGGCGTGACTCGGCGCCTCCGCATGATTTAAGCAAAAAAAATTTACTGATCAGGCGGAAAAGACCGCGACTGTACCTAAAAAAACTTTCTCCATGGTACTGAGGCTTTAGATTCAGTTTCAAGGCAAAATATTTATTATAATAAGTAACTACGGTTACTTATTATAATAAATATTTTGCCCGGCTTTCACCAAAGCGGAGACGAGCGGAGCGAGGAGAAAAGTGCGACCAATTACATTGAATCTCCCGTCTGTCTTGTGATTGGTCGAATCTTGCACGTCTACTCGCCATTCTGCTCGTCTACATTCTGGCCGGAAACAGGGCCTAATCTGCTCAAACATACAAATTAAAGTATCACATGTAGGTACGCCATTTTATTTGCCATGCCGTATAAATATATAGTATTATAAAACAAGAAGTTTAAACTTCTACAAATTACCTGTAACATAGAATTACAATAAGCATTAGGTAACGTAGTTTCTAATCCTGGAAGCCCTGTTTTGTTACATTTGTCTAATTCTTCGTTCGGACCGTGTTTATTGTAGCGTATATCTATCTGCAATAATAAATATGTTTTTCTAAGGTTAGTTTCAAAATGAATACATACACAGAACTTTTACGTGTAAAATTAACAATGAAGGTATGCAGATAGCGACATATGAACCTATATTCCAGTCCCTGTGTCTACGTTTAAAAAAAATTATACGTTCATCAAGCGCTTGTCCATTTCTACATCACTTTATGTTTTGGCCAACGAGAGGTAAACACTTTTTCCTTTATTGGAACTTGTTTTTACCATATTTTATGCGAGATTTGCAGGGATTCAGCCACTGACTATTTAGACTAGATATGCAGGCTTGGTGATCAAATAGATTAAAGTTCATCTAACTTGACACACGGACGCGTTGCTGGGAACTTTGTTCCGCCACTTCTTCTCTCTAGCTAAAGCGGGCGTGAGGGGACTTTTGAGCGACTCTCTTGTGTCGTGGACACCAGATAGTTGATCTTGATATTATGTCATTTTGACGTTCAACAGTGAATATTCTGTCTAATTTAACATTATTTTGTTTTGGATTGCATGGAGTAAAATATGTTGGACAATCCTACCATAGTTTTCCCCAGAATTAGCACTCTAATCTCGTGATTAGAGACCGGATTATATGCAAATGCATGATTGCATATGCATTTGCATATAGTGGTGTTTTTGAAGATAATGCATATATTAGCTATAATCGGGATATCTTGCAAATTTATTATCATGATTTCTTTAATTTTATCTGCTCATATCTAGAAATATGCAAAAAAGTGCCAAAGGTGTACCCGCAAAAAAAAACACTAAAATTCAAATAGTGCCCATTGATCTGAGTGAATGTAGAACGATTGGTATGAAGTTATAACAATATTTTAATGAATAGAAGGATTAATCGTACTAGTAATAATAAGGAACAAAATTGGGTTTTTATTTTTTTTTAAATAGTCGAAAATGCGGCACCTACGAGTAAATTAAATTAAAAACATTATTTTGTAGTACTTATTTCAATTTTACGTTGCATATTTTTGCACTTTTGTTGCATATTTTGAATATTCATGGTGCATATTTCGACGCTTTTATGCTGCATATAATCCGGTCTCTACTCATGATAATGAAGATTTCTCTGACAACTTGACAAAAATTTCCGAACTACTTACTGAACAAAACACTTACTTAGGACGAAACGAAGACACTCTTCAACACTCACTTGTCAAACTTTAAATAATTGATATTGTACCTTTTGATAATGCTTGGGTATTGGCTGAGCAACGTATTTACTTTCGTTCTGTCTTGTGGCTTGCAACTCATCGAAATTATCTTCTATATACGGCATCTGTGAACATTTCCAATGTATTATTTTCAATGTTCATATTACTAATTAAATAATTTCTTCTTGTAATAGAAAAAGAAAAAAAAAACATCACCTTTTTGTCGCATATCACCATTTTGTTCATAACTGTCATTTTAATCAAAAAAGTAAGTTAAACTAGTTTTTGACTGCACACACGGCGACATCAATTTATACATTGCCAGTTTATCATGGCATCGCTTTGTATAGACTTCACGTACAATGAGATTTTCTGGTTTTGTATATCTTGATTGGTCAGACATCATCAGACAAAAACTTAGAATAATTAATTTTTAACTACTGGCAAAATATACGGGCAAAATTAGGGGAACAAAATAAAAGTGACTTTTTTTTAAACTTATGGGTACAGTCAGTCGAACGTTGGTTGTATCAGTAGCCGTGATCCACCGTAATGTGCAACGATACAGACTGACAGGGTCTTACGTGCGCAGGCGAGGGCAAGGCAGAAATCGTGCAAGCAGTGCCGTAGACGACGTTTTATAAGGGCGCAAACTTAAAGAAATCGTCGTCAAACGGCTGTTCAAACCCGAAATGTTATGGAAAGAACTGTGTAAAGAGCGTGTTAGTGAACGAACAGTGAGTAAATTTAGCATTTCAATATTTTTCAATTACGACCATTTTTATAATTTCTCTATACATACTTAAATAAATTCACCCCACCAACCACCCACCACCCCACATTTTGTTGTTTTCTTTCATACAAACAAACACACTCAAATATAGAGAAAACAATAAATAAAATAAGTACATTCAATCTCAAAAAATGATTTACTTTTTTCACGTTCCCCTAATTTTGCCCATGTGTGTACTTATTTTTGCAGTCTTCTCATGAAATGAAAAACGCTTGATTATAAAATTTCCGTCGAATCATTAACACCGATATTATGATCGGTCGTGACGTCCACGGCAAGACAAAGCCCTTTTTGATGGATGTTCTCAAAAAATAAATAAAAAACATTGAGTTATAACGGGTCTTTATTGGATACCTGATTTCTCTTAAACGTTCTTGGATTTGGTGCATATCCAATAGGGCCTTGCATTTTCATAGACTTCAGTACTTCGGAGTCGATCGGTTTTGGTTTCCTGCAGAAAGAGGTATAAAATAATAATGATTATTTTTTTAACTTCCTTTTGCATTTTTTTTTTCGTTTTAATTTAGAAAATTCGACGAACTTATATCGTGGCGTATTAGTGTGACCTGTTCGCGTCCATTAAACACCAATTTGGTCTGTTTATTTATTCATTGTTACCGATATATCCTAAGTCCCCTGAAAATCCTTTTTGTCTAATTGCAGTCTCGGTTGAGACAAACCCATAAGACAGTGAGGGAAGATTGAGTGCAGATGGGTTTGTGCAAACTCTTGCGCACTATAATATCTCCTGCGACGATAGCTAATCTCCGTGACGATTGACCGCCATAACATAGTCAGCAAATAGACAGAATACTCTTTATCACATACACTACACAAAATACAGGTATTTAACAAGTATACATTGTACATAGGGTGATTTAAAGAGGAGGTAGGGGGGGTTTTACGTGAGGGTAGTTGAATAAACACCCTCGCTTTGCTGTGGCGGTACCTCCAATACTTCAGTCTTCCCGCGACCACGGCTGGTGCAATCCGGTCGAAACGCCGGGCTTATTTTAAAGGTAAAATTCGCGATAAATACCTGTTTCCATATGTTTTATAATGAATATCATACCTGTAGACTTGCTTGAAGAACTCTTCAGGCAGTTCGTTGAACCACTTGTTGCCCGACGAGAGCTGTGGCAGTGGTACCGTGGAGAATTGGAATGTTGTGTCACTGAACGCGACGAACGGCATGCCTACTACTTGGTCTGCGAACTCCGTTGCTCTGGAAACAAAATATTTTTCAAGTGACTTATCACGCTTGTATTTCTAAAAACCGGCCAAGAGCGAGTCGGACTCGCACTCCGAGGTTTCCGTACAAACTTTTTAAAGGACAAACTTAACTTTGCTGTTCGATCCCTAGAAACGGCAATTGCACCAACCGCAAATAATAAGTTTGTGATAGTAAAATCGCTTTTTTTTTTGTTATTAAACTACATATTTACGGTTTTCAGACTTTTCCCTTTACATGTGCTGTAAGACCTTGCTTTTTGCCAAATTTCGTGATTCTAGGTCAACGGGAACTACCATATAGGTTTTTGATCCAAAACCTATAGGGTACTTTCGGTTGACCTAGAATTGTCAATTTTGGTTAAAAGCAAGGTCTTACAGTACAAGTAAAGGGAAAAGTCCGAAAAATAAAAAAAGTTGATGGTACTTTCAAGTTTTCGCGAAAATCTAAATTTGCCCATATCTTTTTATCGTGTTGACTCAAAACCTTGATTTTTATACACCTAATAGGGACTATAGACCTCAGTATATGGTATAAATTTCAACTTGCTAGGTCCACCCGTTCCTTAGAAAATCGCTGGTGACAGACAGACAGTGGACAAGCAAGTGATCTTATAAGGGTTCCTTTTTTTCCTTTTGAGGTACGGAACCCTAAAAAGGGAATTGAACCAGTAACGGTCTCAGAAAATCTAATAACAATTTGCGGGGATTGACTCCAGGGCCTTACACTTAGCACTCGCAGTAGCTATCATTCGAATAACCAGGTAGAGACATGGCATAAACAATAGTTTTTTATATTATTTTTTACCGCCTTATTCTTCATGTCACTTATTGCAGTGCTAACAAGAATTGACGAGGACCACCACGCTTTATTGCAAAGATTTTGTTTTATCCATAGATACGGCTGTATTCGCTTATCTTCTACAATGTCTATCATTAACAACACACTCACCTTGAAAAGTTATTGTAGACCGGCTCATGGTTGTGCTGCGGTGAGAACAAGTGCAGATGTCCGGCTTGGTCACCGAACACTAGCGCCTGGCTAGTGGCAGACACGTCCATTACACTGCACAGGGAACTTTGAGTGTCCACCTGGAGACAACATGGAAGTTCAGCATTATTTACCTGCCCTTAACTCAATAGGCGAGACCACAAAAAAAAATCTAATAAGTCCGTCACTTTTAGATTATCAAAAAATATTTGACCCGTGTTTTTTCTTTTGTTACGTAAACCAAAATTGACGAAGATACGACGCTTTTAAAATTCTCAATACGTCACGCCTAGGTATAATTTTTAGCTAGTTCTGACGTCACGAGCCCCCACTCCCGAGTTTTGATGCGTTTTATCTTCGTCAATATTCATTGATTTACAAAATCAAAAAATACGTGTCCATTAATTTTCAATACTCTTAACTGACGGACTAAATAGATTTGCAATTTTTTGATACTGTCGTCATGCCTATTTTTTTGGTGTCGGCGCAGCATGTCTGCTTCTTCCATACTTGTCTATTAGTTGTCATGTCATGAGTCATGTCCTTTCTAGCCCTATCATCACACACAGAGCAGACCCATCAATTTTTCTGGGCTTCTCTTTATCTTATAGCCATCGAGGTCCACATTTACACTCAGAACTTCACTCACGACGTTTTCTTCATTCTTCTGCATCACATGCAATTATGATTCTTCAGACAATTTAAACTTTACTTGTATCATCATCTGCCTTTCATCTAGCCTTTTCCCAACTATGTTGGGGTCAGCTTCCAGTCTAACCGGATGCAGCTGAATACCAGTATTTTACATGGATCGACTGCCTATCTGACTTCCACAACCCAGTTAATACTGGGTAATAAATACGATACCCCTTGGTAAGACTAGTTGTCAGACTTTTTGGGCCACTGCCTACCTGTTACGACTGTCAAAGATCTGCAAATGACAGCCGGGACCAACAGCTTAACGTGCTTTCCGAGGCACGGAGGAAACCCGGTATGTAATGGGTGGTCACCCATCCACCGACCAACCTAGGCAAGCACAGCTTAACCTAAAGATTGACCCAAACGGCTGTTATTATTTAGCCACGGGCCCCTCGAAACTTTGAACTTTACTCGTAAAATAATTAAATTTTATCCCAGCAGGAGGAAAGGTGAAATTGGATTAATTAATAGATTAATAAGATGATCTTGAATTTCTATAATAATATGTTTTTTTTTTTTTCATTATAGTATGTTAAGGCCTTCCCAAGTAATACACTCACTCATTTATACACCAGCCATGGTCAAACATGTTGTGCCAAAGAATATCCTGTAACACCTATAATAAGCGAACACACCTATAAAACCTCTTAACGAAGCCGAAAGGCACTTGTTCTCCCCGTCATTGCAATATTTTTTTTGTTCTACACTATACCTGGAAACCTTCTATAGTCCCCGTCACGAGAAGCTATAATTTTTGTAAACAAAGAATTTTTACCAAGTTACGTAGCGACAATTCAACCAACAACAAAATAATCCCAAATTCAATCAACTCAAATTATCATACGTGTAATACGAAGCTAACGAGCAATTTCACTTGGTCGAGTTATATGTTAGCGATATAAAGCACTGTCGTCTAATGTTTTGTGGTACTGGAACGCGTCTGAAGTCATGGAACGTAAACATTTGGGCCGCCATTTATAAGCAAGTTCACGCTGACGCTGTCAATGCTGTAATTTTTTTTATTTGATCCAAAGGTTGCAAACCCGAATGTGTGTTTACAAAATTTATAGCTTCTCGTGACGGGGACTATAGTTACGAAGATATTGGGGGTCAAAGTTCCAACTTTTTGACAAGTTTTTTTATTTTAAATACAAGTTTTTAATGTAAAATTTTTACTTTAAACACTTCCATGACCCTCGTACTATTCAATCCATATATCAGCAAAATGTTTTGGTCCATGATTTTTCACCCCAAAAAAAAAGTCGTTTCCCAGCAATAATGTTTGCGTAAAGTTACTTTGTTTGTTGTACAGAATGCTTGGTTGACGGCTTCGTGATGAGGTTGTTTACACCCTGTATTATCTACACATGTTATTGCAAATAAATGAATCTTTATCATATCTTTATCTCACCTGAAACATAGAATGTTCAGCCCCACCAGGCGCGTTGACATGCAGTAGTGCAACATGTCCGTCACCAGACAGCGCCACCGCTCTCCCCGAGAAGGCGGGCAGGAAGTGCAGCAGTAGCGGCGGCGACACGGTCGGGAGCGACCAGGCGGCCTCGCCCGGCGTTATGTTCGCGCGCAGGCAGCGCACGTCCCACACGAGGACGTAGGGCTCAGCTACTGCGTGAGGAGCTATGCCCACACTGAGAAGTAAACATTTTTTTTATCATGTTTATGGGAAGAAGCTCTATAGTAAACTATGGATTCTTCTGATATGGTGATGAGACTCTCTGAAGGGTTAAATAATATAGGAAAGTAATTCCATCTCAACTATACCATGCCACGATCAAAATAATTATAAGATTTGACAACAGAAGAATATGTTTTTTTTTTATTTTGTTTCTGGAACAAGCCGGAAACGTGAAAGAGAAGAGAAAACAACAACATAGACTTTGTGACAACTGATTCAGAAGAAACTTGTGCATTATTACCAATGCAACACTCTGGGGTCACGTTCATGTACGACAAAAACGTGACCAACGTATCATTGAACTTAAAAGGAAGCCTTTAATCACGTTTCACACACATACAACATCAAAAATAAGATACATACGACTGCGTGAATCCACAAGTGATAAGCAGATCCCCTTGCATATCCAAGTCTGAGAGGCAAGCAGAGTGCGCCCTGAAGGTATGTTCAGCCGTGGTGGGGGTCCGTATGTCCCGTAACGCTACCGTTCCGGTCGCACTGCCGCATGCGACTAAGGAACCGCCTCCGCTGCGGAGAACGGCGCAACCTTCTTCTTGAATTGGCTGGAAAAGAACAAATGTTAAAGTGTGGACAAACGTGGTAAATGTAAACCCCGCACGACGTCCTAAGTCGAGGTCCATACTTCATAGGGGGTGCTCTTAGGCCCTTAGTTGAAAAGTGTTTTGGCTGGCCGCCTTCCTATCAAGGCAGTTAACAACGAGATGACTATTGAGGCGTTAAGCAGACGCAGGCAAACCATCAAAATCCACCGAGATACGAAACAGAAAAATAAATTTTGAACAGAACCGCAAAGAACTACAATGTAGTCGGAATATTATCTATTCCTGTTCACAATAGCAACCATTCCAAGAATCTTTGGAGTTGGTAATATAGACTATAAAATAGACTATAGACTTATATATATAAGACTTATTGACACTAGAATTGGACTTGAAATCGGGGCATCACAGAACTTGCAAATCAGCTAGAACTCCGCGACAAGATGCATTTCAATGTAGTTCAATTGTATGTAATAACACGCTCACTGAGATCAATCAGCGTGGTAGTAATTGTTAATAACTTACAATAGCCGTATCCGCCATTTTGTTGAGGTCGAGATCAATCAGCTTGTTTTGATGTCCACCCATCATTAGCTTGTGAGAACTCACTTGGTAGATACACTGCATGTCTGTCATGTTGGCTGATCTAGAAACGAAAATAAAGGGTGTAAACAGATCCTTCACGAAGCCGAAGCCGTCAACTAAGCATTCTGTACATCAAAGAAAAATCACGTTTTACGGTAAAACTTAATGTAACGCACTCAAAACATTATGCTTATGGACGCATTTAATAGTAAACGGGTTATGGACGTATTTAAAGTAAAGTTATGACCTTAAAACTAGTACTTATTTGAAAAAAAAAACTTGTGAAATAGTTGGAACTTTGACCTCTCCGTAACTAGTAGGTTCCCAGGTACAAAAACAAAAAAAAATCGCAATGACGGGAGAACAAGTGCCTTTCGGCTTCGTTAAGGGTTTATTTACACCCTTTATAGTTTTACTAGCTATTGCCCGCGACTTTTGTCGACGTGAAATTATAATAAAAATATTACTTCCCTCCCTATTTGAATCGGATTTTGTTAACAATTTCAAGAGTTTTAATTTGTTGCAAACCTAATCCTTTTCCTAAAATAAAAGTAAGTTAGCCTAAGTTACTCCTTATAACATCATCCATCTGCCAGTAAAAGACCCATCAAAATCGGCCCAATCATTTCGGAGATTAGCCGGAACAAACAGACAAATGAAAATAAAAGGTTTTTTGTTATAAATACCGTATAAATACTGATTTGCATTCAGTAAAAAGCTGTTAGTTTGACATTATAAATTGACATATTTTCATATTATAATTTGACATTAAACACACCAAAAAAAAGTTCTCCATCCTAAATGGGACTGGGCAAGACATGTCTGCCGCGTATTTCCGTTCGGCCGTGATTCATCGCGCGAATCCAGCGTGGGTTGGTAGTTGAATGACTGTAGGTCAGTAATACACAAGAGTTGACCTCAAACAGTAACATGGGGCCGCGGTACAAAGGAGATGGCAAGACGATCTCGATGTCTTTCTTTATGAATCTGAAAGAAGTTGGGCAGAATGGCGACGAGTAGAAGGCATGGATGTTAGCTTTTACCCAGCAGTATCCAGGACAGTTCAAAACACGCATTGGTCAGTAGCCTTAAACATTTTTACCCAACTGAGGAGAGTAATGTGTTTACTTACTTGAAGGTGCGTTTCGGAATCCCTCGGCGTATCTGATGACGCAGAGATGTTTTAGTCAGCGCGAAAATGCCTTGTTCAACAGTCAAAATATCCCTCACTTCTTCAGACTCGTGCACTTGGAATGATGTGTACTTTTGCATGCTTGGACCGTAGTATGATGTTACATGACCCTAGAAAAAAAAAAAAAAATAATACATTTTTTCTTATATAATTTATTGCCTCGCCTTTTCCCAACTATGTGCAAAGTAAATATGTTTCTTATAGTCAGAGATCGGAATAGGAAGAATAAACTAAACTTCCAGGAAGTGAGTAATACATTATGTGAATAATACCTCACACTAATTTATTTATTTTGGAACTTTAAAAATCATTAGAGGACTAAGTATAAACAAACTCTCAACATATTCTGATCTCTGGTTATGATGCATCCACATCAGTTACATTTTCTGGAGCATTTGGGAAAACAATCAAAAGGGCGATTTTGCAAGTTTTTTTTATATTTTTTTAGCCTAGGATGGAGCACGCAAAGCATGTAATTGCAATCTTTTCCTTACCCCCTGATTCCCCATCCATATCAGCTCCTCATACTTGTCAAACACCACTGCAGACACCCCAAACCTGTCGCCGCCGTCTACTAGCACGCTGGCCCGCACCTCATACTCAGCTGATTGTTTCGGCATCATGTATTGCTGAGCATAATCTGGAGTGTACGAACCTGAGAGTTAGGCTATGATAAATGTATTATAATTATGAAATAATCGAACTAGCGGACAGGTACAGATAAATAGAAAATTGTTTATTATCCCTTGGTCTGTCCACGAAGTAGACACAATAGTTAAACAATGGTGTCTCGAACAAATCGTTCCTTTGACAGATCATGATCTATTCAGTTAATACATAAGCAGGTTATGCATCAGTCTGGAAAGGATACTGGGCCGGGTTGAAGGAAAACATGCTCAAGATAGAGCGCTATGGATTATAGTCCTTATCCCAGTACTTCTTAAATTCTTTTTCATTTCATATGAAACCCGTCTTACAGCCAAACATTGTATTGAAGACAAGACATACAGGCACTGGGACTGTATAGTGGAACACAGTCTGCTCTCAGAGATAGGTCTACGTCCCAGCATTAGGAACATTTTAGACTGATTATGCTATTGCTATTTCATGTGAATGTTGAAACAAGCTTTTTGCAATAATAACCAGTACCATCATAAACAGCTATTCAAAATGTTAAAAGAGAAATACTGTCACATTTATTCAGTTTTTTTTTTAATACTTTTTAAATTGTTGTGAAGAAAGTTTTGAGTTAGAGTATGAATGATTATATGAGAAGGGGATCACCATAGAACTGATAGATGGACTGTGTGACAGATGATATGGCTGGAAAGGGTGACTCATGAGATGACAACTGATAAAGAAGTATCGAAGAAGACATGCTGCGCCAACCCAAAGCAAATTGGGAGATGGGCAGGAGAATGACGTTGGAAACATTGAGTAAATAACTTATTGTATTAAGTATTTATAGGTGACCCCCGAATGTCAAAAACAGTTATAGTGGAGACAATAAATTAAAAACTGTTATTATTATGATGAACAATGTATTAATAAACTGACAACTTGATTGATGATGATGATTCAAACAAGACATTTTTTATTATCAATTATTTTCTTGATGGGAAAACCAGAATATTTTATTGAAATGGCCTTACCAATCAAATAATTTTAATCAGTAAATTATCTTATTCAATATCAGGAATAAACATTTTTTCCATATAATTAATATCTTTGAAATCTCCACATAAAACTCCATAGACAAGATAAATACTGTTTCTAGTATTTTAATAGTTTCTAGTAGTTATTATTATGTTGTGGCAAAGGCCAGAAAACTGTCTTAAATACATTGTTTACATAATAAGGAAATTATGTAAAAAAAATAATAATAATCAACAAGTAAGAATGGCAACAGTTTATCTCCAACAAAGGGAAGTTGGCAATTAGGTAGGTACCTATCTTAGTGTATGCAGATAGTAAATTGATGATTGGTTTAAAAAGTTTTTCAGCCTCCATTCATTTTTATCTGAAAGCAACATCAAATTCTATTGCTTCTAGATAATTGATGTAAAAACAATTGTAGAAAAACCATTTAACATTGACAAATCAAACTAACATAAGCCTCACTGGTGATAATACAACAAGGGTGCATAAACATCAATGAAAGGTTTTTTAATAGTTGTTTTAAATCCAACTTTCTGAAAAGACACTAATAATTCTGTGGAAAAAAAAATCTGTTGTGTAGATTGATCCGAAATAAAAACTGAACAGAAAAGAATTTAGGTGATGACTGTTTCGTCCAAAGCAAGCTTACGGGCAAAATTATTAACCAATTTAATCTATGAATACGACAAACATCTTTGTATTGAAAAATGAATACCCACCAGTTAGCAGATGATCCGACGGCACGGAAAGGTCGGAATAATGATATTCCATACTAAAAATGAACTTATTTTGTTTCACAACATCTATAATATCTAATTTAACTCAAAAGTCACTATTTATAAGATTTTAATTAAACTAAAATGAAATGGATCAAGGGTTCGACGACGGCACTATTTTCATGTTACTCAACATAAAAGTTGCACAGAAACTCTGTGTACGATATCAGGAAATTCACCTTTGCATTCAATGAAATACGGGTCATAGAAATTACGCAGAGTTGTTGTTGGAAAACAAAATGTACTCGCGTCTTGTCATCAAACTGTATTTGCGTTCCGTTTTATGTTTGGTGAACAAAAATAATAAAAGGAAAAGGTCAACATTGTCAGCTTAAAAGTATAATAAATGGATAAACTGGTAATGGAACGCTATTTTATTTTTATTTTGAAAACATGAAATATACAAGAAAAAAATATAATACTTGATTTTTATAGCAGGTCATTCCTATGAATATAGGTAACGACCGAACTAAACCAGCCATAAAGCAGCAAAGCTAAGCTGCCTTAGTCTTATATGCTGAAACGAAAACCGGAACATTTGTAATAGAAGTAGGGTAAACCTTATTGAACTGGAAGACGTTGCTTTGGGAAGCCTCCCTCTATTGGACCGGTAACCTGGTGAATGAAGATTGCGGAGGTTTGCGAGTTTTTTTAAACCACAGGTCAATTTTAATAGGTACTATATAAGTTCTGAGCAGTGGCGTAGCCAGAAGGAAATAAATGTGCTAGCTGGCTAAGTAGTTAGCAAGCAGAACAGCCACGTTTTAAATTATGCGGTACTGCAAGCCGTCAAGCCGTTAAGACATTTCTCGAACAGACGTACGGTCTACGGAATTAACGCCTTCCTTTATCATTGAGCGGAGCGAGCGCGTTCACGGTTCAGGATAGCTATTTAGTTCACAAACGCTTTGATTCGATTTCGATTCGGAAAGTCGTAAGTATGACTCGTATGTCTAATTCACTCGCTTTCGTAATGCCAAAAAAGATAGACATTCGACTTGTCGAATCGAAGCGTCTGTGAATAGCCATGCTGTTCTGGCTGATAAGCCAATCAACAGAACCAGGACTACTGGCCGGCAGACAACGTTTCAAACCGGGACACACAGAACACTACTATTTGCTTAGCTTGGGGTTGGGAGTGAGGCCTCCAGACAGAGAAAAAAGTCTTGGAGGACAGTAAGGGTAAGCAAGCTGGATCGGTGCAATAGCAAGCTACAGTAGCTACCTACTTCGCTAAAGAAAGGTGTTTAACTGGTGGGAGTTCATATGCCGAGTCCAGCAGCCAGCAGACTGACCGCATCCTCTTCATTCGTACTAGTTCCACCGGCAATTAGTTCCATGAAACTTTGTGTTCATAACACCATACTGCGACGCCGATGAGCATAAAGTCCATTTTAAGAATTTAAACATTTTAACGTGATTCATACTATGATTCTGCTAAAGCGGCCATTTTAGACCCCCTGTGTGTGGGAGGCTTTATAGTTAGCTTGTCAAATTATTAGTCACAAGAGCCATGGGCACATGTCGAAAACAGTAGGTAGGTACTCTAGATAGTTTTGTTTTGCTTTGCACAACAAAAAATAATACAAAGAAATCTTGGAAAATGCTTTTTATTATAGCCTTAAAAATACATTCATAAATTAGTTGATTAGCTTTTCTGTTATAATTAAATATATTACAGGAAATAAAATAAATTAGTTGCCGTGCATCAACATAGAAACTCAATGTACCGCACTCAAAACATTATGTTGATGGATGGATTGAATAGTACGGGGGTCGTCGAGGTGTTTAAAAATCTGACTTTTAAAAACATATATTTTAAAAAAAAAGCTTGTAGAAAAGTTGGAACTTTGACCCCCAATATCTCCGAAACTAGAAGGTTCCCAGGCTTAGAGAGGCGAAGTATTAGTAGCCGTTCACATTGCACTATCTCGCACAATATTTTACAGTTAAAAAGTTGGGATCACATATCAACATTCTGGGCCTATTTGGCGCAGCTGTGAGGCACACACTGTTAAATTTTTTGTTTAGATTTAAGGTGGATGCTCTAGGGTAGCCCGCGAAATTCAAATTTTCTTACGTTTTTTGCAATTTGCAGGTCAGTGTCAGGTTGTATGTTGATTAAAATATGATTCGCGGCTGTAACACGTACGTAGTTACAGAATTATAATCATCAGAATCGTCAATACAACCCTCCAAGTTCATAAATAAAGGTCGATTGAATGACTCATGAAATAGTCGTCTTTCAGCCGCGAATCATATTTTAATCAACATACAGCCAGTGCTAGGGCACTGGCTTCCTGCAAATTGCAAAAAACGTAAGAAAATTTGCATTTCGCGGTCTAGCCTGGAGCATCAACCATAAGTTATGTTTTCTTATATTATTTTTGATATAAATTGTTGCACGTGCCATATAAATGTATTTTCTTTCTTTCTTTCAGTGGGCAACACAAAGTTATACTTAGCAGAAGTCACAAAACTTAAAGAATATTACCTAATGTGCAAATTGTTGCTCCACATAAAGTAACTTAGGTGTGGATGCACTATAATACTGCATAATATAATTAATCATTGTACAGTAGTAGGCAAAAAATGCTGGTAATAACTCTTGGTAAATTCAGTCATTAGGTCAGGCATGGCTTCAGGTAATGTGGTGATGAGTCGAGCGGGGCTGCCGGAGTATCTAGCGAAGGATGGTACAACGGTCTCTGCAGGAAGCACAGAATTGTCTTCAATCATGCAGCAGTCTTTTAGTACACATCTCCGCCCCTGTAAATAAAATGAGAAAAGTTGAGTTTATTTTATTAACAAAAGAACATTTAATAACACCGATGGTCAGGAACAGAGATAGGAAACTTCAGTGTCAATAAATCTTTATTTATTTGAACATCTAGATTACAATCACTGGTGAAGCACAATCTTGAATAGAGAAAGTTGTCCGAGGTAGGAGGACCCAGAAATACAGAATCACCCGGCTTTTCAACTGTCAAAATTAGAAGTATTTACTATTTATAGGGGTAACTTTAATATTAAGAAAGTTAAAATTTGAACATTGGATCATTTGGTTAAAGAGGGTGGAAGGAACACCGACACAAAAACACTACATTTTGACCATGTAAGTATTGTACTTTTGTAGGCAACAGCAATTTTATTTTAAATTTCCGATGAAGAATTTCTATGTAGTTTGGAATGACGTCCTAAATTCATGATAAGCGTTTGTGCGTAGGTGAACCTTCCACCCTGAATATCACTTACTCACTCACTACTACTACTACTTCCTACTTAGCTCAGGTAAATATACTCTGCTTATTCCTGGTTGTAGCCAAGGCAAGAAATGAAAATATCAATTTAACATCTACTTTTTTCTGATTTATCCTACATGAAATGGGTTTTGCAGTGGTGTGAGTTCTCATACAGATAATGGACAGTAAAAATGAAGTGTAGAAACTTACAATCACAACATTTTTCCCTATGTAGACGTAAGAGCCCACAACAGCAGCATTTACGACAGTGTTTTCACCAACAAATACGTGATCACCCATTTGTAACGGGAAGAAGGCCACACTGGAAATAATAATAATGTGATTAGTCTTTAATTTATGTGAGGACGAATGAAATACATGTAACTGAAATATTGTTGGGTATTTATTGATGGATGGAGACTTAGACAAAAGAAATCATTGATGGATTATGTGAGGGATATGAAAAAAAAAGGAACAGGAATTATCCTATCTCTTTTCTTTCAGCTATCAAGCTGATAGGGGTCAATGGAAGCAAGCAGGGCTCAGTGCAACACATCTTAATATCTGAATTTAATTACATTCAGTTGGGACAAGAACAAGGAAATACATAAACTGAGTCTACTGATAACCAAAACAATATTTACAACTTTTATAGGTTTTCACTAACCCTTTACTGAATTTTTTGAAAGGAGGCCGTATAACAGAGCCTTTGCTTATAATACAAAATCTTCCAGTCTTCACATTTGCCAAGTCTCCTCTGATAATAGCATCACTTTGGACTATCACTTTTCCATGTAGAACAATGTTTTGAGATCCACATAGCACTGTTTGTCTGCTTACTTTATTACCTGATGCCTGTAAAAATATCAAAACAGTTGTAAAGACGAGTTGTTGTAAAAATATGTTTTTGTATAAAAAATCCACTTACAGTTTCTACGTATTCTGACTTATTGTAATAGGTATCTTGAAGCTCCATTTTATTTCAGTAAATATGAGTTTGCTGATCTTATGTTATGTACAAAAACTACAGTGATTCATTCGAATTGAATTAAATTACTTATTTGCGATAGGTACTCCAAAACAATGAACGGAAGGAAATTGAAGGAAATGAATGACAATGACAAACAAAGTCAGTGTCAATGTCAGGAAGCAAACGTCATTGTGACACTTTTCACCGTTTACGTAGTTAGCTATTGTTTATCTTTATTGTTTTATTCTAGTTAAAGTATAGTATATACTTTTATTTATAGTATAGTAATAGTTTTTTTTTACACAGAACGAATAATACACCATTTTTGATTTTATCACACATCTGCCAACCACTATCTTTACTGGCACATTGATCAAAGAAATACCGTAGCAAGCCAAATAGTCATTGGAAAAAGAAAACAAGTTTCTTTTTTTTAATTAAATGGTTACTAAGTTTTTTTGGGAAAAGTGTCCAGTTTATTTATTAAAACATGATTAAAACATAGTAATATTCTAATAAAAAAAATAAAAAAAAAAAACATTTACGCAACGACAATATTTAATAAAAAAAAACCTTGCATTGATCTAAAAATTATTGGCATACAATGTGGTAAAAGATAAAATAATATAGTAACTAGCATAGCCACTAGACAGAATGAAACTGACTGGAAAATAAAAACAAAAAAGATCGATGAAAATTGGCGCGAACTCAAACTTTTCCGTTTTTCAGAAAGTAAAAATAACTTTATTTTTACAGATCAAAGAGAAAATGGACAGATACGTTATCAGAGAACCTCGGGTCGGGGCAGGTAAGGATTATAATATATTTTGATATATTACCTCGTGATAAAAGGTTAGACAAAGATATAAATATTTTTCAGACTATCCGCAGGGAAATCAAATGATGGCGTTCGCAATGAACGCAGGGAGTAATAATATGATGTAAGTAAAGCCATTTTTGGATTTTAAATACTGTCCTAGAACCAAAACTTTTAGAACTCATTAATTTTTATGATTTATATTTTAACCGATATTATTCTCAGAAGGGATAGGCAGAGGTGTAAAAGGTACCTACTTACACCCAGTTATCTATGTACCTACCGATTGTAGTACCAATTTAATGCGAGTAGTGGACGTTTTTCACCTGATATCATAAATGTATTCGTTTATTTTTAATATTCCCATTAAAAATGTACTATTTCTTGCTTTTTAGTCCCACTGAGAATATTTACTACAGCAGTAGTGGCCCTTACGCACAATTCTCGAATGTTCAAAATGTTCCTAACTCAAGTTACATGGAGATTGCTCAAATGAATACACCCGTTTTTGGACAAAATGTATGTATTGTATTGCTTTGATTATTTATGTTTATGGAAGGCTAGTAATAGCTGGATGGAGCGTGTATGAACAGAGCGAGACGTAATTTGACGGGCCTCACTTTGCTGTTCGCAGAGTTCCGTCTTTACCTTTTTATTTGGTCTGAGACCTTCACTAGACCACATGCCTGTGGGTAGTTAGGCTTTTGTAGTTTTTGTTTTACCAGTGGTACATTGACATGAGTTGGCCTTAAGTACTAGTAATAGTAGTACTAGTTAAGTACTTACACTGCACACTGGTTTTGTTACGACCTCAGAGTACATTATAATAAAGGGGTAAGAGTGGCTTACCGTACCTGGACTTATAGTTGGTGTCAGTTAAGATCGCAAAAGCGGTCATTGACCCACCTACATATATTTAAGTTCTTAACTTTAAATCCAAAAATAAGCCTGTTCAAGTCTTGAATTGTCATCTATCGTGATCTTCAACATTTCTTCCAATGAAAAATGATACATGGTTCATTTGTTTTGTTTCGTAGGAAGAGATATTTATATAGATAGAGATATATATATATAGGGAAAGGGCAATGACCACTATTACGATCTTAACTGGCACCAACTATACAAACCTACGCAGTTATTCAGATTATTTAATTAACAATCGTTTGATTTTTAGATGTTACCAGGTCAAACACAAATGGTGACGGGAATTGATCCTAGATATTTAGCTAACTATTCCGACAACAGCGCTCAATTTATAGTTACGGGTGAGTTTTTTGTTAATTGCAATGTATGTAGTGAGAAGACACATAATTATTATGATAGTTTCGTTTTATAATCTAATACCTATGTATCACATTCATTAGCTAAAGCATAAGCATAAGCATGCATTAGTATAAGCTCCCTGCTACGAGTCTACTTTTCAATTAGCAATGAAGCTTTTAAGCTCTGGATTAGCTATTTACGAGAGTTTTTTGTGTTTCTGATTAAAACAATTTTACCTTAAGAATACTTAAGTTAGGTATTTCCTATTTTTCAAGCTGCCAAGAATACGTACCTAAACGGATCATACCTTAAAGTTAAAAGTCTGAATCAGAGATCTAATTCCTTTTAATTTTTTAACTACATATTTATATTATTGTTTCATTAGATTAATTAAAGATACATGATTTAGCATAAATCTCATGAATTACAATAGTGCTGGTACCTACTTTATTATCTCGAACATATTTTAGCACTTAAAACTTTTTTGTTAAGATATTTTTCTGATTTACGATGCATAATCTTGAGAGCTACCTGACACGCAACTTGAACATTAAGAAGACTTAAATAGCTATTACTGTACGTTGTTCAGATGATAAGCGTAATGAGTTTCATCACAAACAGCGAAATGACGTTTAAAGAAAAGATTATTATGGTCTTGAGTCCTTGACCTTCTTAATTCAAGGTAAAGGAAAAGATACATGACATTCGTCATTAGTCTTAATTAAATCCCCATCATTTTTTCATGATATATTTTGGTCACGCACTTCCACCATCCACCATCTTGATGCATCCTACGATTTTTAACTTGCACTTGACTAAAGCTATACTCGATGTAGTAACCTGCTTCTACAATCAGTCTTTAGATTAGTTATGTTTAATTCCCAATTAATAGGGGACAAGCTTATTGACATCAACTCCAGACCTGCTGGGCAAAGGCTTCTTCCCCATGCTTCCAGATCTTTCGAAACAAATCTGTTTTTCTCTTCTCTGTTTGTCTCTAAAACAAAACGGTTTATCCCTTCTAGGCCGACAGATGCAGGGAAGGGAACCCAATCCTGCTCCACCTCTAAACACTGGATTTGGAACAAATTACCAAAACTCTAACTTCGGAGGAGCAGATAGGAATAACGCTAAAAGTTTTACTCCTCAGGTCTTAACGAGTATTAATAGTGGTAAGTTAATGATTTCTTAGAAGAACTTTACGGAATTGGTTGCACTGTTCGTCTTCTAGAGATTTCCGCTAAAGATTAATCGAATGAAGGCTCATTAATTTATACTAGTGGTTGGCAGACCATTGGTCTAGTCTAGAGTTCAGCTAATCGCGAGCTTGCAAGGATAGTTCTTAAATGGGTCCAAAGGATTGATTGTTCAGTTCAACAAAGCTGACGTCTCATTTTATTGCTGCAAAAATGTAAAAAATCTTCTAAAAGTCTAGATTGCTAGAATAATTGTTTTTTGCTTCTTTTTTCGTGTCGATGGACTTGAATAATATCCAACCAGTATGCAGCCATCTGCACAGCTTTGATATTGAAACAGGTTTATTTGTTGTTCCATGAATAGCACCACCTAAAGAACAGCCCAAAATTATTACATCGTACGAGGGAACTCCAAAACCCAGTTTCCAGCAGAAGCAATATACGCAAATTGAACAAGTTCCGCGGAACACAGTTAATGGTAAGCTCTATATTTACTTTCAATAGTGCGAGACATTTTTACCTTCTTGGCAAATAAATTAAAGGTGCTTAGGTAACGCTACCTTATGACTTACTTTTTAGAGGGAACTTTCTGCTTCTCTTCAGGATATCTTCACTTCTACCCAAAACATTTTAGTTCCTACGGATCTTCTCAAAGTTTCCGTATTCATTCACATTCTCTTCTTATGCTATATGCAACATTACTGACCCAAGTATGTTGTCAAGTAGTTAGGTGGGTACCCAAACCTGTAAAGGATGACGTATTGAACGCGTGCTCAGATCAACAACACTCAACTTCAAACAAAACATGCATATAAAGTAAGCACCCACAATTTGTGCGCTGTCAAACATAAAAGTATTCTTGGCGGACCTGTGCTAAAGCCTCGTAACTCGGTCTAACAAGCTCATTACTCTGTATTTTCGAGAGAAGTAAAGTTGTAAAGGGAAACTTCGCGATACTTGGAAGGATACGCGTTTCAAGTTGCGCCCCCAATGGGTTGTGAGTTCAAAAAGTCTCCCTATCACCGTAAGAACGTGATTTAATTAAAGACGTGTACACACTTTGTTCGGGACATATCCGGGTTTTGGGTCGTTGCGGCAGATTATGTTTGGCAGTTCGAGATTTTATCGCAACAAAATAGAATATTAATAATTTTGGACTGTAATAAGTTAAACAAACGTCAAAATAGAACAATGGATTGCAAGAAACTTCTGTACGATTTAGAGTGACTGAAGCGCAATGACGCGGATCAATTCTCATTTTCATCAACTGGTTAAGTCCATAATTATCTCTTTGAGTTTCGTCATTGATCGGTTTTGAATCCACCCAAATAAAATAAATGCTGATTTAACAGCTATACAACTCATAGAACGCCTAAGGAAAACATAAAACTTAAGCTCCTTAAAAAGCAGGAAACTTCTTGTCTAGACTGTCTAGTGCACTTTTGTAACATTGTATTGTTTGTTTGTGATGGGGTCTCGTACCTCAAATAATAATTCTTACTTCCAGTAACACCCAAAAAATCTACGGATATTGAAATTACGAAAAAAGAGCCACAGAACCAAGTCTTAACGAGGATGGACAGACTGAAGGTAAAGTAATTACTTACTCGTAGAGCATCTACAAACATACTTACGCCCATAAACAAAAAAGGCCCTAAATAATTAAATAGGGCCTTTTTTGTTTTAATAACTGATAACGGACTTCATATTTACTTTTATAATTTGGTACAATAAATGTTTGTTCTCAATGAAAGGGTAACAACCCTGCCTGCAAATTTTCATAATTCTCACACGTCATATTTGAGTACAATTATGATCGTCCCCTTTTAACTACCACTCTGTTATATTAGCACCGCGTACCTTCCCAAGTGTATAATATCCCATTCTACCCAAACCTGTATTTAATCTCGCATTCATAATTCATATAGCAGTTGGATTACATAACTTTACTGTAGTTGAGGTAGCCGTAACTCAAATATCTCACCTCATTTCATCAAAAGTCAAATATCAATCTCATAAACTTGAGTACCTTCATTTTGTTTGAGCTCCTATCACACCGTTGTGTGTCTTAAACTACACAATCGATCAATAAAATAATAAAACGGCGATTCAAAAAATATAGGACAATGTTCGCTTCCCTCATTCAAGTCAATTTATCATCCGCACATGGCCCTGGTAAGGACATCAAATTGCAATACGATATCCAATAAAGTATAAAAAATTGCTTATGGGTTCTCGCTGCTTAGTACAGTAAGTACTTGTGTATCGATTCTTGCTTAGCAAAAAATAACACCAGCTGTTCGTTTTTAGATTACGTTAGCACTTTATGTATTCAGACAATGTTATGTTTGAATGCTTCGGTACAGATAGTAGCGAAAGTAAATGGCATACTTCATAAGCAGTACATATTCCTCAACTACCTACTACTAGATTATCCACACAATTAATTTAATTACATTTGCAACCGTTCTCAACGTAAACCCATATCAAATCACCGCCACCGCCGCCGGTCTGACAGGCAGCTTATATCAAAAACCATATAGAGTTGACTCATAAAATGAAAACTTAAAGAAATTGCTTGTGATAAAAGTAAGAGCAGGATATTTCTCCTTTGTCATCGCTGTGGCTGTAGCTAGGATCTCGGGCAGAGGGTCGCGATTTGGGGTCAGTACTTTTGCAATACGGAGAGAATGTGGTCTGGGGATCCTGTCACGTTGTCACAGTAACTTGTGATGCAAGTTTTCGTCTTTTGATACTTATTTTCCCATTGTGCTTCATGAGTAGCAATTGATTACAGAAAACAAGAATGTTTTTAAGCAACCAGTTTTTGATAATACGTTATTGATTGTGTTATAAATATAAATAATACCATCCTATTACTGTCCCACTGCTGGGCAAAGGCCTCTTCTCATACAGAGAAGGCACGAGCATTGACCACCACGCTTGCTGAAGACGGGTTGGCGATTTCAGACTTATATTAATTATAAGTCCAGGTTTCCTCACGATGTTTTCCTTCACCGATGTCTGTGATGTCCAAGATAAACTTAGAAAATATAATTATATATGAATTGAAAAAGTCACATTGGTACTTGCCCGGATTTGATGCATGAGAGGCGAGGCCTTAACCTCTGGGCCATCACACGTGTTAAAACTAAACAATTTTCTTTCTATTGATTAGATTAATTTCTTAAGCCAATCACAAGTCCAGCTCCAGCCATTGATTTGTTCTAAGTAAATACAGTGAAGTTCATTGCAGGAAGTGGGCCGGTGCGCGCGGACGATGCAATATCCGTGATTCTGTGCCGTTGTCTTTGAAAAAAGTGATTTCTCGAACATCCCTTTAGGCCGTTCGATTTAGCTTCGCAAAGAGATAAGTAGGGTCCGCTATTTCCTCTGCCCTGCCTTGGTTTTTTTACCCGATTATTGTCAGTGTCTGTGTATTTGTTACATTTGGTTTCTTTCCATTTGATTTTTCTAGACTGAAAATGGTTGAACGTGTAAATTTCACACGTTTTTGTTCATCCATATTTTAGACTTCCATATATCATAATGTGAAGGATTCACGATACATAGCACGACTAATTGATCCCTAATGTGTTAACATTAATCTAATTACAATGAAAGCATCCATTTAGACAATGCATGCGTTATTAATTAATTTAGAAATTAAACTGATTGATTGTGTCAATATTATCTATATTTGGAATTTGTTAATCGATTTAATTAACAACTTTCACATAAAGAATTTCAATCGTTTTTCATCCTCCAACTATCATCGATCTTTTAAACTAGCAGACAAAGTGCGTTTCCATACTATCACTCATAAACAAAGTATCACTATTTTACCACCCATCGTATAAAATACATAAGATAAAAGCACTACACCTAGAATCTCTCCCTCTCATAAATAGCTTATGATCGCACATATCTACAAAATGTGGCGATGTTATAATAATAAACGGTCGCATCCAGGCGCTACACAAAAGCGGTCCGCGGGCGTTTTCCGGTCCAGTTGAGAAGGTGCTTAAATGGCACAAGGCTTTGCAGGACATCGGCGTTTTTGTATTTTACGAAATAGTCGGTGAGTTTGATTGATGAGATAATGTTATTTTTATTCGTATGATAAGCTTTATGCCCCGTTGGAGATGTAAGAGGAAGAATAAACGTGGGTGTTTACAATTTGGAAGAATGTTTCTATCATTGTTTTATTTTATTGAAACCTCTGCCCCAAATAAGTTTCCGCTGTTTCATTGTTATACAATTTTTTCTTCTTATATTTCTCGTCATAGTGTAAACTGTTATATGCACGTATCACACGTAGCATTTAATTTGAGTTAAACCTTTTTTTCAGCCAAATGTGTGAGCGTAAGATCAGGGGAATCTTGCGCAAAGAACCTTGTAATAAGAGACGATAACGGCCCAGCCATGCAGGTCGTTTACTACGAAGTAGACTTCTTGCTACCTGAACTAAAGATCCCTTTCACCGTAAGGTAGAATATCAATTTGTTTGTAAACACAAAACTAGATTGCTTCCATTCTTTCACTTGTGTGAACTAGGGATGGTCATGGGTATAATTGAATTGTTACCGCCGTCCTTTGTAGACCTTGTTGTAATCCGGGTCTTAATCCCGAATTGTGGCTTTTAGTCGAATGATAAACAAGTAAATGTAGATAGTTTGTCTTTTAGTTCCAACCATATTGAAAAAACTCAGTTTGTATGAAATTGGTATTTAAATGGTGATGAGGTAACTTTCTGAAATAAAGTTTCTTCCTTATTAGAACTGCACATCATCATGTCGGTTAAGTTTTTGTTAACGGATAAATAACCCTAATTTCCTAAGCCTCTTCATGCAATGTTGGGTTCTCTTTGCCACTAAGGCAGGTCATAAAGTCCTAATACTTGACTAGAATCCGCTACTTCCAGCTCAAGAGATATTGAATAAAATATGCTTTGCAGGGTTATAGGTAGAATGATGGCTGGAACTTGTAGACTTCAGGCATTCAGCGTGCGACCGGCAACCGGGGATGACGTCGCGACGTTGCAGCGTCGAGCTGCAGCGGCTGCACACCATGTTGCGCGGCTCTGTAAAGAGTACGGAATCAACCATTAATTAGTTTTGCTTGAATGTTTTGTGATTTATTTGATTATTAAATAAAATATTGTTTGTTGATGTCTCGCATAATTTCATTTTATTTTTTAATGACACTGCCGTTGCAGGAAGTCAAAACCTATTTCTCAAATAACATAACATTTCTCAAACTCAACAAAACAGCTTTGTTCCCTTATTATCATATAAAACGTGTCTACAAAGCCGGGAACGTTATAATATAAATCCCATTGTACCTACTGAAAGTTTGCACCTGAGAAGTTACGGCAACTTTACTACCATTGTGCGAATATGATCGTAAAACAAAGACATCTATGAATTTGTAGTTAATCCCCTCTGCTCCTTTTTATTGTATCATAACGGCTCACAGAGCTGCTTTACAAGTCCCCGTTTGCTACTTAGAGCTATGGCAGAAGTTATTTTACGGTATTTGAAAACGTAGGTTTCTATCGTTGTGTTGTTAGAAAAGTGTGCGGAGCTGCAAAAAGGGGCATCCCACATAAATTTAAAAGACCAGCCCCGGCAGTCTCGACAGAGATAACGACGTTATCGTTGAAAAATTCGGTTGCAATAACGATGCTTGCGGGAAACGCAAGTCTCTACATCCAAGATGCGATTCTCGCAAGCATCGTTATTTCAATAAAATTTTTATATTGTTATTTTAGCGATCGAAAGTTAGCGATTTCGTCGCTATCTATGCCCGTTTTTGCGAGTCGAAAGAAAACCATAAGCATGCCCTTTAATTAATAGAGCCAATATAAAACGAAACGAACCAATTAATCTTCTCTAAAGAACGTTAAGTAAAAGCAATCTATCAACACCCTAAAAAAATGTAGGTATGTCCAAAGAAAACTTCAAAAGTTGTCTAGACACTGATTTGTCGGGCGTGATTAATTTGAATTATCTTGTCACAGCTAAAACAATTAACCAAGTTTTGAAAGTCTAGTTCAGTTCTTACTCGTTACAAAAACAATTAATGCCCTCCCCTACAAGGATCACATAGGGGGCGAAAGTTTGTACGGAAGTTCATCATTCAGATTTCAGGAAGCACATCGAGAACACGGCTTGTAGTGATAGGTTTTCAAGAAGTAATTTTGTTATTACAACGTTATTTTTCTGGAAATATTACTAACGAAGCGGATTGAACATTATAACTAACTCAATTCAGAACAAATCTCTGTAATGACGGTAAGGTTATTCTATCAAAGTTATTCATTCTTGTTAACATAACAATTTGTTTAGTTGTTTCATAAAGCTTGTGTGACAATAACAATATTGAAAAAGAATAGTAAAGATACAAGATTGCCAGAATAACTTTGTTGCTTGCCCTACTTATATTTAATAACCATTGCACAAATTCGTTGCTAAAGAAAATCGCTTTTTCATTAGGTAGGTATGCATACAAATTGAAAATCACCGAAAAGCAATATAAGAAAAGAAAATGACTTCTATTCATCTAAGGACATGCAATATTCATATTTTAAATCACCTAGGTACTAGATAGACCGGTGTCTGGTAATGAGTTTAAGTTTTGGCGTTTGTCCAAGTTTCGATAGCACTGTTTACGAAGCTTTCTTCAATAATAAAGCAGCTTAAATTCACCAAAAAGCGTAGCAAAGCATTTCCGAGTGACATTAAGAAAAATACCCGCAAGATTGTGGGGCAGATGTTGTTGAGAGTCTGCCAAGAAAGTATTACGCTTGTTTCGCTTCATTGTAGAATGGAATACTTGGAATTTGAATGTAATAGTGAAACTGATTTTGTTCTTCACTTGCATCAAGATACGTTGAATGGAATCTGCAATACTTATACTCGTATTTTCCCAAACTGTTTTGTTTTGACTTATTAGCAATATCGTATGGTAAATGTCGTTCTGTCAAAAATATTGGACTGTGGCAGTCCTGCGAAATTATCTTTCTGGTCAAGTTCGGGTGATGGTGTCGCTTAGGTTGTGCACAATAGGAAACGAAGCTAAAAAATTTGCTCCTAAGTCGAAACAAAACAGTCAAGTATATATGAGTTCTAGAGCATTCGATGCAGCTAGACAGGTTATGAACATAAAAAACACATCTTTTCGAAACAATTTCAAAGTAGAAAGCGCAGGGTCTCGGAGAGATGACGGAGAATTCTCTCGGATTAATTCAGACGTCACAAGAACTCTTAGAGAAGTTAATCTAAGTTACTGACTTCACAGAAGTGATAATTTTGTAGCGGCTTCGTAATAAAAATGTCATTGGTCTTGTAAGATTTCTTTATAACTATGCATAATTAAAGCTGAATTTAAATGATAAATCACGTAGATAATAATATTTTTCTAAAGATAAGTTAATTTAAACTTTATTTTGTGGATTTACAAATGAAACCCTTAAAAATACGTTGATAGGCATTGCTCAATGAAGCGTTTCCCTAAAATTTTCGCGTAACTAATTGCTTACCAGGCCCAAAACTAAACGTAGGCAATTACTCAACATTACAAAACTATTCAACTCGAACCTATTCATTAGGAACAATTTGTACGAGCAGAAAATTTCATTAACAACCTAAGAACTTCATCTTGAGACTAAAATTAAGATTTTCCTTTTAACAGTCGATTAACATGCAAATTGCATATTAATTTTAGCAAAATGGACGACCATTAAAAGTTAATATAAAGGCTCAAAAGATCGTTCTACGGTGTATTACAGGTACTTACAGAGTGATTAACTAAGGTTTTAAAATATATTGGATAGGTGAGGTTTACAAGGGTGGTCTGCACCGTAATCTTGAAAATTTAATTCAAGTTTTAAGTTAAGTGTAGGTAGGTACTACATAGGATAAAGTGGTTTATGCTTGAATTATGCAGAAAGTGCGTTGTATGAGAAGATATCTATATGAATGAATTTGTATTTGTATCTCGTACAGCTCACACGGGAGTCACACGTCATTAAGCGTCGGGCACTGTTGTCCGGTTTTTTGTTGTGTGCTTCCTTAGTAGCTGTACACAGAATACACGTTAAATTACTTATCTATATAGTCTTCGAGTAAAATGGCTATGTGACATCCGTATAGACAGATGGACGTACAGTTAAAAGACGTTTAGCAATTATAATGTTCCGTTTTGCCATCTAGTTACGGCACCCTAAAAATGTTGAACCTAAAAAATACGTGCTCACAAAATAAGGAATTCTTGTTTGCATAGGTACTCGTAATATTCTCTTGCCAAAATGGCGACTAAAAAGCAGCTTTTACCTGAATTTTAAAGTTAAAAGAACTATGCTATTGCAGACAAAATAGACTGACATTTTCGCTTCATAGTTTCATTGTAACAAGACAAATTGCTCGCCAGTCCCTGAAAAGTATAAAGCTTTTTTGAAATACCGGAAAAATCCGACGTGAAAGTTGGGACACAAGGAGGCTTTTCAGTGGTAGCGTAAACATACGGTAAAATTCTATTCATGTCTTTTTTATGTTATAACAATGAGCTTATGGACAGATCTATAAAGCATGTGTTCATTATTTTGTAAGATTCCGAAAATCTGGTTTTGGAACATGTTTTTATTTTATGGACGTGACATATTTTCCGAGTAGTTGATTATGTTTTTGCTGCAGTGGCAAACAACTATATAATTTCTGAAATAGTGGAAAAAAAAATAGTTAATATGAATTGAACTACCTTTTCAGTTGAGTTCATTTTATAATAATTATCACAATATTTATTTCTGAACATTTTAGATTTGTTGTCGTGCTGAATTTTTGATTGTTGATCCGATTTGTGTAAAATTACAGCATAGCGTAAGCATGATTATGTAGTAGGTATAGTGTATGCTGTTTATGTTATTGGCTGATAAATATGTATTTTTCAATTGACTGAATAGTGAATAGTTTTTAGGATTTTATCTGATCTTAGAAATTAACCCATGATCTGTCCACGAAGTAGACACAATAGTTAAACAATGGCGTCTCGACCAAATTGGTCATTTGACAGATCATAATTTAATCTGTGCAAGGACGGCTTAAATTAATTCTAATACAAGCGAAATTTCATAAACTCTTAATCAGTTGCACTTAGTAGTAGAGCACAGTACGAGTATTTATTTAAACAGGTGTTCATTACATTCTACATTTACGGTGGGATAGTGGGCTTGTTTGCACGTCCAGTCTGTGTCAACAAGGTCTTAACCGCGGTTAACGATCTTGCCCCCGGCATAGTACATACACTAACGCTTTATAGTTAACTTGGTACTGAAAATAATACCACTTTATTTAAATGTGTATTTACAGACTCAGTTAAGGTTATGTTACTTGTGAAATGTGTTTTGACGACAATCTTTTGCTTTCTGATGTCAATTTATTTATTTTATCATAATATGTACAGTACACACAAGAGAGGCAACATCATAACATTACTAGAGTACCTACAAAGGCAAAGCTTATTTATGTTGTTAGGGACAGCTTTAAATCTTTTTGTACACTTAGTGTCGTAGATTGCTGATGAGACCGATTCCTTCCTTCAATCTAGACTAAATTAATATCTATTGGATAGAAACAGAGCTATAACCTACCTGCCTACTTGCAGGTACTTAAAACGAGGTACGGCTTTAATTTATTGTAATTAAGACCAAATGGCTGGTCTGCAATCATCATTAAACCTCATTTAAAACTAGAAAGAGCACGGCTAACAACAGTCGTAATGGGAATGGGCGAGGAGAAGCAATTAAACAGGTCCAGACAAGTTTTGACCCGTCCTTGCGGTGGGTCCCTTCGAGCCTCGGATATAATCAGTGTTGAACTATGTACCATAACCTGAACTTGTCTAGGAAACACTAATTAACGGTGAACTACAAATTGTAGAAATTCACGGGCTGCTGCAAATGTCCACTTGTGTTAAATTAGGTGATTGCAGTTCAAAGTTATGTGGCTAACTTTCATCGAAGTTGTCAGTGTGTCTTCATTCTTGTTGGGTCTTAGGGATTCCTAGTATTGTGTGTTAATGCTATGATATATGTACTACCCAAAGAGAAACAGATGATTCTACTTTCATTTGTATGACTGCTTCTTGGCTATTACAGAGCCATAATAAAGCCTAACTCTTACCTCAATTAAAAGTGAATTCAATAATAAACAAATATAATTATAATGAGTCCAGGTTGTGTTACTTGTTGCATCGATAAGTCAAACTAGGTAGATTTATTTTTGTCCTGTGTTTTCCCGCCTGCCTGTTGATTGAAGTGTAGCTAATTTTAGTTAAACCCCGTAGACCGTAGCCATTGGTACCAGTTCGTACAAGTAGTAACAACACTCGTAGCTCAAGTCCTACAGTGTAGTATCTCATTTGTGTTTCTTAAATATTATTATGTCATCAAATCGAGCAAATTGTTTATGGGTTTTACTATCTGGAAATTCTCACTGGCAGCCACGGAGTCTGGATTTGTGCCCGGTTGATGGGAATAGGCTCGGCCCCCATTACAATATGGGACTTAAACATAATTGGCGAAATGTGGGTGTACTGTAGGTACACGTCTGCCTCACCCTTTGGGAATTTCGGCAATTCGTTTAGTTTTATTTCTATTATTATCACCATGTCTTTCGTTTTCGTATCAAAAGCTACTACTAATAGAAATCAATCCAATACTCATACAAAGGTACCGTCAAAATTAATTACCACTATAATCGGATATGAGCAATGCATAGATATGGTAGATAACTGAATGTGAAATGATTGCCCGTGAGAATTGTCAGCAATACGAAATAATTTCCATTAATCCGAGTAAATAGTTTGCAATGTTTGTTAAATTATAACTGGAAATGGATTCCGTGACATGCGATATTTGTTTTGTGCATTTTATTTACTTTAAAAATACTATTCATTTGAATGTCGAATTTGATTATTTTAGGCAACAAGTGTGTTTTCAGCTGATCAATGTTAGTTTTAGCACTAATACCTAATGTGTATATTACTTAATCTGCTTAGAATACCACTCTTCTCTGGGAGAGTAAGTGTGCCGTAGCCCACCACGCGGGACCAGTGTGCGTTACTTGACGCCTTGGTTCTATTTCATCAAGGTTTTCTTATAAAGCTTCATCGTGATACAGCTATCATAATACATAATGCTCCTGCTTGCTCTGGGGCCCTTATCCAAATTCATTTGGGGTCGGTGCAGCATGTCTTCTTCTTCCATACTTCTCTATTTTTCGTCAAAATTATCTATAAGATTAAATACCTCTACGTACCTTCAAAGAAAGCCCAAAAATACACACAAAGTCAACTTCAGAGCCAAACGGCTGAACCAATAAAATGGGCCCAGCAATGTAATAAATTCCGTATCTTTTGACTTACATACTGTTTATACAATAGACCGGTAACGCGGGTATAGGCAGGACGGACAACGGTCCGCACTGATTTATGATTGCATATATCGACAAGCGTGTGTTTATGTCCCTACTGGCTTATTCTAATGTAAGCAATGGAGCCAGAGGCTGGGTACGTAATGTTATGTACAGATATCCCTATATTTTTTCAGGAGTTACCTCTACTTGATTTGTTGGCATGTTGTAGAAGTAGTTGGAAACTTAGTAAGTAAATAGTATTTGCAAAAGTAGTTAGGTTAAAGCAAAAAAAACAAACCTAGCAATCCTAAAAACGATGACATCAGGGCTACGTTTTCGAAACCTAAGAGATTTTTCCTATTTCTGGTCATCAACGATCACTGAAGCAGTGAAATTTACAACACAGACTTAGTAAGTACTTTTTCTTCTACTTCAAATAACAATAAACAAAATTACTTACTTTACGAGGGGAGCTTTATTTGATAACATTGTCGGTTCAAATTAAAGCAGGGTTAACAGTACAGGACGACCGCACTTATTGCGGACTGTGTTCATTATCGTTGCGGTCGATTCACCATCTGTTATTACTTTTATGTTGGTTGAACCTATACTACTTTGTATCGCAGGAATTAATAGGTTTAATGCGAAGTGTTTTTGTTGTTGTTTTTGATGGCGAAGTTAAGGTTTAGGGTTTAGCGATTGCGGATAAGGATTGGGAAGGTATGATTAGGTGTTCAATGTGTATTTGATGAGGCTTATTTATATTCTTACTTTTTTTTAAACTTATATAATAATAGCTTTAGAAAATACGTACCTACACAGCTACATTCATAGAACAATAATGTAGGTCTAGTTAAAATGTTTTACTTGTTGATATCACAAGAATAAAATACATCACAGACTTCAATTAATCAGGATCATCGGGAAGCTAAAACTCTCTTCAATAGCTTCCAACTTATCTATGTTATCTGAAAATCTGAGCGTGTAAATATCACACAAAATCCTCGCGACTCCCAACCAATCAGTCGTGAGAGATCGCTCTATTTCCTCCAAGTGCATCAATTCACCGTCGTAATACGTTCACGCTCGTCCCGTATTACCCGTATGTCATAATGGAGCTCCGAACTGATTGGGCGAATTTCTATAGCGCGCAAAAAATGACGATAAATCGCGATCAATTTATTTTACGTCGATTCGGAGATTTACCCCTAAACGCTATTGTAGCATGAACAATGGTAGCTTTTGGTAGTGACGTAAATGGATAATGCGAAAATTTTGATGTTGCTATTTATTACTATTAGAAGAATATACACGAGATAAAATATTACGTATGTTCAGAATTTTAGTGAAAATAATGGTTCAACAATCTATCGTTTCATCATGATTGGTAGATTCTTTGTTACACGGCTGGAGTTCCTTAGAAAAGGCAAAATATTTTTTTTTGGTTTTCTACAACATCATTAACTACGTAAAGAGACATTTAAACGGAGATACAGCCACAACCATCTATTAATCATCTACTGTATGATATTCAAAATAATTTATATTAAACTGTTATCAGCCGGGATCAATAGATTCGATCCAATAACCTGTGAGAGAGTGGGCTATTTCCCGCGCTTCCATTCAATGGACAAATACATTCATGCTCGTTTCATTACATTCGATGTGTAAAACATAATATGTATCTTTGGTATTAGGATTTGTTTACGTTTTCATCTTGGCTTCGTTCACGCGAACGCCCAATTTAGAGCTTATCGGAATGCGATCCTCGATTATATAAACCTGTTGTTATGTCATTTCTACCATTCGTTTTAAAACAGTTGTGTCTGTCACAAAAATAAAGAGTCGCAAGTAAGGTAATCTTATATTTCCATTGAAAACACTCTCGAATTCAATATGATGGAATATTGGAAGAATAAAGTGGCTATTGTTACCGGCGCTGCACACGGAATTGGTGCTGAAATAGCTGAAGATCTTGCGAAGATTGGAATGACTGTTATTGGCTTTGAACCCACTGAAGAAAGACTAGACGAAATGTTGAACAAAATGAATGATTGGGGCAAGTTTGAAGGGCAACTAATACCATGTAAATGTGATGTTTCTAAATGTGAAGACCTCAAGAATGCTTTTGAAGGTATAGTAGCAGCATATGGAGGAGTTGATGTACTGATAAATAATGCCGCTATAGGCAAAGAAGGTTTAATATGCACTGGCAGTATTCAAGATATGAAAACTATCGTAGACACTAACATTTATGGATTGATAACTTGTACACGATATGCGATTGAGTCCATGGTAAAGAAGAATGATGCGGGGCAAATTATAAATATCAACAGTATTTGTGGACACTACATGCCACCTTTTGCTGAGCCGACGATAAATATGTATATTGCGTCGAAAAGAACTATGACAGTTTTAAATACTCTATTGAAAAATGAATTTAAAGAGCTTAATCGCAAAATCAAGGTTACGAGCATATCACCTGGGATAGTACGCACAGGTATATTTAAAACAGCTGGAATTCATTTCCTTAATGAAGAATTTTTTGATAAGAACCCCCATTTGACAACAAAGGATGTTTCTAATGTAGTTCTTATGATTTTGGCGGCTCCTCAGAGCATTCAAGTTAACGAGGTTATTTTTCATGCACTGCATGAAATATATTAACTCAATTATGATTATGACTGGTTTTATTAAGTTACCAATAATAGTAGGTAATCGTTTGCATCATTGATCGAAAAATAAAATTTATTAGATAATTTGTTTGGTTTTTCCTTTTTAACTCCTTTAAATTACTTTACACAAAAAGGCTAGGCAGATAATGGTGAACTCCTTCAAATTATATACCCATTACTTTTCAAGATTTATTCATTTGTAACGCCAGTATAAGTTAGTTGTATCAGTACTTACCAAGAACTTTGATAATTATAACATTGTATAAAATCACCGAAGAAGAGGAAGTATCTAGTAATATTAATGGAAGCAGTACTAGCATTAAAATACAAACTCGGAACACTACTCGACCGAAAAAATAATTCAGGACCCAACCAACGCTCAGTAGTCGCACTTGCGACCAATCGACCGGGGAAGCAGTCTTTGATGATCTGATAAATAAAATATAATATTTCGCTAAAATAAAATAAATTCCTTCTATTTTATTCTGACTAGCGTCATAATACGTTTAAGAAAATCTGGAGGATAACATTTCGATGTTTTTTTCATCACACATTAAATTCTCGTTAGGTTATCAAAACAACCAATCTCCCTAATGCGCATTTGTTACCAGTGATAACATATTAAATGTCCCACTTACAGAGGAAACTTATGTTTTATAAAGGACGGTAAAAATATTCGGAGCGGTATTTGAAGTTTGGATATTGGATATAATACTACGGAGATTTTTTAAATAAAACATGAAGTGTTGGGTTAACAAGGTGGCTGTTATCACAGATTGTGGGGATGAAGTTGGTTTTGCTATTATGGAGCGGTTAGCTAAAGCTGGGATGATTGTTATTGGTTTTAATAAAAATGTATTAGACAAAGTAACTGTGAAACTTAACCCAGTTGTTATAAATAAAATTCCTGGAAAGATTGTGTTGTGCAAATGCGACATAACGGATACTAAGCAATTGACTGCAGCATTTGAAAAAATCAAGGACACGTATGAAGGAGTGGATGTACTAATTAACAACGCTCAGTGCAATATTGACTGTACAGTTAACACGGGAGATTCAAAAGATTTTAAGGAAATTATTGATGTAAATATTAATGCTTTGGTTGCCTGTACAAGGCTGGCAGCTGGATCCATGATTGAAAAAAAAACTAGAGGTCATATTATATGTATGAATAACTTATATTCTTATCAAATACCAAGAGAGTCAAAGAAAACTGTATACATAGCTGCTAAGGCGGCTATTACTTCTGTAAATGAAATTTTGCGGCACGAATTTCGTTTCTTGAAGGCTAATATAAAAGTGACAAATATAGCATGTGGTAAGATAGAAGGATCAGCAGAATCAGTCAATACTGATGCTCCAGGACTTCGGGTAAAAGATATAGCCAAACTAGTGGATCTGATATTGAACACACCTGAACAGCTTCAAGTGCACGAGGTTTTGTTAGATTCTGTTGTTGAATAAGTGAATAACGCAGTAAAATAGTGATATGGGTTAGTATGGATCTCAGTGATCGTTTAGAATTTTGCACTGTGATTGTTGAATGTTAATGCACAAGGCGCACACGACAAAAGTCTCCTAAAAGTTAAGGATAGTTATGAGACTTATTATATCATGGATTTTATATAGATGTTATAAATTATGGTTTAATTTTGTGTTGTTTTCTGTGCTTTTTCTATATTTTCAATTGTGGTGAACAACAGTGAACAGGCTGGATTTCTTAATTGTTTTGAACACTGGTTGACTTAAGATAATGTACCTACCTACAAGTTTTTATATGAATCTGTAGTAACATCTAGATGAGAAAGAACTCTGCCAGTCCCAGCCATATTTTTTGTCGCTGACAAAAGTAGCTCGTTGGTTCACTATAAATTAAAACAACCATGTTCATGCTAACGGAGTGAATACAAAAAGATTCGCGGAGCACATCCATCCAAAGGCAACAGTTACGTAGAAAGCACGCATTATCTTAATTAAACGGATAAAGCATCACCACTCACTCATTACAGTATTTACTGTTTTGCAGAAGCATTTGCAAATTACCACACTGACTAGTGACTTGGCAACCTCATTTCATTCCGTGGTGCGCTTTGTTTTGCCCGCGAGATGTGGTATATGTGTGTCTCAAATCTGTTCCATTATACCCTGGTCTAGCAAATTTATTACTATTAGTTTATAGGGCAGAGCAGAAGTTACAGTTCATTTTTGTTTGATAGGTTAGATGGGCTTAAAACCAAACCAAATATAAAAAAAAAAAACGAAAACAAAAAAATTATTTACTTACTTTTCAGAATATTAAACTTTGTAACATTACACTATGTGCTATTTTATTTTTAACTATTGTGTCCCGCTCTTGTCCTGGACAAAGGTTTTGCTAGATAAACGTGATTTACACAATGGGGTTAATTCTATAAAAAAGGTACTTAATCTGTGGATTCTGTTTTTAAGATTCTGTCACTGTCATTCTACTAGTGAATCCAAAGTAATTCAAACATTTTTCTCAAATGTTTAAAAATAAAATATAAGCAATCCATGATAGAATGCCTTTGCTGAAAATAAGCGATCTGTATGAAGACCCACTCAGAAAACGGCCTGCAGGGCAAATCTCCCAAAGTGTAGGAGGTATCAAATTAGCACGCGGAATATCTGTTTATTTGGAACAGGAGTCTCACATTGAATGGAGCAACCTTATTTTTCTGCCGTTCGATTCAGTCTTTATTAAGTTTGTCGTTGTCATCGTTTTAATAAAAGCAACGATGGTAAGACTTTATTCTGTTTGATTAATCATTGATCTAGCCTTCAATGGTCAAATGGTTTTGACCCGAAGAACAGCTCTACTGTAGGGCATCGCATGTAATTTGCAAGTTGATGAAATCATAATACTATGGAAAGCGTCGAACATCGAGTGATTCGTCTACTGTTTGTTTAGCTACCGCTCAAGAACACGAACAAAATAAGGTAACGTACTTATCGTGGCTTTAAGAAGTCTACATACACACAAAACGGCAAATCTCACCAACCAGCAATATTTTTCTTCTTATGATTATGGATACAAAGAATATACGTTATACTTGATTAAGCTAGACCATAGGCCTACAGTAGGCATCCCCACGATTCGATACCCTGCTGTGATTGATTTGGACTCACAGCTACTTAACGAAAGGCAGCAGGTGGCCTACCATGACGTCTTAAAGCAGGATCGTTTTAATCGCGTTCCAGTGTGGGTAAGAGACGGAGCTATAGAGGACGTCTAGCGCCATCTCTTTCCCACACTGGCACGAAATTAAAACGATCCTGCTTTAAGACGTCATGGTAGGCCCGCAGTTAGTATTTCTCGGTAGCATTTCTTACTATAGTACGCATTGTTTATTTGCAGGGTCCCATTCAGGCGGTATATCCATTTATGAATTGCACTGATGTTATGGACTACCACCCGGTTTTGCTCGTCTTTAAGTATTGTTATTGGTATTTCTGCGATTCGTTGTACGCCCTTGACACTTTTCTCCATATGGTACACAGGTAACGTCTAAAGGCGCACCCTCACTGGAAGCATTCGCCCGTAATGTAACAGTTCAGATTCGAGCATTACATCAGTGAGTAAGGAGAACTGAGCGTGCCTCTAACCATACAATTTGTACCAAATACTGGTTTCTGTACAAAATCGAATCTTGGATTGTTACATTACATTGAACATTTTTATTCGGTCAGTGCAGGTATTAGCAACCACTATTGGCTACCACAGATCAAGATCAGTGGTAGCCAAGTTGTAAGGCCCGGACTCCACCAAAGTGGAGCGCAGATGAGACGTGCGGAAACCGACCAATCACATTGGTTGAAATCTACGTCGCGTCTCTCGTCGTCTCTTGTGATTGGTCGAATCTTTCACATCTCCTCTTCGGTCGGTCGGTTCGGTTTGGTGAAGTCCAGTCTTAAGGCTGTGAGTTCGAAACATTTCACGTTGCCTTGTGTTATTTATTTTATCTCTATAGCTCCTAAGACAAGAAGAAAGACATTGTAACCGGCATTTCCTAGAACCAATTATACCTACTCAAATATACGTGACATCTGCCAACCCGTACTGGGCAAGCGTAGTGTATTACGGCCCACACCTTTTTTCAGAGATGAGCCCTGTGTCCCAGCAGTGGGAACGTTATTGACTATTTATAAAATACTGCTGATTAAAATACTAGTCTAGTTGCAACCAGCGTAGCTGTTGAGCCTTTTTTTGTTTTACGTTTACAGGCAAGTCGTCGACAAGGCAATGCGACGTGAACATTTACCAAAATCAGCGATATGGTTGGTGTGCGATTTAGTGTCTCTGATTCCGTTTTATCGCTTATTTATGTCAGATCCCTGTCAAACGGCTCGGATATGGCCAAACATATTATTGTTCAATGAATTTTTTGTGTAAGCAATTTAAATTTATTTACATTAATGAGCCTTAGAAACTAAAGTGTTAACCAAATTTTGTTGCGAGTGTTTGTATACAATGCGTTTCTAATGAAAATAGGACTGACTTCACGCCGTGTTCTCGTAGCTATCAAATTCCTATTCCAATTGTCAATGTCCTATTCTCATTTGAAACGGATTTTAATTCTAAATAACATTCAGTGTTACCAAACTACGTGTATTATGAATTCGTCCTGGCACACCTGGACATGTCCCAGTTTGGAATGTCGTGTCCTGGTCAATTTTGATAGGCCAACCAACAGAACCGTGAAAAACTATATTATTGGTTGTTTAACTGTTTGTTTTTTTTACTGTTGGTTGGCCTATCAAAACTGAAATCTTGAAATTTTGCTCTCGCTTCGCTCGTGTTAGTGCTGAAGAGGCTGCTTCCGTACGTGTCTCGAGAAATATTTTACCGTTTGGTTGTGCTTTTCTGCTACCGTACCTACTAGCCCCAGGCTGGCACTGTTCGTCCCCTTCCCAAAGTAGATAATAAACTTGACTGGTGTTGGCGCCAAAAAACGATTGGCGATTCTCTTCATAAACCTATTAGGTATCCAAAAATGTAGATACATCTTACTTACATCATCATCCATGGTTTATGTTACAAATGTCCCGGTCGTTTCAGCATTTATAGTAGCTGTTTTATTTTGTAAAAAATAATATAGTTTTTCACGGACAGTGAAGAAAATAATCTACTAAATTTACAAACGTTGCTTTCGGGTCGCTTTCAGATCCTGTAACATCTTATTTTATTTTATTTCTCCAGAAACAGTATAACAATTTTAGTAAAACACCGTCATTCTTGCTAGACAAACGTAAAAGGCTACATATTTTGATATTTAATAAAGATTGTTTGCAGCACTTACAGAGTAATGCAATACTTTTCATTGGGATCTTCACATTCATATCCGATGCTCCTGTTAGGATATGTAATTGTGATGTGTTTGTTTATCAACTGCATTACCTGTTTCTTTTTACTGGTTACATATCAAGGTTTTTGTGAACATTGCAATGATCCTAACGTTTATTACGATTGGAGGTCTTTCATCGGGCAAAAGGTAATTTTAGTAACCATGATCTATTATTATTATTATTATCTAAGTCTTTCAACCCCCGATCTTTGTCGCCTAATACATAATGTAACTCGGCAAATCAATCATTCACCTGGTTTGCAATGTTCATTGTGTAATCTGTGTATGTATTATGTTTTCAGTTTAACAACACTGATAAAGGATATGCAATTTTTGTTTGTGGAACAGCATTTGTGTATTCCTTTGCTATAAATGAAAGATATGAAGAATTGATGCCTTCTGCAATATTAGAGTTCATAATGGTCTGTATTTTAATAGTGGTTGGTTACGTGATGACTAATTTTGTTATGATACCGAAAGCCATTCATGAATCTATATTAAGATTTCGAAGAGTATGTGATGTGTATTCAAGAGTAAGAAAAGTCATTCAGGAGACCAAAAGAAGACATCCCTATGATAACTCGGACAAATTGGTTGAAACTTATTATAAAATACTATGGTATAAACGAAGTGGGATAGCTACGAAGCCTGCATTTGTTTACAGTCTACCTAGATATTTGAGACTTTTACTCAACCAAGATTTGCTTTGGCCTTTATTTTACCACAGTCCTACATTGAGAAAAACAAGTTACCCTTTTAGACGATGGTTAACCGAATTAACAGTTATAGCTTACAAGTTGCCTGGTGAGAAATTTTTTACAGGTGCAAATACTTCTGGTACCTTATATTATTTGAAATCTGGTATAGTTCAGCTCATTTCCGTTGATGATGGAGTGACACCAATTCTCTCTGTTACAAGTGGAACAATATTTGGAGATATTAGTTTTTATGTGCCTGCATTAAGAAGGAAGGTTATTGGTCGCTGTCTCACATATTGTGAATTTTATTTCGTTACACGGCAATCTATGATAAAATCGTTACATAAATATCCATTAGATCGAAAAATTGTCATGGATGGTGTTATGGACAAATTAGAACACGCAAAAATATTATTTTTTAACAAAGAACATGTTAGAGGCTTTGATAGAAGTGAAGACGAAGGAATAAGTTGGCTTAAGAAACGTTGGTGGGAATTATTTCACATCATTGAAAACTATTCTAGAACGGGCAAACCAAAAGAAGGTTTAAAGGGGAATTTGCCACCTGATGATACGTTATACCATTGTTCAAAATATTTAGGACAACTTGTATTGTGTAATAAAACAGAACTGCGGACGGAATCGACGTTCACTAACTTCAAATTTCCGTGGATAATTAATCCGCATTCGAAGTTTGGTCGCGTGTGGTATCGAATTGTTGCTGTCGACGTGTTTCTTGTTCTGGTTCTGCATCCACAATATTTGATAAAACCTCACATTCCCCAATGGTTTGAGTTTTTTACTTTTTGTTCCGATACCATATACTCCATAGATATTGGTGTATCTCTTGTAACAGCTGTGAAAAAACAAGAACGTGTCACAAACACTTTTTCTGCAGTTATGTTTGAACGCTTTAAGAGCGTTACCTTTATACTTGATTTATTGTCAACAATTTGGATTGAAGATATAGCTGAGTTTTGTGGGGCATCACAGTATTATTACACTCTTCAATTTAACAGACTTATTAAAATTTATGTCCTTTTTTATGGGGAATATTTAAAATTTGATATTCGAAAAGATCCCGTTGTGCATGTTTGTCGTGTAATCGCATTGATACAGTTCGCTTTTTACGTTGTTAGTAGCAACGTAGTGTTCGATATGCTTTATTATTTTCCTGGATTAACGATGGATTATTTTTTTGGAGAAAAGTTGTGTTCTAAGGCACTTGAAGAAGTCTGCACTCCCGTACCTGTTGGCGGTGCTCTTATTTCGTGGATATTCGCATGGGCCTCTAATGCTCAAAATCACCCTCAGACTCTGGAAGATTTGTATGTAGCTTGTTTTATAGGCTTCATAGGCTTTATTATAATCATTTATTGTAAAGGCAGATATATCTCATATTTATATTTGGTTACAAAGAATAAAACAAAGTATCAAAGTTTTGTGTTACACCTGAAGGCTTATTATGAACATTATAGAATTCATAATGATTTACTCAAAAGACTGGATAGATATCTTGCATGCCATTGGAAGTATTACAAAGGCACGGATGTTCTGGAGGCAAATAGGTTAGATGACGACGCAAGAGAAATATTCTGGAAAGCCCAAGGCAATTTGGCCGAATCCATAATTACCAAGTCAAAGGCGTTTAAACATGTTGATCCGAAGCTTATAAGGGAGTTGGCTAGAGCAACATACCTTTTAATACTGCCACGGAATACCAAAATATCGACCTTTGGCGTTCAGAACAAAAACGTCAATTGGATTGCTCAGGTGAGAAATGACTAGTATACCTTAAAGACTTAGCTGGTATATCTTAAAGACTATTTGTCGTAAATGACATTTTTTTATTTATGTACCTACTACATTATAATAATTAAACAAATCAAATTAAAAACGATCTATATTTTTATAGGTACTATCTCCGACAGTTCAATAGAACCTGACTTAAGAATAAACCGATCTCTGTTATACAATATGTTAAAAAAAAAACAGTTGGTCTTCAAGGACCCACCAAGACCAAGAAGACCCATCGGTGGGTCTCCGAATAGGTACTGATGTGACCTACTAGTGGGTCCTCTGAAATTCTATTGTCTTTGAAGACCCACTTGGACTAGTAATTTTGGAGAAAAATGGCAACATGTATTTGCACAAACAAACAAACAAAAAACATCCTCTCACCCCAAACGCATATACCGTCTCCATTCAGTCGTAGGTAAAAATAGAAAACGTAGCGTCAAAGATAAGGGTTCGTTAAGCCACGCTCGCTTCGTTCGCATATTAAATAATAACACTCTTTGACTTCTGTCCCCGAAGTGCCGGGCCTCCGCCGGCCTTCTTCGTCGGCCTACAGCCCGGTGCCCATGCCGCCCATAAAGGATTTTTTGTAATTGTTTTCTTTCGTACATTTAAGTTCCTGGTATATGTATAAAACTAAATATCTATCTCAGGGGATATAAAACTCCGGGGCTGCGGGACTATTCGAAAGAGATACCGTGGCCCCGGAACACAAAGGGCGATGAAGGAACATGGATGGGTTTTAGTCAGTAAAAGTCTGACACTCCCTCCTGCTCCGCCCAGAGCGGGAGGAGTCATTTGATGATTTCCCATCCGAAAAAAAAGGGGATATAAAACTAAATAGTCACATAGGTTCTACCAGTCAGTAGGTCTTGGAAGACACATCAGTATTCGGAGACCCACTGGTGGATCTGCTTGGTGGGTTGGATATTATTGGGTGTCGAGATTAGATTCCATTTCTGTAATCCTTTTTGGAAAACAAGTAAAAAAAGAAAATACCTCGATAAAAATGTACAAAAAAGAGAAAACTTACATGGCAACACAGGAGTGCGAGCGGAGACACTCCAGTCGCGGTCGCTTCTCTGTAGGTGACGTCATAATCAAGCAATTGACGATCGAACATAATAATGCCGAGGATGGTGTTGCCACGTTTTAAAAATTAGAGCACAAAAATCATGCACTTTAAAATTCACTAACATGTTTAGTTTCATGAATATTTTATGATTCTTATGTTATTTATTAAGGTCATTGATATACTTATATACCCTTTTTGGATTGGACAGGGCATTTTTAACATTTTGTACAAGTTATTATAATAATATGTTAATTTTTAGGGTTACGTAAAATGTGATTATGTCGACGAGACAGGTGAAATGTTTACGGATTATTTAGGACCTGGCTCTGGGCTGTCTATCTGTGAAGTCTTTCTTGGGAAGCCTTCGCTGAGATCCTACACAACAATTACCGAATGCGAGGTTAGTTACATATTTGCACTTTGATGGGAGAAACGAGGCTTTGAGCTTTGCATTCATTGACAATCAGGGGGCCGAGTCTACTATTACGATAGTGTCAGAATTGTCTATCATTGATTTCATAATTGTTGATTTTGACAAGTTTGGTAATCTACTAATATAGTGGCATCATTATGACTTTCCAATGGTTGACCACTGACACTCCTTTGAAAGAAATGGCGTAAAATGGTAATCTCGTACACAATGACAAATGAATGACTGCTAAAATTTGACAGTTCCAGCCAATATTTGCTCAATTAGCACCATTTTATATTGCAATTAATATAGGATTCTTAAATAAACATTATTTAAAACACTTAAATGAAAATAAATCAAAACACCGACCGCTAGAAATAAAAACAGATAAAACGTAAGCAGTAATGTCACATTTGACATAGTTTCACATTAATCCACGTTACATATAACTTAATGTTTTTTGCTATTTACGAACTTCTTACTACTTCAGATTGCTTATATAACATTGATTATTTTTAATAAGTAGTTATAAAACTCTTTCTTTTGTGCAATATTGCTTCTTATTTGAGATAAGATAAATTATAATTAATAATATTTTTTGAATGCAAATCAAATGTTTTAGTTAAACTATAATCCATAAATAATATGTAAAAAATATATAAATGAAATCTGGCATGATTACGTGTTCAAATTTAATTCTAGTTTTTCGAAAATCATTTCTATTATCAGGTTTTATAATAATGGCAATACAACAATTTCATTATAACACAATTCTATTACGAGGCTATTGACCGACCAATGATCGACCATTAAGAATTTATCAGATTACAAACTTTTAGCAAAATGACAATGGCATCGATCAACAATTATGAAATCAATAATAGACCATACTGATACTATTGCAATAGCAGACTTGAGGCCCAGTTGACCAACACAATTTTATGTGCGACAAGCAATGTTTAGTATAGGTACATGTCAAACTAAAGGTGCACAACCGTTTCTCAACTTTTTATTATTTATTTATTTATGTACACACAAAATATTTTACAGGACAATTTTACAGGACAGGAATTTTTTAGGACAGTTTTTTTTTCCAATGATTGAAAAAAAAACAAAGTTTTATCCGTAAGTTTTAACGTTACTAAGTGGCCATTCATATTGAAATTCATTGGTTTTTCTAATTATAACTGAGTTATGTCTGAACTTCCCAATACAATATTTAGACAAAAAAGTTACTACATTTAATAAGTAGATTTTTTGGAAACTAATTTATTAATTGCTTCAAAAATGTACCTACGTCATTTTGTTAATATCGTGAGGGAACCAGCATGCCTGAGAGATATTTCTCGACGGCATGTAAAGTCAAGTCGGCATTAAAAGTTGACACCAGGTAAGGCGCTAACCACACGATAAAGGAAAAGAAGTTTATTTTCAAGACATACGTCATAAGTAAAATCATCAAATTAAAAGTCACCCGTACCAATAATGGTAAGACACGCAATCAACAATATACATATATTTTACTTTGATGTATTTGATTTTTAGATTATGTACATTAGGGGCAAAGATTTTTTTGACATTTACAAGAAATATCCAATTGAATATTTGGTCATGCACACCTGTGCAGATGAGTATATTGATATGTTCAATGAAATTTTCAAGAAAAATATTCAGAATCACAGAGATGTGAGTATCTTTTAAATGTTTGTTACTTGTTTGCTCGTAGATTTTTTTTAGTGATAGGTTAATAGGTAATTGGAAGAAACAAATGGTTAGAAATGGTCTCTATTTTTTGATTCTGTAGCAAAAAAAGTACCTGGGGGGTTACCATGGCTTCATAAACCAGTATTGTTCTTATGTCAGTTCAATGTGGGAAAGCTTTACAGGCCCTCAAGCTCCATCTTTTTCTCACTCTGATTTGAACGCAAGGTTGGCGCAGTGACTGAGCTGAGTGTTGCGGATTCGATTACCGCACAGAACAAATATTTGTGAGTTTAAATGTTTGTAAACGCACCCACGATACAGGAGAAATTCAAAGAAGTACGCCACCTGACCTTAAATAACCACCCTGTATGTAACGCATAGCGGAAATAATGTCATGGTTTTAGTTTGATAAATTATTATAATTATTGAAGAAATTATTTCGTCGCTTTCAGTACTTATGTAGACTTAAGGAGATGACCAATGACCATTCTCGATGGCAAAAAAGGCTCAAATCTAAAGTAATTGGTGACGTAGAAGCAAATCGTTCATTACCCGTTGAAGGCCTTTTGTGGGGAGATCCAGAATCTTGGTAATCAATTATTAATACTGTTGATTCTTCGTAAAAACTTCCTGTGTGTAAAAACAACGTATTCCAACTATCTCTGCTCTACTACCCAAAGTTATGAACGCATCCTAGAAATGGTACCCTTCCACTATATACAGGGTGTAAACAACCTCATCACGAAGCCGTCAACCAAGCATTCTGTACATCAAACGAAGTAACTTTAAATGGTAATGGCTAAAAAATTATTGCTGGGAAGCGACTTTTTTTTTTGGGGTGAAAAATCATGTTTTGTGGTAGAACTCAATGTAACGCACTCAAAACATTGTACTGATGGATGGATTGAATAGTACGGGGGTCGTGGAGGTGTTTAAAGATCTTACAATAAAAACTTGCCAAAATGTTGGAACTTTCACCGTAACTAGAAGGTTCCCAGGTATGGTGTAGAACAAAAAAAGGACAAACTTAACTTTGCTGTTCGATCCCTAGAAACGGCTATTGCTCCAACCGCAAATAATAAGATTGTTATAGTAAAATCGCTTTTTTTTTGTTATTTAACTACATATTTACGGTTTTCAGACTTTTCCCTTTACATGTGCTGTAAGACCTTGCTTTTTGCCAAATTTCGTGATTCTAGGTCAACGGGAACTACCATATAGGTTTTCGACCCAAAACCTATAGGGTACTTCCGGTTGACCTAGAATTGTCAATTTTGGTTAAAAGCAAGGTCTTACAGTACAAGTAAAGGGAATAGTCCGAAAATTAAAAAAGTTGAAAATTAAGGTAAATTTTGGTACTTACAAGTTTTCACGAAAAGCTAAATTTGCCCATATATTTTTATCGTGTTGACTCAGGACATTGATTGACTATCTAATAGGGACTATAAACCTCAGTATATGGTATAAATTTCAACTTTCTAGGTCCACCCGTTCCTGAGAAAAACGGTGGTGACAGACGGACACACTGACGGACAAGAAAGTGATCTTATAAGGGTTCCGATTTTCCTTTTGAGGTACGGAACCCTAAAATGATCACATTGACGGGGAGATCAAGTACCTTTCGGCTTCGTTAAGAAGTTTTTTTACACCCTTTATTTAGTTCAGGCTTTTTTGCAATAGAGTGCTTTATTTGAAGGAGAGCAATATGGAAGGATTCTCCCAATTTTGTTAATTATGGGGCGAAAGTTTGAATGAACATTTATTATTTTTCACAGACTTTTAGGTCAATAAGTTAAAAAATGCAGGTACGCACGACCACCAATCAAGCTACGCATAACCAGTAAACGCTGATCTCTCATTGTACGGGAAACTCGTACAAAACGAGGTCAGCTAGGTTATCCGGTATCATTGATGTGTCGCCGTGTGTATAAAATCAAACGGCCTAGGAAATTAATTAATAACGTTACATTACAGGTTTATGCAATCCTGGATGGCATTTAGAGTAGTCATTGTATGTGTTTCTATTACATCTGCATGCATTCTAGGTAATTACTCGTATTCCACATTAGTTATAGTCACTCAAACAGGGGCTTCGGTTAAAAGTTTGGAATTTTCATAAGGTGGCGTTGGAGCAGCTTGGCGTTGGATATTTATGATGATCAGCGCGTTCTGTGACTGTGTCGCTCTCGTAGATATCATCATTAAGTTTTGTGTAAGCTTTCAAATAATACGTTCCAAAAACACTCTTGGTAAATTATCCGATGGATTGATGATTGATGAATTACATGGATGAGATTGCTGAATAATTGTTAATTATTTCAGCTATGCTATTACGATCAGTGTGGTTTATATATAACCAACAGAGGAAAATGCTTCAAGAACTACTTAACTAAAGGATTTACTTTGGATATTATCGGCGCGGCTCCTTGGTTCAGCATCCTTAAATCTCTCTTATATCGAAAAAAAAAAATAAACGATGAAGATACTTTTCATATAAATACAATATGCAAGTTCGCACATTTGTACATTGTGTTTGCATATTTTGGATATATAACGGACAGCCCGACGGTGGACTTGACTTATCTTATGGTGTGTATGAAGTTGGTTTTTGTAAGAACATTCTATGACAGTAAAATATGAGAAACTTGCATTGGTCAATCATTTCAGACTTAATTCACTGTAATATTAAAATGTCACAAAATACCTACGGTGTACCTACTCAACATATTTTTGATGTGTACGTACAACATAAATGATAATATGCTTGGGGGAATTATAAAACGAGCGAATAAAAAAAATTTAGCGACTGATGATGAGATACTATTTTAATAACTTGAGCGGTATGAATTTGAGTAAGCGAAAAATTAACCAAACTAACGACGAATATTGATTAATAATAAAAACCAGAACGAGCTTAAAAAAAGTGGATGATTAATCCATTTCAGAAGTGAGCGACTAAATTACTAAGTGAAATACAGAGAGGGCAACTTCAATAATAAGTTAAAGACGATTTTTCCTATTTTTGTTTAATCCTTTATGGGCGGCATGGGCACTGGGCCGTAGGCCGACGAAGGAGGCCGGCGGAGGCCCGGCACTTCGGGGACAGAAGCCAAAGAGTGTCATTTAATATGCGAGCGAAGCGAGCGCGCGTTTACGAACCTTTATCTTCGACGCTACGTTTTCTATTTTTAGAACATGACTGCTCGAAACACTTTATATAAGATAAAATGCCGCTCAGTATAAATAAATAATTTGCCAAATATTGAAAAAAATGTAGTACATAACGTTGACACTCAAACAAATATTAGGTCGCTCAAATATTATGAAGCTACTCATTTTGTATTTTAAGTAACTCAAATTAATGTTTGTAAGTTGCTGTTCTGTTGATTTCTCGTCACTCGCAGTCAGTCGCTCACATAATAATACTATGACCTAAATTAATTATTTTTGTCACTTAAAACCATAATTTACAGTCACTCGTTTAAATACTACCCATATACTTTTGCAGATAGTAAAATGGCAAATCGTCAACATTTTAGTAGTGTTAGGAACTAGCCACTACTTGATGATAAAGTGTGTGCATTTCGAATTTAATGAAATGAAGGAATTGGTCAGTGTAAGCCTCAGGAACAGCTGTTGGATGCCAACGCTTTTTGAGATGCCCAAACAGTTAGATGGCGATCAGCTACATTTGGTAAGTCAAGAAACATTACTACTCCCTTTCATCATCTTGATTGATTTATTAGCTAGGCACTTAGTTAACTACTGAATGGACGCCGAGAAGTGGTAGAAGAAGTGTTCAAAATCAAAATATTTTTTTTCACATAGGCCTAGATGGGCACTTATAAAACGTCGAAAAAGGTGCACGGTTCGCGTTGGTCGTTTCCATGGAGAAGAACCGGCAAGAAATTCCATGCTAACTCTCTCTTTTCGGTCTTTTCGGTTGGCAGACCAACCGTCAGTTGGCTTGGCTGGAGTAAGGCCCGAACTTTTACTCCTTTTTTCATGTCATTCCTCACGCAGCCCATCCTTCGCTTCCTTGGCCTTTCTCTTCTTCTCCATCCATCAGTTATATTAATCACTTCTTTAGTTACATGCGAATCGTACCTCCTCATCATATTATGTCCATACCAAGACAGTCGATTCCCTTTCAATGTTGATGATTAGATAAACAGTTTAAGCGCAAGTAAACATCAGATTTGTAGAAAGGCCAGTGTTCATTTGGAGGGTTAGCCCATAATCAATATTCTTTAAGCTTTCGTAACTGCACAGTGGTAATGGAAACTATAGTAAGGAATACATCACTTTTTTAGGTCTTGAAAAATCATGAACACTTTCTGATTATTAATTTCAGATCTTTGCTCAAAGTCTTAATTTGGCTGAGAACGGTATGATGAGAATGAGTGTTGGTAAATATGCCATTGATCGTTCATACTTGGGAGTTGGAATGACTCTATTCTTGATCGGTCTAGTTTTTTGGTAAGTATACTAGTGTATGTTACTGTAAAAGCCCGACCTACGGTAAATCCTAAGCTTTACTTGTAAAACCTTAGCTTTATAAATATTCGGGTTTTTAAAGTAACATTGCTTCTATGGCTCATAATGTCGGAATCACAGATATAGATAGACATAGATAACGCAAGTATCACGATCTGTATGAAAACCAAGCGTGCCATTTTTTGACTACCTACTATGACGTCACAAGCACTATTTAGTGATGGGAAAATCAAATCGATTTAAAGATATTCTATATTCTGTAATACAAGTACAAGTAAAATTCAACATTTAAGACTTTACACACTTATAATAAAAACCTCGAAAGTACATAGACTTATCAATTAACTAACTTCATCAGTTATGATACTTATGATCTTCAGTAGATCAATAGTCGGATATGCTTTTGTCAATATTCGTTGCTTTTTCCCTTCAACAAAGCTTGCTTCCTCAAAATGTATTGAACATATAGTGCTATGCTTTGTTGGGAACCAATCTTTATTTCCCGTCGCCTCAATCCATTTTTCTTTCAAATTGGGTTCATGTGGAAAACTAAAATAATCACGAAACATTACGATTATTTATTAAAATTGTCTATATATTAAGTACATATAAAATACAAAATCATTCCTCTGTTTCCAAAATCGATTCTTGAGAATCGATTGGTGTTGCATAGTATGAACAGCACTAATCGCTAAAATGGACAGAAAAATGATAAAAGCGCCTGTACTACGAAACCGAAGCGATATACGATAGTATCACTTGTTTCGATATCCATCATCTGTTAAAACAAAACATCGCATCAACCTCTCCAAGTAAAAGCGGCAATGTAATACGAATATGCATCTTACTTTTGACGACCTATGTTTTTCTCAAATTTAGTATTACCAGATATTACTGTGCGTATTAGATTCAAAATAATTGATTTTAAAATTAATTACGCATAATATTAATCACAAAATGACTTACCGATGGAAGGAAACGTTTACTTTATTTTTTCTCACCAGATTTGAACTGTTTTTACAATTTATAACAGCACAATTAACCATTTTAAGTTTTTTAACTGACGTCCGACTAGCGCGGCCACACCGATGCGACTGAGCGCGAAAGTGGCGGCTTATGATTCTGCATCATAAGCTGGGCACGCAAAGTAGTTGCTTTTGCGTTATCTATGTCTATCTATATCTGTGGTCGGAATAGTATACAAAAGCTATAAATAGCGTAAACAATAAATTATAAAATTTCACAATGTTTTATACAGTTTATTATAACATATTATATTAGATAAGCGTACGTCTTATATTTTTGAAGAATTAATAATTCCTGGCCAGGTAACTCTATACGCCATATCTAACGGAAAATGGCAATTATATAGTTTTAGAAGTGTTCAGCTTTGTAGAAAGTCGATTAAACCTGCGCGAACAGTCTGTTTGTAAAGTTCGACTACCCTTGTTTATTCATGAACTTATTTCATATTATATTGTTTAGGTTTATATCGTGTTACACATTAACGCTATTGGTGCTAAAAGGCCGAGGGGACACGGTGTTTCAACATTCAGTTTACCAGCTAGAGAGATTTCTCAAGTCTGAGAGAGTAGAGAAAAAGGTCATCGAGAAAGTACAGGAACACTTTAGGTATTGCTGGATAAGGTAAGTACAGCTACAATCTGCTATTGCATTGACTACACGTATCAAGTACAGTGGCGGGTCAGTGCCAAGACAGACAGAAACAGTTCACTCTACTAAATGCACTTCACTAACCTGACAGAGGATTTAAAGTTCACACAAATCTTACGTGAACTGCTCAGCAACCGCAGATTTCAAGTTAATATTCTTGAAGATAGAAGCAAATGACGAGCCCAAAAAAATGGACTACACCAGGGTAGCGTGTTAGCCCCACTACTATTCAACGTAAACACTAACGACCAACCTGTTAGCCCAAACACAACCCGCTTCCTTTAGGTACGCTGACGACCTTGCACTCACTTGTCAAGATACCAACTTTGAGGATATTGAAGCCGTAGTGACCTAAGCCACTATTATGATAAAAACACTTTAAAACCAAACCCCTCAAAAACGCAATCGTGCGTTTTCCACCTCCGAAACAGACAAGCGGGTCGTAACCTAAACATCTCCTACGTAGGTATTACTTTAGGCCGGTCGCTTACATATAAAAATAATTGTCAAACAATGAAAATAAAGGTGTATGCCAGAAAACCTGCTGCACCGCCTTACATCTACCAAGTAGAGGCCGTCTCCTCAAGTTCAGCGAACAATTGGAATGGCGCTCTGCTTCTCCGCTGGCGAATATGCTTGCCCAGTATGGGAACGTTCTGCCGACGCCAATCTAGTGGATACAACTCTAAATGAGACGTGTCGGTATATTAGTGGTTGCCTTAAACCGACCCCGGTACGGATGCTGTATCAACTAACTGGGATTGTGCCTCCAAAAGTCCGTAGGACTAAAGCCAGCCGCACCGAGAGGACGAAGCTACAAGCTGACTCACGCCACCCAATGCACCGCTAAGTCCCAGTGCCCCAGAGGCTGAAAAGCCGTAAAAGCTTTTTTGGGTGCGTTGGCCCAGTTAGTCCAGTTACTAGTAATGCCTCCACAGCGAGATGTGATCTCTGGCGGGAACTGCTTAAGCCCCCTGACGGCTTCATCGAGCCGTCTGAAAGCCTTCTACCTGGGAATGCTTTGCCATGGCCGACTTGGATCTCTGAATAGACTCCGAACCCAGGTCGGCCGTAGCAAAGACAATATCCTCAGATGGGGGTTTATGGCGGTTTATCTTAAATGTGTATGCGGCGTGTCTCCACAGACAATGGCCCATCTTCCATCTTGCGCCGTATGCCCTGACACCTGCACACTTGACGATCTTATGACTGCATCAGCGAGCGTAGTTCGCATAGCTGAGTTTTGGACCAAATTAAATATATTTAATAAATATTTGCCATCGACCCGCTAAGAATAATGTCATTGTGAAGAAACTGACGACATTTATTTGGTTTGATTTAAGATAAATTGGCATGCTGAATATTTATTTGTAACTTCCGCTTTTACAGAACCAAGGGTCTAAATATAGAACAAATAAATAACGCACGCTTTAATGTGATGTTTCGACAGGATTTGAGTTACTATTTCTTTAAAAAGTATGTTGATGATAAGTACAAGCATAAGTAGGTATACTTTATTTTTTGTAGCCTCATAAATCGAGCATTAACTTAATTATACCGACAGACAAACACCAGTTACTTTAGTATTTATTACATTAGTATTATAGAGGGAGATCCGTGTCCGCCAGACTTACGTCATTTTATAAAAGCTGAAACTTTTTCCGGGGAAGTAATCATCTGCCTAGCCTTTTCCCAACTATGGTGAGGTCAGCCTCCAGTCTAACCGGATGCAGTTGAATACCATTATCTTACATGGAGCGACTGCCCATCTGACCTCCACAACCTAGTTAGTACTGAGTAATACGATACCCCTTTTAAGACTGGTTGTCAGACTTTTTGGGCCACTAACTACCTGTGACGACTAACTGTCAAAGATCTACGAATGATAGCCGGGACCAACAGCTTAACGTGCTTTCTGAGCCTCGGAGGAAACTCGGTATGTAAGGGTGGTTTTTCTGTAGAACTACCTCACTATATTTGATATCTGCCAAAGCCACCACCACCGATTTTTCATAATATCCAATTGTTCTAACCACAAAAGTTTCAGCTTTTATAAAATGTCTTGGTCCTCGGATATTTCAAGAAATAGATCTGAAGTCTATGTTCAGTCGTTTAGTTCCCAAAATAATTTATCTACTGACATCATTTTGTTAAAAGTATTTTCTTTCTTCACTTTGTTTTTAATCGTAACTCAAGTTATATTTTGCTTTTAGAACTTTATCTATTTTGGACTCGATAATTGGCGGTGGCGATATGGTGCAAAGACACCTGGCTGGAGTCTCCGAAACATCTTATTTCCTGCCAGGTCACGACATATTTAGGGAAATGGATATCGTTGAAAATGTATTTGTAGTGCATCGTGGAAGAGTGAATCTCTTCAAAGACGGCAAACAGATTATAATTTTAACTAAGGTGAGAGGTCAACGTAAGTTGTTGGGTTAGGTTAGTATAGGTTCAGCGCATTTGTCTTGCAAAATCTATGAAAACTGGGTCTATACCTTTTCGATTTAAGGTGCTGAAGTTGTTATTTTCTTCACTGGTAAATACGACATGAAAGTTCTCTATGGAAAAAATGATATACTATTGTCAAACAAATATATTATCTCTATTAGCTGTAAATAGACCCTTTCGTGTGTGACCAAAATCCGAACAAACTGCGGCGTTCGTTCAGATTTTTCTCTTATTATTATTTTGATTTTTTTTAATGTATAGAAACAGCGCGGCACCTATAAACACCATTTGAGTGTCAAAACATCCTTGAGTAGTATTCGTATTGTGTTTAATTTTCCAGTATCCCTAGCCAGATATTTTGTCCTCTACAATTTCGTAGCAGTAAATAAGGATTATTTTACAGGGTGATGTATTCGGTCAACTAGAAGGCGTTAAATTGCGTCCTATTAGTGTGACGGCAACAGCTGATGATCATGTAGACTTGCTATATATTAAGGTTGCAGCGTTCCAGAGTACCATCACTGATGAGGTATTTTTTTTTAACTAATTGTAAATGAGCTCGAGTACTTTGTATAATACGTGTATTATGAAACAGGATTAATAGCTTATACTCAACTTGTTCAGTTGAAAATATAGTGAAGAAACCGGCATGTCACTGAACAAACAGAATTGAATTAACTAAAATCGGCCTTGGAACGTGACCATTTTTTTGCAAAGGAGTGTTGAGCCTGGCCTGCCAAACTGTCCGCCATTTTATTTCATTTTCCAAATTGTAGCGACGAATAAAATTCAGCAGCTGGCATCAATGCAAAGTTCCCGAGATATAAGCTATTTAAGTTGTACTGATGGCGCTATCACTGAATAGATTCTAACTTCGATAGCTTTTAAACATATAATACGAGGCCCCGATTTCGAAAATAAAAACAACATTTCGGACTGTAGGCAGGTTACAATTAAAAACCTCTTTTTACACATTTAAAAAAAAAATGTACCTCACGATCAAATTTGGATATAATTTTCAGATAAGAGAAACTATAAAAAGAAGCAGGCAAGCAAAAAACGACTTTATGGCAACTAGAAATATTTTCGTAGAGAATCCATTCGATACTGTCCAATATCTTTTACGGGGATGTAAAACCATAAGTTTACCAGTAAGTTTAGCTCAAAATAATAATACTTATTTCTTAGTATATTTGCTAGTGGTCCAAAATCCCAGAGCTGCCAGACCTTACTTTCTCACAAACAAAATGTGTGGCATCAAGTAGTGTTAGTATGTACAGTCGTGGTCTTTTCCGCCTGATCAGTTAAATTTTTTTTCGCTTAAATCATGTGGAGGCGCCGAGCCACTCCACCTTAAACTTTAGGCCTATTAGGTAAGCGTCAACTTTGGCGCGCAAAATAACAATAACTCTCGTTTGGCATGTGTCGCCGTTCGGTATTTTTTTCATTAATTATTTATTATAAAGTCAACGGGGCGGGGATAGAGAGCGTTTCTATGTTTTAAGTGCAAGCAAAAATAAGCTTAGTGGTGATCAGGCGGGAGTGTCCTCGATAGTACTGTAAACGTATGCATACGTGCTACCTTGTGCCGACGGCCAATTTTTAGATATTAGTTGCTGAAGTTGCGTAAAACTAATACTATTTTTTCTTATAGCCTGAGTGCTGATTTTTATATAATGTTACAGAGAATATTGTTAAAAACTAATAACCAACACTGCCTGACACCGCCCGTTGACGGAAATATCTGCCAGACGATTTAAAGCGCGGAAAAAATAACGTGAAATAGTCAGTTTTTTTTTAATATTTGATACTCAGGGGTTTTTTTTTAATAGTCATTTTAAGCAGTCAGAACAATTGTAGGGTCGCAATTCATCATTTTTGTTCATACAAAAATTCGTTCAATAAACCAATGCGCTCATACAGCGACATATTAATTGTGTCTGGGGGATGTTTGGCCCAATTATGATTGGTCTGGCTCAAAATAAGTACTGAAATGATTTCCTGAGTTTCAAATATAAAAATTAAGTCTCAGACTATCGGTAAAGTGCTTGGCAGAAATTTCTGCCGACCTGAAGCATTTGGAAGTGTTAATAATATTTTTTTAACAATTTTCTTTACAACATATAAAAAAATCAGCCCTCGGCCTTTAAGAAAAAAATGTATTATTTTACGCAACTTTAGCACCTGAGATGAATCTAAAAATTGGCCGTCGGCAGAAGATAGCAGGTATGCATACGTTCACAGTACATACTAACACTACTTGATGCCACACATTTTGTTCATGAGAAAATAAGTAAGGTCTGGCAACCCTGGGATCTTGCTCTATAGGAAGTAAGAATAATTTGTCGTTTCGCAGCAATAAAATTAATACTTTTTGTAGCACAGAACTGATTTTGACGTTATTTTTTCTCAGTGGTGTGTGCATCCGATGGAGGCCCGCAAAAACTCTTGGTATACCTTTTGGCTCTACTTGGCATGGTTGATTGCACCATTCGTTTCATCTTGCTTAGTGCTCATATTCATATTCATGCCTTCTGACTCGACCTTAAGGTTTATTTTGTATTCTGCCATCTTCATCACGGATGCTATTGATATAGCCAACTTTATTGCTGAATTTTATACAGTAAGTGTGATGACATTTTTATTTATGACTAGCTCTTCGCCCGCAACTTCGTCCGCAAAAAGTGTAATAGCTGGGCTAAAAATCATGATATAGAATTAATTTATAGCTTTTATCACCTACAAATAATGTAGCTTTCCACCAGAGGTTTTTTTTTTAATTTGGTCATTAGTTCCGGAGATTATCCCTTACCTACATACAAACAAATTTTACCTCTTTATAATATTAGTATAGATTTCACAGCCTGGTAAGACTATATCGCTTTTGATGTGAGATTCGGATTACATAACTAACACATTACTATTTCATAACATTCGTACATATACGAATGTTCGTGTTTTGTGTGAGAAGGAAAAAAAAGGATTATGTAATAAATTAAATAATCCTTTATAAAAAAAAAACGTTTGACAGATGTTTGGATCCATTATAAATACCTGGCATATTATGTTCGCGTTCCAGAATCTCGTTTTATCTGTTTACGCGTGCATAGGCGCCTGCCTGTTGACCGAACGATTCACGCTCGTCATTATAGTCCTTATAGAGGTGCATGTAGTTAAGGAAATCAGATGAATCACTTTCTGTTTATTTTTCTCATTCATTCGCCATTAACAGAGATCATTCTCTTAAGGGGACTACAAGAGCTAAACACGAGTTTTATAATGCAAAAAAGCATATGATTCACTGCAATAAACAAAACCAGAAAAATATGAATATCATATATTTGTCTGGTTTTGTTTATTGCAGTTCAGGATATAAGCTAGTATGATAGTGTTTTGAAAACATAATACAACTAATTTTACTCGATAAAAAGAAATCACGAACTTATCTCTAAAAAAATTTTTTAACGAGTAAAAACCATACTAAAATACATGCGATGCGATCATTCTGTTTTTTTTTTGTAAATAATTCTACAAGCAACATATTAGCATGATAGTGTTTTATTTTTTTTAATCCAATCAATAGATTTTTTGTAAATCGCAAAAAACCACTCATTCCGCACTATTCGGCCCGCAGTGACTGACGTAACAACCACTTTGTAGTACAAGCTGATTAGAATTTTATTCTAACAGTATTTCAAACTTCGTTTGAATCACCACAAATAGAGTTGCTAATTTAGCTCCTGTAGTCGCCTTAAGTGAATCGTGTGATACTCGTATCATTTTTAGGTACATATACGGGCCAATAAATTCTGTTCACATAATCCAATGTATACACTGTCATGTTATTACATCAAATTTTATATCTTACAGACTGAGCTTGTTGTGCTGAACAATAAATGTACTCCTCGTCGCCTAGGAATGAAGAAATTCACGGATTGGGGTTTATACGTGGATGCTTTATCTATACTAATCCCACTGATTACTTTTATTACGCACGATTGGAAGTATGAAATCGCAAGATTGTTGAGACTAAAGTTCTTTATTGATTTTGACCATCATTTTTGCAGGGGCTTTCAAGTAAGTATAAAAAAAAAAAAAGTACTACAATGGGGAAACTTACAAGGCAAAACACTTCGGTCGCTTCTCGGGTATTTTTTGATCAAACATACGAATGGCACTGATGCCGAAGACGATGTTGTCACTTTAAAAAAGTTCTAGATTTCGGGAAAATTGTGGTAAATAATTTGGGCACAAAAATCATGCATTTAAAAATGTATTAATGTTTACTTTTATTTTTTATGTTTCTTATTTTATCTGGTAATAGAATACCTATACCTTTTCGGATCGGACAGGGTTTTTTTTTTAACAAATTGAAGAAATGTTTCATTTACAATTTCAGAGTCCAAAAGCTCCTTACATTTTGAAAATTGCCATTATCTTTTTGTTGCTACACCTTTTCACATGCGGATGGATATTGATTGCATGTCAAGGTTAGTTAGGGTTCTTACAGACGAGCGGCACGTTGCCAACTGCAGATAAACTGCACCCGTCGCCACCTATCGACGGCTGCCGTGCCGTTCGTCTGTAAGAACCCTTACGGTTCTCACTTATTTGTTGATTATTTTCTTCTCCGAAGTCTAGTGTACTTACTTAACTAAATAGTAATTTTGAACACAATTATACCTTGGTTTTAATAGGCAGGAGAGCAAATATTGCTGTACGACTTAGAGCTGGGTGCATCTAATGCAACCTTAACTTACTTAATTAATTTTTTGGGGTGCAATTTTTTTTTGTTGTGTACGATAAGAAGTTAAACTATCGCGGTACATCTTATGGTATGTCCAAACATTGAGCGGCAAGAGCGCGGCAGCAACACGCGGCGTTTGCAGGACACATTTCTACCGCGCTCTATAGGAGGACTAAACAGACGCATGTTTGCGCGGTCGCGCGCGGCTGTCGTCCAATCGCAGCGCGCAGCTCGCCGCGCGCAATAAGCTCAACTAAACGATCGACGTCTAATAACATAATTGTATACAACATGTTACATAATTAACGCACATCCTGAAATTACTTTATTCAGAATCGTTTACTGAATCGATTTCTATAATTTTTAATATAGGTAATTTTTTATCCCAAAAATAATTAAAGCTACGTAATTTATAGTCACACTACCCTTGTATAGTCCAAACAAACTGAAATGGACCGTAACTCAAGGCAATAAGACTTTTAAAAGTGCAGTTTTATTTGTATTAATACAAATTCCGCCATTCAATACAAAATAAAGAAAAATGAACCTTATTTCAAGCAAGTTAAAGTCTTTACAAAAACAGTTGAAGTAAACTTGGCGATTTAACCGCAGGCACACACTAACAGACACTGGATACAAAGAAAACAATAGTTACCCATACCAACAAAATGCGAAATATGTCATACTTGTTTTCGTTCCCTTTCTCGTGCAAATTAAAAACCTGGGATAGAGCGAGATAGCCACCATGACACCGCGCGGGTGGGGCGCCGGCGCTTACGATCAAAGCTAACTTAAATAAATGTAAACAATATTTAGTCACGCGCTAACTTCCATACAGTGTATGCAAATAGTTTTTCGCGCGCGATGTCTTTCCAATAATTGACGCAAAATGTTCAGTGAAATGGTGACTAATGGTGAGGACTGTGGCACGGTGCAGTGTGGTAATAATGTGGTTCTAGCTGGCAGAACATTCAAGTCAACCAAAGGTATGGTACAAGAGTAGACCGCAGGGTAGGACTATGTTAGCTGCTACTTCGTGGCCATGGAACGTTCCGTCCGAACACAGCCATCGACAGGGGAGCCGTCTGAGGGTGTGCGTTTTTATTTTTTTATTTAATTACGTTACATGTTGTATATATTTTTAACATGGAATTTGCTTCGTTACAGATCAGAAATTCCCAATTAATATCGCAGATACGAGTCAATGGAACCAGTCTGTCGACTTCAGTCAGTGGATGCAACCTAAAGATAGGCAGGGAGGTAATAATGTCATCTTAAAATCTTAGGCGCCGTTCCCACTATGTCGTGACGACAGATAATCGTGTAGTTTTAAGTGTCGTGGCTTGTGTATTTAAATGGAGGAGTTCACATAGGTGTAGGTGAAGAATGCTTGGGGTTTCGTGGACCGAGTTTCGCACGAACGTCTCGATACTTCAAGAACTCGGTATCAGGCAGCGTCTGTTTTCGATAGTACAATCTCGCATCCTAGCATTCTTTGGACATGTTTCCCGGCGTGACAATCGGTCAATAGAACGCCTTGTCGTCCAAGGGAAAGTAGAAGGCACTAGACCGCGCGGAAGGTCACCTACGCGTTGGACTGACCAGATCAAGTCTGCGGGGGTTCAGTTAATGAATGCAGCAGGATGACCTCTAGCAGGCAGCGGTGGCGGAATGTCTTGAAGTGCATCACATCTGCCTCTTCCAATACCGCTACGAGTACTTAACGATCACGATCGCTCTGTCAAGAGCGTACCGGATAAGAAGAAGAAGTTCACACATATTACGACACGATCACAATCGTCCACGAGTTTTGCCAACTAAAAACCAACGATAAATTAATCGTTACGACATAGTGGGAACGATTTCAGGAATATGATTACTTACTTTTTTATTTATTCTTTTTTATTATCAGGTTGTGCGCGCTCGACGAAACCGATCGTGGTTCAAAATGGCGTTGAGAACCCATCTTTTGTAGTCCCCAGATATTGGGCACATGATTATGTCGTGGCAATGACCCATATTATACTTATCTTTACCCATAGCACTCTTGAAACTGTAAGTATCACTGTGTCATGTGTGTATATGTGTGTGTCATCATCAGCCTATTAATGTTCCCACTGCTGGGACACACCTCCGCTCAATGAGAGGGAATGGGCTATAATTCACCACGCGGGCCCAGTGTGGATTGGTAGATGTCACATGTCTTCGAATTTTTTGGTTCTAAGACATGCCGGTTTCCTCGCTATGTTTTCCTTCACCGTTTTGAGAGCAGTGGTGATGAAATAAATTACACAAAGTAATTCGCCTGCCTGGGTTCGAACCCACGACTTACTGTTCGTAAGTTGGGGCCACCACCACTGGGCCACCGCTGCGCTGAGCAGATGCGCACATGATTATGTCGTGGCAATGACCCATATTATACTTATCTTTACCCATAGCACTCTTGAAACTGTAAGTATCACTGTGTCATGTGTGTATCTGTGTGTGTGTTTACATAATTATAAATACTGCCCCGTTGATCTAGAGGTGGCAAGCGTGGCTGCTGAACATGAGGTCCTGGTTTCTATTGCCGGGTCAGGCATAGTGATATTGGGTTTTTACATCAGGAATTTCTCAGTAGCAGTCACGGAGTCTAGAAATTTCGGCCTATTGATGACAATAGGCTCGCCTTCTGTTACTTGCGAGCTTACAAGCGTGATGTTGTGTTATGTTATAAATATTGTAATACACTAACACAGAACCTGTTATTAGGATGTTTTAATTTCGTGCTTTTTTTTTTCGAATGTGAAATCATCAAATGACGGAGCAGGAGGAAGTGTCAGACTTTTACTAACTAAAACCCATCCATGTTCCTTCATCGCTCTTTGTGTTCCGGGGCCACGGTATCCCTTTCGAATAGTCCCGCAGCCCCGGTTTAATTTCATGCTGGATGCGAGATGTACTGCATACGGGAGCAAATCTGAACGACACTAAAAAAACCTCCCATTGACGAAATAGCTCACAGAGCGAATAGCCGATGGGGCGAAAAGTTCTGGAGTGGCGACCGCGAACCGGATGACGTTGCGTTGAAGACCTCCCACTAGGTGGACCGATGACCTGGTGAAGATTGCGGGAATCCGCTGGATGCGAGTCGCACGGGACCGGTCAATATGGCGACACTTGGGGGAGGCCTATGTCCAGCAGTGGACGTCTTTCGGCTGAAATGTTGATGATGACGAAATCTTAAGAATAAGAGTCTATAAATAAATACTTCTAATAATAAGATCTTTTGTAGGTAATTGCAGTGTCAATCGAACAGATTTATTACCAAGTGTTCATCACTTACATTATGTACCTTCTGGACATGTGGATAATGGCTGTGGCCATCAACTTAGCGATGAATAAATACCGCGTTTTCTACCAATACGAGTATAATGTACAATCTATGATGCATTATTGGAAAGACAACGGAATATGTAAATCTCTTACCACACTAGTTAGAAGCTACACCGATCACGTGTGGAATAGGCAAAAAGGTACAGTTTAAGCGGACAAGGTATGCGCTTCGGTAATGTTCGTGTTTCCAAATAAATACGAACGCTGCGCCACTAAGTAGAGCGGAGGCAAAACTTCTTAATAGTCTGCAATTTTTGTAATAGTGCATCAATGAGCACTTTAAAGAAACTATCACTTCTGACCGGTGGATTAACTACTCTGGTTGCAGATCGTCGTCGGTAACTCTAAATATTTTTTGGATTTGCATTCAGAATACTTTCTTGACTGAAACAGCTTTATATTGATTTATCTACTTATGTATTATTATTATCTTTATGTATTTACAAACAAAAAGCATCTATGTAGTATATCAACTATCTGGTGTCCATGACACAAGCCTCGTTGCTTAGTGTGGAACTAGATGGCGCTGTGTGTAATGTCCAGCGATATTTATTTGTTATTTATTTTATCTTACCATCACGCGTTCGTATTTCGGGAGATAAATGATGATTGCCGAAACGCACGCTTTTGCTCACAGATCTACTCATATATTTATAAACGTTTTTTTTGTTCTCGTCTGCTATAGTCGTCCCTGACTATGATCTGCAGGCCTAGCCAAGTTACAAACGATTCGTATCGGTTCTCTTTCTACAATCGTAAACGTTAAGTCACGTGGTCAAAACAAGCAACTAAAAACTTCGTAGACAAGTTTACATCGGTTAAGATGATAGAATGAAATGTATTCGTGTCTACAATCGTGATTGCTACATCCCATATAAATCGTAGCCACCTTACAGTTTTGAATGAACTTAAAAGTTTCTATTCGTTTGTTTCGACCACGTGAGTTAACGTTGAAATGATGTCATTCCCATACATTTGGGTAGTTTTCTATTAGCGTTAACGATTGTAGATTGTCAACTTGGCTAAGCCTACAGATGTGCGGAAAGATGGTTAAGTAGAATTTGGACATAGGTCCTGATTGTAATACCTATATGTGATGGATGTTTCCACACATCTGAAAGATAAGAGATCTAAAGGGTGTAAAAAACCTCTTAAAGAAGCCGAAAGGTACTTCTTCTCCCCGTCATTGCGATCTTTTTTTGTTCTACATCATACCTGGGAACCTTCTAATTACGGGGATATTGGGGGTCAAATTTACAACTTTTTTTTTTTAATAGTTACAAGTTTATATTGTAAGACTTTTAAACACCTCCACGACCCCCGTACTATTCAATCCATCCATCAGCAAAATGTTTTGAGTGCGTTACATTGAGTTCTATCACAAAACATGATTTATCACCCCAAAAAAAAAAGTCCCCAGCAATAATTTTTGCGTAAAGTTACTTAGTTTAATGTACAGAATGCTTGGTTGACGGCTTCCTGATGAGGTAGTTTACACCCTGTATAATAACTGTTATTATTAACGCCATTTAATGAACAACGATAATTCTACAGTCAAAGTACAGTAGAAAAGTAGAGATTCAGGTAAATCATTATTTTTTGTTTAAAAAATGTGTAATAATAATTTTTGAAGTTCCATAGGTAAATACTAAGAAAATTAATTAAAATTTCTCTCTGCAGGGGATTGGCTTCCCGAAGTAGTGTACAAAGGACCCTCTTGTTTACGCCAGGACCTATTTACTGCATTATACGTACATCACTTGGAGGCTACGCCGACGTTTCGCCAACTTCCTGATTATTTCAAAAGGCAATTGTGTGCAAGATTTAACAGGGTGGTCATTTTTCCAGGTTGGGTGTTTACTTGTTACAATTCCGATATTACCTATATATTTCAATTATTGTTTTTGGATTACTTGGATGTTTGTTGGTTATTCTTACGCATTGCAAGCAAGAGTATCGCTTTCTGAATAAGCCCGTTTAAGGCTTTTTAGCTGGTCAAGACATCAGATGTAGGATAATAATTATCATTTTGAAACTAACAGTTTGTATAACGATATTCAACGCCTGATGTTCCCGGTTTTTGTGGTTATTTGCCTTTTCACTCAACTGGTCAGCAATACCTTGGATGCACTGACTATTTTTCAATGCGTAATAAACTACTTTAAATAACTCGACACATTGGGTTCGTTCGGCTCGAAGAACTAAAGTTTATTTGTAAGAAAGAAAGAAAAAATCTTTATTTATCGCAGGGACATGACGTGCATACACAATTTGAAAACAGAAACAATGACACAATTCACAATTTCTAGGCAAATGCATAGTTCGAGAAGGAGACATATTCACCACGACTTACTTTATCCATGAAGGTGAAGTCGAGAAGTGGTGTACTGATGCATCGTAAGTAATTCGTTCATCATGGTGCTCCTGCCTTTGTGCTGATTTAGAACCTCTAGCCAAACCAGCATTCAGTCCTCAGTCCTTCCATTGTTTCTTTGGGCTTCCTCTACTTATATAGCCATGCACACTTTTAATGTTTAATACATATTGGATGTTTATAATATGTATTATAAGTATGTATTTACAAACAAAAAGTATCTGTGACGTGTATCAACTATCTGTTTGTCTTATCTGTCTCATTATCAATTATATGTTGGATATATGTAAGTAATGCTTACGTTTAGTTTTATTTTTGTAATTATTTAGAGTTATAGTTGTAGTATGTATATAATTATATGTTTTATTTTTAATTATTGCTGCATGTTTTATATTGTGGCATGTCACTTTAGAATTCATATTAATATTATTAATTATGATGTATGTAATGTATCAAACACAATTTAAATGGTTACTGATAAATAAATAAAAATATCTGGTGTCCACGACACAAGCCTCGTTGCTTAGTGTGGCACTAGATGGCGCTGTGTGTAATGTCTAGCGATATTTATTTTATTTATTCTTTGTTCTAGACCTTAGCTTAATTCTTAATTTTCAGTGGCGAAGGTCAACTGGTATCAGTGTTGTATACCAACGGCTATTTTGGATGTGTTTCTGGATTGTTTCCCAATGATGGTTTTCGATATTCATACTACACAAGGACGGTTAGTTTTATTATGACTGTAACTATTTAAATTTAATTAAATGCAATGCGCAGTAAAACACATATCGTTATAAATATTTGATTATTTAGTTGTTTAAAAGCCAACAAAGAAGAAAGGGGAGGCCTATACCCAACAGTGGGTGATTCCGGGCTGATGATGATGATGATGATGATGATAAAAAGCAACACTCAAGTAGAGGACATCTCGACAAACTAATAAATAATCTCAACCAGGTCATCTAGCCTTCTATGGCATCGCTTGTCATCGTTTATTTAATGTAGTTGTTGTATATTCTGCTACAACATCTTATTTGGAAGACAATAAATTTATGTGTGCAGTGTATGTGCATCTGGTAGATATTGAATCTTGGAATACCATCGGGAGTTCACTGTACTGCATATATCAATTTTTAAGTGCCCAGTCTACCTCACTTGTTTAGTGGGCTTGACCAGAATGAGCAGTATACAGATTTTATTTTTCTCAGTAGCATCTCGTAGTCTAGATTCGTCATCGGATCATGTTAATTTATGGTAAGTTTATAGCCATATTACCTCTGTTACATGGGAGTTAAATGAGGGTCTACTTGACTTGTTGTCGACCCGAATGGCGCTGCGGTAGTGAGGCTGCCTTAAGCTCGTTGGGTCCCGGAGGAGCAAATGCTTGTGTGATGAGCATGGACATTTGTTTCCGAGTCATGGAGGTTTATGTGTATAATAATTATGTATTTACAAACAAAAAGTATCTATGTAGTATATCAACTATCTGGTGTCCACGACACAAGCCTCGTTGCTTAGTGTGGCGCTAGATGGCGCAGTGTGTTATGTCCAGCGATATTTATATTTATTAATACTTTCCACTTCTAGAAATACAGGGTTGATGTTACTTACGTTTCATGGCTTATTATATCATATGCAGGTTGTGGATCTAATGTTTCTCAGTCTGCCTGAATGGGAAGACTTGCTAGAGAGTTACCCGGACATAAAGACTACGCTGTACGACGTCACCACAAAACTGATCAAAAACGCCAATATAGTGTAAGTACGCTTTTGTTTTTATTGTACTTGGATATTGATGGTAAGTATCCGGTGCAAGATCCAAGCAGTGTCTAAAATAGGAATCTGTGATATCATACTTAGAAAGTGACCACGTTTATTGACGCGGAATGGCCTGCGTCGATCGCTTATATATGATGACTGACTAAAAAAAAATATGATTCTGTTTAGTCCGTCAGTTACATTATTGAAAAATATTGGATACGTGTTTTTTGTTTTATCCAATTAATAAAAATTGACGAAGAGAAAACGTGTCACGATTATGAATGGGGGCTTGTGACGTCACATTTGAATAAAAAATGCACTCAAATGTGACGTCACACGAGTTTTCGACGCACTGTATCGTCTTCATTTTTTATTTACCTGAAAAAATAAAAAATGTGTCCAAAATTTTTTGGAAATCTATCTGACGCGCTCATTAGATTTTTTTTTGTCATCTACCCTATTGTCGCTTTTAGTTCAGTGTCTAGGCGCGTTTTCCGAACCAAAACGATGCGAATCAAGTCCCTTTCCGCTAATATTGCACGGGCACAAAAAAAAATGTTTCCGATGCCGCTTCAATATTTGTCGTAATTCCCATATTTAACAATCAAAACCTTATATTTGTTGATATTGTTGGGTTGATAAAGGGATTATTTCTTCTATTACAGTAGGCGTCAGACGATTGACTCAACCTGCCTGTTCGGCCCAAAACAGTGGAATGTTTAGTTTAGTGTGACCAGCTTCTGCAGAGGTGCGTGCTAGGTGATGCGCTCTAGCAAACCGAAGATGGTTTTAACAATGTATCCAATGAATATAACGACCACACGGATACATACAGTACAGCAATACTCACTCAAATGTCTCACTGATGGTAGCGCGTGTGTCGGATCATTTAGTTCCCTTCAAAATGGTTGAGTTGAATGATACTGATCCATGCGTCATGTTCGTGAACGGGCGCTGTCAGTTGGGACTGGTCAGCTCTTGGTTGCCACGGCTTATTTGAATTAATATTTTTATTTTTGAATTGTTTGTTTTGTTTTTACTATGGACACTTTTAACGTGCACATCTTGCTACATTGTTCTTACATAATGTACCATCTGAACATGAATGATGTAAGCAAGGTTTTGTAAAAATATTCTGATTTAACTGAGTGTCCATGGAGTTTCTTGCCCGTTCTTCTCCATAGAGATCTACGCTAGGGAATGGGCAACTACAGTACGTTCACAGTTTTTATGTCTTGTGACTGGGACTGTAGCTTCATTTAATTTTCATCTTTGTTTCGACAATTCAAAAGTGCCTGTAACTGGCCTACTTGAAATAAATGCTTTGAAATTGATTTTGATTTTGACAGTTTGGCCGCTGAGTTACGTTACTTAATTTAATGATATCGTTTTTAATAATATTGTTTGTTAATAGGGCAAAATGGTAAGTTATTTAGGTTATAAGTTATATAACATCACCAATAATACTAATACTCGCGACCTGTCAAGAACGCATTCTCTCAGCGGCCAAACTGTAAGCGTGAAACGCACTGAGAGCGAGTGCGTCAGTGTTCATACACGGAGTTATACCAGCCGTACTCCCGACCAGAGCCTCAAGTCTGCTATTTTTCAGTCCAACACGATCCCATTGTCATTTTGCTAAAAGTTCGTAATCTGCTAAATTCATAATGGTCGATCATTGGTCGGTCAATGGTCTCGTAATAGAATTGTGTTATAATGACATTGTCGTGTTGCTATTATTATAAAACCCGTTAGTAGAAATGATATTCGAAAAACGATTACTAAAGTTGAACATTTATTTATGCCAGATTTCATTTATTATATTTTTACATATTATTTGTTAGTGTTTTAGGAATCTGAAGTAGTAAGAAGTTCGTAAATAGCAAAAAACATTCATTTGTCATTATGTACGAGATTACTATTTCTTTCAATGGAGTGTCAGTAGTTGATCACTGGAAAGTCATAATGACGTCATTATATTAGTAGATTACCAAACTTGTCAAAATCAACAATTATGAAATCAATGATAGACCTTTCTGACACTATTGTAATAGCAGACTTGAGGCCTTGACCCCCGCCGTTTCCGAGTGTTTAACTGTAGTGTCACGCTGTTTATTCAATTAGAATTACTCATAAGTCATGCATTCGAATACAGAGTTTATCTGTTTAAATTGAACTACTTGTATGGTAACTAGTAAGACAATTAATAATATTATTAAAATAGAGTAATGTTTATATCGATGATCTTGTATTTCAGTTTGGTAGACTTCTTTATCGTATTCTTGAATTTGAATATTCAGGCGATATTATTAGGAATCATATTTGTTTTAGTACGGTAGAATAATATTTTGAAAAGCACTAAATCACTTAAAAAATTACAACATAGTCTTTCATTCTCCTGAGCCTGACGACCTTGAGAAACTCATTTTATGACGTTTCAAAGTCACTTCAAAACGAATTATAAATATGCAGGCTTTGAAAAGTAATTTAGGTGTAAATCTATTCAGATAAACAGGCATCCTACAGGCGTGTACTGTAACTTAAGGGGAAACTCAGGGTTAATTTAATGTTAAAGTTCATTTAATCCCCTTGAATGACTGTTTCATGAAAAAAGAAATTCAATAGGAATAAATGAACCAACAGGCTTGTATTGATGATTTTAATGATTATATAACTCTGTAAATCCATATTTGTTACGGTCGTGAATCATATTTTAATTAACATACAACCTAAACCTGACCTGCAAATTGCAAAAAACGATTGAATTTTGCGGGCTACTTTGGCGAAATATTTCAGCTTTTCTTGGTACCGAACCCAAAAGAAGGAGCTAAACAGTTTGTGATAATTTGCCTTTGAATATCTAATCCAAATAATATTGTCCTATTATCACCTTTTTATTAACGTTAGGGAGAGAAGCACGTTTTTTTATGATGCCATTTACACCAACCACCTCTTGGGTAGAAATATTTTTTTTGTTGTAAGAAATTTACGCACGATATACTGAAATAGAATTAAATGTTTAATCTTGCCAAAGCCATTTCTCGACAATTCGCAAATGGTTTTTAATCTAGAACCAAATCGCTTGGAATCTGATTATGTGCTGAATTGCAGCTGTACGTGTTTTGGAAGGTACTTATCGCGAAGAAATATTCAGACTTTAGCTGAGAAATAACACTTGTAACACTTGTTGTATGGGTAAAAATATTGTTGGACGCAGCACAGCCAGTTTTGAATACGCAAAGCAAGCTTTAAGGAATGAAGTTATAACTGTCTCAAAAATCTGCACTCATGCCGAAAGCATGTCGTTACACAAATAAACAGAATATGTTTCATTTTACACAAATACAGCGAATATTTTGTAAAATTCTCGGTATACACGCAGTCTATCACACCGTTGCAAAAAAGTAAAACGAACTTTTGTGCTCAGGAATAACATTAAAGTTCCCAGTTATACAGGGTTCAAAAAGTTTGTTTATACAGTCAACATTTTTGGATAACGTCCCATTTTCAAGTCTTTTAATGGTTGGCCATTACCAACCATTGTCGAATCAATTTAGTATGTAATTTTGGTTTAGTTATTCAAATTTTCAGTTAGTAAGCTAGCTTGATATATGCTTTAGTTTGGGTATGTACGGTAATAATAAACGATGTTATTTCAGTATATCGGTTTTAAGTAACACTTTTGCTCGTCACATATTGTATCATCGTGCTCCGGTGTAACAGAAGTTCTCTGTGTTTTGTCATACTCCGGTCTGTCGCAGCATACACACTCCACTGAACAAATTGTGTGTTGGTTCGCATTTATTTTACTTTCCCACGGTAATGTTCTCATACCGCCTCTGTATTTGCGCAGATTTCAACTTAAAACAAAACATAAGTTCCTACGTACTGTAAAACATGCAGCGGCATTTTGTAAATTCTGGCTGAAAATTGAAATAACTTTTTTAATCCAGTTGTTTATATATAAACTGATGAGTTTACACACATGATCTTCTAAGTCTTTTACAACTATGTTGGGGTCGGCTTTCAGTCTTACCGGATGCTGCTGAATACCACAATCCCATTATGAAACCCTGTTCAATATCAATCTCAATAAAATGTAAAACACATTTGAAAAAACGTGTCTTTTTTAATTCACAAATGAAATTAATTCCTCCCGCATCTTAAAGTGTTTCACGTTTCATTATATTCCAAGGGTCTGGTGGTAACAATATCTCAGTTGTCTGAAACTGCGAGGGGTGAAGATCTTCCTTAAAAGCAATTCCACTTTGTGAATTTTTCATCGCATTATGGTAGCTATAAAAGTCGTGGATATTTTATTATCACCGCTTTATGGCGGTAAGGTTAATAAAAGGTATTATACCAATTACAACTTCATTTTTTTCTTTCAATTTTTATTCGTGTGAGTCGTTGGTTGGAGTCATACGTTTATTTTTATGTGTCAGGGTTATTTTCCGACTTTTGAATTCTGTTTTTAGGGTTCCGTACCTCAAAAGGTAAAAAAAGGAACCATTATAAGATTACTCTCTTGTCCGACTGTCACCACCGATTTTCTCACGAACGGGTGGACCTAGCAAGTTGAAATGTATACCAGATACTGAGAACTAACTGATAATTATGCCACATTACAATGTAGAAACTTATCATACTGAGGCAAGCACCGCATCAAATTTCTATTTTTCTTTAATACAAACGCATCGTCTGATTACTTTTAAAATACAAGTTTTAATACGTACTAAACAAGTTGAAAACTGTCTCTCTTTCTCGTTTCATCGCAACAGTTTGAACTAGACTTGAACTAGAGCACTAAATCGTGAAATAACTATCTTTGAATCACGTGTAAGTTTCGTTAAGTAGTTAAAGATTTTGCTGAAGCGGTAAACTTTGAGTGCTCCAACTTCGCCGTTAGTCATTCATTACAGACGTGTTAACACTAGTTTTATTTTGATTAAGAGTCTTCTACTTAATCGTGTAAGGTCCAATTGTGAATCGGTTTAATGTGTGGTTTGTGTGGAGTACGTGGTAACCATTTTCGCGTTGGTGTTCCACCCCGTATAGGTACATATTTCAAAGTAAAGGAGGTTTTTCTGGGCCCAGCTGTAAAGAAGTTGCGGGCCTGTGGACGGTGAAGGGCTAGCCCGCCGTCCGTTCGTCTCATGACGACAGGCCGTGTCGACGGCGCGTTCGTGTTCCACGCGCGCCTCATGGATATGTCAGCAGAAAGGAAGGGGTCCGCAAGTGCCAATGCCTGCCGGGGCTGCGGGACTGTTCGAAAGAGACACCGTGGCCCCGGAACACAAAGGGCGATGAAGGAACATGGATGGGTTTTAGCTAGTAAAAGTCTGACACGCCCTCCTGCTCCACCAGAGCGGGAGGAGTCATTTGATGATTTCCCATCCGAAAAAAAAACAGCTGTAAGCAAGTTGAAACGTCTCCCAAAAAAATCATAATTTTTTTCAAAGAAATCTCCAAAAAAAAAAAAAAACCCGACTGCTTAAAAATAACTAATAACTTTAAATAAAAACTGAAAAGAAAAAAAACAAGTTCAGGAAACAGGACAAATTGACTGTAACAGTCGCGACTGTTGCAGTCAATTTATGTTATTTTTAAGCAGTCGGGTTTTTTATTTTTTTTATTTATTTTTTTTTTACACTTTTTAGTTTCTGTACCATTTTAAAATCCTCATGATGAGCCTCGAGCCATTCAGGCTGCAGAGTGTGCCAAAAATTTGAATTTGGCGCCAAAAATCAGCCATTTTGTTTCTTTTTTTTTATATACCGTACAGTCACTCTCACAGTAAATACGAATCTAACGACACCTCTCAAGCTAAAATCCATCGAGCCGTTCAAGCTGCAGAGCGTGCTTCATTTGATTTGCCGCCAAAAATCCGCCATTTTTTTTTTTAATTTGATGTACCTAGTGTCACTCTCACAGTAAATACGAATCTAACGACACCTCTCAAGCTAAAATCCATCGAGCCGTTCAGGCCACAGAGCGTGCCAAACAATTATACATACATACATACTCTCGAAAAACATAACCCTCTTTCTGGCGCAGTCGGGTAAAAAATACAGAACCATTTCACAATCTACGAAGCGAGAAAAATTGCATTTACCTGCACCACATTTGCACATAGCAATGTGCAGGTGTGGTGCAGTCTGAAAACCGTAAATATGTAGTTAAATAACAAAAAAAACATTACAAACTTATTATTTGCGGTTGGAGCAATAGCTGTTTCTAGAGATCGAACAGCAAAGTTAAGTTTGTCCTTTAAAAAGTTTGTACAGAACCCTCGGTGCGCGAGACCGACTCGATCTTGGCCGGTTTTTTTAATTTGTTTTTGTTAAAGAAATATTTTAAAAAAATGTATAGAATAGATTAAAAACACAATAAAATGTATATTGAATTATTTATTTTTTATTTAATTTTGAGCATGCATGTGTTTGCAGTAGCTGACCCTGCGTTTATGGTAAAACTAGCTTTAAGCCGCAGCTTCTCCCGTGGTTGGAAAGTAATCCACGGGAACATAAGTTACCACCGGGGTAAACAGTGCTAACCCCTTGGTTACAAATTTCGTCGAAATCTGTTCAGTCGTTAGGCCCTTAAATGGTTGCAGCCTGATATCCAGAGATACTTTTATTACTTAAAGTAGCAGTGCACCGTGGTTTGACGCGCACACACTTTCGAAAATCAGTCTGTGAACATCGAAATTTCTTAAAAAGTCATGGTTAGTCTTCTAAGACCGTTTGACTGTACCTATAACGGGTAAGGTAGCTGTCCTTACTGCCGTATCTCAAAATTGAACCCTATGTTAGTCGTTAGTACTTGAAAACGTCAGGCTTTATTCATGAATATAAGCGTATTGTGTCAATATTCAAAACTACAATATCCTACTTTGGCGAGCAATTTAGGAAGCTATTCGAGAAGAATTTAATAAAGTAACTCTTTCGGCGAACATTCTGCAACAAATTTAGACGTAGCTTTTTTAATCATAGCCCATTACATTGTTATTTTAGGTTACTTCACAAGTTATTGGACATTACGAAGCAAAATATTAAATATTTTTAATAGATCTTTGTATATGATGTATAATTCTAGACTTCGGGGTTTTCCAAATTGTTCTGGGAGTATATTCTATGTAGCCCAAAATAAAATGGCAAATAGTTGCTTAACGCATGTTGAGGGTTTACAATTAAAATATGGCCAAGTTTCGGGCTTAAATATAACTTAACTAATCTGTGTATGTAGGTAGCTAGGTAGGTGTTACATAAACATGATTCATACCTTCTATTCAACTCGAGTGCCTTTTGCAAAATTAAACAAGAGCAGTGGAGGGTATCAGAGAAAGTCCTTGCACCGGGATTGAGTGCAATCTGCCACAAAGCATGTGTGACAGAGAGTGAAGTTATAACTACGTATACTCTACGTTAAGCTTAGAGCACAAAGATGGAACTACGCTCACCCTATGCAAAAGCATTTACATTTGCTTTTTTTTCTAAATATATAATTGACGTCAAAACATAAGGAAAATTGCAAAGGAATGGTCCCAGCTCAGCAAAGACTAACAAAAAAATACTTGAAAGTCTTTGACAAAAGTAAAAGCAGATTCTTACTTGTCAATTAAATAGACAATATTTTAACTACACATAAAAAAAGAGAATAACGTCTTAATTGACTTGCAGGAATACTTTATTAAATAAATAACTATCAGATAAAATTTACACTGATAAAATGCGAGCGCTTACGTGGGGTTCCAAAAATGTGTTGTGTCATGCACCCGGCCGCATAAAGAATAAAGAAACGAGAGATTAGACAGGTTCGAATGAGTAGGTCAGAATAATAATGAGGTTACACATAAATAAACGAGGCATAGGGTGAAAACAACTCGGGTTACCGTGTGCTAAAGAAGACATAGAAACATCAGTTATACTTAAGACATTTAAATAATTGTACACGACTTCGCCCGCAAAAATTGTGATAGCTCGGCTAAATAGGCGAGACGCACGTAGATTATCAAAACATATTTGACCCGTGTTTTTTCTTTTGTTTCGTAAACCAAAATTGACGAAGATACCCACTCAACCGCCCCTGGCTGCTTTAGCAGCCAGTTGCCGTTTTGCGAAATGTCCCTGGCTGCTAAAGCAGCCAGTAGCGCCTTCGTCCAACAAAAGCAATAAAAATTTATTAAACTGCTATTTCTAGAGCGTATTCCTCTTGTAGCAAACTCTATACTATATTCCTCAACGTTCGGACCAACAATAGCAACACTTTTCCATCGACAAATGTCAAAATAAAAGTAAAAACTTTAGTGTAAACAAACTCCGCCATTTCTGACGTGTGGCGTCGTATTTCAATTGTTCTGTTATGTATATTGTTGTTTTCGGATAGTGTTATACATCAAATTAATCGTGAAAATCTGTGCTACTATATTATCATAAAGGAAATCTAGTTTTCGAATCTCAAAGTTGAGTATTTCGCCTCCGAAAGGTGGTAGGTTTAAATACCTATAGTGATTGTGTTTATACAAGAAATAAGTGTTTTTGTGTTTAAAACGTGTGTGTTAACGGAAAAACAGTGCATAATTAGTATTGTGAACATATTATTAAATTGTATATACAAAAACAAGTGGCTTCGTAAAGTTATAGGTACGTAAATAACCGTGTTCAAAAACAGTCGTTGGCGCAGGCCGCGTCAAAATAAACAGTGAGTATTCAAATTCAAATTTAATTTTAACTAGACTATCGTAAATAAACTAATAAGATTATGGTCTTATTGGAAAGGAAATATAATCTAGTTTATTTTAAAATTATTTTAATTGTAATTTAATATTTAGAAAAATTCAAATTAATATTTTAATAGCGAAATATCCGTTTTCATCACTGTTTTTCAAGTTCTACATTTTTTTTTGAGTTTCAAATTAATGTCAGTTTTTTTTTTTTTTGTAATATATAGATTCCATAACTATTCAGCTATTCACTGTAAATTTTATTTAGGTATAACTCTTGTAGTTTGCGATTGTTTATCTAAAGTGTCAAATTACATGCGAATATTTCGCAATTTTTTGCACCCTGGACGGTTTGGTGCAAAAAAGTCGCGCGCGGGGCGGGTGAGTGGGTATCGACGCTTTTAAAATTCTCAATACGTCACGCCATGGTATAATTTTTAGCTAGTTCTGACGTCACGAGCCCCCACTCCCGAGTTTTGATGCGTTTTATCTTTGTCAATATTCATTGATTTACAAAAACAAAAAATACGACGTGTCCATTAATTTCCAATACTCTAACTGACGGACTAAATAGATTTGCAATTTTTTGATACTGTCGTCATGCCTATTGCATGATATCAATTTTAATATAATGGATAGCCTATAGCACCCTAGCTTTAAGATGCATCTCTCAGTTACAAAACCTAAAAAAACAGTCATTTTAGAGGCAGCTAACAACACCAAAGAAAAATTGCGTGCAATTGAAAACTTTACCGTTGATTCACAATCTACACCCTTAGATCATTTCTACATTAGCATTATTCATGAGAGCCAATCAGAAAAGTAGAAAAAAGGGCAAAAAAATTTCAGTGTACTCCAAGCTTTAATTTTTCTTTAGTCTTGGAGATTCTAATCTTGTAACAAGGTTAGGTATATTGAGTTCTTAATAGCACCAAGAACTCTTGATTACCTAGCTATTTTATTTTCTACCTACACGAAAATATGGTGAATACCGTTTCAGACTAAAATATCACGAGAAGTTACTTATAAATTAGATGTTGACTTGGAATATTTCAGAAGAAACTTTACCGCGATGAGTTTTAAATTAAAAAGTTTGGTTTTTGTTATTTTAATTATTCAGTAGTCTTAAAAGTTTGTTTGAATACTTTCGCGTGTAATTAACCATTTATTAATATTGTTTTATCATGAGCTCAGTAAGTTTTTCGCAATGCGAAATGTTTCTGAGGAATTAGTTATTACTCTTATTGTTCTTGTTGCTCAATTTTATGATCGGTTTCTCGTATTTTAAGGTTCTAAAATATCAGTAAACTATCTAAGTTTAACTTCATCAAGGAAACAAACCCACGAATTAAATCATACATACATACGAAGCTATTAGTCATGAACTAATCACCATTCAGTCACTTAAATGAGTTTAAATACTTTCTGAAAACAAAGTCATACAAATAAAACTTTTCCCTAAATGGTATGCAACAGGAAAGGAAATTGGAATCATTAGAAAAACACCAAACTACCTCCTTTTCCCAGAAGTTTAGCTGGAAATTTTCAAATAGCCAAAGTTTTTTGGACGAGCTCCTAAACTAATTGTGTTCGGAACCACAAAAATGATTGCCGTGCCCTTTATGAGTATTTCACGTGGTTTGGGAAGCTTTCCAGTTAAACTGTAATGAGCGATAATGTATGGCACGGAAATGTTTCAGTTTGCTATTATCATTATGCGTTGGGTAGGGTTTTAGTGCAAGCGAGTTTGTACGCAATCATCTACTCCAATTGATAGATGAATTTGTAAGAAGTTGCACTCATATCAGACATTTCGATAAAATTTGGTTCAGCTTTCGTCCTTATTGGTTCGCCAAAGATAACCGGATTCTGATTTGAGTATTTAAAGTTGAGGATATATGTACTTCTCTACTTAAGTATTGACAAGCTAAACTCAAGAATTTCACGCTGCGCAAGCTGTTTATGTAAGTAAAGGCGCAAACCCACCGCTGCGCATGCTGTGCACCATTCTGTCACACGACGCATTCTATCTGCGTGGATTCATTTGTTTGACAAAGTGGGTCCACGGTTCCACTGCAGTACACTAGAGGCTACGCACGTGTTTTACCAAGACTTTACGTGTATAGCATGTACCGCATGCGTTGGCGTTGACAATGTTGAGTTATGTGAGCGCCTTATTCGAGCAAGCCACGCATGTACCAATGACGTCAATTGATGCATAGCGTGTCCGTGGTTTGCAGTGGACAGAATAAGATATATTTTCTTGCCAGTTGAAATTATCACAGATGATGTATTTTTGTTGCCACTATAACAACAGCGCCCTGTTGTTAAAGTGGCAACAAAAATACATCATCTGTTCCCACACAACTAATGTGATTTTTTTGCCGTTTTGTCTAATGTTGTATAGATAATGGTATGGAACACTTCGTGCGCGACTCCGACTCGCACTTGGCCAATTTTTATGTTTAACTATATCAACAAAATTCAGTAAAGGCGCGCTGCCACCGACGCGACGAATGCTTTGGAAAAGGTGAAGTATTAAATCCAATATAATATAGAAAAAAAAGTTCAGATGTGGCCAGTTCAAGCTACTCAAAACTGTCGAATTATCGTAATCAACCTTGAACCTAATACTTTAGCAATAAAGTTGATAATCTATTAAAGGAATTTGACCGATTGTAGGGGCTTGATGTGAAAACGTCTGTAGACTAGCATTCCTTTTCTCTACACAACTCAACAGAACACCTATACAAATGCGACTAACGTTGAAGCACGTACATGTGCCAACTTGTTTCGTTGAATTTAATACGGAACAAGACGGCACGTGTGTAGCAACACAAATTACATGTGTTTGCACACATATTTTATTTTGTGTCGCCTTCGGGACATGTGAGGTGTAAATAATTTTTGTGTGAGATGTGATTTTTTTGTGGATTTACAAGATTTAAAGTAACCAGTCCAAAATAAAAGATACATAGACTAATTTTATTAATGGTAATTTAATTCTCATCAATATTGTTACACAGATCTTTTATTGGTGTGATTTTATAAAATAGCTTGTTACTTTTTAGTTAATTTGCAGGTTGAAATTAAGCATGCTATAAAACAAAATCTAAAGCAGAAGTTATCAATCACAATCTAAAACAAAAGTAGTTTAAAGGACAATTTTTTTTTTTTTTGAAAAATCATTTGGTATCGAAAATGCATGACATTAACATGCTAACATCTGCAGTCAAACGCGAAAGCGACCTTTGCGCTGCGTCTGACAATGCCCTAGATGTAGCGAAGTATTGGACCAATAAAATTTAATAGTAACATCGACACAAACAAGACATGCTAACATTGTATTTTCAGTAGAAAATGCAAGGCTACGCCAACGCGTAGCTTGGCTACGTGGGCGTAGCACACCTACGCAGCCGTCGAATAATACGCGGAATGCAAAACAAACGTAGCTTTGGAGTGGATGATATCCCGTCGATATTAGTAAAAAAATGCGCAAAGGAGCTATCATCGCCTCTCACTAAACTAATAAATATTTCTTTCAACGAGGGACGATTCCCAGAAAAACTTAAAATTGCGAAAGTACGCCCTATTGCTAAAAAAGGAGGAAATTCAGAAAATCCTAGCAATTATAGGCCTATTGCACTATTACCTACATTCTCAAAAATTTTCGAAAAAGCAATGGCGAATCGTGTTAACACGTTTTTAGAGAAATTTAACATTTTGGATAAAAATCAATTCGGTTTTAGGAAAAAATGCTCAACTACTCTAGCGGTATACAATTACGTACAGGAAATCTACAGTTGCATTAACGAACGAAAGTATGCTGTTGGACTATTCCTAGATATGACGAAGGCGTATGACAGGGTGTCACATAAAATCTTATTACGAAAACTATACGGATCGGGTATTAGGGGGCAAGCTTTTAATTGGTTTAAATCATATTTACAGGACAGAGTACAATTTGTAGAAGTAGAATACTTCGATAACATTAAACAGGAAATGTACAACATACGATCAGACATGGCTACCATTAATAATTCAATACCCCAAGGAAGCGTCTTAGGATGTACCCTATTTATAGTATACGTAAATGACTTGCCAAAAAAGATAAGTTCGACGTGTATTTTGTTCGCTGATGATGTTTCATTATTATTTAAAACGCCAGCGAATGTTGACCATCAAGCTATTTTACAAACTTTCACAGAAACTGAGCAATGGTTAAACGAACATAACTTAGAAATAAACCTATCTAAAACTAAAATATGCCAATTCAGAACTTACCAAAGAACCCCAATAAATCTAAATATATTAACACAAAAAATTAAGTTAGAAGAAATAAATGAATTTACACTTTTAGGCCTAACATTAGACTCAAACCTAAATTGGAAGAAACATGTAGAAAATACAAGAGCAAAATTGTCCCAATTTATCTATGCGCTAAGCATATTGAAACGTAACACAGACTATAACACCGCCTTATCTGCCTATTACGCGTACGCCTACTCCTGGCTAAATTACGGTATCATCCTGTGGGGAGAAAGCACTGACTTCTTGGACCTCTTCATTCAGCAAAAGAAATGTATCAGAATACTAATGAACATAGATCAACGAGAGAGTTGTAGGCCACACTTTATTAAACAACAAATTCTCACACTACCAGCAATATACATATTGCAAAGTTGTATATTCGTTAGAAAAAATAGGCACCTCTTCAAATCTAATATCGAGCTAAATAAAAACTATAACCGACGTAATAAAAATAGATTAATACTACCCATCACAAATTTAAAAGTTATCGGGAAAAGCCCTTATTCAAGACTCGCCAATTTATTTAATAAGCTACCTGAAAAATTAAAATCCCTACCGAATGACTCAATTTTCTCCAAACAGTTGAAATCTTTGTTAATAAAGAAAGGCTACTATACCGTTGAGGAATTTATTACTGACAAATTGTGAATCGATCGATCCTGTAATAAAATTAACTTGACGTAAATGTAAAATAATAATAGATGCTACATTACCTACACCTATGACAAAAATGATTGAACGAACTGATAATAATGATTAAATTTAAAATAATATATAATAAATGATTGATTAATGTTTTGTATAATTAATGTAATATTTGTAATGTAAATAATTTTAATACTATAATATTTGTAATGTAAACAATTTTAATGTAATATAATTGTAATAATTAGAATCAATATTATACGTAATTTAATAATTTTAAATATATATAAAATATTTGCAGTGCCCTAACAGGGTGCATGTCTTAATACTGTGTCATGAAATTTTAATGCATGCCTAATAACCAGTGTTTTACATGTAAGCAAATAAATAAATAAATAAATAATAATTTACATTCACACGTAAAAAAAAAACTGATAACCACGCACCACTCGATGCACAAGTTAATAAAACACAGATACTCGTTCGAAGCTATTGAATAGTCAGCGCAGCACAGTTTTTGATCGCTCCACCAGTCGAAAGGCCTGTAATTTGGTCGACTCCGTTTATTTTCCTTTAATATCGGATCTCAATCCCGTCTGATTGCAGCCTAGCAGTTTTTTAAACGTTTCAAAAGGCGGGTTGAATAATTTACACTGGGAGATGAAGCTGTAATTCAGTCTTTTCGATATGAAATGTTCAATTTCTTTTATACGGGGTGGAAAAAGTCGGTCAGTGGAGTGAAATCTTAAATATTGATGATCTTATCAATTTAACGCAAAGGACACAATTATTAAAATATTTTTTTGTAATTTGTTTGTCTGAACCAGGTATTGAACTGACAAAAATGCCAGAAACTACATAGTAGTGATAATATGCCAGCAAAAGTTAGAACCTATGAATCAATGAGGATAGTGAAATTTATTTTTGAAGAAGAAAGGAATATTTATTTCAACATTTCGCTAACTGGCCGTATTTTTCCCCATCCTGTATATCGCTATAGGCTTTTGAATGAATGCGAAGAATCGTGAATATATTTTATGTTTTCAGCGCAGAATGTAAATTGCACGCTCATTTATTGTTATTAAGATCATCTTTTTTATTAAATAGAATGTTATGTATTTTTATTATCTCACATTTTAATCAAATAAATAGAGGTATTTTTGTTTATTACTCGCATTACTCGGCTTTTTATCTATTTGAGCATTTTGTTAATGGTTATTACTTCCAATGTAAGGCCAACTTTAGTATTATTCTTGTTGATTACCTACCCATTTTGAATTCTCGAAGCTAAAATAATGTATGGAATGAGGTATAAATAAAACAATATGTAAATGATACGACAAGTATTATTTATGCAAGGAGGTCTCGTAGTTGTTCTAATTCAAGATGTCTCCTTCTCAGTCCGCCGTCTTAATCTTTCGGTCATGCTTACACTCTACGACTTTCCTCTTGATACAAAGACAAAAAAGCTCCATATTCACTCAATAGCTCAATTCTTAAGACCCCCATTAAAAGGTATTAAAACTTAACAAAAAAAAAACATACTTAAACTCAACATCCCCATCAACGAAAACATCGCAACACCTCACCACGGTGTTTGCAACCCCTGGCACCCAGTGTCACGTTTGCTACCCCTGCATAAATTCGTCACCGTGACGGTAACAATGACAAATAACTGAGGACGTGAGTGCTGTAGGTGCACAGAGCACTGTTATGGGGAAAGTGAAATGTTTATTTTTATTTTTAAAGGTTAGGCCTGTATTCCGGAAATGTTTATGCTTTATCTTTGTCCTTTGTGTAAAGTATCATGCCATGATCGAGAAAAATGTTATTGGGATTTTTCATTAGGATTTTCTTATTAGCAGTAATTTTTTTTAAATTTATTTTTTCGGATGGGAAATCATCAAATGACTCCTCCCGCTCTGGGCGGAGCAGGAGGGAGTGTCAGACTTTTACTGACTAAAACCCATCCATGTTCCTTCCTCGCCCTTTGTGTTCCGGGGCCACATGGAGTCTGGATTTGTGCCCGCCCCGCTACATGGGATTTAAAAAACATAACTGGTGAAATGTGGGTATAATTTTAGGTACTTCTGCCTAACACTTCGGGAATTACAGGCGTGATGTTATGTATGTATTTTTTCGCAACAAAGTAGTTGTAATGTAACGTATTATTTAATAAATAACCGTGTACTTGTACCTAATTGGTAAAAGTCTTGCTATTTCTGGTCAAAAACTAACCAACACCAGGTAGCTAATCAAATGGCCAGGATCTAAGTTTATACAACAAAATCATTTAAAAAACATCGCAATTTAAAACTACTTAAGTACAAGTATGACTTCATTTATTCACCCTAACCCTTCGAACACAACCCGTCCGGTGAGTAACTTTTCATTTGCGGGCTGTTAATGTACGTCATCATTTTTCCCCTTTATTATACCAGCAATGGTTTATGAACAACACGATGCGATCCCCAGTGTATATCACACGAATTGGGGTTATTTGTGCGAGTGCTAAAAAGGGGTTTTCAGGTCAATTTTTGGATTGATATTGATAATGTGGTGCGTTGAGAGTGAAGGGTAATTTTTTATGTAAAATTACTACGGGTGTTTATTATCTTTAGTAAATATTTTTTGTACATTTAGAACGTGTAGATTTTAATGGAAATCATAAACGTGACTACGTTGTGTATTATTTAGGTAATTAATTAAATTATTCTGGAAGTCATTGGGGGCTTCAGAGGCCTTTGCCTAGCAGTGGGATGACACGGTAAATAGTACCAGCATTTATGTAATTTATTAAATAGGGAATAATTTAACTAGGGATACCAAGTAAGTTAGTAGGTATTATTTTATGTTCTGAAATTATAAGTCTACTAACACTAACTGTACTACTAACTATGCAATTGTAAACCCCTACATGTACGGTCGACCAAGCCATTTGGTTTACATTTTAACATGCAAATTACATTGTAAAATGTAAACCAAATAAATAGCTTGGTCGACCGTACATACAAAAAATCAGCAACTATTTTTATCACTTTCAAGCAAAGGATAGTGTGAGATATTTTTAGTTTAGTCTACTGGATGTGCAACAAAATCAAGGCTAATATAAACTAGGTTTAAAGAACGTCGTCAGAGCGAGCGTCCATTAAACTCTATCAAGTTGACGCTTGCTCGCAGAGGGAGTCGGGACGATTTGTGTTCCAACATAGTGCTGTAGTAGGTTGGTGGGAGATCTTTAAAGGCACGTGTAAGAAGATGTTGCCTATAGTGAGCCTAGCTACGTAACTGGTAGAAAAGATGAGAAATTAAGCAGCCTTTAATATTCACATCGAATCATTCTCTTTCATGTTAGGATCATCAGACCATCGCAGATTCGTGAGTGATTGCGTGATTTTTGCAATCCAAAAACAAATCTTAAAGTGGCTATTTTAAATCAGTGTTTGTTTCTATTGTTATTAATATCAACTTTTCCTTAGATCTCTTTTTACCCCTGATCTGTCCACTAAGTAGACACAATAGCGTCTCGAACAAATTGGTCATTTGACAGATCATGATTTAAGCAAATCCGGGACACTTTACTAACAGAAAAAGGTAACCCAAGTTTCAGTAATCAGTAATGCCCTTCTTGTTCGTAATGACCTTCACTGTTGAGGAAATAACACCGGAAAAAAGTATCACAATTTACACGACTCCAGATTACTAAAGCAAAAAAATAAAAATAATCTCGAGTGTTTTCACAGGAGTACCTTAATGTCTCCTTTCACTAACATTTTAGTTTCTTTCATACAATTTACTGGCACGGTATCACGGCGAAACGAAGCAGACGGAAAACTAAATTTAATACTTCCCTTTCAAGAAAAATACTGCAAGTGCTGGTCGAGTTATAAAAATTCTGGACTATTTTTAAGTAAAATGAAACGTCGCGCTGGGCTGTGGACTAGACGTAAGTTGGGTTCGTTTGAAAAGGATTAATTTGAGATATCGTTGTGGGTTTTGACTTTATATTGATGTAGAATTACACAATATTTCAGGAGAATCAAAGGTGGACGCTAAAATCGACATCCTTAAATTATTTTCTTTAGTGACTGTATCAAACCATTATGAGACATCTATTATTTAAACACTATAAATATTAAATTCATCACAATGGTAACCTTACCACGAGATAAACGAAAACAAATCAGCAAACACACCTCCTGCTTGACACTTGGGACTTGAACATAACTGGCGTAATGTGGGTGTACTATTAGGTACACCTCTTTCTAACCCTTCGATGATTGCAGGCGTTATGTTATGTTAAGTGTAAATCAGCAAATAATTTATAAAAACTGTTTTAGTTCAGCAGTGCCCATTTCACGCTAAAACAAAAACAAAATCATTTACTTTCAACACTTGAAATGAACAGTTCAGATAACAATACCATTTCGTAGGTTACCTAGAATTCAGTGTAAACTCTGCACCGACAAGTTTAAATTGAATCGAAGAACTTGTTAGGAGCAATATATAGGCGATCCCAATTGATCCAGCCAGACCCGAAAGTTTGCCGAATATTCGTTGAAATCACGTGAAAGAACTAGTTTACGGCTAAACGAAATGTTACGTCACCTGATTGAATGTTCCCTGCTATATTTGTGTCAGTAAATTGGTGTTCAGAATCTGTACGAAGTGTAAAATAAACTGGCTTTCAAGTCTGTCTGAATGACCACTTAGTTCTTATAAACTACGCGTGGATGCGGTTTGGCCATCATTTAAAGACTATACAAAAGGGTTGTCGATCTTAAGGTTAAGCGGCTCTTGCCTAGGCTGGTCCGTAGATGGGTGACCACTCATTACATAACGAGTTTCCTCCGTGCCTCGGAAAGTACGTTAAGCCGTTGGTCTCGGCTGTCATTTGTAGATCTTTGATCTCGTACATTAACATTTTAATATAACACAATAATCTTGATGTTATGTCATGTCGCCACGCATTGCAACCGTGCGAACTAATAAGATATTATGATGCTGATTCTGGCTAGTAAGATATTATGAACTGTTCCTTTTCTTGATATTACTAACATTTTAATCTGGGGCTGCCAAGCTAGCGAAAGCACATTCAATTTTTGCTCTACCAAATTATCTTTGTGTAAACAGGGACAGCATTCTTTACCGGTTTATCCAAACTAACATACCAATAATATCATGAAAACAATGCTTTTGTTCTTGTTTTGGTTCTATGTTACATAATAGCACAGGTTAATAATAAGGCTCTATTTAAAAACACATTGCTCATTAGCTTAGGCGATGCCAAAGTCAGTCGAAAAATACCTTGTAAATGCAATATTTGGTCGCGACGCCCGTTGCTCCAACATTCCATGTAATCACGGATTTGGGGGGCGATGCTCCCAGTGAATGTCCGAGGCTTACCTACTACGAATCCGAGGGTGTCCTGTAATCTCTGCTGAACTAGGATGAGCACGAACTGAAGATCTACATACATTCTAATGTACATTATTGTTATTATAATTATTTGGCTGTTCAGTGAGCATTTGTCATGTTTCATGGAATAGGGATGATGACTGACTAAAAAAACATGATTCTGTTTAGTCCGTCAGTTAGATTATCGAAAAATATTGGATACGTGTTTTTTGTTTTATTAAATTAATAAAATTCACAAAGATAAAATCGTGATAAAGATCATGAGTGGGGGCTTGTGACGTCACATTTGAGTAAAAAATGTACTCAAGTGTGACGTCACACGAGTTTTCGACGCACTGTATCGTCTTCATTTTTTGTTTACGTGAAAAAAGAAAAAATATTTGTCCAATATTTTTTGGAAATCTATCTGACGGACTTAATAGATATTTTTTTGTCTTCTTATTGGAAATATAGAAAATTAGACAAGTTTAGAAAATAACGTGGGTAATTTCTTTACTGCCTGGATCGTAACAGTCTTTTGTTTCTGGAGGTATACAGTTTGCAGAACCTATTTATCCTACTAATGTATGTAACTCAGTAGAGTTGTTTCTACACAATATACTGAGCCTTTCTAATGTGATAAGTTATCCTACTAATATAATAAATGCGAAAGTTTGTGAGTATGGATGTATGGATGTTTGTTACTCTTTCACGCAAAAACTACTGAACGGATTTGGATGAAATTTTGCACACAGATAGTTCATAACCTGGATTTACACATAAGATACATTTTATCCTGGTAGTAAGATACTATGGGTCAATTATCATACTTCACGCGGGCGAGGCCGCTGGCAGAAGCTATGTTTCTTCATAATTCTACTTTTAACGGATTTCCAAAAGGTGGAAGATGTATCACTTAAAATCAAAATGAAAGAACAACCAGCTTAAAATGATACCAGACCAAACACATCCAATATTCACAACACATCAAACTCAACTCAAATATAAGTGCTGAAAACGGCAACACTTTTATAGAAACACAGGCACCGGATAGGTGAGAATTTTTCAGAACATTTTCCTTAGGACGAATTTAAAAAAAGATCTACAAATACACTTCACATTTCACTTAAACATTAATAAATCATCGAGGCATCAATGTTGCGGAACATTAGGGCCGTAACACAAAGAATTACTTACCGCGCCGTCTCAGGGGTAAAAGCGAGATGAACTCCAAATTATACATTTATACTTCCAGAACAAAGGGAGAAATTAGGTTTATGTTTTTGATATTCGCTAAGAGAGCTGGGATTTCTTTGGAAATACCTCCTCAGTGCAATGGAATTGATTTCTCGTGAATTTATATTCTATAATGTTTCCACTGCTGGGACACGGCCTCCTCTCTATGAGAGGGACTAAGCTATAATCCACCACGCGGGTCCAGTGCGGATTGGTAGATGTCACAATGTCTTCGAATTTTTAGTTCTAGGACATGCCGGTTTCCTCACGATGTTTTCCTTCACCGTTTATAAACTATAACAATACCTGCAAAAATAAAATGAGAAAACCAATGGTGAGAACTAAGAACCATTTCTTGACAGATAATAAAATGAAATAAAAACTTGGTTACCTTGCTAGCATAGCAGATAAAAGTAGAAAAATACTAATAGTTTGCGTAAACCTGTCTCGCTCTTTGGTTTGTGAAAAACAAACACAAAAAATTAAACAGGTTTGCTTAAATAATTTAGATAAGTAATTGTCTCTCCGAAGTACTAAGGAAAATAATCTAAGTAAACGTTCCTTCAACCTATTTTATGATTTTCGTCACGTTTAAGATAAATAATATCGGGTGTTTTAGTTTATTTCTTGCCGTTGGGAGATCCACAATCCTGGATGCCTGTCATCATCATCATCATCATCATTTCAGCCGAAACACGTCCACTGCTGAACATAGGCCTTCCCCAAGTGTCGCCACATTGACCGGTCCCGTGCGTCTCGCATCCAGCGGATTCCCGCAACCTTCACCAGGTCATCGGTCCACCTAGTGAGAGGCCTTCCAACGCAACGTTCGCGGTCGTCACTCCAGAACTTTTCGACCCCATCAGCCATCCGTTTTGCGAGCAATGTGCCCTGCCCAACTACCACTTAAGTTTGGCAATTCTTCGGGCTACGTCGGTAACCTTGGTTCTCAAGCGAATGTCTTCATTTCTGATTCGATCGCGCAAGGAAACTCCGAGCATAGCCCTCTCCATTGCCCTTTGGGTGACTTTAAGCGTTCTGATGAAACCCATTGAATTTTACAAAATACTTGGGAACTCCCAAGTATTTTGTAAAATTCAATTTGACGCCTATACTGCATGGTATGGTTCAAGTTTCAGTTATGGAATAAAACGGTATTAAAACTTTACCAACGTAGATTTAAATAAACATAACACCGTGCTTGTAATCCCCGTAGGGTAAGACAGAGGTGCATCTAATAGTACACCCACATTTCGCCTGCTGCGTTTAAGTCCCATGTAATACAGGGTGAGCCTATTGGCATTAATCGGGCACAAATCTAGACTCAGTGGCTACTACTGAGAAATTCCTAATGGAAAAACCAATTACACTGCCTGATTTGGAAATAGAAAAAAAAAAACAGCTCAGCACTCGCGCTTGCGACCATAGACCAACGAGACAGTCAATTCTAAACTTGTTTACGATAATTTGTGAAATAAAACAGAAAATACACATCTGAATATTCGCCAAAATATCGTCAACAACGTTTCTATTCGATACACAACAGAGCCACCGCAAATTAGTGCGCGCCTGTCCAATCGTGACAAATGAGCCGCTATCTCATATTCCTAACCGCGGCAATCGTATCTGATAATGTACGAGCTAAAAATGGCTGTTAGTTAATAGGTTATTAGGACAAATTATAATTCTAACACGCTTGCCATTTACATCGTTTCTTCTCAGAAAACGGTTTTTAAGCGTTACTGTGTTAGACACACCAGAGAGCCTCGATAAAGTGCCATTGCAACTATATTTAAAGTCAACAATTTATTGGATTGGCATAGGTTACCAAAAAGTTTATGTCAATGCTGTTGAAAATTGTTGGAGTCATACGAAACTCTAATAATGGTTACCAGTTCATGAAAGATTACAGTACGATATACACTGACCTGCAAAAATAAGTACTACACTTTTAAAATTTAAATTTTTCCTAAATTATAGAAGTTAGAGATTTAAAATAAAAAAAACGTTATAAAGCAATTTTTATCAGCTTTCTTTGAAACTATAGACAAAATTAAACTATTTTTCGAGTCCTTTTTGTTTTGAAAGTATATCTTGTGTACTTAAAAAATTATTGCAATTTTAAAAGTGTGATACTTATTTTTGTCGGCCAGTTTATTTTTCAGTTACTTAATTATTGTAACCGTGCAACTTCCTGACACTCAATGCTTACTTTATCATTAAAAAACGAAAACGGCATATTTGCCATGTTTACTAATTTTGTTTCGAGTTCCCAATATTTCGCGCAGTCACTTTGCAACCATGCAGTGTCATCCAAATTAAACATGTATGAAAAATTTCAGCCGAAACCGAGAAGTGGGTCAAATTTTCCTTGTAAGATTTTTTTACACAGTTACAAGAGTGAAGCTAATAAAAGCGTGTTAAAAAAACGATCCAGCCAATACTTTAGGGAAGGCCGCCGTTCACAATACTAGTCACTTATTCAGTGATAATTTGCTACAACAGATTGGACTGCGTATTGGTCCGTTCAGGGAGGCTGCATTATCCCGACCACCATCTTTGTCTTGTAAACCAAATACTTAAACACATTGCAGCTCTAATGGAATTTATAACTGTTTCTACTGAAGTTTATTAGTGTATTCTCTTTGAGCAGGGTTTTGTTAAATCTAACTATTTAGTAGAGTCTCATACAATTCTGTAGGACATTTTTTCTGGTAAAGTTTCAGTATTGAAATAGTTAATACGTAATATTTTTCCTAAATATTGATAATTTACCTAAATAACAATAAGTCCTAGTAGACGTAAAAATCCTTCAACATTATTAAAAATATTTAAAAAATATAAATAAAAATATAAAATATATTGTTTTTTTTTTACCACTTGCTGTTTTTGTAAGATAAAAGAAATTACAGGGGAGCAGTCGAGTGTGATATATTCGAAGAACTTTTTATAGAATAATGCACAGAAAATAATTACAAGAAATCACACTTGACAAAAGTACTACAGATCATATTTTTCTTAAATTTAAAATTACTTCACATAATAATATACATGAAGTTTGTATATCCAATAGTTTTCCCAAATACGTGGAATCATTCACAGTAAGTAATAATGGTTATAACCACATTGAAAACATTTATAATCGCGTAACATCTGAAATTCCCAGAAATATTCATAATCCTCATATTTCAATACTAAGGGACGTTTTCATTCGTCCTTGCTGAAATCTCTTAGGAAGGTTCTAATTTTTTATTTAAGTTTTCCGAGTTCATTCCTCAAAAGAGGAAGCATATTTAAATATTGCGTTCCTCTGGTAATGTTGTGTTTTCAGTTGGAATGAAAACATTTCTTTATGTTTTAGCGACAGTTTCTGACGCGAATAGATTTTTTGCGACGCTGATTTTGTACAACCCTCGGCGCTGCAAAAGTTGCATTAATTAATTAATAACTTTCTGCAGTGGGTGTTGCGTTACTACTGGTAACGTACTGGCACATTTTCACTTTTGCTACTGTAAAACTGAAAATTTTCTATGGAAGGACAGAATAACTGTTCTATTTTTGACGGCCCAAATGGCGCAGCAGTAGTGAGGCTGCTTTACGTTTTTAGGGTCCCGGGTTCGAATCCCGGTTGGAGCAAATGTTCGTGTGGCGAGCATGGACATTTGTTTCCGAGTCATGGATGTTTATATGTATAATAAGTATGTATTTACAAACAAAAAGTATCTATGTAGTATATCAACTATCTTGTGTCCACGACACAAGCCTCTTTGCTTAGTGGGCACTAGATGGCGCTGTGTGTTAATGTTCAGCGATATTTATTTATTTATTTTTGAGTTCACAGAAAACTTACATAATTGTTTTTATGAAGCATCTTTTTGCCTACAGGCAACACATGAAGACTTTTTGTTATTTATTACGTATTCTTCCTGCTCTGACTTAGTTTCGATACATAATTTCTACTACTTAATACCCTGCGAAATGAGTATCGATGCTTTGTGCAATATCATCATCATTATCATCATTTCGGCCGAAAGACGTCAACTGCTGGACATAGACCTCCCCCAAGTGTCGCCACATTGACCGGTCCCGTGCGACTCGCATCCAGCTGATTCCCACAACCTTCACCAGGTCATCGGTCTACCTAGTGGGAGGCCTTCCGACGCAACGTCTTCCGGTTCGCGGTCGCTACAATATACAGGTACCTAATCCACATAGTGTACATACCTACCGTCTTTTTAGATTATACGACACTACCTATTAACTAATTTTCAGAATGATAATGGCTCCCATCATCCTCACTTCAACAGTTATTTCAAAAGTCTCCAACTAAGTATCAAACAAGGAAACTATATCCAACAGTTCCCAGCTTCCAACGGCCATTAGATATCGATGGTAAAGATATACATTTTCTTCACAAAAGTTAGTTAATTAAAAACGGTATTGATAGCTATGCTGGTGTCGGATGCGAGCGATGTTAATTGGTGCGCCGTTCTCGTCAGCAGTTCGCGACTGACCAACACGAACTGCTGCCAAGTTCTCAGTCTAGGAGCAGAGAGGAAAGGATGCTGGATGTGGTCGTAAAATGTCGAGAACTGAATGTGAGTGAGATTATAAAACAGCATCATTTGCCTAGCCTGTAGGCTTAGCCAAATTGACAATCTACAATCGTTAACGCATAGAAAACTAACCAAATGTATGGGAATGACATCATTTCAACGTTAAGTAACGTGATCAAAACAAACGAATAGAAACTTTAAAGTTCAGTCAAAACTGTAAGTTGGCTAAGATTTATATGGGATGTAGCGATCACGATTGTAGAAACGAATAAATTTCATTCTATTATCTTGATCGATGTAAACTTGTCTACGAAGTTTCTATTCGTTTGTTTTGACCACGTGACTTAACGTTTACGATTGTAGAAAGAGAATCGATACGAATCGTTTGTAACTTGGCTAGGCCTGCTGAATACCAAAATACCATTCCATTTAAAATTCTAGTTACCCTATACTGGAATTCTGGATACCCATTTACTGGGTAACAAGAATGGTTGTCCGACTTTCAGGCTTCTAACTGAAAGTCGTTTCTGACTTTGTCATTACGACGGGCAAAACAAATGGCAACCGGGACCAACTGAATATGCTTTCTGAGGCAGATAGGGGTTTTTAACTTTTATTCAAGTGGTCTTTGAGATAGTATTTAGGATATTCAATGCTTAAAATCAGTCCATAGTTGTTTTATCTAGTAGAAACTTTACATCTACGTGGGCAAACTGATAAGTTATGAATAATAATCGCTGGTGGCGTATTCGCTGGACGCTTCAGTTTCTTGAATAACACCGACGCAAGTGAATCTGGTAGAATTTGCATTATTAATTTACACCCATTCATTTTAAATACAATATTGTTTCGTTTATTAATTTTTACACACACGACTATCAACACAATGACTGCTGTACATTGTTTTATTATCCCTTGATCTGTCCACGAAGTAGACACAATAGTTAAACAATGGTGTCTCGAACAAATTGGTCATTTGACAGATCATGATTTATAAATATTTTTAATTGATACACTTTCATAGAAAGGGATCATTTCTTTTAAGACGCAATAATTCACCCAGCATGCCACCTCTTTACAAACCATCTTCTTTCAACTTACTTACGTATAACTGTCAGTTAATATGCCTACATACGTAGCTATTGGTTTTTCTATAAACAAAGTTAGGTTAGGTTAGGTTGTAGCTTAAAATATCCTATCCGCGTCACCTACCTGTCACTTGTTTCATAGAAAAATCAAAGAAAACTTTTCTGTTACGTTTTGTTTTTATCGGTCCGTGAGCCAAATGTCAAACATACAGAGATAGCAACCTACCAATACCTGTCAGTAAGTTATTGAAAATGGCAGTAAGTGGTAGGAGACATATTCCTGTAAAGATACAGTATTTATTGAACAGTGGTAGATGAAGCGCTTTTGACAAAAGTACAGTTAGGTATCCTTTACTTTAACGATCTCCCTAAAAAACTGCTAATAAAAAGATTTAAATTCGTAGTTAAAACTCTTCAAACACATGTAAAAGAGAAACATTTTAAATACGTTGTGAGATATCTTAAAACATGTGAAAGAAAATGCTTCAAAATCTCTTTCAACATTCTTACTTTAGTAACAGACAAAAGGTGACTAACATATTCACTACCTTTCACCTTAAACTTTCCGCGCCTTTTCCTGGAAACCGGTATACTAAAAGGCATAGCAGCGAGCAATAAATCCAACTACAATGGAATACAAAAAACTCTCATAGATTCCCGGTACCGAAAATGTAGGGAAAATGCAAAAGACTGAGACATTTTTAACACTCGCGCTAATCTCGCAACAGGCATTCATCATTCCTAAAATACTCCCTCTTTGTGAGCACTTCGGCACAAGTTTGAGCAAAAAAGTTAAACATGGAGATACTTATTCTGGTAGCGTTCGATATTGGTGGGATATCGTGTGCGACAACTTACAATGTACGAGTAATACGGCACAAACTTAGCACGCACGTATATGAATCATAATTATACTGGTACACTCTTAACATTAATTAATTAAAAATGAATTAAATCCTCGACCAGGAGCAGTCACTTTTGTGAAATTATAGTACCAAGGAAGTAACCAAAAAAGGACACAAACTTTCAGTGTCATTTATGTGCTTTTATAGGTATAAAATCCTGCCTGCCTTATAGCAGAAATTGATGATTTCTTTCTGCAACTGTGGCTACCAGGTACTCGTCGTCATACATTTATTTCACGTGTGTGTGAATCTTTATTTTAAATACACGGGACTAAATCTGATATAACGACAGGGTTGCGTTTAATATCGAACATTTTCCCGGAATAGTAGTATTACAGAATACGTCCACCGCAAAGCCTGCATACTCGGCAACTTTGTTTCGCATTTCCAGTACAGTTTTTATTTCTACTATTTTCTTGTGTAATTCATATTGACGTTCACTGGATGCTCGTGATGTGTACACATCTGAATACTTTCTGCGCTGTGTTTTTAACAATGTAAGGATTAAAGTTGCGTGTTTCAATAATGTGTTGGATTATTCCTGAATTCATATTCAAGCGGTGCTATCATTGTGTTGATGATAATTGCTTAATTACTACTACTCATGTGGGTGTCAGAAAGATAGACAATATCTTTGTAATCTATTCTTTGCCAGGAACATTTTTTGTTTGCAACGATTTTTGTGATGGTCGATCACAGAAAATCTAAACCTATATGATTCAATGAGAGGTTCCATACCACCGAGAAAACTACATAATGAACTATGTTCCACTAAATAGCACATCATCATCATCATCATTTCAGCCGAAAGACGTCCACTGCTGGACATAAGCCTTCCCCAAGTGTCGCCACATTAACCGGTCCCGTGCGAATCGCATCCAGCGGATTCTCGCAACCTTCACCAGGTCATCGGTCCACCTAGTGGGAGGCCTTCCAACGCAACATCTTCCGGTTCGCGGTCGCCACTCCAGAACTTTTCGGCCCCATCGGCCATCCGTTTTGCGAGCAATGTGCCCTGCTCACTGCTACTTAATTTTGGCAATTCTTCGGGCTACGTCGGTAACCTTGGTTCTCTTGCGAATGTCTTCATTTCTGATTCGATCGCGCAAGGAGACTCCGAGCATAGCCCTCTCCATTGCCCTTTGGGTGACTTTCAGCTAAATAGCACGGGTTGATAATATTAATTACCTAGTCCTAGCCAACGTAGTGTCCCACTGCTAGGCTAAGAACTTCCTTTTCTTCTTCATGTAGAATACAATACAATAACATGTCATAAATAAATAACAGCCGACGTTTTATTATCATGCGGGCTGCGATCACAAATTCATTATACTCTTAACAAGCATGAAGATTCGGAATTCGCAAAAACGGGAATCAAATTAACAGCACCGTTGACAAAGCGTATGACATCAAAATTAACACACGATTTCCCTTTTTAGAACTCGTAGTCCGTACCCGTAGTACCCAAGTAATTTAAGACTAATTAAAAAAGTCACACAAAAGCACAGGTCGAAAGTAATTTAGCTTTGTTTGTGAGATGTCGTTTTGATGACAACCCCGGGTCGGGTACTCGGGTTCTTCCGTACTCCGTGGCAATAATGGCTTCATGCTAATTTTAGCATCAATGAGGACTGAAGTTACTTCTGGGAAGTTCGAAAGGGCGGTCGAGCGCTACAGAAAATAAATTTTCAATTGGAGCCACATGATTGTGAGCATCAAAACAATCGCTGAACTACACCATATTACTATCGTTACCGAACGCCAAGCTGTTAAAATTCAAAAAGTAGAAATAGAGTAATAGCTTTATATCGAGTTATTATGACTTCAATAGAAGACGCAGAATCACCGATCGCCGATGCAAAAGTAGCTTGTCTATTGAGGTCGTTATTTTCGTATCTAAATTCTTTTAAATACACTCGAGAGCAATGAATCCGGGTCACTTAAAGAATCCTAAAAATCTCGGAAACTAAAAATGCTAGGTTAATGCAATAAATTATATTTAATAGACAATGTAATACTCCTTAAATGAAGGTATTAAAACTTCTTAGTTATTGTATAGTTATATCATAAAAAAATCAAATTTGAAAAAGGGCCACTTTCGAAGATGGAACTACGAAATTACAGCATTTGGTTTTGCTTTTGTTTGTAATCTGTCATTTATGTGGGTACATAAACCATGTTGATAGTGCTCTATATTCATTATTCAAGCTGAAATTATGTCGCTTACGCCTGAAGAATGCACCAGAATACTTACAATGCTGGAAACCGGCCGGAGTCAGCGCGATACAGCCAGGACTGTCGGTGTGTCGCTGTCAACAGTACAAAGAGTTCTCCGACGTTACGAAGAAACTGGTTCTAACCTGCGCAGACCAGGAACGGGCAGAACCAGGTGTACCACAGCACGAGAAGACCGATACTTGGTGAACACCATGCTTCGAAATCGCTTTCTCACAGGAACTGAACTCACAAATCAGTTTCGACGCCTCGGAGGAAGTAACCCAAGTGCATGGACAGTAAGACGTCGGCTTGCTGAATCTAACTTAAAACCCCTTAGACCTGCAAACGGCCCTAAACTGGAGCGTGGGCATCGTATTTCAAGACTAAGATATGCCCAGAGCCACGTAAATTAGAGTATTGAAGATTGGTCAAAAGTTATGTTCTCCGACGAATCAAAATTTATGCTCTACAAGCACGATGGAAGACACAGAGTGTATCGAAGACCAGGCGAAAGATTCAAGCAAGCATGTATCGAAGAAAAAGTAGCCTACGGTGGTGGGTCTGTACTTGTGTGGGCCGGAATTTCTTCTGAAAGTCGCACAGAGCTGGTGATCATAGAAAACGGCTCTTTAACTAGCTTAAGATATGTGGAAGAAATCCTCAATGATCACGTTGGTCCATTTATGGTCAATTTAGGTGAGGATGCTATTTTTATGCATGACAATGCCCGACCTCATACAGGTAGGATTGTGAATGACTACCTTCAAGAGATGAACATTACTCGTATGGAGTGGCCAGCGCGCAGCCCGGATATCAACCCGATCGAGCATGCTTGGGACGAGCTAGGCAGATGCGTAAAACAACGAAACCCTCCCCCAATCACGCTTCGTGAGCTCAAAATTGCTCTCACAGAGGAATGGGAGAATATTCCCCAAAATCGTATAAGGAACTTGGTGTACAGCATGCCAAACCGCGTAAACGCAGTAATGGAAGCACGAGGAGGCAATACGAAGTATTAAAATTCAAGAAAATCGTAATAAAGTTCAAAAATTTCATGTTTCCTATTTTTGTTTTAAGGAGAGATCAGCAGTTTTTTTCTTTATGTAATTTTGTGTTAATTAAATGTATTTGCATGCAATGCATTGTCTATTAAATACAATTTATTGCATTAACCTATCATTTTTAGTTTCCGAGATTTTTAACATTCTTTAAGTGACCCGGATTCATTGCTCTCGAGTGTATTTTGTCTCTTTAATTTTCCATCCTATTGGATACACTTTTTACTTGCAGGCCGTGGTCCCGTGTTGGAAATATAAAAATATTCAAAGCATTGGAATGAAGTTAGTTTTATTTCGGTTTCCACTAATTAATTGGGCATTCGAATGCTTCTTTAATAGACAAGCGAAATGACGTCCGGACATTTCGACAGACTATTTTGATACTACATATATTATAGTTATTTACGTTTCATTATTTATGGTTCTTAATTCTATTTTTAGCAGTTTTCAGCAATAATTTAACTAGGAACAGACGAGGGAAATGGTTTTTGGTGTGGCGCTATTTTTTCATTGATGCGACATGCGTTTAACGACACGCGCGTTTCGTTTGTTTCATTCGACGGTCGCTCTGCAAGTTGCGTTGCGGCAATGCGTGGCAAGCTCTGCTACTGCGAAAGTCTCAGGCACTTCGCAGTCGCAGTAGGTATATTTTGTGGCCAAGCGGTAATATGATTCGTTTTTTGTTTGTGCCATAGAAATATTTATAAAATAAAAAGTATTTTTGACGTGAATTCGTATGAACATCTAAACGCATTAAACCAGGGGTGCATGTCGAAAATGCGATTAAGACAATTTGACTGTACTTTGTGAGCTTTATGTCTCGAAAAGTATAATAGATAGTGGGACGGAGTTGTACTATCGAGGCAACTCCCGCCTGATCACCACTAAGCTAATTTTTGCTTGCATTTACCACATAGAAACGCTCTCTAGCCCCACCCCGTTGACTTTGTATAGAAACAATAAATGAAAAGATACCGATCGGCCGAGCGCACTGACGACGCATGCCAAACGAGAGTAATTGTCATTTTGCTCCGAAGTTGACACTTTCCTAATAGGCCTAAACTTTAAGCTGCTTGGCTCGGCGTCTCCGCATGATTTAGGCGAAAAAAAAATTAACTGATCAGGCGGAAAAGACCACGACTGCACATCGTATTAGGCCTGCGAGCCCAAACAGAAAATTACCGGCTAGGTGACCTTGACGCGCGCGTGCGTGACCTAGCAGCGTATACAAAAAATAGACACAAGAAATTCCCTTTATAAATATGAATTCACGAAACAGTAACGGTGGTGTTGCCAAAAGGGACACTGCCTGTCGATTTATAAGATTTTTGCAGAAAATTCTTTTTATACTGTGGAATACTGTGTTTGTTAAATATTTAAATAAGAGCTGTCAACACTGAATAAATACTCGGCTCTTTAATACTTCTACATCGTTTCTAATTGAGATGAAGTAAGAATGAAAATCTCTTAATATTTTTAAAATCTATAAGTTCGTGTTTTTTGTTATTTGATCAAGAAATAAATTCCAACCTAACATTATTGATTAATCGAGTTTCTTAGAACCTTCGTTGTTTGATTCTGCTTTCGAATTATTTACCGTCTTGACACGAGTCTTTTTCTTTAAGATTTTTATGTTGTTCATTTTAAAAACCATTTTTGCAAGTATTTAGGTTGTAAAAGTTTTTAAATATTAATAATATAATTTTCACCTCAGCACCTCAAACAAGCAGGTTTTGCTGTTTACAGACAGTGAGCAAAATTCGATTTTGCTGCGAGCGTGAGACAAAGTAGCTTTTTAATTATTTTTTTTAAATACCGACAACTGTGCAGGTCTACTCACTAAATTCGAAAGATTTCATTTTCACTTTGTTCTGTCACTTTCATTTCGATACGAAAAAAGCGAGAGATAGAAACAAGTCGATTCGAAATTCGATTTTCAAATTCCATATCTAGTAGGCCCAAAAAAGAAACAAACAATAAAACGTTCGGATACCGATATTGTAAATCGATAAACGTAATATTGCGTGTTTAGGTTGTAAATGAAAAAATGTTATATTTCGAATAATCGAATTATATTTTTTATATCAAGATCAAGAATGTTAAAGAAAAAAATACGAAGTTTATCATGTATCTACTTATTTATTTTTTGTAATAACAATCTTTAATATTGAGACAGAATACCGCGAGTGTAGTTTCAGAACGCATTTAAAAAAAATAGCGGGGTTTAAATTTTTGTTGTTTTGTACGCTAGCAATGATTAACTCAATGTACGCTAGCTACAGAGTACAATAAAATTTGGATAATAAAGTAATAATAACTAATAAATATCAGTGAGTCCAGTGAAGAAGTCTGCTATTTAACTCCCGAAGAATTGAAGCATAATGTAAAAAATGCAGAATTAAGTTTCCTGCCTGAAAAGTCTCGCTAAAAATATCTAAAAACTTATGAAATTTTTAAGCAATGGAAGTCTCCAGTGTTAGATACTTTTTATTTGCAAAACTGCAACCATTTTACTTTTAACTTTTGATTTTTTGATATTGTTTAAATGTGGTCATCATCATCAGCCTATTAACGTTCCCACTGCTGGGACACGCACGGCCTCCTCTTAATGCGGTGCCCAGTGCGGATTGGTAGATGTCACATGTCTTCGAATTTTTGGTTCTAGGACATGCCGGTTTCCTCACGATGTTTTCCTTTACGGTTTTTAGAGCAGTGGTGATGAAATAAATTACACAAAGTCATGCGCCTGCCTAGGTTCGAATCCACGACTTACTATTCGTAAGTCGGGGGCGCCACCACTGGGCCACCGCTGCTCTCATGTGTCTCTTAATGTGGTGTTCTGATTTAATTTTTACCATGTTGTTTTTTTTACCTTTAGGTATATGTTCTCGCTGCTGAGGTGAAAAGTTGTATGTGTTACACGAGACCAAAGTTATTTGCACCTCGTGTCTTTGAATCCCTCGCTACGCTCAGGATTCTAACCTAGAATCACTCGCTACGCTCGTGATTCAACTATAGAATCCTTCGCTTACTCGGGATTCAAAATCAACACTCGCAGCAAAAACCCACTTTGCTCTCTTGTTGCACAAATAACTATTATTAATAATATAGATAAATATGTTGGTTTTGCTCATCAACTTCAGTAATCTTTTGTTTTGCCATTTTTTTTCATAAATATGATTTTCTAAAGTAGATTTTATGAAGTGTTATCTACAGCGTGTGCCAGAATGATGAGATCATATTTAAACAACTTTTTCTTTATAACCAACATCAGAATCAATCGCCCCCATTCATTTGGGACATTTGATATTTTTCGCGAATTCTATGTTGTTTCCATTTAAGGCGACTACAGGAGCTAAACGCGAGTTTTATAATGCAAAAAAGCATATGATTCACTGCAATAAACAAAACCAGAAAAATATATGATATTATTCAGGATATTATTATATGCTAGTATGATAGTGTTTTAAAAACTTAATACAACTTATTTTACTCGATAAAAAAAACACGACCTCATCTCTAAAAAAACTTTTAACGAGTAAAAACCATACTCAAATACTTGCGATCATTCTGATTTTTTGGCAAATAATTCTACAAGTAACATATTAGCATGATAGTGTTTTATTTTTTTAGTCCAATCAATAGATTTTTTGTAAATCGCAAAAAAAAAAACACCCATTTCGCACTATTCGGCCCGCAGTGACTGACGTAACAACCACTTTGTAGTGCAAGCTGATTAGAACTTTATTCTAACAGTATTTCAAACGAAGTTTGAACCACCACAATTAGAGTTGCTAATTTAGCTCCTGTAATCGTCTTAAATGGTGTTTTTTAATGATTTGTATCACACCTTTACACATTACCTCACCTTTCTGATTCATGCTGAACCTATAAAGAATAATGTAAGTATTAGTTAATAATTTGACGGCGTAGTGGTTGAGCGATTGTCTGCTGCGCTGTTTATTACGTTTTTAATTTTAAGGTAATGTTTTTTATATTTTGTTTAGTTTAGTAATGTTATTGATTACTGACCACATCGTTTTCGTTTTATTTTGCGCCAAAGGGAACCAAACCTGCCATCTCACACCTCAATTGTTCAGACCTTTGAGTCTAAGTACAAAATTCCTCAATTCCGAGCAGTATTGAAGTTGACACAGCTAGCACTATAACAAGTATGTATTGAGCTCACAATTTTTTTTTTTATTATCCTGTTTGTCCCACTGCTGGGCAAAGGCCTCCACCATAGCCTTCCACTCTTCTCCAACTCTCTTCTCTCTTCCAATCTCTAACAAACGCCTCTAAGTCGTAATAATAATAACACTAGCTTGATTCAGAAAGCAGTACTTTTGGACACGGCACGTATTGTTGGAGGTTCCTCTCTCAAGAGCCCTGACCACCGGCAGCTCGGACCCTGTTCCCAGCGCTGGTGGGCTACTATTTTATATGTTTTTATTTATATTGTTTTTATAGTAAGAATATACAGGGTTATTTGTAAAACACCGACAACCTCTCAGGACTGTGTTACTAACATCATAATCAACAACTTTTGTTCTATGACTTTTAAAAATTCATCATATTTTAGTTCATCAAATTTTCATTAAAAAAAATAAAAATATTAAATTGAACGCTTTTACGGGCGCCTCGCCGCCCGCTCCCCTCACTATTGTACTATCGCTTTTTTTTGCTTCGCATAGATTTCTTAACATTTAGAGTGTACAATTTTTTTTTTTTTTTTAATGAAAATTTGATGAACTAAAATATGATGAATTTTTAAAAGTCAAGGAACAAAAGTTTTTGATTTTGATGTTAGTAACACAGTCCTGAGAGGTTGTCGGTGTTTTACAAATAACCCTGTATAAAAATATGTTATAAAATGAATAAACGAAATAACACAATAATCAAAAATAACAAAAGATTTGTCGTAAATGACTAGTCCCGTGAGAACACTTAAAACAGAACCTCCACAATTTTCCATAGTTAAAAGAAAAGGTAGCTTTCTCAAAGGAACACCAACTTTTACCCATCGTCCACTTTATTATGAAGGAAAGAAATTAATCGGCTTTGACTCAGACGTCAACTAATTAAGATTAATTCGCTATTTCTTGCTATTGTTCACTCATCTAGTAATTAGATAAAATCGGTGGGTAATTTACGGGGCGGTTCCTCTTGAGTTTGTTATTTGTTAGAATGGTAACTTCATTGTCACGGTGGATAAAAACTTTGTCTTCCGTATTCTTTTTCTTTTGGTTTTTATGTTAATTTAATATGGGATATTTTTTGGCGCGAAGCAGGCAGGCAGCAGCAAGCAGGAGCGAAGCGAGCGAGCGTAATGGAGTCGTAGCTGGTTCTAAAATATAAAAAAAACAGTTCGGCAAATACCATTAAACAGTTTATTTAATTTGATTTATTTAGTGTTCATAATTTGTGTGCAAGTCAGTATTTTTGATTTAACTTTGAAATATTTTGTTCGAAAAAAGGGAATATACAGATATCGATTTAACTACATGCCATTTAATATTTGGTTGCAGCACTTTGGTTTCATATTCTATACTAATATTTTATAGAGGTAAAATTTGTTTGTTTGTATGTAATCTTCGGAATTAATGATCCAGTTCTCAAAAAATCTTTCACTGGCAGTAAGCTCTACATTATTCGTGAGTGCTATAGGCCATACATTATATTTATATCATACATACTCGTATTAGCCAAGCTATCAAAATTTTGCGGACGAAGTGCTAGTAATAAATAAAAAAATAATAAATCATTTATTTAGGACCCTCATAGATCTCGAGTTCGAACCCAAAACATGCATCCCTTATTTTTCGGATTCATGTGCGTATTATATAATCATCACTTGCTTCGGTGAAGGAAAACATCGTGAGGAAACCTGCATGCCTGAGAGATATCTCGACGGTATGTAAAGCCAAGTCAGAGGCCCGTGGGCGGCATAAAAACTCTGACACCAGTTTAGATACTAACTACAATGATAAAAAAGAAGTTTTCGTACCACTTGCTCAAAAAAGTGACATTCTATGCCACAAAAAGCGAACATAACAATAGTCATTTTTGAGCTTGTTGCCTTTGCTATTCCGACAAAAAAATATTAGTCTAGGAATTTGCCGCGTTTTTGTTTCTTCAAATACATAAACGTTAAGTTTATTTTGATTTATTTTTATAAATACGTTAATGTTCTAAAATGCTTATCTCATATTATTATTGTGTTAATTTTTTCGCAAATGGTACGAAAAGTAGAGTATTTTCTTATATTTTTTTTTTTAGTAGAGTAGAGATAAAGCTGTCTTAGTCTTGGGTGAACTTGAATCCCTCGCTACACTCAGGACTCGTCTTAAATCCCTCGCTTCGCTCGTGATTTAAGTTTTTAACACCCTCGCTACGCTCGGGAGTAAGCCTCGAGTCCTTCGTTACGCTCGCGATTTAAATCGTCACCCGCGACAGAAGACACTGCTTTATCCCCTTGGTTAATAATCTACTAATATTTGGTTGGGTCATCTATATTAGTTATGCTGCCTGAAAACATAATAATTATGCTGTGATAACGAAGTTTTTTAGAATCTAGATACTGGGGAGCTTTTCAGTCTTAACAAAACTTAAAAAAACCGGCCAAGTGCAAGTTGAACTCGCGCACCGAGGGTTCCGTATAATCTTGTAGGTATTTTGTTACTTATTAAACTACATATTAACGGTTTTCCGATTTTTCCCTTTACATGTGCTCTAAGACATTGCTTCTCGCCAAATTTCATGATTCTAGGTCAACGGGAAGTAGGTACCCTATAAATTTCGATTCCCTTGATAGTGTCGAAATATACGTTTTTTGCGGCATATAAACGACCCTATCTTTTTTAAATTTAACTTAGTAGTTTGATTTTTTTTTTACAGCTTCAAGGGACTGTAGACCTGAGTATATAGTTTTAATTTCAACTCGACACCTCCTCGCGTTCCCGAGATAAAGGGTCTTGACAGACAGACGGACGGACGGACAACAAAATGAATCCTATAAGGGTTCCGTTTTTTTTTTGTTTTGAGAACGGAACCCTAAAAAACTCCATAATAAACTAGCTTTCGGTGTCTAACTGTCTTCCCAATTACAATCAATGTCCTAAATATGTCGAGTGAGCTTAATAATAACCGCCTCACAGGGCGATCTCCAAGGTTAAGCACCGCTTGTCTAGATTAGTTCGTGGTTGGGTGTGACTATCCGTCTCATACCGTGTTTCCTCGAAAAGGTCGTTGGCCAAAGCTGTCATTTGTAGAGTTTTAATAGTCTTTACAGGCAGTCAGTGGCCAGAAAATCTGACAAACTGTCTCATCGTATTGCCCAGTAATAACTGGCATATTGGATAGTGGTATTCTGCATCCAGTTAGACTGGAAGCAGATCCCCAAAAAATGGGAAAAGGCTAGGCAAATGATGATGAGGATTCTTATCTATTCGTCAGACATTTATTTGTACAGGCAGTATAGTCTGTGGAGGTTTTGAAATATATTAAAATTAACAATAAACGTGTTGTCATAATACCTACTTTACAGAAATAAACTTATCAGTTTAAAACAATCTTTCGATGAACATTCTCCGGCCATTAGTGGCCTCTGACACGAATCAAGTTTTAATCCTATAAAAGGGGTTACTTTATTAACTAAAACCAATTATTTTTCAGCTTCAGTGGTTCAAAACAATTAACACGAAACGAAATTAATGTTATGTTTTCCCGATTTTATTCATCCTTTATTCTGTTTAAATAGATGTTAAGGGCGAAATGTATGTGTACTATTAGGTACACCTCTGTCTAACCTTTTGATGATTACAGGCGTGATGTAATGTTATGCAGATTTTATAGATAAATTGCGTATGTACCTAAGAACTTGGCTACGACTTAAGAGGGCGCATTCAGAAAGTTGGCAACCTCGCAAATATATGTCAAATATTTACCTGTTTTAATTAATTTCGCAATATTACTATATGGAAATAAAAAATATGGCTAACTAACTATAACTATTATTAATAGTGAATTGCAATTAAAACACAAACACACATTAATTTGGCAGTGTTACTGTATGAAAATAATAAATATGGCCATATTTCTTAAATTAATTAAAATAGGTAAATATTTGGCAGCTATTTGCGACGTTGTCAACTTTTTGGGTACGCGCTCGTAATATTGACCAACAGACGTGGTGCGACGCAACATCATCTGCCGATTCTCTTCCCAACCATGTAGGGGGCGGCTTCCAGTCTTACCGGATGCAGCTGAATACCAGTATTTTATATGGAGCGACTGCCTATCTGACCCCCACAACCCAGTTAGTACTGGGTAATACGATACCCCTTGCTAAGACTGGATTTCAGATTTTCGGGCCACTGTTTACCTGTAGCGACTGTCAAAGATCTACAAATGACAGCCGGGACCAACGGCCTAACGTGCTTTCTGAAGCACGGAGGAAACTCGGAATGTCACCCATCCGCGGATCGATTAGGCAAGCGCGGTTTAACCTGAAGATCGACCCGAGAGGCTGTTATTATTTAGCAAAGAGCGTACGAACGTGCGTGTTGCGACGTCCACGAGTCACTGGGATGCAACGGTACTCACGTGAAGAATACACGCACGTGTCGCAAATCGCATCGCCTGAGGTCGATATAGTATCGAGGACACTCCCGCCTGATCACCAATAAGCAAATTTTTGCTTGCACTTACAACATAGAAACGCTCTCTAGGCCCGCCCCGTTGACTTTGTATAGAAATAATGAATGAAGAGATACCGATCGGCCGAGCGCACTGACGACGCACGCCAAATGAGAGTCATTGTTATTTTGAGCGCCAAAGTTGACGGCTCGGCGCCACGGCATGAATTAAGCGAAAAAAAAAAACTGATCAGGCGGAAAAGACCACGACTGTACATTTACAAGTAACATACGAAAAACCTGTCGGTCATCACCAGTGGGAAATGGGTGAGTATGCTGTTTTTTTATTGTCCGAAACACCACGTGTAGAGCCTCGTTAGCTAGATAAATTAAAAGCTACAAATTAGGCAATACATGGCGTTTCTGCTATCCTTGCTAATTGGGCCACCTGTCTGGATTAATAGCCAACGACAAAAATTTTCAACCTTATTTTTACTAAGCTATGGTCCAATTTGCATTGTTATCTACTCGTGGCATTTGAAATTTTTATTGAAACTTTTAATTAGTAGGTAGTATGAAACTGTCTGTCATTTGTTGATTATGAAAAGGTGACGAAACAATTCGTGGAACTATAATGAATTAGTTTATTCTCCTGCATTACTAATCTTACTACACTGGCCTGCAAAAATAAGTATCACACTTTTAAAATTGCAATATAACTTTTTATCCAATATTTTTTGGAAATCTATCTGACGGACTAATTAGATTGTTTTTGTCATCTACCCTATTACCGCACTCGAAGCGGGCGAAGCCGCGGAGTTAACCTACTTCATCATAAATTAAAATGAAATAATATTACCTACGATTTCTAAACGATTTAAACGTAAATTAATGAGTTATCGTGAGGGTCTTAATCGAAGGGCAGGTCAAATAAATGTACCGAAGTATGCAGGATCATTTATCAAACTGTTCAGGTCATTGAGCCTATTTCCCTGAAAACGAGGTTCAAAGGCTTGAACTAGATTTCATTTGAAATTGGAAATGTTTCATTCCGAATTTGTATTAATGTTGTTTTATTGTTACTGGCCAGATTCATTTTGCTTGAATGGTTATCTTCAGGCATTATATTATCTGTCAGACGCATCCGTACTGGAAATTAGTTTTCTTGTCGACCTAGAAAATCGAATTGAAGCGTTGATTTAAATGGTTTATGTATATCTGGTAGGTATTCTTTTGATAGACAGCCATTGTTTGTATGTACATCCGTTTTGAAAATAAAGTTTTAACACTATGATTGACAATGACAAAACAAGAATTGATTTCTGAAGCAAGTTTTAACCTTGAATAAAGTTAATTAGGAGATGCCCTATTAATATAGCGATTTGTCGTATTTAGGTACTTCTTTAAAATGTTAACTTTTAAGATAGAGATTTTTTAGTTATCTTTTGATTGCAACAGCATCTACTCGACATCCAATGCAGTATAGTCAATATATTTTCCCCAGCAACCTCAGGCCACATTCTATGCGTCCCTCTCATTAACCATAAGAAAAGTCATTAAAATCCAAACTGGGTGAGAGCAATTTCTTTAAACAATGAGTAAAAATAGCACGGTAACAATTATAAATCAACAATACGGGAGAACAATGGGGCTCAGAGCGCGAGTCGTCAACTTTAATTATGTTTTTAAAACGCATTGCTTGTGGACTAGCACTGTGTAGATAGGTAGGGGGACGTATGAATGCGTTGGTGAACGGTAATTATTGGTCTTTTTATTTACTTTGATTCTGTGGTACAATAGGCTTGTGTACTGAAAAAGTCTAATTAGTCCGTCAGTTTGATTTTCAAAAAATATTTGACACGTATTTCTTCTTTTGTTACGTAAACCAAAATTGAAGAAGATACGGCTCTTTTAAAATTCTCAATACGTCACGCCGTGTTATAATTTTTAGTGCGTTGTGACGTCACGAGCCCCCACTCCCGAGTTTTGTCTTGCGTTTTATCTTTTCAAAAAATACGTGTCCATTATTTTCCAATTTATTGATGATAGAAACTAGCCTATTGTTTTTCTCCATTCAAAACGAAGTTATGTGAGGTTTTCATCACTCTTCTCAAACTAAAGTGTCTGTAGATCTCTGAATGGAATAATCATAATACGAAAAAATATAACGAAGAAAAAGACATTATTCCTAACCTTTGCATTTGCAGTTAAATAAAATGATAATTAATTTAATTTTCTTTTAGCTGGATGTTTGCACTCCTAAAAAACGAATGTTTTCTTGTCATTCTTTCCCGTATTTAATTTTCTTAAGAAGAATAAAAATCGGCTCTTTAGTTTTGGCTAAAAAACTTACAAAAGCCGTACAAACTCACAATGTTGGCAAATCTACGTTCTTTGTTAAGAATTCTCGATCTAATCGTGCCTTCTCTCTCGCTCCACTTTCTCGCACAATCTCGCCTGAATCTGGCACAACCTCTTAAGACGTTGATTAAGCCCTAATCAGGCTTGTGACGACAAAATACCGTACTGTACGTGAACACGGCTTGTTTTAGAGACTGCACATCTTATTTAATATTGTAAACGCGTGAGGATGGAATGTTTGGATGTAAATCAATGTTTGGTACGCAGGTTCCAGAAGGTTCCCAGGTATGGTCCAGAACAAGAACAAAATGATCGCAATGACGGGATCTCAAGTGTTTTTCGCCTTCGCTAAGACTCTATTTACACCCTTTGTACTAATGTATAGTGGCAACAGCCAGTTTGCCACTATACATTAGTACAAAGGGTTAAATAAATAAATAACGCAAAGTGAAACTTACCACAGTTTCAGCTCGACACAAAATGGCCTGCAATTCCATTCCATTTACAAAAGCGACCATTCTCCACCACTTTAACTCCCATCTAACGAAGCCTTAACGTACACACTAAAACCCATCTAAGTACACCGACATAAGATTAATAATTTATTAAATTAGACAATTACCTTCACTAACAAAGGATTCTGACTTTACCTGCCTTAAGGGCAGCAATTTTTGGACTAATGAGTTAATTTGGCTAAATTGCATTACCCGAGGTAACTTCTGTTTTATATGTGCTTAGGAGACTTTAAAGGGTCTTATGAGATTGCACTTGTGCTCCTAAGGGGTTAATAAATTGTGTTTTTAATTTTATAGGACGTAATTAGAGGCGGGGTTAATTAATTTTTGAGTTATCATCGTGCAGGTGTTTTCTTTGGTTCCGGGAACGGTGTGGTGTTGGGATGGTCATGGTTTTCTAAGGAATATTGACATTATGACGAACTGGACCGAGTTTAGTGTCAAAAAAATATTCACTGAATGTTTTAGTTCTGACATAGCTGGTTAAACTTTGTTTTGGGTGTGATTTTTAGGGTTCCGTAACCAATGGGACCCTATTACTAAGCTACCGCTGTCCGTCCGTCTATCTATCAGCGATCCGTAATAGGATACGGTTGAAATTTTCACAGAAAGTGTATTATTGTTGCCGCTATAACAAAAAATAATAAAAATAAATAAAAAACGGGGCTTCCCCCCTACTATGATGGTACGGCGCTTCATGCGCGAGTCCGACTCGCGATTGATCGGTTTTTTGTTGTTTACTTTGGCATTTCGGTTATCTGCACTTTTTAGGAAATGACGGACGCTACTCGGATCCAATATAGATTGCCATCAGCACACTCAAAAGTACACCTTTCTTTTTTACGCACCTAACGTAACTCAAATTAATTGGAAAGATTCCCTATTTCTTCTCTTCTCTTCTCCCTATTTCTTTGGAAGGTTTTGACAAAACATCAACTAATTATTTGAAAAGTTCCTTTTATCAGTGCTTCCTAGGGTCCTGAATAAACAAAGATAATTTGATTCTGAATTCCCCGCCTAACAAAATAGTTCTAAGCCCTCGATATGAAACTTTAAATCTAAAGTATTCACTAATTACGTAATATACTAAGATAAAGTACATACTCAGTAAAGTATGAGATAATAAGTTTAGTCATAAGATAAATTAAGTAATGTGCGTTTGCTTTTTACCTCTTCCTGTCGTTATTTCATTATTGTTACTCTTTTGTCTTCTTATTTACGTTATTGTGTTTTAAAACATTTGTTTTTTATTTTTGTTATTTGTACAATTGTCATTGTCTACACTGTATCTTTAACCAAAGTAATATGTGGAAACGTCGTGGATTGTACATTAGCCTACTTCTAATACGTTGTAATTTACTGTTACTTATATTGTACAATAGGCATGACGACAGTATCAAAAAATTGCAACTCTATTTAGTCCGCCAGTTAGAGTATTGGAAAATAATGGACACGTATTTTTTGTTTTGTAAATCAATGAATATTGACAACGTTAAAACGCATCAAAACTCAGGAGTGGGGGCTCGTGACGTCAGAAATAGCTAAAAATTATACCTAGGCGTGACGTATTGAGAATTTTAAAAGCGTCGTATCTTCGTCAATTTTGGTTAACGTAACAAAAGAAAAAACACGGGTCAAATATTTTTGATAATCTAAGTGACGGACTAATTAGATTTTTTTTTGTCGTCTCAACTATTGTTTGTTTTCCCTAAATAAAATAAATAAATGAAGCTAGGTAATAGGCAAGAGCCCTTTCTACAGGATGATCTTTTTACGAGTTCAAGCGGTTTATTGATAAGTTGGTATAATTACCCTACTGTCAAGGAAGGGTTATTATGTTTTAGCTACCCGCGACGATTGCGTGCAAATTCTGAAGTGTATGTGTAAGAAGAAAAAAAAATGTTTGCCTCTCTGCTATTTCAGTCTGTAATCTCTGTGCTAAATTTCATCCAGATCCGTTTACCCGTTTTGGCGTGATTGTAACAAACAACCATCCATCCAAGCTTTCACTTTTGTAATAGTACCTAAGTAGTGACTGCCTATCTGACCTCCAAAAGTTGCGGGGGTCAGATAGGCAGTCGTGGACCACAACCTAGTTAGTACTGGGTAATACACCCATTGTTAAGATTGGTTGTAAGACTTTCGGGCCACTGACTCCCTGTAACGGCTGTTAAAGTTCGCCATTGGAACAGTGACACTGGCTAAAAAATTTACCTTTAACTTCCTTAAATATCTCCTAATCATCAAATTTACTTAATTTAAGGAAACTTTTCTAGTTAATTCCTTGACCTTTGTGAATAGCAACAAGGAAACTCCTTGAACAGTTCTTTCGTTGAAGTTTTTTAGAACCGTGATCGTTGTGTCCTTAATTCCTCTTCTCAATGTTTTTAGTCTCAATGGCCAGAAGATTTCCTTCCCATTTAGCCTGTTTTAAGAACATCATTTACTTAATGACTAAGCTGTTATTACTCTATTAATATAAAGAGAAAAGAGAAGATTTATTTATAGATTATTTCAAATAAAGCGTTTATTTATAAACTAGAGATGTTATTAAAAAAAATGTTTCTATATTTCTCCAGGTAAGCCAATATTATATAAGACCTAATTCTTCCATTGTAGTCAAGATGCATCGCCTCATTTATTAAACAAGTACCTTGCAAAATACACCCACGTAAACCTCAAAACTTTACTGGATCTTGGACAAAACCAGCTCACGTTCGCCTTGCAATCACTGCACCAACGAGGCGTTAATATCAAGTATGAATATTCTATCCATCCCATCACGCCAAGCTAAATATATTTAAGCAGCAATAAAGAGCTTGATCAAGGGTTCCATGCTCAGCATAAAGGCATTACCGACGGGATGAAGTTTCATAAAATTCCGTGGAACAAATTCAATCTAGCACCCCCACACCCCCTTCGTGCTAATGCCCCTTCGTCCCCTCTCTCGTTCAAGAAGGCTATAGATTCTGATTAAAAATTAATTAATGAACTTACGCCGCGTAAAAGGCAACATTTGATGCCTTTTGATGGCCGCGGGGAAGTTTGGACTTAACTTAAGAAATTAAAGCGTGTAGAATTAATTAGCTAGGTATTTAATTTTGGTTTTAGTAGTAACTGGTTAAGTAAATTCAACTTTAATCCTGGTCTTAATATTTGCTTGCGAAACTTTTGATTTAATTTAATCTGAATTGGAAATATCGAAATATCTCTAGGTACTTTTTTATGACTGCGTTGCAAATAATGTCAGTCATTCAATTTTGTTATGCCAATAATAGTACATTATGATATAAGTGCGGTAAGCTGAAAATTACAGCCGAGGCGATATTGCTAGCCCGAGCCGCAGGCGAGGGCGATAAAAAAGCTGAGGCTGTAATTATCAAAGCGCACGTATGTCATACGACGTTTTATAACATATTTGCGATGAAATAAATAAAACAAATAAAAACAATACAGCGAAAAGAAAAAGCGCGCGAAATAATTTTTACTTGTTCACAAATTAGTGAGGCGCGCGCATCAGCGCTTTTTTTTAAGGCAAAGACACAAAAAACAGCCAGTATTACTAATAAAGTAAATTAATATTTTTGTGTTTTTGTTACAGATAAATGGTTGTAATTTATTGTCAAAATTATTTAAATTAAAGAATTAAATGTTTATTTATTATATTTCATCTCCCAAAGTTAATTTTATTCATAAAATTTTGACCACTTTTCAGACATAAAAACTCTTTGCTAAGATTTAAAAAAGTATAAACCGTGCATTTTACTTTACAGCACAAGTACGTAATGAGATACATTACGATATTGAAATTGGTGAAATAAGAGACCCTTTACGAGCAAATGTGTTATAAAATCTGTTTACGTAACATCACGCTTGTAATCCCCGAAGGGTTAGGCAAAAGTGTATATAATGTTACACCCACATTTCGCCAGTTATGTTTTAAGTCCCATGAAATAGGGGGCGAGCCCATTGACATCAATCAGGCACAAATCCAGACTCCCTGTCTGCTACTGAGAAATTCCTGATGAAAAAACCCAATATTACTTTGTCCGACCCGGGAATTGAACCCAGAACCTTTAATAAAATTAATTGGGTCTTGGTGAAAATCATCAAATCACACTAGTCAAATGTAAGAAATAGGGTGGACCTATGTTAATGTGAATCATTTCCTCTATGTCAATTCGCGAAACAAATGACGTCTGTTTTAAGAGTTCACACTTGACCTCAAACTGAAACGCTTCTAGTTACAAAATAATGTTTTCAATACACTTCCTCGAAAACTGGTTCTTATCGCACTATACATTCAACTACTACTATAGGTTCAACATGCAATGTATTTCACACGCGTGCGATTTTTTGCTTTTTCCAACACGTGTGCGGGAATGAGAATTGCCACAGATAACTATACCTATACTTAGTCCAAATTGGTTCAATGCCTATAGTCGGAGGTGAATTATTTAAAACTAATATTTACTTTTATAAACAAATTAAACAAAAAAAAAAAAAATTTGGCTGTTTAGCGGCTTCACCTTTTCTTCTCCTTTAACCTGGCGAAAGCAAAGCGCGGAAAAAAAGAAAATTAAAATCATAGTTTCCTAATAATTCACGACAAAAATATTTTTCGATCTTTTATTTTATTTCTTAAAAAGTGTATTGAAAAACGTCGTTTGACACACAGTTTTCGGCTCAAAAACACCCACGCCTGCGGCTCGGGAGTTAATTCCGCCTCGAATGCAATAACAAACTTTCTCCACTTGTATCAAAATGTACTATTATCACCAAGTGGTACCAACCAACATTAACATTGGTTCATCCTGCTGGTAAATACCAGCCTGTACTTTAATATTGTATTGTATTATTTGCAAAAAAACATATAAATCAACAACAACATGCACATCATGAATAATTCTCCTACTATCTGTTACAAAAACTCCAGCCTGGTTGCACCGATATGCTTAATGCATGAACCCCTAACCCCGGTCGCTTGACGTTACTTCAATAAACTCTGATTAAAATTTAATCAACCGTGTAACCCGCCTGCCAAGCGTTTTTGCTCACAAGCAAACGTTGCAATCTTTGACTTGCTCAAACATTGTTGCTTGTAGCTACATAAATTATCCCCGAATATTTTTATGCAAGAATTAAAATATTAAATGTAAAACGTTGGGTTATCTTGCTTGAAAGGGCTGCGGTTAATTTGGTTTAGGAAATTAGGGAAAGCAAACCTTGCGTGTTTTTTAACCGTAATTGGACTTCGATTCATAATGATTTTAATGAAATCAAGTGTAATCGACAAAAAAAAAACAACTTAGTTAAAAAGGTTGAAATAATTTCCTTAAAATTCTTCTTCTTATCGTATCGATTTTCCTTTTAATTACACGGTGTGGGCCCAGTAGGTGGCCACGTTTATTCCAGCGGTAGAGGCGCTGTACAGGTCGTCAAGAGTGCAGGTAAACGGACACCTAGTACACTCCAGCAGGTGGGGCATTGTTTGGTCCGGAACGCCGCACTCGCACTCGGTGGAATAACCAATTATACCCCATTTTGCCAGGTTATGTTTGCTTTAAATATGATGACTGTATTACAAAGAAAAACTTAACTTACAAAATTCAAATAACAATTCATTATTATTATTAACTATCGATATTAATCGAGGGGTAGATAAATAACTCTCATTTATCTCCGTTTTTTTCCCCCGTTGGTCTAGTGGTTGCAAGCGCGACTGCTGACCATGGGGTTTTGGGTTCGATTCCCGGGTCGGGCAATGAGTTATTGGGTTTTCCATCACGAATTTCTCAGTAGCTGTCACAAATTCTGGATTTGTGTCCGATTGATATCAAGAGGCTCACTCATTATTACATGGGACTTAAAACATAATTGGCGAAGGTGTAATATTAGGTAAAATAATAAATATACGTGTACCACTCTGCTTACCCCTTCTGGGATTACAGGTGTGATGATACGTTATGTAATCCCATGAGTACTGAAACTATCCAGAATAATGTTTACTTTGTGTCCTACTTATTAATTTATAATAGTCACACAACCCCAAGAAACAATATCATACTACATAACCCTAATTTCCCAAATTCCTTTACCAAAACTGTGCCAATAAGATATCAGAGGACTCCAACATCCGCGTTACATCTCCCGAACCCTATAAATTAGCTTCAGGAAGGGCCTCGTCTCAGGTCACTACACATCCAAGGTAAAAATATATAATTTATATAGGCTGCCCCTTATGTACAAAGTGGTCCTATTGGTCTTTAGGCGGTCCGAAAGGGCTTAATGATCCGTAAACGGTTCGACTGCGCGGGACGCATCGGGACGAATCGGGACGACTCCAGGGTGCTCATGTTATGACGGGGTGAAGATTTTGTACGTAGACTTAGGAGTTGAGGAAATATTTTTGTTTGAAGGAATACTCTATCTATGAGTAGTATCAGTTCTTAAAATGAATACAACATTATATAGGGGATAGTTGGGGAAATATTCATCTACAAAAAAGGTTTCGAAGAGAATAAAATATAAATAAAATAAATAAATATCGCTGGACATTACACACAGCGCCATCTAGCGCCACACTAAGCAACGAGGCTTGTGTCGTGGACACCAGATAGTTGATATAGTACATAGATACTTTTTGTTTGTAAATACATACTTATTATACATCTATACATCCATGACTAGGAAACAAATGTCCATGCTCTTCACACAAACATTTATTCCTACCGGAATTCGAACCCGGGACCCAACGAACTTAAGGCAGCCTAGTAGGCTGTACTGTCCCACTGCTGGGTATAGGCCTCTCTTTGTTTGTACCAAGCTCCACGCTCTTGTGTCAACCTCATCCAGGATGTTCCCGCAATGGCAACAATATCGTCTGCCCATCTCGCTGGACGACCAACACTTCTCTTAACGATTACCCACTCACCCGCCCCGCGCGCGACTTTTTTGCACCAAACCGTCCAGGGTGCAAAAAATTGCGAAATATTCGCATGTAATTTGACACTTTAGATAAACAATCGCAAACTACAAGAGTTATAGCTAAATAAAATTTACAGTGAATAGCTGAATAGTTATGGAATCTATATATTAAAAAAAAAAAAAAAACTGATATTAATTTGAAACTCAAAAAAAATGTAGAACTTGAAAAACAGTGATGAAAACGGATATTTCGCTATTAAAATATTAATTTGAATTTTTCTAAATATTAAATTTCAATTAAAATAATTTTAAAATAAACTAGATTATATTTCCTTTCCAATAAGACCATAATCTTATTAGTTTATTTACGATAGTCTAGTTAGAATTAAATTAGAATTTGAATACTCACTGTTTATTTTGACGCGGCCTGCGCCAACGACTGTTTTTGAACACGGTTATTTACGTACCTATAACTTTACGAAGCCACTTGTTTTTGTATATACAATTTAATAATATGTTCACAATACTAATTATGCACTGTTTTTCCGTTAACACACACGTTTTAATCACAAAAACACTTATTTCTTGTATAAACACAATCACTATAGGTATTTAAACCTACCACCTTTCGGAGGCGAAATACTCAACTTTGAGATTCGAAAACTAGATTTCCTTTATGATAATATAGTAGCACAGATTTTCACGATTAATTTGATATATAACACTATCCGAAAACAACAATATACGTAACAGAACAATTGAAATACGACGCCACACGTCAGAAATGGCGGAGTTTGTTTACACTACAGTTTTTACTTTTATTTTGAGATTTGTCGATGGAATAGTGTTGCTATTGTTGGTCCGAACGTTGAGGAATATAGTATAGAGAATGCTACAAGAGGAATAAGCTCTAGAAATAGCAGTTTAATAAATTTTTATTGCATTTGTTGGACGAAGGCGCTACTGGCTGCTTTAGCAGCCAGGGACATTTGGCAAATCGGCAACTGGCTGCTAAAGCAGCCAGGGGCGGTTGAGTGGGTAACTAAGGCTACTTTTATCGGGGTTAGGGTTCCGTTGAAATTGGGAAACAATCCCATTTCTCAAAATTCAGTTCCTTCCATGTGCCCTTTTCCCTTGCCTCCTCGAACTAGCCCTCGCAGTACGTGTCCAGATGGTCTCGCCACCTATTTTTAATTTTTTATAAAACAATTAAAATTTTAGAATAAAAAAACATCTAAGTATAAAAAATGCAATAAATGTTAAATTATATGAATATCGTTACATAAACGGTAATATCTTCTTGTAAGAAAACGTTTAGGCATTCCCAGCATTCAGTACGCTATAATTTCTTTGCCCAAAGTTGTCGTTCTTTAAAACTTTCTAATTAAGTTACCAGTTTAAGTAGTAGCATCAATTACATCGTCGCAAAGTCAAGTTTGGGTAATTCATGAGTTCAGACCTCTTTGAAGTAACAAAGTGTGTGTGAAATTGGTGAGGAGATCACGATACGACTTATGATTTTGTTGGTTTCCTTTTGTAATGATTTCCTCTATCTATCTTCCAACTGTTTGTGTTAGTTTCGGACTTTATATTATTTACTAGATGTTGCCAGTGACCCTCGTCAGCGTAAAATTATTATAAAAATATATCTTCCCTATTCGAATTGGATTTTTTCCCAATTTCAACGGAACCCTAATACTTTCTACGATAAAAGTAGCCTTAGTTACTCGTGAAGAGAAGTGTTGGCGAGATGGGCAGACGATATTATTGCCATTGCGGGAGTATCCTGGAAGAGGTTGGCACTGGAGCGTGGAGCTTGGCACAAGCAAAGAGGGGCCTATACCCAGCAGTGGGTGAAGTCGGCCTGTAGATGATGATGAAGTTACTCCCTATGACATCAGCTATTTGCCAGTACAAATCTCGTCAAATCAAGCCGTTTCGGAGATTACCGGAACAATCAGACAGACTAAAATTTATAATGTTATTATCAAATTTTGTCTGTCTTATTAGCTGCTTTCACATACATTCGGTAAAAAACCTGTTATTTTAAAATTACAAACAGACGCTTTATTTTATTTTTGGGCCTGTGCCATTGTTCATGCAATATTATTTTAAAATCTAGAGCCTATCTTTTAAAGCCCATTCATTATTCGAATAAAAAAAAAAAAAAAAATGAAATAATTAATGAGTGAATTATTCATTCATTATCGTCCTTTTCAAGCGTGAAAATCTAAGTCAACTTCAGTCAATTAAGAAACCTGTAATAGTACACTATGATATAAGTGCGGTAAGTCGAAAATTACAGCCGAGGCGATATTGCTAGCCCGAGCCGTAGGCGAGGGCGATAAAAAAGCAGAGGCTGTAATTATCAAAGCGCACGTATGTCATACGACGTTTTATAACATATTTGCGAGGAAATAAATAAAACAAATAAAAACAATACAGCGGAAAGAAAAAGCGCGCGGAATAATTTTTACTTGTTCACAAATAAGCGAGGCGCGCGCATCAGCGCTTTTTTTTAAGGCATAAGACAAAAAACAGGCAGTATTACTAATAAAGTAAATTAATATTTTTGTGTTTTTGTTGTAATTTATTGTCAAAATTAATTAAATTAAAGAATTAAATGTTTATTTTTTATATTTCATCTCCCAAAGTTAATTTTATTCATAAAATGTTGACCACTTTTCTGACATAAAAACTCTTTGCTAAGATTAAAAAAAGTCTATACCGTGCATTTTACTTTACAGCACAAGTACGTAATAAGATACATTACGATATTGAAATTGGTGAAATAAGAGACCCTTTACGAGCAAATGTGTTATAAAGGACATTTACAAGTTTTTTATGTATTTAAGCGCACCAGAAGCTTTTCCCTCTACAAATATATTTTACGCTCAATGCTTAGAGGTGACTTATGCTTCCATAGTAGCCCTGCCAAAAATAACAAGGTAAACATAAGGAAATTACATGAAAATTATCCCAAAGCAACATTAATTGGCTAACAATTATAATGCTCGCTAACATTAATACGGCAGCGGAAACAATTTTCATGATAAACATCTTTCCACTTGACCAACAAACCGAACTTAATACGTAGTGGCGAACATATAAAATATTGTAATAGCATTATAAATAATAATTCGCCCCTTTATTCATAAAACGAAACAACTCAAAATTTACGTTTTTCGATTTTTTATCATAAAGTGAATTAACTTCACACGGAGAATACGTACAATCCAACAGCCAACTCGATACGATGAAAATGACGGAGATAGAAGACAGTCGTTCTCTTTTTGATTAATGCACTCGAACAAGTTGATACTGGTAAAGTGAATCCTTTAGTGATGCACCGACCTTGCTCAAGGTAAGTTCTCGGAAGAATTTTAAAAAAGCGGAATAAAACGAAAAGAAATCGGTGTTTTGCTATCAGGTAATTATTTTATAAGCTTTTATTTACTCAAAAAGTGATTTTGTTTGAGTTATTTCTCTTTACTAGAAAAACAGAGGTAATTTGTTTCGATAGTATTTTGACTTAATTCAGTTTTGTATTAATTTTATCAACCCTATTACGACACATTTCCAGTTGATGCAGTTTTATAATAAAATGCATAAGCAAACCTAAATCGAATTATGTATTATCCCAGTATTATACTATAGTTTATTAAAAACGTAATATTTTTTTGGTTTGTTCCTATTTACTGTTAACTTGTCAGGAATGGCTTTGTTTTAATTTCGAGTTATTTCACTACTTTACTAAATTAATGAGTGTCGTTATTAAATTTAAACATTAACAAGGGTTTAATTATTTTCGCGTACAACTCCAAAAAAGGGACGAAAACGTTAAAAAAATCCATCTCAATGAAAACAAAATAAAGTGAAACTTTTGCGTAATAAGGGCAAAACGTATATTTACATGTCTGTCTAAAACTCAAAAGAGTGTTCCAGCCCGGTGTCTCAAAGAACCTTGCTCAGAAAAATGCAGGCTTAAATTCACCACAGAAATAATTATAGACAGCAGATACGACCTCTTTCGGATTGGCGAGATTTGGCGAAACAAAGAGCATTCATAAGTGCAAGCATGATTAATGTCCAGCCAAAATACAAGTATACAAACTCATAGCGACCCAGATATAACAACAAAGCTTTCCACTTTACAGTCAACAACACTATGATTAGGGTCTGCAAAACGTTTTTCGAGCCACATTAGACATCTCGAACCGTATGATATTCACAACACAGAATAAAATAAAGAATAATGATTATTCACTCATTGATTTTAGAGGAAGACATCAAAATCACAAGAAAAAATATCCTGAATTACGAGCTGCGATCATGAAACACATAAATTCCATACCTAAAATTGAATCTCACTGCGTACGAGCTTCTTCAACAAAGGAGTATAGAAGGCAGCAAAACTATTAAAGATTTATACAACGATTGTAAAGAAAATCAACAACAGACAGTACAGTACAGTACATACGGGTGAATATCAAAGCAGCAAATTTTACGTGTCCACGTTGAGAATCAAAGTGTAAAATGATAGGATGTTTCTATTTTTTTTTTGTAAACTACGTTACATGGTGCAACTAGGGCCACATTTTTTGTTGTTATTCGTGTTTATAAATAATCAGGAAAAAAAATTGTCCAAGCAAAACGCAAAATTTTGGTGGCACTTTTTCAACTTACTATAACATAAAGTTTCGTGCGTGTGCGACCAATCGCGTTTTTTTATTTCGCACCTCTCGATCGTGCGCTGGACGTGCCCGTAACGGGTGTGTGATTAGTGCTGCGATTACCCGATAAAAACGTAACATCTTAGGTGGCACGGGGGACAAGAATTGTTCAATTTTGGTGGTTTTGCTGTTGATTATAACGTGTTTGAATAGTAAGCTACACGTTGTAGCTAGTGATTTGTGTAACGCATAAATCAGTGATATTAATTTAATTGTAACTTAAAACCCCTATTTTTAAAGAATTTTTTATGCCTGTTTCCAATTTTGGTGGCTCAATTTCAGTTGCTTTGGTGGCGTTTTTACGTACTGTTTGTACATATATGACGACGAGAAGACTGGACGAAGTTTCCCAAAAGCATTTGGGAAACTTCGTCCGGTCTTCTCGCAGCCCAGCCCAGCTGAATTCTTCGGTGAGTCTCAAAGTTGTTCTTACCAAACTTTAGAGTTTGCCCGGGATAAACATATTCTCGAACAACCTCGAGAGGACCGCCATTGACAACAAGTTCTGAGAAGACTTCAGAACTGACCAGGTCTCGACAGAGTCAAAAGCCTTCTGATAGTCCACAAATGCAAGACAGAGCGGCCGATTATACTCTTCAGACTTCTGTACGTTCTGCCGCATAGTGTGGATGTGGTCTATGGTGCTTCATTCTCTTCAAAACCCGGTATGTTCCGGTGGCTGGAAGTCGTCGAGTCTTTGCGCTAGACGTTTCGGGACGACTCTTGAAAACCGCTTGTACACATAGCTAAGCAGCCAAATTGGTCTGTAATTCTTGAATAGGGTCTTGTTCCCCTTCTTAAAGAAAAGAACGACTCTTCTCCACGCTTCTGGAGTTCTCCCAGATAACAGGACCGAGTTGAAAAGCTCCTGAAGCTCTCTTAATGCAGGCCTTCCACCCGCTTTCAGGAGCTCTGTCGTTATCCTATCCTCATCAGGGGTTTTTTCCATTTTTAAGCTGTCTAAGAGCCGCCTCGATTTCATCTTGCCTGAATCTTGACAGGTCTTCTGTGAAATGACGGGTTAAGGTGGTTCTGGAATCCTCATTTTCGGGATCAGGTCGAGATAAACAGTACATGCGATGCATATTCAATTTTAGTGCCACTGATTTTCAATTTACGTGGGCACTTTCGTTTTTGGTGGGCGATTTTCAATTTTGATGGCCACTCTACACTTTAAACTAAAATATCTCAAAAATTTATCGAGATATTCTTGGGCCTCTTGAAGATTCTATAAGCTTGGACTTTCTATTGTTACACCAGGTCCTTATTTTTCACGAAAACTAAAGAATAAATTTCGCCACCAAATTTGACGAAAAATGCACTTTGCTGATATTCACCCTAATATAATTTTAGAAGAACATTTAATATGGAGTTTTGTTTGGTTTTGACTTAATTATGACATAGGTTGTTATTTTGTGTTTTTTTTTTTTTACTATTAAGTTAATTACAATTTCTATTTTTTTTGCAATACATTAAGATAAAAGAAGAAATATTTGTCTTTTTTTTACTTAGAAATCCATGAATTTTATTTGCGAATTAAAACTAACATAGAAACAATTATGAATATTTCTCAGACAGTTGATGCTTCTTAGTTAAACAATGCACTAAATCGAAATACTTCGTCTACTTGCAAGATTAATTTAATATAAAACTGCAACACTTACAGTTACCCCGACTGTATGATAATTATTTTATTACATATTTTACTGAAAAGTGAATTAACTACGAACTTATTTTTTCATTCTTGATTTAAGTGTCTTCCTGATACATTGTGTGTTTTTTTTTCGATAATCTTGTAGTGTATTAATTAGGCTCGCTATATTTACTTTTGAAATTGACCTATACCATTTCTTTATTTTTTTGTGATTAATTAAAGCCGTAATGGTAAACATGTCAAACTTTAAATGAGTTTTCCCAAAAAAATGAAATTTTGAGTTATTTCGTTTTATAATTAAAGGGGCGAATATCCTTAGAAGAAAACACGAAAGTTTACAGAAAACTAAGTGTAATTTAAGTTTAGCGTGCTCGACAAAGTTTGTGCACGGAAAAGTAATTTTTAAACTTAATAATTGTTGGTTTATGTTTATGTACATAGAGGTTGGAATACAATCTATTGTAGTTTTAAAACTAGACTATAATTAGTAGCCGCTACGATGGATGAATTTACCGAGTAGGTCTTGGAACTTAATGTATGGTTTTTACAAGAAAGACATCATGGAAAAACATATCTAATCTTTCTTTTAAAAAAACTACGTCTCCTAATAATTAGATTTTATTTTAATAAATATTTTTGTAAAGGCTAATTTATAAATTAAAATTATTTCTGAAACAAAATTTTGTTCATCCTTTTTCTATTTAAATAATTAAAGTATCATAATTGTTAACACTGGTGTAAAACAGACTTCTCGGAGTAGTGGGCCAAAATTTACCACGCTTGTTGCCCGCAGCTTCGCCCGCTTGATCTATTAAAAAAACCTGCATCAAAATCCGTTGCGTAGTTTTAAAGATCTAAGTATACACAGGGACAGACAGACGCGGCGGGGGACTTTGTTTTATAATATGTAGTGATTGTGATAGTGATAGTGAATTTTAATATTAAATAATCATAACCACAATTATTAACAAAACCGTCTGATAACATCCAGTCATGTTATTATAACAAACATTGCTCACCTTAACAAATAAAGCTATGGCTTCCTATAGCCATGCGTCGTTGTCCGGTATCTAATACAAACTTTACCAAACTCGTCGCTATGTTAATAAACAAGTCGAGCAACCGTTGCAGTGAGCACAGGGCTGCCAGGCAAAGTTCACCTTTATTTACCTGTTTCTAGGACTTGCTCTACCTGGAAATTGTTTGACGACCTTCTAAAACAGTTCGTTCTGTGAACTCGTTGATGTCAAAGTTACAAGGGTACCGGTTTAATTTACGAATGCAAAACTGTTGTCTTTTTTTTTGGTAAATAAAGGAGATTTGTTAAAGACTCCATAAAAAATATGATGTTAATTTTGATTAAGTAGCTCATTCTTTTTTTTGTCAAGAGAACATAATCATATTAAAGATTCTTGATGGATGGAGAGGGAGGCTTCCCTCTCCATCCATCAAGAATAGAAAGATAAGGTGGATGGATTGTGTGAGGAATAATAATTATCATTTTATTATCAGCCAACTAGGGCCATAGATAAAATACACAAAATAACATTTAACAACAATAATATAATAATATAATATAATACTAAAATATAAATAATATAATACTAAGGGGGAAAATATAATGACCACCAAAAATAACTTTGTGACCACTAACATCAGTATTCTATCACCTAAAATATCAATTGATCACCAAATTTAGTAAATTGAGCACCAAATTTTAATGAGGTGGTTGATGACAAACTAGTTTCGCCAAGGCCGACTTGGGGCACCCCGACACGGATAGATTAGGTTAGAAGGGCATGGCGGGATCTATTCGCTCGCTTTGCTCGCTCATACGACCCCGCCATACCCTTCGTGGTTATTTTTTATAAACCACTCAGAAGTAGGAGCCCCGCTACGCGGGGCTCTTTCGACCGGGTCTCCCTTGACTCAGATGCAAGAGCTTAACAGTTCAATTTCTGGTGGTCATTAACTAAAAAAATATTTTTTGGGTTCTAGTTTCACGATAAAATGGGGATTAATTTTGGTGAAAATTTACTAATTTTGGCAATCAAAAGTGATTTTTTTGCTGTTACATTTTGCTAAATCTGATGGTTTGTTAATTGTATGCCATATACTAACACATATTTTAAACCTTATGAAACTATAACTATACACGCAACGTTGTCGGCGTCGTGTTTCGCTGCGTGGTGTCACGTAATCGCCCTCGGAAACGTCGATATACGACACCCTTCGGCCAAAAGTCCTCCTTCATGCAGGTCTGTAGATGAAGGGTTGGAACTCGTACCACGAATGACTTGAAGTTGATTTTGTGTCGCTATTCCAACCTTTCGAACCTTAGAGTCCAGTTGGTCTTCACTTTCAAATACTGCACCACTTCCACAGTTGAAGAGAAAGGAGTAAATGATGCCGTGACGTCTAACAGGGGAGAATGGAAGAAGAAAACGTGTTGCGCCGACCCCGAGTAGAATGGGACAAGGGCAGGAAAACCATGATGACTTATCATATTATAGATTCGCCAAACACTATGAAAATGGTAACAGGCGGAAATGTCGATATCTATGGAAGCGTTTCCACAGAGTTTCATAGATACCGTGTCACGTTTAACTGCGATTGGGTGGCTTTGCCCCTTCGGTTTGCTGTTACGGTCACTTATTATATTGTATCTTTAAATGACTGACTACCTCATTTCAAACTAAACGTAAACCGGAGCATAAACTAAAAAGGGCCAAAAAGACTCACAAACGAAACACGTCTGATCAAATTAGTCGTCGATGTGAAAATTATTTAAAACATCGTCTAACCCAACAAGCAAAGAGATATTTGTTTATTTAACCGCTTCACCTGGGAACCCTGACCACAAACGCAGTAACAAACGCGGTGTCCAGTTCGTTATCTATACAACAAGTTGTCTCTCGTTTCCCATTCCAAGTTGGATAACACAACAGATTTCTGCTGCGGTTCGCTTCTCAATAAAGGCGCCGCGCCATAAACAGCCGCTAAGCTAAGCTACGCAGTGGTGGTACTTCCATATAAGCCTATAGGCTTGGCTTGCCGTTAACCTGCTACTTATTAATATTTGTTTATTCGTTGTACACTTTTTTTTGTATTGTAAATTTACATTCGTATCTGACCGTGGCTCCACTTCTTGCTCTATCAGAATAGAATACCCAGCGCTGTGTTTTTTTTTGTTAAAGATCACAGCACCATTCTGAGATGGAGAAGGCCCCCCTGGCCTTTTGGCCTCGTACCGGATAAAATTTCATTATTTTAAGTTTTTCTCAGGATTACTTTTTTATTTAATTTTGTTTAATTGTTTATTCAATCATACTTTTTTTGGTTTGTCCTGTTTGAGTCGAATACATACTTTTTTTTTCTTTTCTTTGCACATGGATAATCCCGAGCATGCATAATCAACTGCTGAGACATAATAACGCTAGAGATATCACATGCCTTCTAAATTTCGGTTCCAGGACATGCCGTTTCCTCATGATGTTATTCTTCACCATCTAGAGAGCAGTAGTGTTGAAAATGACATGAGCAGACGCATAATTAGAAAACGCTCTTGAAACCACAGAAAACAAATATGAAATAAGTATTATCTAAAAGTAAGAATCGTTATATCTTTGAATTTTGCATAAGTATGAAGCCAGCCACAGATAGCTGAGTTGTACTTAGCAGTGGATGCTTAACTTACCTCTATAACCGTTGAAAGCTCATAGACTAGAAAGCTGTCTGCATAACGTGGCGTTAAAATTATTTACCTGTAACGAACAGTTCGCGAAATAGAGAAATTGTAACCGGTTTGTTTAGTTTACCAATTAGGGAAATACATTGTTGTTGGAATGCACACATTTTATACAAAATCATGTTGAGGAATAAACTACATACTGTTGCTTTAAACTATAATGTTGCACATCCCTACTGTTAAGGCTTGCTGGCATCTGGCTTAATTGAATTTTTTTATTGTGCTTTTTGTTTGGTGTTGTTCGAGAGGGTATTTTAGTACATTCTTGCAATTTTCATATACATTGATCGCAAGGGTGATGACAGAATCATAGGACAGTGATTATGATGATTAAATAAGAGTTATTTTACAGATCTAATTAGCTACATTATCGTCATAGATGTCTTGTCGAATTTCTGTTCTAAGATAGTTTTTAATTATTATATGCTTATTCCATGATCTGTCCACAAAGAAGACACAATAGTTCAACACCCAACCCAAATTGACCAAACCGGACCAAATGGACCAAATTGGTCATTCCCATATCCCGTGGTAATGAAACCATTCCGTTATTGTTATGGTAATGCGTCTTGATACTACTGGGCAAAGGTCACTCCTAATGAGAAAAAGAAAGATCGAGGGCCTGTGTGGACCAGGACCATGCACTGTTCTTTGGTTTAATCCAGCTCTTCGTGACGTCCCATTTCGTACCCATGTTATTTTATCCATTCCGACACCCAACCGAAACCCAAAATTCAACAGAAATCCAATATTGGAAACAAAATTTACGAAACCAGAACCGAAACACATCGTCACTCGTTAGTATCACACCATCACATCGGCCACCTCTGTAATTGGCAGGTCGGAATGACGCGATTACAGCTGGTGACGAATCCCACGTTGCCAGGGCCGATCGCAATTTCATTAAGCGGTGACAAATTTTGGTACGGACCGGTCAATTCTCGACGGTACTGAGATTCTATGATTTCTGGTTATCGATTTTACGTTTGCATTTGGTAAATTTGCGTGATTTAAACGTTTACTTTTCGGTAATAGAACGTAGCTGCCTTTTTAGCTACCTAAAATCTTTTATTAAATTAAATTTATGGTTACCGTCTTCCGTCGTATTACCGTCTTCAGTATTTTCTTGTATTCATTTGTGAATCGTCTTCATGCCTCAATTTATAATTACTACAGCGCAGTGTTTTCTTTTACTTTCCAGCCCGCTGTCATCTCAGTGTTCAATTTCTTCTACCCGTTTCATCTTCCATACTTCGCATCCATCTTAACTTAAATCTGTCTTTTCTCGTAGAAAAAACTAATTTAATAAAAGAATAGTTACTGTTCTCCTTTGTAGAATATTACGTAAACTTTCAACTAGCTCATATGGCTTTCACGTTTCACAGAAACACTGTATTCTTAATAAACTCAAGTGGCTGAAGGTTTCCCGGACAGTGGCATAAACGGAGTCAGTTTATAGCTCAATTTCGTGGTATGGCGGCCATTTTAATTTTGTACAGAGATCGTAACAAAGTTGTTTTAGGTCTTCAGTGTTTTACAAGAAAAATACTTAATGCTTGTATTTCATCAGCTGGTTCTTTTATGATCGTTTGATGTTTTTAGTTAGAAATGTTAGGTTAATGTTATGTCTACAATTCATTCGACTGGAATTACTATTTTTACTCCTGGAATTTGGTAAAAGGTGCCCCGTATCTAAAGATACTAAAATGGTTCTCAAGTGAGAATATAAATTGCTTCAAAACATTTATATTCGGGCAAAAATGCAATTAAAATATCGATCAGGTTTTTCAGGCAAAAGTAAATCATTTAATGCCAACTGAATCCAAAGTCCTTACAGACATATAGAGAGAAAGACCGATTGAGTTACTTTGACATCTAGAATATCAATAAATAGATAGACGTGGCCTGGCGTTGTTTACCTAGAATTACCAACACACCGTCTAGAGCTCCACTGATTCAGACCGATTGCGCCTGAAGTCGAGCAACTGTAATACTGAAAGCTTCAGGCACTATAGTGTCATACAAATGGTCATACATATATAGATAACGGCGTTATCGTACAATTTGTGTCTATATGTACAGTCGTGGTCTTTTTCGCCTGATCAGTTTTTTTTTTTGCTTAGATCATGCGGAGGCGCCGAGCCACGCCCCCTTAAAGTTTAGGCCTATTAGGAAAGCGTCAATTTGGCGCGCAAAATAACAATGACTCTCGTTTGGAGTGTGTCGTCAGTGCGCTCGGCCGATCGGTATTGTCTTTCATTAATTATTTCTATACAAAGTCAATAGGGCGGGGCAAGAGAGCGTTTCTATGTTGCGAGTGCAAGCAAAAATTAGCTTAGTGGTGATCAGGCGGGAGTGTCCACGATAGTACATGGGAGCAAATGATAAGTTCTGAGGGCCAGGACATGAGGCTAAGGAGAGGGGCAGGAGAATCACTTCCAAAGCGATTCATATTTATACAACGACATTCAACAGGTGTAACTTAAAAAAAAAAAACTAAACTTTTCAAAGCTTAATTAATAAGGCAATCCAATACATTTTTATATGCTTTTATTTAACTTGCTTTGTTAGTTAATTGGTTGGTTAGTTAGTAGGTATGTATTGGTCAAATCTTGCGACTGAATTTAAAACCAGTTCCCCCAACGAATTGAGCTGAAATTTTGCACACACCTTTTGTTTTGGTGACAATATATTTTATGACAGACCTGACTTGATCCTGCAGCCAGGATCGCCTCCTCATGAGAGAACTCCTCAACGGTTAATAACACGGACATTTCGTATACGCGTTATATGTTGATAGATAAACCTATTTTTCTTCTTTTCATTGGAATAACAGCTTGTTTTTTTTTGTTGTTGCTGATAGTTACAATATCCAGGTCCAGGTCTTTCATATACAGGGTGTTAAAGTAGTCGCGAGCCATAGCTTAGGGGTGAGTTCAGTATCGATAAAGGAACTATTATGTTTTTGGAATTATTTTTAATTTTTTACGGGTTCCTTTATCGATACTGAACTCACCCCTAAGCTATGGCACGCGACTACTTTAACACCCTGTATATAAGGAAGTATTTTAAAAAAAAAGTTGTTGTTGTACCAATAGGAACACAAAAAACATTCGTTATCTTACGTCAAAGCAACGCCAGCAACAAAAATGTCTCTTCAAAACAAAACATTAATTTTGTTCGGCAGTATCCGTATTCCGACCGGCTTAGCGCGAATGATACAATAATCCTTTAATCGTCGGTGGATGAGAGAAATACGACTTTGAGTAATACCCCATTATCTACTTCTTCCTTTCCACTGCTCAGAAAATAGGGAACGAAACAATTTTGGCTATAATTGCATCGGATCTACGAAATCCCGACACGTTTGTCAAAGGTTTAGTAAATATTTGGGAATGAAAAGCTTTAAGATGTTGGTCACGCAGACCTTCTCAGTCACGGGTTTGGAAAATTATTTTATGATGTCAGGTTTGTAATTAGCTAAATGTAATACGTGTTTATCGTGTTCTTGAGTGGAGACCGTGAATCTACAAGCGTAAGTGAGACGCTCCCAGGCTCGGTCGGTCGGGAGCGGCGATCTTCGCAGGGTGGCTGGTAGCAACTGAATGAGAGTTGATGATGATGATGATGAAATGAAATATAAATTAATTCTTACAAGAATTGCAATAATAAACCCCTTTTACAATAGTTTTGTGTTGGTTATTTTATTTTTATGTGAAAGAAAACATCCATAACGTTAACATTACCCATATCAATGATTGAGTCTGTTCTATTTCTAACAAGCAATTACTCAACAAAATACAGAAACAAAACTTTACTTATTATATTCTTAACTCTCCCAACTCCTCAAAGGTACCGTTCACGTGTCACTGCCACCGAATAACCGCTTTGTTTAGCCACGCAAACAAAACTAGCAATATCTACGTCCAGTTGATAAGACAATTGAGGTATCGGCAAGTTCCGAGCGCCACATATTGCCCGTATTGCTCCATTTTGCCCCATTTGTCGGCACTCCGGTGACTAACGCTCGATTGCCCTTTGATTGGCCCTGTCTTCTTAGCGAGCGTCTTTTATTTTGTTCATTGTTTTCGCTGGACTAATGGTTATCGGATGCGTGGAGTATTTCTTTATTTCGGTTATGTGTAAAGGTGATTATTTGTTGTGTGGCGATGTGGAAGATGTGTAGTTGTTGTGGATAGGTAAACTGGAGTGGGTCTTTGTTTTATGTACCTACTGCTTGTATTTTTTTTTCAGGGGAATGTAGGAGCTTATTAAGTTATTGTTTTTTTTTTTTAATTTCTATTTTCCTACACATTCATTTGAAAAATTCAGTATTGTGTTCTTCATATATTTTTTCAATACACTTCTTCGAAAACTGGGTCATAACGCACTATGATTAGGTTCAACATGCACTGTATTTCACACGTGTGCGATTTTTTTCATTTTCCAACACGTGTGCGGTAACGAAAATTGTCACAGATAACTATACCTATACTTAGTCCAAATTGGTTCATTGCCTACAGTCGGAGGTGAATGCTTTTTTTATTTCGGCAAAGTAATAATGCATCTTTACGGCATAAACATTTTTTGAATGATCAAATTGTGTTTATAAATAGAATATCATAGATAAACATGAATACACAAATATTTACTTTTTCAAACAAATTAACATTTATTTGTGTTCTAAATTCAAAAATACAAAAAAGAACTATTTTTTATATTAGGCTGTTTAACGGCTTCATACCTTTGCTTCTCCTTCAACCTGGCGAAAGCAAAGCGCGGAAAAAAAAGAAAAGAAAATCATAGTTTCATAATAATTCATGACAAAAATATTTGTTGTTCTTTTATTTAATTTCTTCAAAAGTGTATTGAAAGCGTCGTTTGATACACATGGACATTTGTTATTGCTGTTCTCGGCTCAAAAACACCCTCGCCTACGGCTCGGGAGTTAATTCCGCCTAGGATGCAATAACAAACTTTCTCCACTTGTATCAAAATGTACTATTTTTTAATTATTAGAAAAAATATTTTTAATTTTGTATCACCTGCACCAGTAGCAACAATAATATTTACTTATATTCTAATGAATTTGTATTGCTATAAAAGTTCATTTTTTAAAATTCATCTTAACACAATAAAGACTACAATATTGAGCTAGTTCACCTTAGCCTCTTTTTCCAACAGTCTCCTCGCAATATGAGAAAACTTGCCAAGTGAGTCGGCGAAGTAAATTCATAACAAAATTCGGTGGCAACAAGCCTTGTCATTGTTTGGCAAAAACTTTGGAAAACTTGCAAAAGTTCCATCTTATATCCAGATGTAGTTCCAGGAGTTTTATTGTGCACGGTTTAATATTAAGTTTTTGCTTTTTTAGTGGTATTTGTAGTGTTGGAAAGAAAGTGTTTTGACGTTAATGGGGTGGGCAACTGGTGGAACTAATGGCGCTAGCATCGCACGAACCAAACATCGTCATTGGTTGAGAATCTGTCAATGTCATTTTATATTTCAAAATAGTTTGACCTCATTGGTCAGATTAGGTCTAATTTATGGACGCGCCATCTACAATCAGCTTTGACAGCAGACTTCCCCATTTGTTACAGGATTTTGATGTGAGAATCTTTGATTTGATTTTCCTGTGGGCACATTTTAGATTTCACAGCTTAGTATTCGTATATTAACTTTACTTGCATTTGATGTTCTTCTTCTTGTTTATCGTGTGGTTAGTGCCCAAACTGGTGTCAGAGTTTTATACCACCCATGGGTCTCCGACTTGGCTTTACATGGCGTCAAGAAATATCTCTCAGGCATGCTGGCAAGCATGCATTTTAAACATCACCATTGAGGATGATAGTTATTAAAACATATTTATTGCTTTATTTTATTATTACAAACAAAAATTATCTATGTAGTATATCAACTATCTGGTGTCCACGACACAAGCCTCGTTGCTTAGTGTGGGACTAGATGGCACTAAGTGTAATGTCCAGCGATATTTATTTATTTTGTTATTTTTGGTTTATTTGCCAATTTAAACAACACGAATTTGTTCCAAAACGTTGGTTACATAAAAATTAGAGCAAAACTTTTTCACAATATTCAAATAAAAGTCTTACATGTGACAAGCTTTTTAAACAATTCTACAATGTGTTGAATTTGACTATTTCATAATCGCCAGCTGTACAAGGATCATCATTTAATGTTGTGTGCAGTTGCTACAACTTTAAAATTGATGTGATCTGTATTCAGCCTTGTATAATAATTCGTTATATTTTTTGTAATTGGTCCTAATGAATGAGTCTCTATTTGCAAATGATTCTTTCTTTATCGTGTGGTTAGTGCCTAACTTGGTGTCAGAGTTTTTATGTCGCCCATAGCCCTCTGACTTGGCAAATGATGACGTACACTAACGACAAAGATCGCTAGTTTTCTTACTTTAAAACACTCATAAATTACCAACCTAGTTAGAAATAAATAAATTCCACAATTTGTTTTAAAGCACTGAAAATGAAATTATTCCCATTTAGACTAGAAAAAGGATGGCGCTAATTAGGAAAATTACAGTTCAAACAATAACAATAATAATATAATTGCTGTAGACTGGCAGAAAATTGTGAGGAAATTATTTACCTACGTTTTTCCTGACGTAGTAAAACTTGTTATATTTCAGTATTACACTGACCTGCTAAAATAAGTATCACACTTTTAAAATTGCAAGTACTTTTTAAGTAATAATAATAATAAATTTATTTCAGTTAACTTTACAAACTTCTACAACATATAATCTTACATAGAGGCCTCCTTTTAAGTATGATAAATACCTGTGCTAGGAGACCCCGCTCTTCTAAAACTAGTAATAATAATAATGTAGGAGTGTCATACGTATACAAACAAAAGAAATTAAACTTAAATCTAGGAGTAATGTGTGTGTATGTGCGTGTGAGTGCGTGCGTATGTGTGTGTGTGTGTCTATCACATGATACTTTGTAAAAGAGTTTCAATGTCGTCATAACTCTTGCATTTTAGCCAGTCTATTAAAGATTTCTTACATTCTCGATAACACATAGGGTAAATATTTAAAAGTTTATTTAATTTGTTGTACATGGAAGCGGATTGTCTGGTGAACTGTCTTTTCGCATAAGAGGTTTTAACCGAGACTTCTGGTGCAACAAGATATTTTCTCCTTTTATTGTTGAGTCTAGAATTGTAGCGGACGGTTTTATGTAATTTTAAAACAGCATGGAGTACATATAACTTCCTGACTGTAAGAAGGTCAGTAAGTGAGTAAAGGTTTTCCGTAGGGAATCTATACTGTTTAAAATACATAACTTTCAAGAGAGACCTTTGCGCTCTTTCCAGTTCTAGGAATTTTATTTTAGTGGCCCCGCCCCAAAAAGGTATACAATACACCAGGACTGACTGGGCCAGTGAAACATATATTTGATTTAATAAGGTTTTTGAAGTAACATGTCTCAGAGTATTGAAGATCCAAATTAATTTTCTAGTTCGAGACATGACCATATCCGCGTGTAAATGCCAAGACAAACGTTGGTCTACCATAATACCTAGATATTTTATATTGGTCACTTTTGCTATTTTAATGCAAGAACAATTTGTGCATGTAGGATTATCACAGCTATGTATTTTAAGGCTATGATTAGGTCCAGGTTGACTGTTATTATAATTTGTAAAAGCTATGTATTTAGTTTTAGAGGTGTTAAGTGTTAACAAAAAATCATTTAACCATTTAGCAACCCTTATGAGGCCCTCTTCAGCATATCGATATACAGATTCCCATGTTTCTCCAGTGAAGACAATGGCTGTATCATCTGCATAGGAAAAAACACGCCCATGTTGGAGCTTCATTTCGCAAAGGCTGTTGATAAATATTAAAAAAAGCTTTGGCCCCGAAACACTGCCTTGCGGGACACCGAAGCTGACCTGTGACTCATCACTAACGTAGTTTCCTATCTTTACTCGTTGCTTTCTATCCTGGAGATAATCAGTTAGCAGAGCCAAAGGGACTCCTCTTATGCCTACGTGTTCTAAACTACGCACAAGGATGGGAACAGAGACGGTGTCAAAGGCTTTTTGTAGATCCAGGAAAACAGTGAGACACCTTTTTCCTGTATCCACTTTTTCGACAATATGAGAAGCCAATGTTGACACAGCATCTTCCGTCGATAAACCTTGCCTAAATCCGTATTGACAGCCAGGTATTATGTTATGTTTGTTCATATAATTTATCAATCGAGTATTAATTAGCTTCTCTATGACTTTTGAAATAGCAGATAAGACCGAGATGGGTCGATAGTTGCTGACATCGTCCCTGTCGCCACCCTTGTGCACTGGTGTAATGATAGCTTGTTTAAGAACGGGTGGAAAAATACCTTGCGTGAAACACAGATTAGCAAGATGTGCAATAATTGGTACCAATACGCCATGAGCAGATTTAAGAAATTTGGTAGGTATATTGTCCCATCCTGGTGCGCTCTCGGTTTTGAGACCCATCAATACGCCATGGACTTCCTGAGGATCAGTTTCTAGCAGCACAAAAGATGAGGCTTGTGAGTCGGTCAAGTTATAAGTCTCACGATCTTGCGATAGATTGGTAGTGATGATTTTCTCGGCCAAAGTCTTACCAATGTTACAGAAATAGTTATTGACGTGATTCACTGACTCATGAGAGTTTGCTTTTATCTCTAATAAATTTAAATTTTGAGTTTTCGTTTGTTTGCGATGCGTGATATTATTTATGGCTTTCCACATTTTTTTTGTGTCTTTATTTGCTTTGTCTATCTGTTTCCTGTCATATTTTCTTTTAAGTTTTTTAATAAGATTATTGCAGTTGTTACGATACCTTCTGTATGTTATTTTTAGGATATCGTTATTCGGATCAAGGCGCAGCTTTCTCTGCATACTATTCCTGTTTTGGATACAACGTAAGATTCCTATGCTAATCCATGGTTTAATTATGCGGTTATTTCTCGGAATTAAGCTTAGTATGGTATTTTGTAGAAGGCAATATCTGAGTTTTTCAATCAAAAGTTCAGTAAGTGCAACAGGATCATTAATTAAATTAAGTTCGAAAACACTGCATTTCTTTAAGGTTTCCAGCGCTTTCCCAAAATCAACAATTGTTTTGGTTTTAGAGCATTTATTTGCCGTTGTAACATTAGATAACTTCAAGAATATCATTAAGTGGTCCGTTATGGTAGTATCCAAAACAACAATAGAGGCAGTTTTTTTGTTTTTATCCATTTTCAAGATGAAATGATCCAAACAGTTTTCACCTCTAGTTGGCAGTGAATGTCCTGGTAATAAGCCGTGCATTGCCAGCATGTTAAGGTAACTATTCCTATTTGTACGCTCATTAGTTTGTTCGCGAGTCTTATGAATAATATTTACATTTATATCGCCAGTTATAACAATATTTTTGCATGATTTTAGGGAGTTCAGGTACTCACTTAAAGAAGTTATAAAGTTGTCAGCATTATTGTTTGATGGTGAGCGATAGATACCCAGGATAGTAAGATTGGGCAGGCTTAGTTGTAAGCATGACGCGTGAGCCAGTGCCACCTCTTTGACACTAACTTTATGCGTGTTTTTAACATATGCTACTACGCCGTCGCAGCGATTTATGTGATTAGTAGTGGAGAAGGACAGGTAATTTTGAATATCCGGGATGGGTTTGTTCGCATCCAGTCTGCATTCACTTAAAATGATTACATCGACTTCAAACTTAAAGTTCGTTAAAGTAACTTCTAAATCATTTAGGTTACTATAAATGCTTCTAATATTTTGTGAGACAATTGTGAAATCTAAGTTTTGTATATTGAACTTTTTTGAAAATTCCTCAATTTGTAGTTGAGTAGATTGCGCCATAACTACATCGTCTATTTCTTGCATAATTGCGTGTGTACTATTCATTTAGGAGATCGTTTAACAGTCTGTGCTTCAATAACATAGAGGTAGTAAAAGTATGGTTTTTAAGTTTGAGAATTAAATCAAAGTTTAGGCTTATTCTGCAAATACTTGCTTGCTGATGGTAAGTTATTTGTTTGATTATTTTTATAACATATTATTATTAAAGTAGCTATTTTTGTTTTGTTGATCATATAACTGCCCTTTGTGTGTGTGTATATAAGAGTGAGTGAATGTTTTCGTTTGTGGTGAGGAACGTATTGCGAATGTACGTATAATTTGAATGTGTAACATGGGGTGTGTGAACAAGTTAAAACTATTACATTAATTATATTATTTAACAAACAGATTGGTATCGGCGGAATTAACAACAAACTTAAGACTATAACAATATTATCATTAACTGACCAGCTTAGCATAAGTATGGCCTGCGACATGTAGTATCTAAGACATCCTGCCTCGAGTCATATTTCTTGCATTAGTGCTTGTATTTGGGTTTCAGTTTTAATTATGTAAGTCGGCGATTCATCCTGTTTTTAACGTAGACTTTACCGTAGGCGGACCAGCAATATTTGTATCCTTTAGACTTAACAAGATCTCGTGCTAGAAAGTGTAATCGTGCACCTTTAGCGGTCAGTTGTTCCGATACAAAAATGGGGGTGTCCACATTATTCTTAAGGCCAAGATGATTAGCGCAGAGCTTACCTTTATACTTGGTGTTGTGAGCTTTACACATCTTTATAATATCAGTCTTTAATAGAGTAGATGAGATTTCCACTATAATAGGGGTGCTCGTTGTTCCCTGTTTCTTTCCCTTTACTCTGTATATATCTCTTATGTCTGATTTCGTAATTTCACAGTTAACACTTTTACTTAGGCATAGCACCATGTTAATTAAGTCTTCTTTAGTCTCTTTCTGTTGCTTAGGGACATTTTTTATTTCAATATTTGACTTACGACAACCTCGTTGCAGATCTTCCACTTTTTCCTCAAGAATGGTGATGTACTTCTTGTCTCTTTTAGCTTGCAACTCCATCTGTTCAATTCCCTTTTTGAATTCTTCGTTCTGCGCAGTAAGGTAAGCCACAGAGTTCTCTATGTTGGAGTTAGTCTGTTTTATTTCCATTAGAGTTGGAGTGATTTTTTTGAGCTCATTTTCTTGTACTAATAACATCGACTTAATCATATTGATCATGTCTTCTTTAAGTACCTCAAGGTCATCCTCTCTCCTTCTTTTGCCTCGAAAGGAGACGTAATTTGGTGGAGTAACAAGGATTTCGTTCGAGCTTATTTCGGTTAAGTTTGATTCCGAGAGAGACTTATCCATTTTAGGTAATTATTAATGACAATGAATCAAGTCAATTGAACTTATAGGCAAGCGAAACAACAAGCAGAATCACTCACCGGCCGTATGTTCACACCGTGGTCGAACGTAGCATGCGTTGTTAGCGTGCGGCGAGAGTGTCGATGTCACGCGGCCAGAGCGTGCAGCTGATAGCGGTGGCGGCGCAGGAGCAGGATGGCAATTATGAGGTGGGTCCTTGTCCCTTGCGGGTCGCGGGTGCGCGGGTGCACCTCCGCTGTGTGGATGGTTGGTGTACGCGAGATTGGCAATTAAGGAGTCGGAGCTAGGCACTAATATCGGTTAAATCAAGTAACTTATTTATGCGAGAGAGTTAGTATTTAGAGAGAAAGAGCGACACGTCTGTTCTCGATGCGAGTTAGGGCGAAAGAGGATTAAGTAAGTACACAAGAAATACTTTCGATACAAAAAGGACTCGAAAAATAGTTTAATTTTGTCTATAGCTTCATAGAAAGCTGACAAAAATTGCTATAAAACGTTTTATTTTTATTTTAAATCTCTAACTTCTATAATTAAGGAAAAAATCAAATTTCAAAAGTGTAGTACTTATTTTTGCAGGCCAGTGTAGATGAAGAGATGAATTACTAAACGAAAAATGGGCATTTGACTTTGGTTACCATGAGTATTTTTTTATTTTATAGCTCTCGCCAGTCCCCTAAAAACTTGCCGTGACACTGAAGCAGTTTTGAGATATACAGATTTGAAAGTTTTTTTGTGTGTGTTTACCGATGCTAGCCGTTAAAAAACTGTCGCTTGGGTCATTCGGTGACTTATTTGGGCATATTTGGATTTTTTTTTCATTTCTGTCCTCATGATTTTTTTTATCTATTGGTGAAAACCGCATGAAAATCCGTTCAATAGTTTTTGAGTTTATAGCGGACAGACAGACAGACGCGGCGGAGGACTTTGTTTTATAACATAATTATAGTGATTATAATTGGAATCCTCTCATTCTTTGAACACCATCAGTTTTTTTCCCAATTCACGGAATACCCTTTAAACTTACGCCCACATCACAAAGTTTACAATTTCCACCCAATTCATAGCACATCCTCAATTTACACCACATCCAAAAAACAAAAGAAAACTAAGTAAGTAGGCACTCCTACCCCAATAACATTACAAAACTTATCTCACCCAGTTTCTTCCATCAATAATTGATCAGGTTCAGAACCGGGAATAAGATCCCAACTGCCGGTATTATCTTACCGGGCCATAAACGAAAGGATTTAAACAAAGCCACGGGCTATTGTTCCACGTTTAAGTTTGGACGCCATCTTTGTTTTGGAATTTTCGTCGTTACGTTCGCCTGATTAATTTGGGGGTGATTACGTTGAATAAACTGTTCGGGTGAATTGATTCGGAGCTTTCTTGTAGATGATATGTTTTGCTGATGCCGTTTGTGAAAATAGGGTGCAGGTTTTTGTAGGAACTGCTATAGGATTCCCAAAAGGCAATTAAAAAAAAAGATAATTTTAATAGGAATAAAGTAAGAATATGCAACCCATCACCTCAAAGGTTGGGTATAGATTGGTTAAAAAGCTAATTAATATTGGTAACTATGAGAGAGCAGCGGTGGCCCAGTGGTGGCGGCCCCGACTTACGAACAGTAAGTCGTGGGCTCGAACCCAGACAAGGCATACCATTACTTTGTGTAATTTATTTCATCACCACTGCTCTCAAAACGGTGAAGGAAAACATCGTGAGGAAACCGGCATGTCCTAGAACCAAAAAATTCGAAGACATTGACTTCTACCAATCCGCACTGGGCCCGCGTGGTGGATTATAGCCCATTCCCTCTCTTAGAGAGGAGGCCTGTGTCCCAGCAGTGGGAACATTAATAGGCTGATGATGATGATGATGAGACAGCTGTGAGTCTTATCATATGAATCATCATTTTAAGGTTCAGCGTCTGCTTAAAACAGCACGATGTACTAACTATTGCTGTATGGAAATGAACACGAAAAATAAAAATGATTTTCGTCCGAACATTCTCAGTCATAAACATTTCAGCACTTCCAAGTTGCACTTGAAATAAGTGCAGTAAGTAGAGGCTGCTTAACGTAGAGCCGACATAAGCTTTGTTTGTGTCCGTTCAATGTGTCATGTAAGAGGCAGAATTAGGTTTGAATTATTTGAAAGAAAGAAAGAAAAAGTATTTATTAAACTCACACAGGACATAATAGAAACAAAAAGATAGAATTATGGCAAATTTTGTATAAAACCTGTAAACCTGTTTAACTTCCGCCATTTTTTAAATTTCCGAAATAGCACCTACGCATAACACCTGTATAAATCAATAGCTACATCAATACAAACAGGTTTTGTTTGGGACAAAATCTTCTAAAGCGTTATTTTTCTGAAATGTACGCAACTAAAGTTACAAAAAATATTCCAATTCCGAGAGTGTTTTTTAAAGAAAACAGACTTTACACACATTTCTTGCAATGATTAGAGGGGCCATAAGATTGAGTCTACACTGTCGCGCTACATAACGTGCAACGCAGAAGCTCATGCAGTAACTTACATCGTTTTAATACCAAGCAGGCCTTTTGATATTAAATACAGTTGTAACTTTTTGTTTGTTCACAGTTTCATGTTAAACGCGAACTTTTGTAATTTTGTTACCCTTCGATTGAATACAAAAAACGACGTGTATATTAATAATACAGGTATTACGATAATTCAAAACTTTTATTCAACTTCAGCAAAAACTTGATACTAGGTATAATTTAGTGACTAAAGTTTGGTATTTTATGTTAATAAATTCAGTGCTCACAACAAAATTTTAGTAAAGGCCTCAACAAGTGGACCTCAGATAGCACTATCTTGTAATTTATTCGTTAACTTTGTAGATAAATGTGGTACTGTATTTGCATTATAATAAGCGCTTCTGTCTTTAGCTATTCGGTATCATAAAATATTTTATTTGTAATATTTAGTTTGTTTGCTTGTATACGATGTCAATCCTTATCACTTATAATTATAAGATCACATCTCTTGCTTTGGATCTTAGTATTATTATCTATTTATTTATTACATAAAATAAACGAAGCAATAAGTTTTACCTTGGTAATTAAAACGCAAGTAAGATTTGGAATGTTTATTTATTTATTTATAGCCTTAATTTAACAATCTTACATCATTTGTTTCACTTCTTAAAATTAATTTGGCACCGGTAACTTAAGATTGTCTTGCTTTCCAGCATAGAGGCCTATGCTGGGCCCCTAGAGTTCTCCACTGCGCTCGGTCATGCGCTTGTCTCATCCAAGTAGTACCCGCCGTTCTTATAACGTCGTCCTCCCATCTAAGACGCTGTCTCCCTTTCTTTCTTTTGTGTTGTCTTGGACACCACTCTGTTACATTCTTTGACCATTTCTCCCTTGTACTCCTAACCATATGGCCTGCCCACCTCCACAGTTTCTTAATACAGTACGTAACATCAGTAATTTTAGTTCAGTTTCTTATAGTGTCTAGTTTTATTTTATCTATTTTTTTGATGTTAAGTATGCTCCTCTCTATGCTTTGTTGGCAAGTTTCTATTTGGCGTATATTAAGTTTGGTTAGGCTCCATGTTTGGCATCCATAGGTCAGAACAGGTAAAATACACGAATCGAATATTTTCTTCTTAGCTTTAAGAGTGTATGTGTTGATTCTTCATAATCTCCTTGAGAGACCAGTATCTCTTCCACGCTAGGTTTATACTATTGGTAATTTCTTTGTTTGTTAGTTCTCTTGGAGATATGATTTGTCCGAGATACGTGTATTCCTCCACATATTCTATTGTTGTGCCGTTGACAGTTATTGGGGTATGTTCAAAGTTTGTCATTAATTTAGTTTTTGCAGTATTCATGGCTAGTCCCACTTTCTCGCTTTCATACACAAGTTGTTCTAACATCTCTTGTAAGCTTCTTGGATTTTCTGAAATAAGAATCAAATCGTCTGCGAATCGTAAGTGGTTTAATTGGACGTTTATATTTAAACCATGCTGATCCCACTCGAGTCGTCTAAATATGTATTCCAGGACTGCTGAAAAAAGTTTGCTGTAAGTCTTCCAAAGTCTTTAAATAAATAAATGAAAGGGCAGTGGTAGGGTTCATAAAAGCCTTTTGCCTTATTGACTGAGACTGTCAATGCATCTGCAGGCACAGTTCCAACATAAATTTGATTATAAAACTTGAAAAAAGGAAATTGGTACTTATTTTTATTATTATGTTTTATTATATATGTATATATATATGTATATATATATATATATATATATATATTATATTAAGGGTAAAATACGCGATAAATAAAATAAATAAATATCGCTGGACATTATACACAGCGCCATTGCCAGATAGTTGATATACTACATAGATACTTTTTTTTCCCGTTTCCATATGTTTTATAATGTGTTCGAAAAAGATAAATTTGTTTGTTTAAGTGAGATAGTCTTCCAAGAAACTTTCTCAAAGGTACAAGTGAGTTCCTTTAAATAAATGTTTTTCCTTGGTATAACTAGCTTATAATCATAACATTCATATGGCATACAGGGTGCAATGAGAGCACAGTTAACTGGTGTAAACATTGCTATGATCACTCAACTCACTGGCTGCTACGTGCACTGATCCGCGTTACACAGTGCGGCCAGGAAACCAGAGGTAGTCTAGAGATAACATAACATAACATCACACCTGTAATCCCCGAAGGCTTCAGAGGTGTACCTAACAGTACACCCACATTTTGCCGGTTATGTTTAAGTCCCATGTAATAGGGGCGAGCCTATTATCATCAACCGGGCGCAAATCCAGACTCCATGGCTGCTGCTGAGACGCCCCGGGCGTCGGGTGCCACGTGGTGGCTTTCGGCAACCGTAGGCGCGGGCCTGTGGACGGGGAGCTATGGGCTAGCTCGCCGTCCGTCCGTCTCATGACGACAGGCCGTGTCGACGGAGCGTTCGTGTTCCACGCGCGCCTCAAAGAGAGTCAGCAATAGGGAAGGGGTCCGCAAGGGCCGAAGCCTGCCGGGGCTGCGGGACTATTCGAAAGAGATACCGTGGCCCCGGAACACATAGGGCGATGAAGGAACATGGATGGGTTTTAGTCAGTAAAAGTCTGACACTCCGAATTTATTCTCGAACAATACATAGGTTCTCTTACAATGAGATACAAAGTAACTTCTTATATCTAAATAGATACATTTTACCTCCGATGCGTGTTGGTGAAGTTATACAACACAAATATACAGGAAGTATGTAATTGCTAACATTTAATATGCGGTATGACTACATTTCAGAAACATATTTTCTCAGTTTTATTTTAAATCTGTTAATATTATCACAATCTTTTACGTCATTTGGTAGGTCGTTAAACAGCTGTGCTCCTTCGAACAATATGGTTTTTTTTCCGTAGTTTGTCCGAGCTTGTCTTCGTTGTAATTTATTTTTATTTCTTAAGGTGTGTGATATTGTTTTTTATGTAATTTTAGCTTTGATTGTACGCGTGATTTTTTTCATTAGAATGCAGGTACTATATTATGTGTATAGTTGTTTGAGATTTAATAATTTGGTTTTTTCAAATAGTGTTTTAGTTGGAGTAAGGTAGTGATAATGGAAATTCATTGACACTTTGCCCGGCCCGGGAATCAAACCCAGGACCTCATACTCAGCAGTCCTGCTTGCAACCAGGCAGTCACCGCCAACTTCGTAGCCCCAAAATCCTTAAGATAAGTAAGTTTTCTAGTACTCAACAACATTAAACTGAGACGAGATGCACGAGAACACGTTATGAAGATTATGTACCTAACTAAGTTTAGAACTTGCAAGTCTTGCTAGCGCCCCACACTCGGAATTATGTGGAAATATGGTGCTCATTTAAGTTATTAAGTAGCTTAGTTTCAAATAGCAGCTTGTAGCTTGGTGATTAGATTATTTTTGTTACTTATGTACGAAAAACTTTAAGCTAGGTTTTTGATGAAATTGAGATATTGAGGTTTCAAATCGCAATACGAGTTGCAAGCACCACGTAGAATAAATTGTGAGGGGAGGATTCGTTTGGACGAAAACAAAACGAACTACGGTGATAAGGGACACCACAAACTACCTGCAGTATTAATGTTTCTCCTTATTCCTCTAATGCATCTAAAAGTTGTCTTGAAGAATAGTACATTTTGATACAAGTGGAGAAAGTTTGTTATTGCATTCGAGGCGGAATTAACACCCGAGCCGTGTCCGCCGATGTCCACGTGTATCAAACGAAACGTCGTCTTCAAAAGTGTAATGGAAAACGTTTCATTACACTTTTGAAGAAATAAAATAAAATAACGACAAATATTTTTGTCATGAATTATGAATGTAGTTTTTTTGCGCTTTGCTTTCGTCAGTTTGAAGGAGAGGCAAAGGTATGAAACCGTTAAACAGCCTAATATAAAAAATAAGTTTTTTTTTTATATTTCTGAATTCCGAAGACAAAGAATGTTAATTTATTTTAAAAAAGTAAATATAAGTTTTAAAGAATTATGTTTATCTGTGATATTCTATTTTTATAAGCACAATTTGAATATTCAAAAAATAATTAACGCCGTAAAGACCCATAATGCTTTACCAAAATTAAAAAAAAAAACATTCACCTCCGACTATAGGCATTAAACCAATTTGGACTACGTATAGGTATGAAAAAAACGCACGTGCAGTGTGAAATACATTGCATGTTGAACCTAATCATAGTGCGTTAAGAACCAGTTTTCGAGGAAGTGTATTGAAAATAAATTGGTTTTAGCGATAATACCACCCCATTGTTTTACCTTAAGTGAAATGTTTTTTTTAACGTAAATTTTAATTTGTATGGTGAATATCTATTTATCTAAGGGGCAGTCAAAGAGTTTAACGTGCATATAAAATTAAAGATGAGCCAATTCTGCTCCAACTTTCTTACATGTTTGACGACCCGAATGGCGCAGCGGTAGTGAGGCTGCCTTACGTTCTTCGGGTGCCGGGTTCGAATCCCGGTTGGAGCAAATGTTGTTGTGATGAGCATGGACATTTGTTTCCGAGTCATGGATGTTTATAATATGTATAATAAGTATGTATTTACAAACAAAAAGTATCTATGTAGTATATCAACTATCTGGTGTCCACGACACAAGCCTCGTTGCTTAGTGTGGCACTAGATGGCGCTGTGTGTTAATGTCCAGCGATATTTATTTATGTAACAAGAAGTAACGGGACGAGAGAATATCACATTATAAAAAAAAACAACCAAATCAATCAATCCTTCAATCGTATTTTTTTTTATAAGTAAATAGTCAACCGCTTCTGGCGACCAATTTTACATAATACGTGGGTGTCATAAGAGATAACTCCCACGACAAATATTGATATCCAAAATAATTCTGTATCTATAATAAGTTTCTAAGAATAGAATTTACACCAAATATCGTCTTTCTGTCTGTCGTGTAGGCGGTCAAAAGGTTAAAAAAAAACATAAACCACCCAATAAAGGAATGAAATAAAAACGAAACTGTTTAAGTTTGCTAGTTCATAATCTGTCATTTTATGGCGCCGGCTGTTGTCCCCGAACTATCAAAGTTTTGTGACGAAACGGACGAAACGTATAATATTTACACTATTTACAGTCTTAACGTGGGGTTCACACGCAGATAGTTCAAGAAAATCTTTTTTTTATTTAATTGGCTCATACTGTCCCACTGGTGGGCAAAGGCCTACCCCATTCCTTTCCAACTCACCCGGTGATTTGCCTTTCGAAGAGTCCAAATCGTCACGCCAGCGTTTCTAGAAAATCTTATTTGCCTAAAAATAAATTAGGAGTACTTTTACCATACTAAACGGGGCTTGTGTCTGGCAGCAACTCGCCTGATGTGAAACGGACTGGAATGGAGCACGCTTGCCTAGTAGAAACCGATTCACTCGAAGTTTGAATATATTCAGATTATAATGACGAACTACGACCCGAATGACGCAGCGGTATTGAAGCTGCCTTACGTTCTTAGGGTCCCGGGTTCGAATCCCGGTTGGAGCAAATGTTTGTGTGATGAGCATGGACATTTGTTTCCGAGTCATGGATGTTTTTAATACATATGTATAATAAGTATGTATTTACAAACAAAAAGTATCTATGTAGTATATCAACTATCTGGTGTCCACGACACAAGCCTTGTTGCTTAGTGTGGCATTAGATGGCGCTGTGTGTTAATGTCCAGCGATATTTATTTATTTATAAAAAAAAGACTAACGGTAGATTTTATTAGATTAGAAAAGTTTTTTTCTGCACACGTACTCGTATCTTTTTCAATTACAAATCTCCTATCGCAGGTATGCTTGGAATATTTATAAGCCAGATACACTTCGTTTTACAGTTTCAAAACTTACCAACGCTACATTGACTACAACTGTTCGGCAGACAAAGTTTTAATCTATCTGCAATCCTTCGATCAGTTTTACGCCATCCATTGTTAAGAAGTTATGCGAAAGTAAAAGAAAATCCGGAACTATGATTTTTCCACGACAAAAAATACCGTAAAGTGTTATAAAATCCTAGCTCCATCAACTATGAACTAAACCCGTGTGATCCCGCCATTAACTCAATTGAACGTAATCCTGAGAGAGATGGGATCTCATAAATTATTAATAAATAACTTTATTTAACTATATTAACTTCACAGAACTTTGACAAAGAATACCTGATAAAATTATGAAGATAAACTTTTAATATGTACAGTATTTACGGTTGTACGTGAAAAAGTTGGGGATTTTCCTCCAAACGCGAACATACGAGAAGCTTATACGGTTTTGTGTAATATCATAATTGATGTATCATGTATGTTGTAAGGGAAACAGAAAACGAGGGAAGAATACTAAAGCATCACTACTCGTGTAAGTGAATTTTTATTCTGATGTTTTTGGGGTAAATTGTATCCTTTTGCAATCCATCATGGGTAAGTCGGGCTATGAAGGAAACATTCTAGCGCTGAGGTAGACATACCTCCATACACATGTTTGATTCGGATTTTTTATGGTAATAAAACACTTCTGGTTTTTCTATGCGTTGCACGTGCGTGTTTCAGCACGAATTCTCATGCAACGCGTGCATGTCAACGGTTGACGTATGGGCCATGGAATGATTTATTGCACCAAGCTTCTAAAACTAAAACGTGGCCTATGTTAAAAGCATTCGTAAACTCCAAGGTTCCTTCGAATAATAATAATGCCATCGCCTTTGCCGTCAAAAAATACACAAGTAATTGACAGGATAGACATAAATAATAAGCGAGGGGTGCATAGTTGTATCCACGTGAAACTACTGCGCAAAATGTTCATCAAGGTAACAAACTATCGATGCTGAAGGTGCTTCTAAATAAGACCGTAAACGATTTATCAAACAACCAAGTCAACGTGAGATCGTGCACAACATCCACATTCATTTTTTTTTAATTCAAATTCCCCTACTTTAAAATGCCTGCAACCGAAAATTGAAGCTACCTGCCAACAATTCACTCCTTTCAGTATACCGAAAATGCTCGACCGAAAAATAGTCACGCGCTCGACAATGTCGAATCGAAAATCGGTCACCGCCATCCGTCACGTATTCGTTTCGCGTCCGATCCGTACGTGTTCCGTACGATATCGTGGCGTGTAAACGCGCTCGATGAAATGGAGCGTGCAAGATGATAGTGCGGATTTTTGCACGATATGTTTATTCTGTGATTCTTGCGGTGTGAATTTTCTCGGAAAGACCGGATTTTGATGATTTATAATAGTTTTAACAACAACAACATTCATTTAATGTCATGCAAGTTTGGCCTATAAATAAATACCTGACAGACTATCATAAATATGATAAAATACCATTTATGTTAGTAAATTATTCTTAAAACTATGTTAGTAACACTAAAAAAACCGGCTAAGTGCGTGTCGGGCCACGCGCAGTATAGGGTTACGTAGTAGCCCGTTATATTCAAGAACTACTTCATCTTAGTCACTTTAAAGGATTTATTCTAAGGATTTTGTATTTGGTACAGAATTATCCAACACCCAAGTTCAACGACTATTACTGCTAAACTAATAAAGTTATATAAATCGCTATAGTTTTCCTTTCATAAAATGCACTATCATCATGAATTTTTCCAGATTTTTCAAGCCAGCAGTTTAGCTTTTAGAGGGGGGACTACTGGAACAAAAATTTGCACTTAAAAGTTTAATATTTCGTAAATGGAGCATTAAATCGAAAAGTAGTATTAGCAACCCCTAAATTATTTTAAAAGACGTATTCAACGATATCCCACACGATGGGGTAGACGACGAAAAAAAATTCATCCCCACTTCACACGTAGGGGAGCTACCCTAATTTTTTTTTTTTTAATTATTATATTATATATATTATTATTTTACCACTTTATCGGCGTTATTAATATACACACCTCTACAAAATTACAGCTTTCTAGTAATAACGGTCTCTTAGCAAAACTTCGGACAGACAGATAGCCAGACAGACAGACGGACATAGCGAAACTATAAGGGTACCTTGTCAGGACTACGGAACCCTAAAAAGGCCTGTTTAAAGGTCTGTCTTCTAAAAACGAATCATCATAGTCATCTTTCGATCCAGGGTCAATGTGGACCTGTGCTAGTTGATAATTTGAGCTCTGCCGCTCGGCTTTGGAAGAACTGGAACTCATGTAAAGATACTTCTGCCCAGCAGTGGGATGACGCAGGCTATTAGTAACATTTACATTAATTATTATCATCTTGTATTTTATCTTTACTCCAGTTATGGACTTCCTGAAGCCACTAGATATTTTTGGCACGATACTAGAGATCCACCTCGTAGTAATACCTACTTCTTCTCTTATATTATAAAGCTAAAGAGTTTGTTTGTTTGTTTGGTTGAACGCGCTAATCTCAGGAACTACTGGTTGGAATTGAAAAAATCTTTTTGTGTTGGATAGTCCATTTATCGAGGTAGGTTATAAGCTGTATTATGTGACGCAGACGAAGTTGCGGGGGTCAGCTAGTGTCAACAATAAAACGATAAGCGACGCAGTATAGACAAAATAATTCGTTGAACTCGATGATATTTCTAGATATTTTGGAAACCCAATGGGTAGGTGCATAAAACTCCCCCACTTAAGAACAAAACCTCTTCGAGTTCGAAAACACAACAGTGTTATTAGGCCATTTCCGAACCAATCTACGGTGTAAAGTAACTACCTTATTTTCTGAGTGAGAAACACTTTATAGGTACTTGTAAAAGAAACTCATTTACTTCAGAATCCCTTCAAATAGACTATTGAGAAAGAAACAGTAGCTCCCAACGAGTTTCGTAGACAGACTGAAAACAATGAGTTTAATTGGATGGAAAAATTGTGACTTTGGTAATATTGATTTCGAAGAAGAATCTACTTTTGTCTTTGTTATGAAAGCTCTTCTATCTATCTTTTGTTTGTTGACGACAGATTTCTAACTGATGAGAATCGTTATAATGAATGCATTTTAGAATACTTTTAATAGAAAATATTTTTATTCCTAGCTTATACCTGCGGCTTCACCTGCGTGGAGTTCGGGATAAAAAGTATCATAAGCGTTAGTGTAGGTTATAAACTATCTAAGTTCCAAATTTTATCCAAATCCGGTCAGTATATTTGCAAGAAAGAGTAAAAAAAATCTAGACATCCTCACAAACATTCGCATCTATAATATTAGTAGGATTGCCCCTTTTTATTAATTTTAAAAACCAGAGACTCAAGCCTTCCTAACAAGATATCGGAATCTATTCCGGGTCAGCGCGGCATGACTATTTTTCTTCCGTACCTCCTTTATTATTCTTCAGCTCTGAAGTGACGCTTTTCCTTGCCATAGGTATATCATCTTTCACACACACCATCATTATTTTCCTGCTGTTGTCACATGTTATATGGGGTTGGAGCATCACGTTTTTTTGTTCCATTCTCCCTTGTCAATCGTCATGCTATCATTTACTCCTTTTTCATTAATTGTCATTCTTCACACAATGCATCTGTCACCGTAAAATTATAATTTCGTTAGATTATAACCTGTCTCGCGAGATTGTAAACTCTCGAAAGATTGTGAACCTGTCCTTGATTGGTCGGTCTTATAGTATGCCGTTCTGTTTCTTTCTTTGGTTAATCACAGATTCATTTTGCTTCCACCACAATTTCATATAGCTAATTCTAAAGTTGTGAGTTATTTTTAACACGAAATTAATTTACAATCACCAAAACACTGTTCGTTTACATTCGAAAACAAACAAATATGGTGGCACGGGGCACATGACGTTCAACCTATCAGCGCGCGAGGTGCGTTCCGTGTTCACAATGTTTAGAGAGTTTACAATCTTGCGAGATAGATTATAATCTAACGGTATTTACAATTTTACGGTGACATATTCATCTTTTATTTGGTCTTTCCCTACTAGACGAAAGCAGACAGTCTTTCCCACAGTCTCAAAACTTTCCTCACGGCATTATCCTCATGCCTTCGCATCATCATACCATGACAACCGGTTTCCACACATGACACCTAAATTTTAGTTATAAATAATAAATAAATAAATATTGCTGGACATTACACACAGCGCCATCTAGTGCCACACTAAGCAACGAGGCTTGTGTCGTGGACACCAGATAGTTGATGTACTACATAGATACTTTTTGTTTGTAAATACATACTTATTATACATTTATAAACATCCATGACTCAGAAACAGATATCCATGCTCATCATACAAACATATGTTCCTACCGGGATTCGAACCCGGGACCCTAAGAACGTAAGGCAGTCTCACTACCGCTGCGCCATTCGGGTCGTCGAAATAGTTCAGAATCTAGTTGAGATTGTAAACATAACAATTCTGTTCTATTCCAAACCCTCATCCCTGCATCGAGTGCAAAACGATGTCTTTTATCACACAGTACTTATACTGATATTTTATATGACAAATTTATCTGTCTTTGTGGAGGTATGCAATGTGCATTCTATGTTTCCTGACATGACATGCACATACTATAGGTAGGTGTTTGAAGGTACTTGAATTGGTATGTTAGGTTATAGGTTACAGGTATATATTGCATAGTTCTGAAATGTCATATCTATATATATAAAAGGCAAAAGTGATTGACTGATGTATCAACGCACAGCCCAAACATTTAAGGCTAGAAAATTGAAATTTCGCACACGTATTCCTCATATGACGAAGGCATCCACTAAGGAAGGATTTTTCGAAAATCAACCCCCAAGGGGGTGACAAGGGGATAAAAGTTTGTAAGTAGAAGACATATTTGCATGAAATTTCGTATGAATTGAGTGCAGCAAAAATAATGAGTTACTTATTTCAGCGTTTTCCAAAATTCAACCCCTAAGAGGGTAAATGAAATTTTGCACACAGGTAGTTTATAACCTCGGTTAACACATACGAGTAGGCAAATACTTTTCATCCCAGTAGTATGATCCCGTGGGACAATTATCCAATCCAACGCGGGCGAAGCCGCGGGCAACAGCTAGTGTACTATATACCTAAGCAGTTGTGTTGTGCATGGATGTATAAGTTGTATTGCATTGTATATCGGGTTGGTGTCTACAACTCCACGTTCAAAGCGCATAATTATGTGTACTAACCAATGAAATATGTTGTAATGATTTTGTGGCATATAACACCAGGGTTTTATTTGAATAATATTTACGTCAAAACAAGCGATATTTTAAAGATTTGAAAACAATAGGATTTTGAGACAGATTTACAAATAAACCAAGCTTAAATTTTATTTCCTATTCATAAACAGACAATATTACCTACTAAAGTTAACATAATAATATCATCACGCCTGTTATCCCCAAAGGGTTAGAGACAAAGATATTACCAAGTACAACCTAGTTTTGGTGAAGTCCCATGTATTAGTCGGCGAGCCTATTGCCATCACAACAAAAAGATCTGCGATTTTGTGCCTATTGGGCACAAGTACACAAATCCAGACTCCATGGCTGCTACTGAGAAATTCCTGATATAAAAATCCAATAACAATTTGACCAACCTGGGAATCGAACCCAGGACGTCACGCTCAGCAGCCGCGATAGCAACCTCTAGACCAACGAGGCAGTCAATCAGTTAATAAAGCTTATCAATATTCAACAAAGACACTCACACGTACCTAAATACAAAAGAACTGCTTTCCAATCAGTAATACCTAATCACTATTATAGTATTTCCTTTAGTAATTCGTAACAAAACGTAACAATCCCTAATAAACAAACAGAGCAACTAATGATGGTAAATAAATCACGAATGTAATAGGCTCTGAATGCATGTTGAATGGAAATTAAGTAGGAGAATTAGGTTACTAAGAATTTCTAATGTTATCCTGTGTGTATCGAAGTAATTGTGTGTTTTATACTATGTTCATTTTTTTGTTATTTAGACATTATAAAGGGTGTAAATAGACTCTTAACGAAGCCGAAAGGCACTTGTTCTCTCCGTCATTGCGATAATTTTTTTAGACCATACCTGGGAACCTACTTATAGTTTCGGAGATATTGGAGGCCAAAGTTCCAAATTTTTGTTTTAAGTTCTTTTGTTTTTTTTTAAGTTATTTTTAAATTCTTGTTTTTAAGGTCATAACTTTGATTTAAATACCTCCATAACCCGTTTTCTATTATATGCGTCCATCAGCACAATGTTTTGAGTGCGTTACATTGAGTTTTACCTTAAAACGTGATTTTTCACCCCAAAAAAAAACTCGTTTCCCAGCAATCATTTTTGCACAGAGTTACTTAATAGTTTGATGTACAGAATGCTTGGTTGACGGCTTCGTGAAGGGTCTGTTTACACCCTGTTTTTTGTTTGTCTATTGATTTATTCCAACTACATATTATAAAAGCACCGCGAAAAAGAAAAAAGGTCCTCGGAGAATCTATTCCAGCTTCATCAACTTACCCTATGGCAGTTTTCTTCACTTCGCACACCACGAACATTTAGCATTATTATTACTCTTAGCTTGTGTCGTCAAACTGCTAGGCAAAGACCTTTCCCCACGACTTCCAAATCGTTCGTTCCAGAGCCAATTAAATTTATGAAAGAATAAATGAGTGAAGGATCTCCGAGGATTTTTTTTGTCTACCGCCGAACTGTATGCAAAAACACGGCCGAACATTTATCATCATCAGCCTATTAATGTTCCCACTGCTGGGACACAGGCCTCCTCTCTATGAGAGGGAATGGGCTATAATCCACCACGCGGGCCCAGTGCAGATTGGTAGATGTCACACATGTCTTCGAATTTTTTGGTTCTTGGACACGTCGGTTTCCTTACGATGTTTTCCTTCACCGTTTTGAGAGCAGTGGTAATTAAATAAATTACTAAATTACACAAAGCAATGCGCCTGTCTGGGTTCGAACCCACGACTTACTGTACCACGGCCACCGCTGCTCCTGCACATTTGTACTTTCTTTAAATATCGAAGTACTTTCTTTGAAAGTTTGAACTCGTAATCGATGTTAACACGAAAAGTTTCGATAAAAATCAATATTCCAGCTTCGTGCCATCCCTTCCCTAGGCCATCCATTAGGTTATCTTTAAGAAATATACATAATCTTTATACAATCCATTTTCCCATTTACGAGATATACCAAGAAAATATTTTTCAAAGTCCCTTTCTTCACCCGAAAAACTTTCTAAACAGTTTTACAAAGTTTTCTTTGCCGTTGACATTCCACAGGCTTTATATCCCAAACCTTAATACTTCGGAATAAGATTTGAGTTTCTCTAAGTTGAGTTTCAGGGATGTAAAATGGTTGTATTCTTCTTGAAGGTACTGCCATGTCTATTTAGTTCGCTGTATGAATGGGTGATTGATGTCTTATGGTGTTACCTGTCGACGAGTCGGTATTTCGTCCAAATAATTATCTATTGCAAGTCTGAAAGGATGTGGAGGTGTTTAAACGTGTCTGAGGTTACCTTTGGAAGTGTTTAGGAGGTACTTTTGATTCAGGGTCAAAGTTATAAACCTTCTATTCGGTTCTTAAAGTAGGTTTATATATTCAAATATGTTTAATATATTGTCGGCAACCCTGATTTATAGGACGAAAAATGCTTTGCCATATAACATTGACTTTTTTGGGTTCCGTTGCCAAATTCATCCTGTCCGTCTATCTGTCTGACTGTATGCCACAGACGTTTTACTCCGAGAGTGCACTGTACACAGTTGACATTAAAAGAGCAAGTGTTTTTTTTTATGAACCACTTTTAGACAAAAAATAAGTAAAATTATGAAGAAAATAGACAGAGGGGGACTCCATAACAATTCACTGAGAGTTCAAAAAATAAATGTCCACTTACCTAACCATAACCTTAACTTTGTGGAATGTCTATCGATAGCTCTTTAAAAATGATGTCGAGGTTGATGATTGAAGAACATGATATCATAAAAATGATATCGGTTGAAAATACTTTTTCTTTAAGTCAATGGTTGATGAGAGAGATATTGGCTCCTACAGCGGTGAATGCATTGATTGATTGATATTTGATTGTTGTTTCATTTTAAGTATAGTCAGAATTGTTCCCCCCTCCCCTTTATAGGGGATTTTAGATTTTGGTTTAGAAGTTATCTTCTAAACAAAAAATAAATAGGAGAAAATAAATTATTCAAAATAGATGTGGAAAACTTGAACTAAACTGATGTCTTGTTAGAGTGCCTCTTGTTATTCAGGCTTCTATTATTTCGAGTAGTTTCGAGTGAGCTCTTACGTGTTCCATTATTATATTTAATTGCAGTTTCACATGAAAGATGAAGAATTCCAGGGCAACTGTGGAATAGGTTGTGTTATATATTTTGAGTTCATGTTGAGCAATAATGATGTAAACATACTTTCATTTTGATGATTCATTTGAAACTAAATTGTTACTTCATTGTCTTACTACTATTATAAATTAAATGCGAAACTTTGTGAGGATTTATGGATGTTTGTTTCTATTTCAAGGAAGAACAGTTAAACGGATTTGTGTGAAATTTGGCAGGCGGATAATTTATAACCTGGATTAACATATGGGATATTTTTTATCCCGGTAGTACGATCCCGTGGGACAAGTACCGAACCCGGCGCAGACGAAAACGCGGGCATAAGCTCGTTGAAAATAAGTGAATTAAATGTGTGATAAGTACCTGCTCTAATGCTAGGTAAATTCATCCCATCCCATTTTTTATTAGGGTTCCGTTCCCTAAGGGTAAAAACGGGACCCAATTACTAATACTTCGCTGTCCGTCCGTCTGCCTGTCACCAGGCTGTATCTCATGAACCGTGAAAACTAGACAGTTGAAATTTTCACAGATGATGTATTTCTGTTGCCGCTTTAGCATCAAATACAAAAAACAGAATAAAATAAATATTTAAGGGGGGCTCACATACAACAAACGTGATTTTTTTACCGTTTTATCTTGTGTTGTGTAGATAATGGTACGGAACCCTTCGTGCGGGAGTCCAACTCGCATTTGGCCGGTTTTATTCTCAATTTTATTAAACGACACTAATAAAAACCTTATTTCTGTCTGTCCTTCCCAAATTCAAAACTCCAATTGAATAATAAACACACTCATTATATTCTACGGTAAACCGCTGACTGCAAAAGCCCAACGATTAAGATTACAGAAATTAGAAATAATTCTTTGAAAACGCACCGGATGAGATTATGAAAAAGAACTGGCCAAGTGGGGGTTGGATTCGCGCACCGAGGGTTCCGTATAAACTTGTAGGTATTTTTTAAACTATTTATTTACGGTTTTCAGATTTTTTCCCTTCAATGTAAGACATTGTTTCTTGCCAAATTTCATGATTCTAGGTCAACGGGAAGTATTCCGTAAAATTTGATTCCCTTGAGAGTGTCGAAATATACGTTTGCGGCATAAACGGCCGTATCTTTTATTAAGTTAACTTATAAGTTTGTTTTTTTCACAGCTTCAAAGGACTGTAAATTTGAGTACCTACATGGTTTTAATTTCATTTCAATACCTCCACCCGTTCCCGAGATAAAGGGTCTTGACTGACACATGGATAGACGGACAACTTAGTGATCCTATAAAGGTTCCGTTGTTTCCTTTTGAGGTACGGAACCCTAAAATACTGAAATAGCAGCAGTTTTGAAAGAGCCAAAAGCCAATTATTTCGATCGGCTTATATTTGTAAATCGTTCCTGCTATTTCTGAAATCTCTCGGGGTTTCTAACTAGGTACTTACCAAGGCTTTATTTATTGGTGAATATATTAAAAGGTTAATCATCAATCCCTATGGTACGAGAGTTTTTGCGGTAAAATGTTTTGCGGCCTATCTGCCTGGGTTTTTAGGTCAAATATTTTGAGCTGTTTTTCCTGTTTTATCTAAATGCGGTTTATAAAGAGTACTGGTATCTATATGTTGATATAAAGCCATTTGTTCATTAAACTTGTACTAGTTATCTATAAAATAAATAAATTAAATAAAATAAAAATAAAAACAGCCTTTATTTTACTCTGACGTTCCTAGTACATAAACAAGTAATACATTAGCTTAAAACTAATCAGCTACCAGGTCAGGCTGTCTTGCGACATAGGCCTCCTCTATTTCCCTCCAGCTATTTCTGTCCAGAGCAGTTCTTCGCCAGCACTTTGGCAGATCATCCTCCCACCTTTTCATCTGTCTTCCTCTACGTCTCTTTCCATTTCTTGGGTACCATTCTGTGACTTTTTTGGTCCATTTTTCCGTCTTGGCTCTCATCATATGACCTGTCCATTTCCATTTGAGTGTTCTGGTTTTTACTCTAACGTCTGCCACTTTAGTGATGTTCCTTATTTTCGTAGCCTTCCATTTGTCTTGTAGTCTTAGGTTCATCATGCTCCTCTCCATTCCTCTTTGACATACACACAGCTTGTGTTCGACTTTTCGTGATAATGGCCACGTCTGGCAGCCGTACGTAAGACATGGAAGAATGCAGGTGTTGTATAGCTTCCTTTTTTCTGAAACGGTTAGTTATCTATACAAATAAATAAAATAGAAGTTTCTATTTGTAATTAAAAAAAAATAAAAGCGGCAACAACAAGCAAATAATTTTTTTTTGTCGTTTTGTCGGTCTGTTTGTTCCAGCTAATCTCTGAAACGGCTGGACCGACTTTGACTGACTGAACCTAAGCTATTTTTATTTAAAAAAAAGGGAAAATGACGAATGGGGTATTAGGGTTCTGTACAAAATGCTGTGCTCCGATTCAAATGGGGTCGTAATATTGTTAAAATAATTTTATGCGAACGAAGGTTGCGGACAACAGCTAGTAGTAGTAAATCAATTGAATATAAGCATTGTTATAAAGGGTGTAAAAAACCTCCTAACGTAGCCGAAAGGCACTTGTTTTCCCCGTCATTGCGATAATTTTTTTGTTCTACACCGTACCTGGGAACCTTCTAGTTACGGAGATATTGAGGGTCAAAGTTCTAACTTTTTGACAAGTTTTTTTTTCAAAAACAAGTTTTGAATGTAAGATTTTTACTTTAAAATTAAACCCATCCACGACCCCCGTATTAATCAATCCATCCATCAGCACAATGTTTTGAGTACGTTACATTGAGTTCTACCACAAAACATGATTTTTCACCCCGAAAAACAAGTCGTTTCTCAGCAATAATTTTTGCGTAAAGTTACATAGTTTGATGTACAGAATACTTGGTTGACGGCTTCGTAATGAGGTTGTTTACACCCTATAGTATGTTATTTAAGTTACTATTTACCTTTTACTGAATTTTACTTTTTGTTAGCTTATTTGTTAAGTTTCCCATCTAAAACATCAAAGTTACGATACATAAAGAAGTCTTATGAAGGTCAACAGCAGCAAAAATATTTACTTGGCTAGTATTTATTTACCTTATGGAAAAAATTTGGTAACTTATTAAAATAATCTTGTAATAAGAAAGTATAAAATATTGCTGTTGCCGACGAGTAAACCTAAAATTTTGATTGGATCAACGTTAGAGGGATTTCTGAAAGCATTATAACGTTAAGGTCTAAAGTAAAACCAAGACTCTTATTGGGTCGCTAAGCCAATAGATTTGCTTGATTGTTTTTGATTTGCTGGTGCTTCTTGTAATTTAAGGAGTATGTACTTAATCAGAGAGGATTTGTTACTAAATCCTTTTTTAAAAAGTCTACTTTGTTTGTGTTATCACCTGGTCCTAAGAAAGTACGGAGTCTTTTCTTTCTGCATTTATAAATAAATTATTAAAAAGTTGGCCGAAAATCCTAAAAATCCTGTACATCTCAACAAGTTGTCTATTATAGCGCAGACCACACCGCCAGCGAGCGAGCAAACGAGCCGGGCGAGGCATCGTTTCACCTCTTTTCATATTTTTGTTCACACCGCGAACTACCGAAAGAGCTGAAACGAAGTTTGAAAAGAGGCTCGCCCGGCTCGTTTGTTAGTTTCTTCGGCTTCGTTCGCTAGCTAGCGGTGTGGCCTGCGCTTAAGTTTCACGGTATGAAACAACGAATTGATTCTATCGCCACACAATCTATTATAGGTACTGATACTAAAATGGAACTCGGTACAAAACTGGCGAGCACAAACATTGTGTGTTGTTAACAATGTTGTAGGAACTGCGTCGTTACCGATTCAACGTTGTTTTCACACCTGACGAGACGGGGACAGATTGACGGCGCAAATGTTTTCTAACTAGGTTTTTTTTGTTTAGTACCAATAAAATTTGTTTTGTTTTTTAAATTATCGTAGAATGCCATGGTTGGTGGGCGGTTTCTTTATTTTATTTATTAGGTCTACCAACAATTGTTTACACTAATTTACAAACAAAGATAAACATGCGTTTAAACTCTACACAGTGTAACAATTACTTAAAGGTAAACACCACATGGACAAAAAATAAAACAATGTTAGGTTATAACATCTTAAGTTATACATAGTGTACAAGAAAACTCAGTAAAATATACAACTATGAATCAATAACTTATATGCTAAGTATTAAAAGCATCATTTCTTTGAAAAGTTAAGTACACAGGCCAAAAACTTTTACAACAAATCTGATCCTAAACAGTTCAAAAATTTAATTTTGAATTGAGAGAATCATAGTGAAAATCAACCATATCACTACAATTATTTAAAACCCTACAGAACCAGGCACATGGAGAATTAGCTCCTAACACCGTTCTTCTCATTGGAGGACAAAGTGGAGTAATAGGTTTGCGTGGAATCCTCGACGGAGCGTGAAAGTTAATGAGTGCGAGCAGTGGCGGTGAGTCAATATTTCCCTTTAAGATTTTGCTAGCAAACATTGCGTCTTTCGTCGGGGGCCACGTGGTGGCTTCCGGCCACCGTAGGCGCGGGCCTGTGGACGGGGAGCTATGGGCTAGCTCGCCGTCCGTCCGTCTCATGACGACAGGCCGTGTCGACGGCGCGTTCGTGTTCCACGAGCGCCTCAAAGAGAGTCAGCAGTCAGCAAAAATGAAGGGGTCCGAGGGCCGATGCTTGCCGGGGCTGCGGGACTGTTTGCAAGAGTTACTGTGCCCCTGGGAACACAAAGGGCGATGAAGGAACATGGAAAAAAATAAAAAAAGCCTGGACAGACAATTCCACTATTTGAAGAGCTTTTGACGTGGTCCTGTGTCAGAAACACAGGGAAAGGTCTCGGTATGTAATAGATGGTCACCCATGCACGTACCAACCTCGACATTTGATCGACCCATGCAGCTCTGATTGCTTGGCTATGAGTCCCTAACTGATAGGAATTGTAATCCTTTTCAGTTACATATTATAGAGTCCCCGGTTCAGTTGACTGACTGCCATTTACATTAAATTTAGTTAACTAGACCGTGTCATAAGGGCAAAATAAGAACACAAAGATCAAAGTGAAAAACAAGAATTTTATCAAAAAATGGTAACGTTAACTGTTCCAATTATACTAAATGTACTTATAAAGTATTTGGCATAAATGTTTGTAAGTCGCGATGAAACTTGGAGTATTAGGGTCGTTGACCTTTCACCCACGCGTCAGAGAAAATTATAAAATTTTACTAAAACAACAGTATTTCGCGTCTCGAGAAATATCTTGAAAAAAAGTGAAATTCTACCGCTCAGGGACAAAGAATGAAGTGAGTGAAGTGACTACTAAAATTAGCTTCATATTACAAATAAAATGAAGCTAATTTTAGTAGTCACTTGTGTTAGTTATGCCGTAGCAAAGTACCTGAGGTTATTGAAAGTTATTATACCTACTACCAAAATGTGCCAAACAGAATTATGAAAACAGATGAACAGAGACATGCTTCTTTTCGAAGTTTGAGTATGTCATTGGAACTTTTTCATAATCATAAAGGCACCTACCTAGTTTCAACGCCTAGGAAATGATTAAAATTTATTGAAGTAATAAATCAAACATTCGAACACTTATTTTACATTTTAGACATTCAGTCTGGTCGGAGATGATTAATTAATTGCCTTCCTGAAATATCACAAATATTGTTTGCCATTCAAATATTTACGAGATTTAGACGGGACAAGACGAAAAAAACCGTAATCCAATACTTGTTACTACTTAGTAACAAATTGTTCTGTCTAGTGTCATACGCCCGCTTGTCAGGCTGGTAGCATGCGTGTGTCTAAACCCCAAAATGTTCGGAATCAAAATTTGAATTTGAAAATATTCTCAATGTTCGCTTTATAAAGGCCAACGCAGACTGGGACAGGATGGCAAGGGATCTTGCCGTCAGTCAGCGCACACTAGCCGCTTAGATACCGCGGACTTCTATGGCGCCACGGCGTGCCGCGGCACGAAAAAGCATACCTCGGCAGCTCCTGCTACACATTTCAGTGTTCAGTTGCGTTTGATCGAGTGTTGACTTGTACACAGTCGTCAGAGACGCGGGCGCAAATGGTGTGCATCCCCCCGCTACTAGTCTCCGCTTCACCCCGCGGTATGTCACAACGAGCGCGTCCTCAGCATGCTGTTGATGCCGTTGCCGACCGTAGTACGCCACGGCATCCTGCCGCGGGAACCCGTGGCGCGTCTTTCAATGCCGTGCAATGAAATCCCTAAAGTAGGTTATAATGTTGTTACTGCTCCGGGATACTTACCTTCTCTCTGCAAGCCTAGCGGGTTGCTAGATGTCACATGTCTTCAAAATACGTGGGTGACCAGATCGGTAAAGCTTAACGACCTTCTGCGAAGTTAGTTCCAAAGTATTTGTGATGACGAAGAACTTAAACTTTAAATGTTTATTTTTTGGCTTTCAAAATTGTCTGTAACGGTCTAATTGAAGTTCATGTTAACATAATCATAACTTTGTAAAGGGCATCAAATTGCTTAATGATATTTAAGATTTTCGACCTATCTCCAACTACTCCGTCATATCTAAGAATAAAGACGAAACAAACTCAAAGGTCACTCTTTTCATAGCAAACATAATCCAAACTATTGTGAAAGTTCCACAGTATAGGGCAACATCTGGAAAACCCTTTTGAGGAAAGAGCCATCTCAGCTCCAAGATGATCTATCCTAACAGACGGTACGTACTCATAAATCAGTTACCGCTTAGCTCAACAGCTCAAACCATTTAGGGAGCTCAACGACCCGACACGACGCTAACAATCAGCGACATATTTTTTGTAGGCCTTACTAGATGTAGGATAAACAAGTAGATATGATCGTAGAAATATTTCAGACATGAATGCTGATCAATTATAACGTTCCTAGGTATTGAGATTGCTCAGCTCGTCATGGTAATACTTTGACGGCACAGCTGACGCAGTGGCTGAGCGATTGACTGCTGCGAGTTCGATTCCCGCACGGAATAAATATTTGTATGGCATACAGATAGTTGTTTCGGGTCTGGCTGTTTGTGTATGTGATTTTAAATGTTTGTAAACGCACCCACTTTAGAGGAGAAATTACTGAAGTAGGGCAATGTTTAAAAAAAATGTGACTTTATACTAGATGTAGTTACAATTTTAAGTCTCCGTTAGTCCGTAAAATTAACCCTGCAGCCAGTAATATCATTCAGCTTGAAATCACGATTTCCTACTGACCTCGTAACTAACAAGTCTTAACAACTAAGCTAACAATAAAATATTAAAAATCATAACAACTGCAAAGCATTAACTCTCAACTTTATAAACCCGGTCCAAACTAAAACAAGAACAAATGAAAATCAGTACCAGTATTATGTACTGGCACCGATTTTCATTTATTAAAACCGAGAGAGTTCATAAAAGATTTAAAGTTGTGCGGTATTTACTGGTTCCGTATAATTCCGTATCTTGACTGCACAAGGCCCGGCCATTACTGCCATTAGTATTAATAACGCGCGTTCGCTCTCATTAAAGTGTGCGCTAACCCTCTCGGCGCTGCTGAGGTCTATTCAGTACCGGGTTTGAGTACAGTTATTGATATTGCTTTTTATAGACACTTTGAGCCGTTACGACTTTGACAGGAGAGGTAAGAAAATGCAGGGTTAGTTTGCTAGGTGTGTCTGAGTTAGAAATTTTATTTTTCTGTTTTCTAAGCTATAAAATAAATGAATAATGAAAAATATAAATAATGTAAGCCTAAATGTATAATCTAAACCTACTCAAGTAAGTAACCTGATGAAATTCTACGAAAAAGCAATATTACCTTCAAAAGAAAATGTGAAAGCGAGAAAATAAATACAATAGGTATTTTATACACCTTCCCTCACAGTAGAAAAACATGTAACAACTCTTTGGTAAGTCAAGCCACTTTCATCACAAGTACGCCAATTGAATTCGAAAGAGGCCGAAAAAAAACACTTCATTCGTGAAAACACGAACGCCTATTTACTTTGTCCCTTCATGGTTAATTCTATACATGCGCGCCTCTATAACCATGGGCGAAGGTGCACGAAATCACAATTAACATATAGATGTGACACTCGACCCCAGCCGGCCCCTTTTAGCGAAATTACTAAAGACACGCTTTTAACAAGGTCTTGTAAAACTTTGGTCCCTACGAAATAACACAGATTAAAATATATTGTGCGGAAAATGAAGTCCAGACGCAGTGCGTCAATAAAAATGGTCGGGTGTGTTTTTTCTGTGGCAACTTGGGGTAGGGTTGTCAAAATGGGAATAGAAAATGAGACGGTGTTTGTGCTTCGACAAAGGCATTCATTAGTGCGCCCTAGGGTGAGACTGTGACTTCGGGCCCTTTTATTTAGCCCGTTTTAATAAGTAGCCGCTCAGTTAATTGTGTGTTCAGCCTACGTAGTACAAAATGATGATACGCATATTAATTTTTAATTTTGCTCGACGTTATTGACAAAGGGTTGTGTGCACGCTATGAATTTAATTATTTTTTGCTTTATTAAAAATTCATATAATTTTAAAGAAGTGCGTTAATAATAAGCAGGGTTAAAACTGCTATTGTCTGAACTAGCAAGTACAATTAATTATAAATAAAATGAGGTGCTCACAAAAGTTCCTGAAACTGTTACTTATAAACTACAATTAAATATAATGTTGGTAACACCTACTTAGGTAACATTATATTTAATTTCTAAAGAAATGATGAACATCCAAGTGGATGTTCTTCATTTCTTCAGAAGTTCACACTACTTTTTAAATCCAAGTTATGTTATTACCACATTTAAACAATAGACGCTGAAGATTTTATTTAAAACTCCAGAATCCTATAGGTTAAACAAATAAATTGTGTATTAAATTTATCATTTATTTGAATAATAATAGTACTTGCCTAGTAAACTCCTTACTTACATGGGAATCTCATTTACACAACTGTTTTCCTCCTAAAACTTTTCCTTAACCCTAAAATGCAGGAGGTAAACAAGTACCTACAAGCCGTTGATACCGATACCACATCTCTGCGGGAACCTGGTACCCGGTATCTACTAATGGGAACATGGGCGATGCGACGTCGCATCGAAATTGCGGACCCATTTACAGGTTTTAAAGGTCGAACAAACTTTTTTTTTTAAACTGACCTCCGGGCTATTGGAAAATTTGCGGTGCAGTGTTTTATTACCTCTGCCGTGTTTATTTTAGCTGTTATTCCTTTTTTGGAATAACTGAAAAATCAAAGTCACGCGTCAGCAAAAATAAAACCAGCATACAATGCCGAATGTTTATAATTTCTGGCAAAATTGCTCATATACATAAAGTAGCACACCATATCATTGTATTATTTCATTTCATTATCATTTCATTAATTCAATATTAGTTATTTCGTTGCTAACGGCTTCATTGGTCTTGTGGTCGCAAGTGCGACTGCTGAGCGGTCCCGGGTTCGATTCCCAGATCGTTCAGTGTCATTGAGTTTTTCCAACAAAGATTTCTTAGTAGCAGCCACGGAATTTGGATTTGTGCCCGGTTGACAGCAATTTTAGGCTAGCTCCATATTACATGGGACTTATACATAACTGGAGAAATGTAGGTGTACCAATAGGTACAGTACACCTATGCCTAGCACTTCGGAGATTACAGGCGTGATGTTATGTTATATTTAGATAATAGTAATTATTAATTTTAAGAATATAAGCAATAAGACACTTCGTACGTCTTGTGTGATTTGAACTGAATCGCTACGCCGTAGCTGACGCTACATATTCACTGCTACGAGCTTTACATCAGCTACGTACCATTTACCAATCTGCTACAAAACCAGTCATTATTGGTATATGACAACTATACCATAATAATATAATTATCTAGCGTACTGACATTGTCAGCAATCGTCACTAATATCAATTATGTTCTAAAACTACAAATGGTTCGGATTGTTTGACAGTAATTAGTGACAAAGTACATAAATAGAGACCGATTGCTGTCGATTCTGTTGTGCACAAACTAAACTTAATTTAGGCTATTGCTATCTTTTACTAAAAGGCAGTGCGAGAAAAGGACGGCTATAGCTATGAACTAAGTTAAAGATGTCAAACTAGTTTATGCCTAGCGCTTCACCGTGTTTTTAGGCGACAAGTTTTTACGTGCACCCTTCATTTGTATGGAAATATTAGTTCCAATTAAATTTGACAGCTCTAAATTACGTCCGTCTCTTTCTTGTTTTATTAGAGAGAAAAAGATAGGAATAGCCTAAATTAAGTTTAGATTGTGCACAACAGAATCGACACCATTGTCTGCAATTAATTACTTATTACCACTAATTGTGTGGGAATCTAATTTGACATGAGTTATATTAATTTACGTTGCCATAAAATTATCAAATAACAAAATAGATGAAAATGATTTCAATTTGACCTACATTCAGTGGTGTATCTTAATTGTCTAATTTATTTATCTATAAATACAGTACGTTCTAAATGCGTGTATATTTTTATCTAACTATATAATTAAATTCTAAACAAATTTACTTTTGTTTGATGTTATATCAATTTAGATTATGACTGCGTTACAGTAATGGTGCTAATAGCTTTTGTTATTGACATATTTACAATGTGTAAAAGAAAAAAATATGTGCTGTTGCATTCATTGAATAGTATGGAGGTCGCAGAGGTATTTAAAGTAAAGTTATAACATTAAAAACTTGTTTTTTTTTTCATTTGTAAAAGTTCGAACTTTTACCAATTTCTTCGTAACTAGAAGGTATGGTCTAGAATGAAAAAAATATCGTAATGACGGGGGGAACAAGTGCCTTTCGGCCTCGTTGAAGGTAACATTATACACACATTAATGTATATAGGAAAAGTGAAAGATAACAAATAAAAGTGTAGATTTAATGACCATATCCATTTTGATGTACTACAAATGCATATGGCATGCAATAAGAGATTTGGAATAAAACGTAGACTTGTAGATTTATATCTTAAAATTCCTGTACCAAGATGAAACGACGAAAGGGGATCTCCAAGTCTTTGTACTTTCCTACTTGTATACCACTATCAGTAAACTTTAGTAATATACTCAAACGTATTATGGGTGGATTCCTGGAGGATTATGGCTGACATGTTTGAGTCAATCCGAGGGATCCGATTAGTGAAGATATTGCGGACCATTGTGAACCTTTTCTCATATACAAATGGAATTGTGCTCTCTCTAGATACTTTTGGGACGTAGTACTAAAAGAATTGTGTTACTGTTGTAATCGTTTTTGGATGTTATCATGTGTTATTAATAAATAGTTCTGGATTTATTTATAGTTCTTTAATCGTCATGTAATTGTTTTTGGGCTGAGTCACATATTATAACAATAATTGTTTTAGTCTACAGTAAAGTTTACTTATTCTTATACAATAACTTAAATATTAGGACATGAGTACCTAGTTGAAACTAAATGTGAAATCCCGCTTTTAGAGATACTAATGAATTTCAGTATGAGACTTAAATAATACAAGCCTAATGTCCTGTTAAGTATTTTGTGTGTACATAAAGAATAAATAACATTTACTACTATACTCAAAAACGTTATAAAAAGTCACCATTCATATTTCCCACTGTGGTGATTAATTTACAAATTCATTTTCCATTGATTTATTGTTGTCTATTTCCATTAAAACGTCAATTTAATCATCCCCATTTACCCTAAAACATCAATGTCAATATTTTCTGTTTCTGGCAACCCATTACTACAACCAGTAACATTCAACAACACACCAAAAATAAACTTTACAATTTCACCCATGCGCGCCGAACCTTGCGCTAATTTGACATCCGATCTCAAACCAAGATTGATGTTCGAAAAACATGTTCGAAAACAACAAACAATAAACAGGCCAAAACAGGTGTTTATAAAAACGGAACCACATCGATCACAGTTTTTGTAAGGGCGCGTCTACACGGAGTAAGACAAATGAAACTGTTGGGCTATCGGGCTCTTAAGCGGAGCTTGTTTTTTATTGTTTAACACTAGAAGAAATTGGTGTTAGTGTGGCACTAATCAGTTAACATTGATGTCTGTTTGTAATACAAGAGAGTAATATAATGAATAGAGGTCAAAAGATTATGTAACTCGTATTACAAGAACCGCGATGCCATGTCTGTAAAATTTTCTATGCAGACGGTTTCTTGTGTGAAAGTAACTTGCATACAAGCAATTTATTTCTCAGTTTATATACCTGGTGACTGGGACTGTAGCTATGTTGCAGACATATCGAAGAACACGCCGTATTACATAAAGACGCGCCGGATTGCAAAACGTCGCTGTTATGTTATGCGGCGACCTTTCGTTCAGCTGGATTACAATTTGGCTGAAATAAAGTACGCCGCATTGAATGAGCACTTCGCGTTCGTCAAAGCGGCGTAAACGTGCCGCCCAAATACAAAAGGGCGCACCGACGATACGAGCGAGCGAAGCGAGCTCGGTACTTAAGGCACCCGACGTTAGGTTTGGTTAGGTTACTTTAAACCCTGCAGACAGAAATAGGAGCCTCGCGAACGCGTATCGGGGCTACGTCAACTATGCCTTATTTTCGGAATTTTCAGTATTTTATTCGGTCGTTTCGTCTTGCTGACAATACGGCTAAACGTTGGACGCCGTTTTTTCGAACGTATAGCCACCACAATCCGACTGAACGTGAGGACGCCGCATTACATAACGGCGACTTTTTATGTAATACGGCCGGCGTGTTATACGAATTGGCTGCGACAGCTACATTTCATTGTCGTCTTAAAAGTGCCTAAAAGTGACTTATTTGAAATAAATGCTTTGATTTTGACCTGATTGCATCCTAAAAATGAGCCTTATGGGGTATGTGATCTGTTTTATTTTAACATTAGCTTCACCTGTAACTATGACTTGGCTTAACATGCCGTCGAGAAATTTCTCTCAGGCATGCTGATTTCCTCACGCTGTTTTCCTTCACCGAAGCAAGTGATAATTATACATATACGCACATGAATCTGAAAAATCAATGGTGCGTGTCTTGGAGTCGAACTCGAGACCTATGACTTGGCAGGCCGACGGTCACACCACTAGTATTTGTAAGCACAGACATATTTAACTGTTAAGTAGATATAAACTGAAAAAAATGTAGTTAGGTACCTATCTAGTAATAAATATATCTATAATAGCATGTTATATATTGACCAAATGTGTGTTACTAAATATTTGATGTATCTATCATAATTGATGCAATAAATGAATGAATTGAATTGAATTGTTAAATCACCACTATTTGTAAATAATCTATCACCACTTGGTTAGATGTGATAATGGTAGGTGGAGCAGAACCCTTACTGAATGGTTGCTAAGGGACTCCATAAGTAGCGTAGGCAGACCAACAGCCAGCTGGTTGAATGGCATACAGAAGATCGTGGGGAAGGCCTGGATGGACTCACACAGACCAAGGCAACATGGCGCTCGGGAAGTCCCATACTTGGCAATGAGTGCAACAATACTCACAATAAATGAATGAACGCGTCAATCCTGCAAGTATTAGTAGAGTTCCTACTTTGGGACAAAAACTACAAAAAACATAAAATCATCACGCCTGTAATCTCTGAAGGGTTGGGCAGGGGAGTATCTAATAAATAAACGTATATTTCACTAGTTATGTAATAGGGGGCGAGCCTGTTGCCATCACCGGGCACGAATCCAAACTCTTTGGCTGCTACTGAGAAATTCCAGATGGACAACCCAATAGCACTTTGCCCGACTAGAGAATCGAACCCAAGACCTCGTGGTCAGCAGTCTCGTTTCCGACCACTAAACTACAAAAACTCTCGATTATTGCCTGAAATATGTTGATTCTATTACTTAGATCCCGTAACAAACATAAGTATCAATGTTACTTCAATATCGATACTTTTCCCGGGACCCTATTTATAGTTCTATGAATCTAATAAATTGTTAGTATCGCGATCGAAATGATTTCCAAATAGATTATTATTTGAATACGTAATGGGTTTGCAGACTTAGTAGGATTACGGAACATTAATAACAAGACGTAATTGATTTTGGGACATAACCGTGGAGACGGGTTATTTTAGGAAACATTCGTTATAATTGTAACATAATATTAATTGAAATGTATGAAAATGTATTTATCGTCGACATGAAAATCAAAATCAAAAGTTATTTATTCAAATAAGGCTCATAATCAGCACTTATTGAACGTCAACGTTTACAAGACACGATCAACCAAAACACCCACCCTTTTTTTTTTTTTTTAGGATGGGAAATCATCAAATGATTTCTCCCGCTCTGGGCGGAGCAGGGGGGAGTGTCAGACTTTTACTGACTAAAACCCATCCATGTTCCTTCCTCGCCCTTTGTGTTCCGGGGCCACGGTATCTCTTTCGAATAGTCCCGCAGCCCCGGCAGGCTTCGGTCCTTGCGGACCCCTTCCCTATTGCTGACTCTCTGTGAGGCGCGCGTGGAACACGAACGCGCCAAAACACCCACCCTTAGATACTTTATATATAGTGTTTTAGCTGGGAAATAAAAGTGGCGGAACAAACTCCCCAGCAACACATCTGTCTGTTGGGTTAAAATGAAAGTGATTCTAAAGACAATAAATAATAGGCGAGATGACAAAAAAAAACGAATTAGTCCGTCAGTTAGATTATCAAAAAATATTTGACCCGCGTTTTTTCTTTTGTTACGTAAACCGAAATTGACGAAGATATGAGGCTTTTAAAATTCTCAATACGTCACGCCAAGGTATAACTTTTAGCTAGTTCTGATGTCACGAGCCCCCACTCCCGAGTTTTGATGCGTTTTATCTTTTGTCAATATTCATTGATTTACAAAAACAAAAAATACGAGTCCATTAATTTCCAATACTCTAACTGACGGACTAAATAGATAGCAATATTTTGATACTGTCGTCATGCCTATTACTTAATTTAATATTAAAATGCCGTTTATTTACTACGTTCCTTATAGTACCCTACTTCTGAAGAATGTCACAATAAATATTTCCCTTTAACAGTCAGATCAAATAACAGGCTCAATGCCCCAAGGGGTAGCTTTTAGAACCAAGTACTATGGAAATTACCTCCCGAACTCAAGGATATAAACACAAGTCTAATTGCCAATACAATGGCTTTGAGACCGTTTAATTTTCAACTGGAAATTGGTATTTAGAGCAACTGAAACGTTTAATTGAAAATAATTTGTTATCTTTTACTTACGAGTAAAGAAAGACAGAGGAAAATTATATATATATATTTTTAGAGTGTACACGATATTTACGACTGATCAGACGTAGGTAACCTTTATAAAGTTGGACTGAGAATGATCGGTAGTAAGAATAAATAAATATCGCTAGACATTACACACAGCGCCATCTAGTGCCACACTAAGCAACGAGGCTTGTGTCGAGGACACCAGATAGTTGATATACTACATAGATACTTTTTGTTTGTAAATACATATAAACATCCATGACTCGGAAACAAATGTCCCTGCTCATCACACAAACATTTGCTCCTACCGGGATTCGAACCCGGGACCCCAAGAACGTAAGGCAGCCCCACTACCGCTGCGCCATTCGGGTCGTCACAATAACAATAACAACAACATTATTATGAATAACATTATTTAATTTAAAAAACCTAGAAACACTTCGACGCGTTCATTCATTTATTGTGAGTATTGTTGCACTCATTGCCAAGTATGGGACTTCCCGAGCGCCATGTTGCCTTGGTCTGTGTGAGTCCATCCAGGCCTTCCCCACGATCTTCTGTATGCCATTCAACCAGCTGGCTGTTGGTCTGCCTACGCTACTTATGGAGTCCCTTAGCAACCATTCAGTAAGGGTTCTGCTCCACCTACCATTATCACATCTAACCAAGTGGTGATAGATTATTTACAAATAGTGGTGATTTAACAATTCAATTCAATTCATTCATTTATTGCATCAATTATGATAGATACATCAAATATTTAGTAACACACATTTGGTCAATATATAACATGCTATTATAGATATATTTATTACTAGATAGGTACCTAACTTCATTTTTTTCAGTTTATATCTACTTAACAGTTAAATATGTCTGTGCTTACAAATACTAGTGGTGTGACCGTCGGCCAGGAGTTCGACTCCAAGACACGCACCATTGATTTTTCAGATTCATGTGCGTATATGTATAATTATCACTTGCTTCGGTGAAGGAAAACCGCGTGAGGAAACCAGTATGCCTGTGAGACATTTCTCGACGGCATGTTAAGCCAAGTCAGAGGTCCATGGGCGGCATAAAAACTCTCATACCAATTAGGCAATAACCACACAATAAAAACAGAAAGACTGCCATATCGATACATTACACACACCACACCAGACCAAACCACACCACACCACACCAGACCACACCAGACCACACCAGACCACACCACACCACACCACACCACACCACACCACATCACACTACATCACACCACTCCACACCACACTACACTACACTTTAATATACTTTACTAGCTCATTATCAATAATAATATTAATTTAATTTTGTAAATCTAGTTTTTCCCTTTGTTTATTTACTGTGTTCTTCTACCAAAGGTTACAGTAATTTGTTAAGATTTAATACTAAAACACTGTTTTTGGGGCGGGCCTGGTAATCTGTGTGACTGGGTTTTCCTAGTGCAGATACCAGTCTCCCACAAAGGATTTATCTGATGTAGTATAATCATATTTTTAAGGCGCTTTTGTGTAAGAGAAGTGAAATTTTTATTATTATTATTATTTATAATCTACCGAAAAATAATGCGCCATATTGTAAGCAACAAATTCGATCTCTAATATTATAAACATCGAAATATTTTGATGATTTTCCTTGATAACGCTTATTTTCTATTCTAGTCACGTAATGCAAGTGGACCAGTTTAGGGTACCTAAATAATTTATTGTGATAATGTTATGTTTCGACTCCAGGGAACGATATCGTTATCAGCGGGTGAACGGTGTATTTAAATTCAACTGGCTTTTGTTTCAATTTAAGGTTTTGTCAAGGGAGTTCATTTGAATTTTGGGATAGTTTTAGTGAATGTTATAGGAGATTATTATTCATCACTATTATATCTGAAACACATATGGAAGGGGATTTTAGTGCCCGTGTTCACAATCACCAATTTAAAAATATATCCCCGTGTCTTTTTTAAATATCTCTTAATCATCAAATCATCTACCTAGCCTTTTCCCAACTATGTTGGTGTCTTCCAGTCTAACCAGATGCAGCTGAATACAAGTATTTTACATGGAGAGACTGCCTATCCGACCTACACAACCCCCCCCCCCCCTTTGTCCCCTTGGTAAGACTGATTGTCAGACTTTCGAGCCACTGACTACCTGTTACGATCCTGTCAAAGATCTACAATTGACAGCCGGGAACATCGGCTTAAGGTGAAAGCGTCGGGGTAGCGCATAAAGGTGCAGGAATGACTTTGACCTTGAAAAAGCCATTCTTGCACCTGTATGAGCTTGGAGGGTTGTATTGATGATTTTGATAATTATAATTCTGTAACTACATACGTCTTACAGTCGCGAGGAATATTTTAATCAACATACAACCTAGCACTGGCCTGCAAATTGGAAAAAACGTAAGAAAATTTGAATTTCGCGAGCTGGTTGGAGCATCCACCTTAACGTGTTTTCCGAGACACGGAGGAAACTCGGTATGTAATGGGTGGTCACCCATCCACGGACCAACCTAGGCAAACGCGGCTTAACCTGAAAATGGACCCGAGTGTCTGTTATTATTGAGCCACGAGCTCATCCTAAGCAGCAAATAGGGTCTCGAGGTGGCACTGCACAAGTCCGAGGCCATGTGCTTCCATGGGCCTCGGAACGCGCCACCTCCGGGATCCGCAGTGATGGCAGGAGGGGTTTCCATAGGCGTCGAGTCGACGCTGAAGTACCTGGGACTTGTCCTCGACAGCCGGTGGAACTTCGTTGAGCATTTCCGACGTTTGGCCCCCAAACTGGAACGGATAGGGGCTGCCTTCAGGCGGCTCCTGCCCAACCTGGGGGGGCCGAACGCCTCCTGCTGGAGGCTCTACGCGGGAGTCGTGCGGTCCATGGCCCTTTACGGGGCCCCGGTGTAGGCGCGTTCATTGAGGCGGCGTGCCGCCCACCATTTGTGAACGCGCCCCAGAAGGTGGAAGCCGTAAGGCTGGTCCGGGGGTACCGCACAATCTCCCGCGAGGCGGTGAACCTCCTTGCCGGATTGCCACCATGGGATCTGGAGGCGATAGACCTCACGCGCCTACATGAGTGGCGCGCGGAGGCGCTACGCCGGCGGGAAACTCCGCTGCCGCGGCAAATTGTCGCTCAGCGGACGGACTTCCGGCGTGATCTCATGGCGACATGGAGAGAGCGACTGTCGCAACCCCGTGCAGGGCACGCCACAATAGTGGCGGTAAGTCCCCTCTTTGAGGAGTGGCTGGAGAGACGCCACGGCGTCCTCACCTTCCGCCTGACGCAGGTTCTTACCGGACACGGATGTTTCGGTAAGTTCGGTGCAGGCACCGAATCGGGCGGGAGGAGACGCCCGGGTGTTTCCATTGTGAGGATCGACCGGAGGACACGGTTTAGCACACGGTGGAGGTGTGCCCTGCTTGGGTGGAGCACCGCCGTGTCCTCGAGGTGGCGATCGGCGGCGGCGACCTCTCGCTTCCGGCCCTGGTTCGTGCCATGGTCCGGAGCGAGACGGAATGGGACGCCGTCACCTCCTTCTGCGAAGCAGTCATGCTAGCGAAGGAGGTGGCGGAACGTGAGAGGGAGATATCCTCACGTCCCGGCCGCCGCGGGAGACGCCTCGGGTGTCGGGGGCCACGTGGTGGCTTCCGGCCACCGTAGGCGCGGGCCTGTGGACGGGGAGCTATGGGCTAGCTCGCCGTCCGTCCGTCTCATGACGACAGGCCGTGTCGACGGCGCGTTCGTGTTCCACGCGCGCCTCAAAGAGAGTCAGCAATAAGGAAGGGGTCCGCAAGGGCCGAAGCCTGCCGGGGCTGCGGGACTATTCGAAAGAGATACCGTGGCCCCGAAACACAAAGGGCGATGAAGGAACATGGATGGGTTTTAGTCAGTAAAAGTCTGACACTCCCTCCTGCTCCGCCCAGAGCGGGAGAAGTCATTTGATGAATTCCCATCCTAAAAAAAAAAAAAAAAAGCGGCACTAAATGAATACCTAAGTAAATATTATTGTACTGTTAGGATTTCTTATATCTGCGCTGAGCCGCGCGTTGAATTAAAAATCAAAACAGCGCACTTTTAAGAAGTTCTAGTAGAAACGGGAATCGGTGATGAAAATAGGTTTGTGTGTTATGTTATTGGTATGTCGAGGTTATTTTTGTTACAAAAATTGTTTTTCGCCCTACTTAGACTCTAGAAAAGAGGTCTATAAAAATAATTCATAAACAGGAAACAACGTTGTTAACTGCCAATTACCTTCATAAACTTCAACCATTTACTTATAATTAAAACCGATCTTGTTAAATAAGAGTCAACAAAACAAATTAATTATAAGCAAAAATGTCTTTATAAATTCTGAATAAAGAAGCCTCAGGTGTTAAGGTAAAATTATTAGGCTGAAAAGCTTACTCAGGCCAGACTTAAGCCGGCAGATCTTTTGTGTAAACCGGTGTCGCGGCCCACGAATTGATTAGCACATCCGTTAATTAATCTTCTTCATGAAACTACCTTTATTTTACTAAACCGAGGATTTATGTTCTAAGAATTTAGTCATGAGATCAATAGATTGGTAATTTGGGATCGGGAATTCTGTTTGAGAGCTTCTAGTATTTATTTTCGATCTAATAGTGTAATATTCGTAAACAAACAATATAACTAATTAATATAAAAGCTAGCGACACGCCCGCAGTCAATGTTCTACATCTGACTGCAAATATGAACAATCTTCACATCATATTTTATGGAAGTGCAGTCTTTGGTGGAATTAACTCAATATAATGTTGGACATCCGGAGTTATTTACTATAAATACGGACCTTGTAGAAACTAGAACACCCGTGCGTTCAAGCGTTTTTGCCATACTTATTATTGGAATCGATAGGTAGGTGGCACGTGATTTTTGCATGTTAAGAAGACAACACTGTTAAATACCCAATTGTTTTTAATGTTTCAGTCTTCAACGATCAAAAGCATTTTCTGTAGAAAAGAAAAAGAAAAATGTTTATTTGACTGATGAATAATATAAAAACCGGCCAAGTGTGTGTCGGGCCACGCGCAGTGTAGCAAAACCTCGGACAGACAGACAGACGAACATGACGAAACTATAAGGGTTCCTTGTCAGGACTACGGAACCCAAAAAAATAAGAAAAACTGCAGACATCAATTAAAAGTCTATATAAACTACAGATTTCTATAACTCTTTTCGTATACACCAAGGACCTTTTATCGTAAGTCTTGTACGCGAAAAGTACCCATTCTCCAGCTCAAGTATACGACACGAGAGTCTTAGCAGTAGAGGTACCGCGACAAAGTCCTACATAAGACCGTCCAGCCAGTTTCTTCAACACGTAAATCCCAATTCAATTTAAACTAACTATCACATTGTGGGTTCATAAATCTTTGCAATCTTTTCTCTAGCGAAGTTTCCGCCACCAAAGGTTGCAGTCAGAAGTTTTATTAAGTTGTCTAAAGGTGAGCAAACACCAGGAGTCGCAAACAATGAGACAGCTGGAGTTTGAGCATTACATTAGATGTTGCCCTCACCTCGAGCACGATAGTGCGCAGACTTATTATGTGACAATTTTGAATATTGGAGTGCATATTCTTCTTCTTGCCAAAACTTTGCCACAGAAGTGCATAGAGAGTATAAGGCAATAGTGCACACATCTTTATTACACGACACAAAATCAATCGAGTCTCGCTTTGCGAAATCCAACGAATCCATGTTACATCATACGAATTAACGTTCGCAGTTTTTTATGGACATAGTAATGAGCTATGCTTAACATCGAGCTTCGAGGTTTCAAAAGCAGACGCTTCAATCCCTTACCTTCCTTTGCCTTTGTTGAACTAGGGCTTTTTCTTAGTTGAAATAAACTTGTGAAAAATTTGGAACTTTGACCTCCAATATCTCCGTAACTAGAAGGTTCCCAAGTATGTTCTAGAACTAAAAAAATGATTGCAATGACGGGGAGAACAAGTACCTTTTGGCTCCGTTAAGGGAAATAACACCCATTTTTATAATGCTCACCAAATGTTACATTACACACAGGTGCTCTCAGTGAGCATTAACCTTTAGATAGTGAGAAAACAGGTGGAACGATGGTCTAACTAGTTCGTGTGAAGTTCACAGCGCGTCGATTGGAGTGACGCCCCGGGTGAATGCTGTTTTATTCATTCGTCTGCATTTGAAATTCCTTTCGTTGGTTGAAGCTATTGTTTAGTATTGTCTTCGATTGAAGGAGTGCTTGTCAAAAGGAGTGCTGTAGAAGGATTTAACGCCGAATGTAAATACTTTGTCGTCTTGCTCGCTTGAATTGCAAACTGCATAATTATGTAAATTCAAGAACAATTTCAATCGAATTATTGTAGAGGTATTGACGAGATCTTCGTATGAGTAAGCATCATCATCTTTATCATTGACCGCTTCTTTTGAATTATTGTATTAGTGTCATGTTGCACGGGTATTTGGCTGCATTTTATCAATTAAAATCACCGTCATATGAGCCCGGAATCGCACACTGCTGAATAAAGGCCTCCCCTTTCTTCATAAATTATAGTTGGTCAACATTCCAATTACTAGACAACTACAATTTACACGTACGAGTATAATATCCTAGTTGGAATAACGCCAATCTCATTTCACCCCACTAATTTGCACATTACTAATCAGTAGGACATTTTATACACGTGTGCCACGGCTATGTTCAACACAGGTTCAACATAATGTCACGTAGTTGTTGTAATGTGAAGCAAAAACGCCAACACGCTAAATGGCTGAATGGCTAAACGGCTGTGACCAGACGCTAATGGTTATAGCCGTGATAGCTAAATGTGGCTTTGTTTTCTAGGCTATGGTGGTAAATTTTGAAACTAGAACTGAACTGTAGAACTGTCGTATTGTATGGATAGTTGAGATTTCGGAGAAAACAAATGAAAGACCACGAGTCACACAGGAATAATTACGCAAAGGGAACAAGTGGCAAATATGCGAATCGCATGACGCATGGCTCGTCGTAAGTTGCACCGCCCGAGGCTCTCGATCTATCTAATTATAGAAACAATTTGAAGCTTGTCGTACGTTTTCTATTCTTACTTATTAAGTTCTGTCTGCCTCCGATATGACTTCAGTACTTTTAGCGTCTGTCTTTAGCTCCCAAGTTGTTGTTGTTATAATAGTAGTATACTTTTTATTGTCCCTTTTAGGGCTACCGCACACTATAGACAAGACTGTCTTAAGACAGACTATTTGCCTACTAGTGCGAGCGAGACAGACTATTTATATCTCGCTCGCACTAGTAGGGTAATTGTCTGTGTTAGGGCTACCGCACACTATAGACAAGACTGTCTTAAGACAGTCTTGTCTATAGTGTGTGCTAGCCCTTAGTTACATGACGTTTAATATATCAGCTGGCAACCACCATTTTTATTATTATTGCTTCTTCTGGCTTGCAGCCTACAGAAGAGTGCAAAAAATAACGAAGCGTTCTTTCATATTATTTCGAGAAATCCTAAAACAAAACAGACTTTACTAAAAAATCCGAATTTATCTCAGTAATAAAATGCATATCCAACAACAAAGGAATGCTAATGCCAGTCAGGACATTTTTTATTTAAATTTCGTCCAACTTTATAGCCCATATAAGGGCGATACGGCCGTAATTCAAGGACACTTGTCCCATATCGGACCACACGTAATCCCACTAGGGAGGATTTTACGCGGACCAGGATTGGGAGTTCAGCCGTCCAGTTAACTGATGTACCTAATGTGTTCAGAATTGTTTTGATCCCCTGTGGTAAGAGTACGTCGGTTCCTACTCTATGTTTGTGTGTTTCAATTAGGGTAATTTGATTTGTAATATGATTTACAAAAGTATAAGGTGTACCTTTTTTCACCCGTATGTCCTGTGGTATAAGGTTGAAAAGTGGTTGACCGTCAATGAGCGCGGTAGTACCTAAATGGTGAAACTCGTTGTCAAAAGTTTAGAGCCCCAAAATTAATGTCGACGTGTTGGCGAATTTCAGTAAAGTTATCGGTTCAAATTAGACACAATTTAGTTCAACACAATTTTATTGTTTCATTACAATTTCAGCCTTGCTTTTATAAATAGTTTTATACATTATTTACATCACAAACCTCTTTCTTTTCGAGTACAAATTCCGTAAAAAGTTTTTTTCAAATTTTGTTCAATATTTAAAATTATCGTTACAATTTTGTGTAGAATATGAGAAAATAATTTTCATTTATGATAATAATGATAACATGGGTTTACGATAAATACAGATGTGGATCCAATGAGGAAATTAAATGATGTGGATCCTAAATCAATTGCTTACAATAACGATCATAACATTCTTAAGTGATTGTCCGTCGAACTACAATCACTTTTCTCGTACTGTCATTGTCTTGAAAGGCCCAAACTATTAGCTAATTGCGAACATCGAGCAACTACTTCATCTTGTAGAAGGCTGAACGACATAGCTATTAATATGAGACCAAAAACGAGGTAAGCACAACACGCGATCATTTGAACATACTCGCTTTTGCTGTGTTCTGTGCTTTGCTTTGTTGTGAGGAAGCTGGTGGGGACGAAGTCGCCGAAGCCAATAGTGGCTAATGCTATGAAGCAGAAGTACGCGGCATCAAGGAAGCTCCAGTTTTCCCAGGCGGAGAAGATGGCGGCGCCGACGCAGATGTACGCGAGGAGGAGGAACAACACGATGCCGACGGGGATGTGGCAGTGCTCGATCCCGTGGTGCATATGATGCTGCACGCTAGTGGACGCGCTGCTGCTGGGCACGGTACAACTCTTCATCTTATGGTTCTCCTCGTTCCAAATCAAAGGCACTCGTGACGGGGTGTCGTGTGGACATATTCTGTAAACAAAATCAAACGTTGAAAACGACGTTAACTTTTTATGAAAACTGAACTCGCTGCGGAAACTAGTTTCATATGCTTTTAATGAAAACATTTGATCAGTCTTATTTGTAAATGTGAAAAAATATGCGCTCTTTTTAAGCTAAATTGAAATAACTCTGCGTTTAAAAAAAACAACCATTTCGGCTTTAAGATTTTGTCATTTGATAGTTTCAACTTAGTTGGCCTGTACACCCGAAACCAAATACAGTAGCCCGTAACCAAATAGATAGAATTGAAAAATAATGCATTTTTACTAAAAGTGGCTGTATGATGATTGCACATTATTGCATTCGATAATTCCAGTAATATCAGTTAAGTAAGAAGAAGAATATATCTCGAACTGATATGTTCGCCTCGGCCATCACCAAAACTTTAGCACTGGCTACGTGGTTTAACCCAAAAGAATACGATTTACTAAGAGTTCTATGTGGAATAAACTACTATAGCGTCATTAACAAAAACAGACAAAATAACCACTCACGACTCATCAGGATCTTCCGAATCGTCCAGATCATCCTGGCTCCTGTTCATCTGCAGTTCTCCGCACTCCTCGGCGATCAGCTGTTCTATGACGGCTCCTCTGGGCCTCTGCATGGTGGACCGGCCCCTGCCCCGTCCTGGGCCGTGTACTGTGGCCAGGCACTTGGTACTGCCCATGGACTTCTTGCGGTCAAGGGTTTGGGTTTGGAGTGATGATGATGTGTGTGGCTCTGAAGGGCAGAATTAATTGAGAAGAGAGAATTAATGCATGTCTATCATTACTCATCGATATTAATTGCAAATACAGTCTCTTGTTGTTATGTTTATATTTTTGATTTTGAAGTCTTTGAACAAGAAGAGTTTTGGGTTGATAATGTCCCACACATCGTGTTAAAGATCATATATTAATAAAGTTACAGATTCTTCAGTATAAAATTTGGAGAAGCGTCCGCAGTTTTTCCGAACCGTCAAGACTGAACTTTAAATAATGCATAACCACATAAGTTCGTTCTCGCATCTTTTTTTTAATTCCAAAAAGAATCTTTTGCAAAGTCTCGATACAAGTCGTTGTCTACTGCAAACTCACCATCAGCCAAGGCACTGCGCTTCACTCGACCCAGAGTGGCTGCTCTAGCAGGGCTGGCCGGGGCTCTCTCAAAGACCTGAGAGTACTGCCCCCTGTCTCCCGCCCTCGCCTTCACAGTACCAGGAGACCTGTGACTCCTCGGCGGGAACGACGTGTACTGATTGTGTTCTGCTGGCTGTGGGAGTAGGCGCTGCTGTTCGTGGAGTTGGAGGTAGTTCTCTGGCTGTAGGAAAGAAAGAAAGTGTTTACAGATTTTTTGTGGTCGTTAGGCCGCTTGTCAGTGGTGACAAAACCATTGTAAGCTGATCTTTTATTGTATCGAAACTCCGTTGGGCCAACTAAAGTTTGAAGTGATACCACCAATGGCGGTCTACTGTACAATGGCCTGGTTCTTGAGCTCAAGGATAAAATCTGGGAAAATGAATGCTTAGCAGATAGGCCAGCCATTAAACCAACTTGTCAAAGTTCGACAGTCATTCTTTGTCAAAATAATGGCTTTAGTACAAAAAGCTCTATATAGTATGACAGTCTGCTAAACAATTTGTTTCCCCGAATGCATTCATAACTTTTAATGAAATTTTCAAAAAGACAAAACAATTTTCTTGGAAGCCGAAAAGACAGCGCCACACCGGAAAGTCTTGCTTTATAAATAAGACTAGAATAAAGTTTTAAACCTCCTTTCTTCAAGACGCTTACCCAGTTAAAAGTTATTATTTCAGCTGCAGTTCTTTTCATTCTTTGAACTGAGACGTATTTCAAAGTCCAATCTAAATGACTCCTTTTCTATTGTGACTTTAACCTTATATACTGTCTCATTGTCTAGTTTCTTAATTACCTGTTTTAAGTCTGTGGTTGGCACACACTCGTGTGTTTGTAATCTAGTCTCTACCTTGCAATTACGGACGACCGTAGCCGTTGTGATTAAGCCAAGTACCGCACATTGTTCATCAGGAAGGTCTGCCTGGGACATTAATAGGCTGCTAGTTTGCTACCTAATTTTAAAGCTGACGCACAGTAGCTCGCGATGAACGACCCAAATTTTAGAATCTACTTCATGAAAATCTTAAATTCAGTACATCAGTCAGAGCAACGCGGCTTTAACCGCTGGGTCTAGAAGCGTTTTTTTTTGCAAGAGTTCCGTAACAAAAATGATCACTACACACTAGGAAGATCTCATGCCGAATTGTACAAATTGCCGGAAAAATTGGAACACAAAACCAGAGGAATTCGAATGATGTTATCAGAGTTGGCGATGACGATGCGGGCGAAGTGGTCAATGTGAGTCCATCTTTATAAACTGCTACCTGGTTTTAAAGAGGTGTCTCGTTTCACTGACGTTTTTCTTTTGTTTTAAAATTCTCTGTGAGAATATTGTATAGTTTAAATAACAGAACATTTTCAGTAGTAATAAAGTTTTCTGTCAGAACAATACAATTTTGATGTTACGTTATTCATATTGCGTATTTTATTTCACTTGTTTGGGGATATTGTTGGATATTATATTTCAGGTTTTCCAGTTTGATGCCCAAAAATATGTGTTCATTTAGAGCTTTTGTCTACTTTTTATCGGAAAAAGTGGTGTATATTTGTGTCTATTACAAAAAAGTATTTGTCGTATTGATCAGACGCACATTTTCATTTGTCGCTGCTAAAACCTTCATGTTACTCTCAATTAAATCAAAAAAGATCTTTGATAACTTTAGAGAACTATTAGGTTTCTAAAAAAAAAAACACGGTCGGACCTTTGTTGAAATGCCCGACTTGTCACTGTTCCTAGTCGTCATCAAAAAACAAAAGATCACGATTCACAACTGTTTCAATAACAATTTTTGTTTTTGTGTAGTTGTCCAAGTTTCTGTCACATTTTGTTTTTGTACTCTTTAAGAACTCACCTCTCCATCCTTCCTCCATGTGTTAGGCACTTTCCTCTTGGTAGCCCTCAGCCACGCCAACCGCGCCAGTCTTGCTAGGGATGCCCCCAGTCCTGCTAAACACGCCAAGGTCAGTGGCACTCCTGCTGCAGCGTAAGCCACTGTGGCTGCCCGGCCGGCGGCTGTTCTTGGTGAGACGTTGCCATATCCTGAGGGCGTGGAATGTTATGTTATCATTATACGTTGAATTAATTATGGCTTGGAAGGGGGTGACTACGGAGATGACGATTAATAAAGAAACATGGACGAAGAAGGAAATCAAGGCACAATACTAAGGTCTAGTAAGGTATGATTATGTTGAAAGTCACCGATTGACTACCTCGTTGGTCTATAGGCTCGCCCCATATTACATGGGACTCAAACATAACTGGCGAAATGTGGGTGCACTATTAGGTACGTCTCTGCTACACCCTTCAGAGATTATAGGCGTGATGTAATGTGTTATGTCAGCGATTGATTATACTTAAAGCAGAATAAACCGTCCCGTAAGTGAACTGTAATGTTACAATATGCAACAGGGCACTACAGCAGGCTTAGCCAAGTTGACAATCTACAATCGTTAACGCTAGTAGAATGACATCATCTCAACGTTAAATCACGTGATCAACACAAACGAATAGAAAATTCGTAGACAACTTTACATCGTTCAAAATTATAGAATAGAATGTTTTCGTTTCTACAATGTTGATCGCTATACTCTTTGGTAGGAACGCTCACCATACACTAGTGTAGGTTTTTTCTACAGACATTAGAGAACGAGCGATCGACTCAGTCGTGTCAACTTGGCTACCAATTTAGCGCTTTCTATAATCGCTTAGAAAGAGAATAGATATGAAACGTTTGTAACTTGGCTAGGCCTGCAGAGCTTCCATGCGTGATCATGGGGCGGCGCGCAGCGTACCTAACTGACTGGCTTAATGTGTGGTTCATCCCACCACCTAAAAGCCATTAAATGCCATTTCATTGTTAGTCAATTCACGAAAGAGTTAATTTAGATAATATACGTCGAATCACGAGAAAATCTGTATTTTCTTAACCGTAATGAGGTTGTTTTATAGACGAGATATTTTTGAAAATCGGTTGTTTACAGTTTTAATAGGTTTGACTTGAGGCACAAAATATGTTCCACCACATAATCCTGTCGTTTGTGAACCAAAACAAACAGATAAATCGACCTCCAAGCTGCCACTGGTGAACGCCGTGGAAGTGCTGATATTTTAGAAGAAAATAAAATACTGGACTGACTTTGTGCTGGTGACAATGTGACAGGAAGGGTGAAGAGAAAGAACCTTAGACAATTACTTACCTATCGTAGTAATAAGCGTGATACAATAAATCAGGGCTCCAGAGAAGGTCCACTTGGAGTCCATGGCCAGTTCCGGCGGCTGTGTCTCAGGGGACTGCCTCGCGGCCGCCACTATAGACGACTCGAACTTGCGGAGCTGCTCGTGTACCAGTCGTGTCCAGTTGCGTTCGTACAGGACGTTCAGGCGTTCTGCAACAAACGAAAAGATAGTATCAGTATATTATTGTCCAGTTAGGTATCATTTTGATACGGCTTGGCGCAAAAGGGTTTTTAATTTTTCAAAAATAAAACCAGCATATTTGATTTGCATCTTTGCTACAGTGGCAATTCAGCTTTCTTTCTACCGGCCTTTAAATTGAAAGTTATTTTGTCTTAACTGAAATAGTATTTAATAAAACTTTTTGAAGCATACGTCAATAAAATATTCAGCATTGAAAAGAAAGAAAATTGTGTTTATTGGCATAATAAAGACAGAAACACCTTAAAATTAACCAAAATAAATAAACAAAACTAGTAATGCCAAATGGGTCTCAGCTCAGCATAATCCACCTGATGCAAATTTTCAGCTGCAGCCCACGAGTGCCATACGCTCGAAAACTTATAAACATGTTTTAAAGTTTAAAATATTTTGTACAAAAACCAACTAAAATAAAATTAAACGTTGGCGATTCGTTATAGCTCTTAACATTTTGTTTATTTTACCTAACAAACAATCATCAAACGTCTAATTAATAATCTAGAAGAAACCCGTCTCAAGCATTTACAATTATTACTAAGATTAACTGTTAACCCGTCGCTGGGATTGGCCATCAAGCACCAAGTGTTAACGATAAGATCTCCTCTCAATAGACTAGGGATGTTCATTACTTGCAATTGTATCGATATTTCGCACGATCCGGATCGCAACTTAGCGATACAGTACTATATATACGAATAATAATAATAAATATTTATTTCAGACTAGGTCCATAAATTTGTTAGTAACAATGTTCTTAACCTAGTGTTATTAAGTATAAATCTATATCTAAAAGTTAGTAACAATATTCTTAGCCTAGTGTTAGTAAAGGTACAAAGTAGTCAGGCGCTTGCTCTCGCGTGAAGGCCTATCCAATGCGCCATCAGTACCGAGTCCCAGCGGCCGGCACACGCGGCCAGCATGGCGCGAATAACTTCGATTCAATTTTCCAAGTATGGAATCGTCCTTTGGTGTGTACGATATTTGCATTTGTATAGATACTTCGTATCCGTACTTTTAAGAGTCAAGGCGGTTTCTTATTGTCTTCCATTGGGTTTATTTTCATCCTTTTTATCATGCTGTTTGGCACAATTGTGGAATGATACGATCTTTGCATTGCTATCGACACCTTAACTTTTTATTGATCCAAGCATATTTCATCGATACTGTAAAGTATCGGATCGGATCGTACATCACTAGAACAGACTATTATAATTTCGATGGGCGAGGACTCAAATTAACGAGCCCCGCAATCAAGCTTTGTTTAGTTTAATCAAAAGTGAAAAGTACCATTTAACTTTTAAGGGGTATACTTTGTTGGTAACGATGTCGGATTCTCCATAGATACTTTTTGGAACTTTGATTATCCGATTTTGATTTGCCAGTTTTAGGTGTTGTGTGAAGTTGATGAGATAAGTCTGTTACGGCCTGTTGTAAGATTATCATTCATTCATCTAATTGAAATCCACGTATCTTTAAAATTATCCCAAGATTACTGTTTAATCATGTTTTATATTGTATGAATGAACCCTCATTTTGTTAATGACATTTATTATTTGTAACGTTAGCGAACGGTCAGTGGTCCACATTGGCCTTGGATCGAACAATTTGGAAGTCATGGCCTTTGCCCAGCAGTGGGATGACACTGGCTAACAGAAACAGTAATAGCGAACGGTCAAAAAACGGAAAAAATCTGAGAAACTGAAATAATTTACTAAAAGCTGGACAAAGCTTTGATCTCAAATTCTTAGTAATTGGTCGAGTTATTTACGAATTTCCATTATATTTTGGGTCAACCTTTATTTACCTGGGATTTTAGACATGACTGACATAGATACAGAACTATACCCTCCTGAATAAGGAACAGGCGTGGTTACACTCGCCTTTAGGTTTTATGAGTTGAGAATTTCTACGGATAGGTAGGACCTATAAAGGGTGTAAAACACCTCTTAACGAAGCCGAAAGGCACTTGTTTTCCCCGTCATTGCGATCATTTTTTTGTTCTAAACCATACCTGGGAACCTTCTAGTTACGGAGATATTGGGGGTCAAAGTTCCAACTTTTTGAATTTTTTTTTTTAAATACAAGTTTTTAATGTAAGATTTTTAACCCCGTACTATTCAATCCATCGATCAGCACAATGTTTTGAGTGCGTTACATTGAGTTCTGGTTCTGGTTCATTGTGTTCTGGTTTGGTCTGGTTTGGTTGGTGGTTGGTTCTGTTGTGTGTTTGTTGGTGTGTTTTTGTCTTGGTTTGTACTTCTAAGAAACTATCTCAGTTCTCTTCTAGAAATTAGCCAATTTTTTTTTGAAGCGGAAGATTGAGAAAACTGTAGACAGACCAACAAAGGCACTTTCAAAGTTTTATAAAACGCTTCAAGGTATAGTTTTCAACGGCTATGCATATGGTTTAAAAGACAACGACACGTAAACTGTTACCATGTGCTTAGTACATAATTCTAGGCCCCTCAGCGTAGGCCATCTACTTAAATAGGTACAGGTTTTTCTATAGTTTAAATGTTATGTATTTTTGTCACGCCCGAAGGGATACCCGAAGGGATAGGCAGAGACGTGTACCTAATAGTAGGTAAACCCACATTTTGCCAGTTATGATTAAGTCTCTTGTAATAGGGGGCGAGCCTATTGCCGACAACCGGGCACAAATCCAGACTCCGTGGCTGCTACTGAGAGATTCTTTAGGGAAAAACCCAATAACACTTTTCCCGACCCGGAAATCGAACCCAAGACCTCATGCTGAACAGTCGCGCTTGTGACTTGTAGACCGACGAGGCAGTGTATAGTTTAAATATTGAAGCAAAATATTGTAACTACAGAAACATCTGTCATTTTTTTTCTGCAGTTTAAATATTCATCATCTGCCTAGCTTTTTTCCCAACTATGTTGGGGTCGGCTTCCAGTCTAACCCGATGCAGCTGAATACCAGTATTTTACTTGAAGCGACTGCCTATCTGACCTCCACAACCCAGTTAGTACTGGGGAATTCGATACCTCTTGGTATGACTGGTTGTCAGAGTTTTTGGGCCACTGACTACCTGTAACGACTGTCAAAGAAGTACAAATGACAGCCGGGACCAACGGCTTAACGTGCTTTCCGAGGCAGTTTAAATATTAAAACAAAATATTGAAACTACAGAAAAAAAACTGTCCTTATTTAAATAACCAGCCTTGGTTCACAATAAATTGGATCAGTTATGTCTACAAGAATAATATCAAACAATTTGTCCCGGAACTTCCAATTAACTGGACTGTCTCAATTGTTTCAATTAATGTAGGTAAATCAGATTTATCTCCAGATGGTAATATTATCTGTAATATTTAACAGATCCCGATAAAATTGCCTGACATTTACAAAGATGACGGAGTCCTGCTAAAACACCTGGTTTGATTTTGATATAGAATAATATTTAAGACTTCTTTCTTACTACACTAGCTGGCCTGCAAAACTAAGTATCACACTTTCAAAATTGCAATATTTTTTTAAGTACACAAGATATACTTTCGAAACAACAAGGACTCAAAAACGATTTATTTTTTTACTATAGATTCAAAGAAAGCTGATAAAAATTGCTCTAAAACGTTTTTTATTTTAAATCTCTAACTTATATAATTTAGAAAAATTGAAATTTTAAAAGTGTAGTACTTAGTTTTGCAGGCCAGTGTATTTGGTTATAAGTAGTATTAATTCAAATAATAAATGGTGGGCTAGATGTTGCAAGACTATGAACACTAACTACAGTGAACTGGTGCCCTACCATGACGTCTTAAAGCAAGATCGTTTTAATCGCGTCCCAGTGTGGGTAAGAGACGGATCTATAGAGGACGTCTAGCACCATCTCTTTCCCACACTGGCACGAAATTAAAACGATCCTGCTTTAAGACGTCATGGTAGGCCCGCTGAACTGAAATGAACTGTTGTTTGTTGTCAAACAAAATCGTCAACGCGTTTACAAATATATACATATGATCAACGGCTTAACGTTCTTTCAGAGGCACGGAGCAAAATCGGAATGTATATGATGGTCACCCATCCAGGGACTAACCTAGGCAAGCGTGGCTTCAGCTGAAGATCGAACCAAGCGCCAGTAAAATAAAAACAAAACAAATCATTGTTCAAATATTCCTTAGTACACTCTTTACGTGTTCAGTTACAAAAGTAATTTTCATTAAGCTACTAAAATCATTTCTGCGTCATCAATCTTCTGAACGGCTAATTTGAATTCCTGCTGATTAGTCTGTAAATAAAGCTAGCTCGATTTTACTTTGTCTACTTTTAATTAATTGAATTCTTGGTTTTATTTGTTTTGAATATTTGAACTCAAACAATGGAGGGTTAATTGGGTGTTCAGTTGAGGTGTTAGTTCAGACAGCTCAAAATACATTTTAATTTGTCAACTCAAAATATTTATAATCATCGTTGGATTAGGGTAAAGGCACCGATTGTGTCTCATAGTCAAGCAAAAATGCACGATGTCTCTCATAAACCATGTATAGAATTAAAAAAACAAACCAAGCATACCAAAATTTAATAAAATACTTGTTGCTACTTATTCAGTGTAGTGAATATCTCAAAGCGCGCTGCAGGTATCACGTTCCCAACTTTTCTCGGTCTAAGTCAGGCATCCAGTTCCCTGTTGCGCCAATAAAGGCTGGTCCAACTTCTTTAAAGTACAATGAAAGTCTTTGTGAGAAAACTTCTTTGAACCTTGACTTTTGAAGGCAAGGTTCTATTTACAACGTCTGGGCTTCTACACTTAACTATTTGTTACATGAATACAAAATAATGTTGTTCAAAGGTAGTTTCACTGGAAACGACACATCTGAAGGACAGAGGATCGTTTGTCTTTTTAAACATTCACGATCAGAACACATTATAAAACATATGGAAACGAGTATTTATCGCGAATTTTACCTTTAATATAAGCCCGACGTTTCGACCGGATTGCACCAGCCGTGGTCGCGGGAAGACTGAAGTATTGGAGGTACCGCCACAGCAAAGCGATGGTGTTTATTCACCTCCCCTTACTTGATCTTCATAAATGTTAATTAAGGCCGGTTCACTAGGTCAGCACACTGCACTAACAGTGTCCGCATACTGAGATGATTTCAGTTGACGAGTACACTTAGTGATCACTGGATTCCAAGCGGAAGAGAATCTGAAGCCGTCTTCGCGATTAAAATTAGCATACTTCTTGATCTCAATCGCTTCCCGAACCATTCTCTTATAATAGTGCTTCTCATTGGCAAGGATTTTTGGGTTGTGTAACTCCATCCAGTGGTTGGGTCCTGAGTCTACTACATGCTCCGCTATAGCGGACTTGTTTTGTTCGCGATAAATACCCGTTTCCATATAGTACCTATTAAAGAGTATCGTTTGATTGAAAAGTTTGCTTTGATAACCTTTATACTGACCTTTTTATTAAAGAAATCATCCAAAAAGGTCAAGTGTGTAGTACTTGCAATATAGACTTATTTAGTAGGTCTAACTGCACAAGGATCTTTAGGCGCTTAGCGTTTTTCAATACATTAGGGTGAAAGCGCCAGAACAGCCCGCGAAACTCAATTTTTCTTACGTTTTTTGCAACATGTAGGTCAGTGTCGGGTTATATGTTGATTGAAATGTGATGAACAGATATGGTTTTACAGAGTTATCATCATAAAAATCATCAAGACGACCCTCTAAGTTCATTTAATCCCATTGAATGACTTTTTTTATTTGGCAAATGCTCTGTCAACGTCGTTCGACCTCCAAAAGATCATCATTATAGCAATGCTCGCAGAACGGATGGCCGATGGGGCCGAAAAGTTCTGGAGTGGCGACCGCGAACCGGAACCTCCGGAAAAATTCGCTTGAATGCGAGTCGTTTGGGGTAGGCCTATGTCCAGCTGTGGACGTCTTTCGGCTGAAATGATGATAGGAATGTATTTCAGAATCGCTGCTTATTGGATTCTGTAGTGTCTGTTCAACATGACAAGTAACAAGGCCGGTGACTGAACTGATTCCCACGCAGGCCTTGGTATCCTATAGATATAGCTGTAAATTAGTAAATAAACTCATTGTTTACCTATTCCATTTATTATTTACCCAGTCTAGCTGTCATACAATTTGATTTAGACGTCAATGTCAGTTATGATGGATGATAGGTCGCAAATCCAAACATAATGACAATAATATGATCAATACGAGGTGGAATCGACATCGCGTCGCTTGGAATACCGACGTGTCACAGCAAATTGTATGTGTTGAAGTTGAAGTGTTTATTTGAATATCAAACAAGTACAGCCTTTCCCTTATTTGGTATGACTACACAATTTGTTTGAAGATTACTAGATTATTCCATACCATTTACTTACTCCTTATAGTTCTGTTAAAGATTGAGGGTTTTCTAACAAATGCCGCGTTCGTGATCCACGTGCGCCTCAAAGAGTCAGCAAAAATGAAGGGGTCCGCAAGGGCCGATGCCTACCGGGGCAGCGGGACTGTTCGAAAGAGATACCGTGGCCCCGGAACACAAAGGGCGATGAAGGAACATGGATGGGTTTTAGTCAGTAAAAGTCTAACACTCCCTCCTGCTCCGCCCAGAGCGGGAGGATTCATTTGATGATTTCCCATCCGAAAAAAAAAGGGTTTGCAAAGGTTTATTTAGCCACCCTATACAGGTTAAATTTTTCAAGTGGGCGTGCATGGTCAAATCCGAAACTATGAGGAATAGCAGAAACACTCAAAGGCGAAACATCCCATCCGAAAAAAAAAGCCCGATATTAATGAAAACTTATACTGAATTATTGGATTTTAGGAAAATCAATATCCCTAGCCAGGAATCAACTCGTTGATTTTGGAAAAAACACTGTATTATTACAACATTCGATATCGTCGATATTATGTATTGCTTTGCTCTCAAAGCGGTAAAGTAAAACTTAATGACAAAGACAGTATGTCTTAAACTAGACTGGGCCCACGTGGTGAGAGAAAGAGAAAGCGTGTGTCCCAGCAGTGGGAATATATTCGGTTGATTATGCTAAAGTTCAGTGATAAATCTGCCCTGATATTTTATGAATGCTTTGCTCATTGGAATGATTTGTTGACAGGCTCGTTAATTTTAAAAGGAAACGGGCAAAATGCTTTGTTGATTTTATGATAGATAATCTATACAACGAGAATTTTAGTGTTCTCTTTAGGAGGCCTCCTAAAAACGTTTATTATCATTACTTTTCTATCTCAAAAACCTTTTGTAAGCAATCGAGTTATCTAAAAAATTCAATCAAGCACAACTGTTGACTTTGCACGTCGATTTGTGTGGAAAATCCTCGCGGCGACGTGGATAAGTGGTCGGTGACAACCCTATCTCGATCTGTTTACGGTTTCTTTCAGAATTGGGTTCGTGATCCCGCATCGTAGGGGTGTCACGTTAGCGTGCGTAATTGGTATCGAGGTTTGCTTTGCTATAGGTAAAAATTTGTTAGTGGCGTGGTACTTATTTTTTGGAGGTTGTATAAACTTTTTGGTGTGTTATCTGATCTTGAAATATTGTGAAAGATATTCGTGGGTAATATAAGTTAACAGACTGATCACGATGAAATGATTAAGTTAGTAGATATTAAGCTCTATCTTTTGATAACTACAGTGTAGAGCGAGACTGGCTCGTCGGTCTAGTAGTTGCAAGCGAGACTGCAGAGCATGAGGCCCTGTGGGTTCGATTCCCAGGTCGGGCAAAGTGTTATTGGGTTTTTCGAATAGGAATTTTTCAGCTACGGTGTTTTGGCGGCGGCGGATTTTCGCCCGATTGATGGCAATTGGCTCGCCCCCTATTAAAATAGGACTTAAGCATAACTGGCGAAATGTGGATGTACTATTTAGTACTAGTCGTTTCTGGTCCTTAACTGCTTTTCGTAAGAACCTATTCTGGAATTTTCATTTATCCGTTTATCATTTCGCCATAAAAAGTTAAAAGCCTATTCTAAAATTAATTTCTCCAAACATAACTTCTCCTGTTAAAATTTATTAACAATAAACTTTAATATTTCCCCATATAAAAATTGTAATGCATATAAAATTATTTGAAACACAAAGTGCGCAGAGGTAAACCTATATTTTGTTATTTTACGATATCCGAACATAAAATGGGTATCATTTGGGTCGTGAATTCAAACGTAGGATCGTGTATAAACTTTATACCTCGCGGCGATATTTGAAACTTTCGTCATAGAAGATGTAGAATACACATTGAGAACATCTGGATTCTGGATCTAGGCACACGGATTTTAATGATAAAAGCCAGGTTACTTCTGTATAATTATCCCCGGTTATAGATCTCCTTTAAGTGAGTTTGTCAGTGCAGGTTGGTTCCAAGTGTGGGTTTAAGTTGCGATTTTAAGAAAGCCACGATATAAATGAGGATTTTGCTTACTTGGTGCATTTGTTTATTTGCTTTAAAGCATGCCACAATAGTGGTCTTTATTATATAATAATGATTATTATGAACTAATTTTGTTTACTATCTAAAGTAAATAAGTAGTCATTATCTCTAGTAAGTAATAATCAGTCGTAACAGTGAAATGTAAACTCTATGTACAATTACTTTCCCGGATAATATTTCCAAGTCTACGAAAAATAACCTAACGAGACACCATAATATCACCCTAATCAGAATATATTTCATTGTATCACTCCTCCAGTCAGTACAAATTCATTTACAGCCATCTTTAATAGAATTATGAAAAATTCCAAATTCAAAAATTTCGCTCGCCCAAAAAAGAGGCCACGCGCAAAAGTTTTATCAATTCGGATATTCCGAATTCCGATACGGTGTTGCCAGCGGATGGATATTCCGATATACATCGTTGCAACTTATACAGCCCTCGTTCGAGATTTATTCCCGTAGGTACGATTTTTATTTCCTATCCATTCGAGCGTGTTGCGGCAGATACGCGTCCGGGCATTTCGTGAGTACCACCAATCGTTGTGCAATTTGTATAAAATGTAGTAACTAAAGTGTCCTTCAAACGTTTTCGTACAGTATTGAAAAAAACAGTCGAAAAAAGAATTGGGACTCGTACAGAACATTTTTCATGAAAACTTAAAAATTAAAAAAAACACGCTTGTAATCTCCGATGCAGAGGTGTACCTAATAATACACCCACATTTTGCAAGTTCTGTTTAAGTTCCATGCAATAGGGGTGAGCCTATTGCCATCAACGGGACACGGAATCCCGACTTCGTGGCTGCTACTGATGAACTTCTAATGAAAAAAAACTAATAAAATTGGATTTGATTTGTAAACTTTGCCTAACCTAGGAATATATTGCTCCGCAGTCGTACTTGACCACTACACCGACGAGATGGTCAAAAAACACAAACAAGATATAATTCAAGTTAGTACTGTACAAGGCCAAAAGGTCCAATCTCACCATGGTTTAGCGTTACATAGACAGAATACTCTTCACTACATAGTATAAAACAAAGTCGCTTTCTCTGTCCCTATATCCCTATGTATGCTTAAATCTTTAAAACTACGCAACGGATTTTGATGCGGGTTTTTTTAATAGATAGAGTGATTCAAGAGGAAGGTTTTAGTATATAATTTGCGGGCGGGCAAAGCCGCAGGCATCAGCTAGTAATTATATAAACCATAAAAAAATCAGCTCTAAAAAAGCATTTCGTCATTTTACACTGGGCGGTTTTCGCTTAAAGTGGTCTTTTCAAGACAACCTTTGGATGTTGTTATGATAGGACTAAATATTTAGCCTGATTGATATTTTAGTCCCTAATAATGTTATTAGTTTTAGGGAAAAGGCTCTCGAAGCCGAAGCTAAATTGTGGTTTTAATTTAGGCCACTTCATCAACACTTCGTCCGAAACCTTATTTATTAGGTCTAGAAATAACAGAGTAACAGCCTACGCAATAAAAGTATTTGTTTATGAAGGCCTACATAGACTTCCAGGAAGCTACAATCAAGTTGGTCCTCTACTAGAAGTACGGAGTACTTTTAGCTTGAGCAAATTAAACAGGATCCTTGGAAACCGAGGACACAGGGGTCTTTATTTTAAACACTGTTTCAAGGTTCATAACTAAACTTAAAATGACAGTTTTATGGCATACCAGACCTTCCGTGATTATTGTATACCGGGAGCTCAAAATAAACAATAATCACGGAAGATATCCCGTAAGTGACATTTTAATTATTATTTTGTACAAAAGACCTTGAAGACGAAGTGCCACACTAAGCAACGAGGCTTGTGTCGTGGACACCAGATAGTTGATATACTAAATAGATACTTTTTGTTTGTAAATACATACTTATTAAACATATAAACATCCTTGACTCGGAAACAAATGTCCATGCTCATCACACAATAGGTGTACACGTCGTAAACCATCTTCCTATACTTTGTCTTCTTAATGTTTTACCTCGAGGCATAATCAAGATTTCACAAAGTTTCACTCGTTTCAAGTGGTGTGACAGGTCTCATATTTCGTGGCACGTACTATAATAGGGGCGAGCCTGTTGCCATACACCGGGCACAAGTCTTGACTCCGTGGCTGCTAGTGAGAAACTCAATCACACTGTTGCCTGACCCGGGAGTCGAACCCAGGACCTAATGTTCAGCAGTCGCCTTCCTAGGGCAGTCTCATTCAAAATGTTAAATAAATTTTCCGATTTAAAACTACAAACTATCTACACTTAAAGTACTTACAGGATGATATCCGTGATTTTGTTTTTGTTCGATGAGCTCCCGATATTTCGACGCTGTTGGCAAGCATCATGATCGCGGGAATACTGAAGAGGTATGCGGGTGGGACGAAAACAGCGAATATCGGGAGCTCATCGAACAAAAACAAAATCACGGATATCATCCCGTAAGTACTTTAAGTGTAGTGAAAAACCGTGAAAGTCTAAAACAGTACAAACTATCTGTAACGAATATTTACTAGGTTCTCGTTTAAAATCTATCACGATATTTCCAGTTGAAAACGTTCGAATTTTCTCCAAATCGGTCATTTTTCCAACAAAAGTGCTGTTTCACGGTCACGCGATACTTCGCTTTATCTTTGTCTGAGTTTTGCGTGGCGAAGTTTTCTTGTTTTTTATTAATATGTAGGTATGTTCGTCACAGCTGTTTGTCAAAAAAAGGGTCGACAGAAGTGTAGATAGTTTTGCTTGTAAAGTACATTTCATATATGATGTTGTATATTAGGACAGTAACTACATACAGGGTGTAAACAACCTCATCACGAAACCGTCAACCAAGCTTTCTGTACATCAAACTAAGTATCTTTAAGCAAAAATTATTGCTGGGAAACGACTTTTTTTTTTTGAGTGAAAATCATGTTTTGTGGTAGAACTCAATGTTATGCATTCAAAACATTGTGCTGATGGATATAGTACGAGGGTCGTGGAGGTGTTTAAAGTAAAAATCTTACAAAAAAAACTTGTCAAAAATTTGGAACTTTGACCCCCAATATCTCCGTAACTAGAAGGTATGGTGTAGAACAAAAAATGGCTGATTTTCTAACTGAATTAAATAGAGAAGATCGTTGGCACTGCATGAAGAAGAAGAACGAATGAAAAGAAGACATATTGTGTGCAGCGCAAATTAAAATTCAAATTCAAAATAATTTATTTCAATCCATTTAGGATCATAATTTATCCACACCTTTAAAATAATAATTAACAAATATAAAATTAAAATTTCAATCAGCATATTATACAAAATATGACCTAGAACTGCAGTTCGACTAGATGCCTGAATTTATAACATCACCTAGAACCGACTAGATGCAGCAGTATTATTTATTTGGGTTTAACAGTAGAATTATAAAGGAGTATGTATACTTTCAAAGCAGTTATTGGCACAAAATGTTTTGAGGTACAGATTATCTGCAGGTTTATATTTTATTGCTTACTGCAGCACCTTGTTTTTACAACGGCTTTGTGCTTTGTTTTTTTTATTAAATTTATTTTATGATTTGGCGAAATAACTAAAGTTTTCGTTGTATTTTGTGTGTATAACTATGTAAGAAAGACTGGTACAAATGTAAGCAGTAGTCGGTTTTTAATACCTACTTGTCAAATCAATCAAATGGAGAAAAACATAACAATGAATTCTATTGTAAACGGTTTTAAAATACCAACAGTTAGGCGGTAAATACGGCTTTATAACTCCTTAAACTTATTTTATAAACAGTTTAAAGAAGGATTTCCTAAAGTTTTCAAAATGTATATTCGTGCTTACCTAAAAAATCAAAGTTCCAAGTGACTACACACTTAACACAGCCTTCAACAGAATCAACACAAACCTAATTTGTGTAATTACAACGTTATTTTACTAAGAAGCGGGTAAGAGGCGGCAATTTGATTAAATAACAAACTTCAACATTTAGCTGAGTAAATACGTGAACGTGATGTAGTATAACTTTGAGTAGGGCTTTGAATAAGAAAACCTTATGGAAGCGAAACTCACTAAGTTTTCTTGTGTATGGTGTTGAAATGCTTGTAAAGGAGCTCGTGCATGGCTAAATAACGACAGCCACTCGGATCGATCTTCAGGTTAAGCCGCGCTTGCCTAGGATGGTCTGTGGATGGGTTACCACCCATTACATACCGAGTTTCCTCCGTGCCTAGGAAAACACGTTAAGCCGTTGGTCCCGGCTGTCATTTGTAGATCTTTGACAGTCGTTACTGGTAGTCAGTGACCAAAAAGTCTGACAACCAGTCTTACCAAGGGGTGCCGTATTACCTAGTACTAACTGGGTTGTGGAGGTCAGATAGGTAGTCGCTCCATGTAAAATACTGGAATTCAGCTGCATCTGGTAAGACTGGAAGCCGGACTCCAACATAGTTTGGAAAAGGCTAGGCAGTTGATGATGATGGTGTTGAAATGATCACCGTCAGCTGCTGGTCAGGGATCACACTGCTTTTACTTTAAACACCTCCACGACCCCCGTACTATTCAATCCATCCAGCACAATGTTTTGAGTGCGTTACATTGAGTTCTACCACAAAACATGACTTTTCAGCCCAAAAAAAAAAGTCGTTTCCTAGCAATAATTATTGCGTTTGATGTACAGAATGCGTGGTTGACGGCTTCGTGATGAGGTGGTTTACACCCTGTATATTGCAGCGGGATTATTGAGGTTTGTTACAGAAATGTCACACGAGTCTACAAACCCTTTGTAGCCCAAGATCATAAGAACATATTTAAAAACACGTATTTCTCAAAAATTAAAAAAATAATATTTATCATTATTTATTTATTTGACATTTTAGGAAGCGTAACATTACTGTAACACTGATTTGAATGAACTTAAATGTTTAGTATATATTTTAGCGGGATTATTGAGGTTTGTTACATAAATGTCACACGAGTCTTCAAATGGATATTTTATTAGGAGACATTCGGTTTTCATCACCATCTTCCAGCCCTTGTCCCATTCCTTGGAGTCGGTGCAACACGTTTTCTTATTCCATTCTTCCCTGTGAGACATCACGGCATCATTTACTCTCTCTCTCTTTCATATCATACCGCACAATTTCATTCAAATTCAATTCATCCATCTTTGCCTTCTCCTGTCCATTCAAGGAGACAGTCGCTTCTATTCATTGGTTATTCTATGATCTTGTTAAACCCGCACCGAAAATATCTTACACGTGTTCTGTTTACTGCTTAATAGACACTTTGGTAAATTATTAATAAATGATTTAGGATTTTAGTAGCACGTTCACTTGGAAAAGTGTCAAATCTTAATCATATTGATTTCTGTAAAATTGGTTTTGTAATACACTTTTTCACGACATTTCATGTTGAGTTTTAAAATTAGATTGGGCCGGCTTATTACTCTGAGAAGAAACAGCCGTAACAAACTCAGAGGTCACTGTCTCTTATAAAGTCCAGACATTTGTCAAGTCATATAAGGATCATGCAGTTTAGTGTCTGAGATGGTATTTTGAAGAAAGAGCTACTAGATTTGAGTAGATCTGTCCAGTCATTGCAAGCATTTGTCGTGCCAAATAACGAGTGATTCCATTCTATCGCTCTGTCATTCCATTCAAGTTACTTAAAACATATTACCATACTAATATTATTTTCAACACACTTGCTCATAAAGTGGCTCTAATTTCACCGCAATTAGGCACATAATGACACCTGTAATCAAACTTTTTCGTTGCTATTATTCACATGTGAGTTACAGGGTTTTTTTTTTATTTTATTGGTTGAGTTGCTTTATTCTTAAAAAAGTTTCGACACAAAAAAGATCGTGTTCAGTAGTAGTACAAATAAACTTTTTATCTACTAAATAAAATTATTTTTTAATAAGTATTATTTTCTTCACAAGTGTGTTGAAAAGCGTCGTATGATACACGTGTGTATTGATGACTACCGTCCTCGGCTCTCTTAAGACCCTCACCTAACGGCTCGGGTCTCAAGGGCGCCTCAGCGGTAATCACCAACATTACACACTTGTACCATCATATACTATTATGTTATTTAATGAAGAAAATAGATCAGAGAAATAGATCAATAGATGGATTTCAAGCCCAGTTCCACCACAAATGTTTATAAATATATTGAATTCGAATTAACTCTTTATCTGAAGTTATTTCTGTTGATATCGAATTCTCATTAATCAAAAGTATTAAATTACATTCGAAGTATGTACCTGCCTCAAAGTTCTCTATTTAACTTGAAAAGTTATGTACTTCTTTCAGATCATTAAGTCTTTTGTTTTTAAACAAATATTTAGTGAATGTTTGGAGGTTTTGAGGCATTATTCTAACAATGGTGCCTCACCAATTATTTTCGAATATACTCCGACATAAAAGCCTTTAAAAGCCTTTTGATATCGTAACCGTTCAATTTTTTTTTGCTGTTTTTTTTTTAATATTTGGGTATTTTTTTCCTTTACATAGTGACCTGATTTTTTGGTTTCAAATATCTATGATATTTTTTACTATGTTAGGCTAAAGCATAGATAGATAGATAGATAGATTCATTTATTTGCCTGAAATATGGTATTTTACAGATTTTACACTTCTTCTTTAGTTCTTCATATTCCGCCAACTGTGTAAATTCGGCATGCAAATTTTGTGACAATAACAATGACTCTAATTTAGCAAAATAATTAAATTACAAGGACAAAAAAAAAATAAGTACCTACTAAATCAAGAATTGTCAAAACTATCAAATTACAAATGTCAAATAAAAACAATTAAATTGTAAATTTTCTAAAAGTCAACTAACAAATGATAAATTAAGAAATTAAATTACAAAATATGTCAATTGCATAAAATAAAAATATCAAATATAATATTATAGGCCTTCAGTTAGAGTATTGGAAATAAATGGACACGTATTTTTTGTTTTTGTAAATCAATGAATATTGACAAAAGATAAAACGCATCAAAACTGGAGTGGTGGCTCGTGACATCAGAACTAGCTAAAAATTATACCTAGGCGTGACGTATTGAGAATTTTAAAAGCGTCATATCTTCGTCAATTTTGGTTTACGTAACAAAAGTAAAAACACGGCTCAAATATTTTTTGATAATCTAAGTGACGGACTAATTAGCTTTTGAAATAAGCTGGTTCGCAGTTCTCTAATATCCTTCGGTATATTATTAAATATCTGTATTGCCATTCTACTCGTGTTTTTATGGCAGTACGCTGTTCTACATCTTGGCATTGCTTTTTTGTTGGATTTTGTTACGTCAGTTCTAGAAAGCATTTGCTACCTTCCCTAGATAGTCAATATAAGGTTTTATGTAGTAGTGCATACACACCAGTGGTTTTCTAACATTTATTTTTACTAATAAATCTTTTCAAACTCCAATTTGTTACATATAATAAAAGAGACTGCACTGCAATAACGATAAAAGCAAAAATATTCACAGTTGTACACATTCAAATCCTTGTTTCCAATTGATGTTGTTTTGACCTTAATAAATACCAACTTTATGCAAGTTCAAATAGAGTTGATTTTAGAGTGAATAGTCGTTTGAAAAAAATCTTGAAAGTTGTAGCGGAAATCGAACCACACGTGTTAGGTTTTAAAGTAGTTTTTCCATGTTTACATTTTTTTGCAAACTAAATTGTGAATGCAGAATAGATGTTTTATGGCAGTTGTGCCCGTAAAACCAATAACTCACTAGGTATTTCATGAAACTGGCCGGTCACTAAAGTAACAACCTAACCATAAACAAATCAGTTTGACTAGTAGGGAAATCGGTAACATACTGAAGATTTACTGCAATAAAATTCATGAAAAAACGGACCTTACGGAATACGAAGCTAGGTTCAAATATTATTCGACTAGCGGACATCACGCGGGTTTACCCGCGTAGTTACCGTTCCCGTGGGAGTACAGGGATATAATATAGCCTATGTTACTCGCTGTTAATGTAGATATCCATTGTTGAAAGAATTTTTAAAATCGGTCCAGTAGTTTTTAAGTTTATTCGTTACATACAAAAATACAAATATATCCTCTTTATAATATTAAAGTATAGATGTTGTACGTGTGTGTATTGCTTATAATGTTTCCACTGAGAGAAGGCGTGAGATGTAGACCAACATGCGGACTTGGGGTGTTGGCTGTCACATAATTATCTGCAATTGTTATTCAGTTTAACCTATTTTGTCATTTACGGGATCTTCCGTGATTATTTTTTGTTTTGAGCTCCCGATATTTCGACGCTGTTGCAAGCGCCATGATCGCGGGTTTACGGAAGATATCCCATATTATGTGACAATATAAGCTTAGTTTAAAACCGTGAAAGCTTAAAACAGTGTTTTTTATTCAGTTGCTTTAGGACATGCAGATTTTCTTAATACCTATGTTTTCCTGAACCGTTTTAGCTTTGCTGAAATAATTTACACAAATTAGATTCAAACTTAAACTTTGGAACCCAGAGTCACGGCCGTTTCTGACCGGGCTTTCTCAAAAACAACAAATAAAACGTTAAAAAGTTAATAACACTAAGTTAACTATAATCTTAATAATAGATGTATATTTGGATACTATTTAGAACACAATAATAACATGATCCCATACAAACTAGGTCCACCCGTTCCTGAGGAAATCGGTGGTGACAGACGGACAGACAGACGGACAAGAAAGTGATATTCTAAGGGTTCCTTTTTACGTTTTGAGGTACGGGACCCTAAAAACACTCAAAACCAAATGCCACCATGCACGTGGTTTAAAAAAAAAAGATTTTTTTCATTTCGTTCGGCGAGCCACGCTACAAAAGATGGAACACGAACATGACTGTGTGATTACATTTTTCAAAGCACATCAAACGCACTGCTTGGCTCCTGCCACCAATTCAAAGTTTGACATAATGCGAATAACCACCATCAATAGTATGCGTGGTTGTTAGGAATGGGTTTTTACATTCTAGTGGTTTCAAGTGCGACAGCTGAGCATGAGATCCTGGGTTCGATTCCCGGGTCGGGCATAGTGTTATTGGGTTTTTCCATTAGAAATTTCTCAAAGATTTCTGGATTTGTTCCCGGTTGACGGCAATAGGCTCGCCTCCACTTCTCTCTCGACGCTTCGACTCAGCTCTACTTCGGTTCATCCCTATCTGTATTTTATTCAACTTTTTGTCTTTTATGTTTTTTTTTGCGTATTAACAAAAACAACCAGTTTACTCAAAGGTTAAAAACAAACAATACTTCAGAAATACAACTTTTATTAAACTCATGTAACATTCTATTTACAGATCGCGTCTAATAGCCATTCTGGACGTCACCACCCTGAATTAAATCTTATCCGGGTGTAACTAAAGTCGGATTTCTTGTAACGGGTTATGTTAGAACTAGCGTGTTTCGTGTAAACACGTATACAGGGTGGTTTCGACATGCGGTAATCGCTAAACGTCCGGTTGGGGCAGGGCCCGGGCAACGCCTGTTGCCCCGGTTATAAAACCTTTATTAGGGTTCGTGATGGGATGAAAAAAGGGCGAAATACTTTGATGTCTGAAACACATTTTTTAGAAGACGAGATTTTTGTTAATCATGTCAGTTTTTTTTAATGTTACTTGGCTCGGGCAGATTTATTTTAATAATTAATATAAAATACTTAAAAAAAATGATATAATAATAGGACTGCCTTATTGCTCTGGTGACTGCCTCGTGGGTTTGCAATGGGGGCGAGCCTATTGCCATCAACCAGGCACTATTCCAGATTCCGTGACTGCTAATAAGAAATTCCTGATGGAAAAACCCAATAACACTTAGCCCGACCCGGAAATCGAACCCAGGACCTGACTAAGTCGTTCTTCCGACCACTAGGACAACGTTAATTTACATTTGTGATGGCTGTTGTATGCACATTGCAAATATGGTGGCATGCGCAGTATTTGATTGTAATGAATTTAATTAGAGAATTAACGCTAAATGCAAACCGCTGTTCATGATACGAATAAAATAATAAATCAAACTCGAGTCCACGGCAGCACAGCATTGCAATTACAGTTTTAACTTAAACGTCTGAAATATAAATATAACTGGCAGGTTTTTTAAAAAGAAAGCAGCAGAAAATAATTATGAAAAAAAAAAAAAAAAAAAAACTATTCGTGTCTATTGTATCTTCCAACAATTAATTTTGAATTTAGAACACGCTCCAGCAACTTTCCCTGGTGTACGAAGAGCTCGTGGCTAAATAATAACAGCTGCATGGGTCGACCTTCAAGGTTAAGCCGTGCTTGCCGAGGTTGGTCTGTGGATGGGTGACCATCATTACATACCGAGTTTCCTCCGTGCTTCGGAAAGCACATTAATCCGTTGGTCCCGGCTGTCATTTGCAGATCTGTGACAGTCGTGACGGAAGCCGAAAGTCTGATATCCAGTCTTATTAAGCGGTATAGTAATACCCAGTAGGTTGTGGAGGTCTGATAGGCAGTCGCTTCATGTAAAATACTCAGCTGCACCCAGTCAGACTGGAAGCCGACGCCAACATAGTCTAGAAAAAGGCTAGGCAGATGATGAGAGCAACTTTTCGTCGTGTTCACACAAAACTTACACGTAGATGGACAAATCCTTATGAAATCAAAACACACACATAAATACGATACGTCAAAAACAGCATTTATAATTAAATTTATTCTAATCCCACCTTATTTGTGTACGAAATGATAAGGGAATACAAAATAAACATCACAGACACGGATGAAGAACATTAACCCATAAACAGATACAGTCATTCTGTGGGATCCTGATTTGCTTAAATAACGTCAAAGGAGAAACCGCAATTGAACCCTAAAATGTCACAACAGAGAAGAAGGTTGGACACTAAGGCTGGCCACACACGGGCTACTATTTATTACTTTAGCGGTAGAAATGGTTGCTAGAACGACTGCTTTTGGCTTGATTTTTAAGGGGACTACAGGAGCTAGACGCGAGTTTTATAATGCCTGAAAGCATATTATGATTCACTGCAATAAACAAAATCAGAAAAATATGTGATATTCTTCAGGATATAATGCTAGTTAGATAGTATATTGAAAACATAATAAGACTAATTTTACTCGTTAAATTAAAATCACGAACTTATCTCTAAAAATTTCTTTTGACGAGTAAAAACCATACTAAAATACATGCGATCATTCTGATTTTTTGGCAAATAATTCTATAAACAACTTGTTAAGATAACAGTGTTTTTTTTTTGATCCAATAAATCGTTTTATTTTATTTCAATATTTATTCATTATTTTCTTCAAAAACTGCCCAGAAACTCTCTCGCTCTCGTTTACTCCGATACAAATAGACAGTGTGCGCGCATTAACTCCTGTAGTCCCCTTAAGTTACTGAAGCAGTCGTCCCGTTGCTCTACCGGTCCGAAAGTTGCTCAAACTATTTGTTGACCGCTTGCACTACCTACATTTATTTTTCTTCGAAATATTAGCTACTAGCTTTTGTCTGTGGCTTCGCTCCTGTCATGGTCGGAAATTATCCCACGGTAACGTTTTAAATATGACACTCTGGGATAATGTAGCTTCCCATTATTCAAATATTTTTTGGAATCAGATCGGAATCCCGGTAGGAGCATATGTTTGTGTGATGAGCATGGACATTTTTTTCCGAGTCATGGATGTTTATATGTATAATCGTGTCCACAACACAAGGCTCGTTGCTTAGTGTGGCACTAGATGGCGCTGTGTGTAATGTCCAGCGATATTTATTTATTTTATTATTTTTTTGGAATGAGGTCAGTAGTTCCGAAATTATCACCAACATACAAAGTTAAGAACAAATTTTACCTTTTTTAATATTGGCATAGACTAAAGTCAAGACTACAGTTGTATACACCTGTGACTCGTAGGCCACTACAGCTAATTGGAAAGACGCCGAGTAATATGAGACTGACCTAAGGCAGGGAAATAGGGAACACAAATGGCGTCGCTAGTCGCATCGCACTAAAGTCGCATTCGTGTGCGACAATATGAAGCAACCGAGCTCAGCAAGCAGTCAGCCTTAATGGTCTTATTAAAATATGTACGACCTTTTAGTCCTTAAATAGAGGCTCGAAATTGATGTGACTTAGGATAGCTTTCCAGCAAGTATTATTGGTGTTATCAAATATTCAGGAGCTATTAAGTACATTCCAATGTTTGAAGTGAGTGGAGATACAATTTTAAAGTGTTTGTGTGAGAGCCAATTTGAAGACGAAAATTGGGAAGGTTTTCTATTTTGATTTTCTCTGTGCGTTATGGAACTGCAGACGCGGTGGAACAATATCTTTAACAAAATAGAAAATGGTCTGAAGATTTTCTGGGTCAACGACCACATAAATCGTTTAGTTACAGTGTAAGTTCAGAAAATCAGTTTATTTTCTTTAGTTACAGTGTAAGTTCAGAAAATCAGTTTATTTTCTTCATCGTTTGCTAAGTTTCTCTATTCTGTATAATTATGTATGTTTTTTTCTTCAAAATAATGTTGTACTTACATTCGTTTCTTAACTAGGAAAAAAACCAAAACAAACAAATCATGACGTTTGGAACATAAACAATAACTGATCACAATCTGAAAAGCTATTTAAAAGTCCCCTAAACAATGAGAATACCTCACGATTTTGTTATATTTTATTCAAATTATTCTTCGTTGACGACCTCGACTATTTATCAGATTTAACACCCCCTATAAAGATATGGCCGTGTTGATATTAAAAAACATTCACGATAATATTTAAACGGAGCCAAAACAACGAACCTTTGAAAATTTTACGAAGCCCCTAGTAAACAAAAAGTTTTTATTAAAAATATTTGGAATTTAGTTGCCGTGACTTTAACGTTATTTTGGTATTTTTTTCGTTTTCGTTGTTTTGTTTTCGACCTGACATTTTTTGTAGCAACTGTTTTTCATGACAATCTACAATCATGAAGTATTGTTGCTGCTGTGACCTTTAACCCATATACGTAGCATTCTATTTATAAAAAATAATGTTACCATTTAATACTGTGTTAAGTTTTGTTTACTCGTACTCCTTTTGGTAGGTAGGAACTAAATAATAATAAGACATGACATTTGGAAAATTTGTTTAATCTAGTTCAAAGTTGGGGCTCCAGCAAAGGTCAACAAAACTTATGTTCAAACTGAATTTACAAAATATTGTTTTAGTCCTCAAGTCAAAACAAAACAAAGGGATTATAACCTTTTTATATGGAAGCTGCCATAATCAAATTAATCAAAATTCACAACATCGCTTTGTAGAAAATCTAAATGACGATGAAATGACACTGCAATTCTTTGCCGTTAAATATTAAATTAACAAATAATTAATTAATACGAGTATCGTTCATGAAATGCCTAACAGCCACCACTGCTTGACGTGAGTTTTAAGAACAGTTAAATAATAATAATAAAACAGTCCTAATTAAATATACTTTAAAAAAAGAACGGTGAATGTTCCATTCGAACACAGATAGAACGACCCTCAAAATTCCATAAACAACCAAAAAAAAAACACAAAACCTATTAATCCAACCCAATGAATCAGTAAAGCCAATCAATGCATACATACGTGTAAACTTGGGGCACCTTGGCACACAAGCAGGCAGTTCTTGGCGTCTTGCCAACTAATTAGTCATGTAAATGGAAACTACGCAACGTGCTGTTTGGCGACACTGCGGCCCACGAGGTACGAAGCTGGAAGGTGCAGGATTCTGAGAGGTGCGCAAATATTGGACGTTCGGCTTGTGATTTGGGCTTTTGAATTTGAGGGGGAAGGTGGAGACAAAGATGGACAGTAGAAATCGACTTAAGTACCGAGTCGATAGTTATGTTTTGATACTTAAATCATGGCTTACTTCTGGTATATACAGGTTGGAAATTTTCAATGCCACCTGGAGGGAAAGTACTCGAAATACTGGAGATAGCAAATTTTACTCGAAGGAAACATTCCTTTATTTAAAAAAAAAGAAAACAAATCTGCATTTACAGATTTTCGAAAATTCGCTTGCCAGACTCGGGAATCGAACCCGGGATGTATCGACTAAAGTTCGAAAAATGACATTCAGTTGGAATTGAAAAATTCCACCTTGTATAGTCAAAATTCAGTCTAGATAAAATAAACCTAGTCTAAGGAATACTGGTGAAACGCAAAAAAATCCAATGAAAAATTTGTTTTGAAAATATACAAGACGCATTATTTAATTGTACTATCCCGCTGCTGGATAACCAATCCTTTAACAGCTTTCCACCTTCATAAAGTAACTAAGTATCTTTCGCCCCAGTTGTATTAATTACTAGACCATACTTTTCATACAAATCCGTTCAGTAGGTGTTTGCGTGAAAGAGGTACAAACATCCAAACCATCTATTGGAGATCCAGACATCCATACATCCTCACAAACTTTCGCATTTATAATAATAAATAATAATAATCGTGTCGGCCAATGGCTTAATAGCCAAGAGCCTCGACCAACATCTTTGGAGGCTCTCGCTGGCAGCTGGATCAAGGGCTTGATTCAGAAAGCAGTACTTCTTGACACGGCACGTATTGTTAGAAGGTTCCTCTATCAAGAGCCCTGACCACCGGCAGCTCGGACCCTATTCCCAGCGCTGGTGGGGATTTTTATATTTTTAAATGTTTTTATTTAAGTATATTGTTTTTATATTAGGAATATTTAAAAATGTAACGATATGTTGTTATATGAATAAATGAATAACAATAAATCACAATTTTATATTTTTATGTAGTTGTTGAGAGTAGAGATATTGTAGAATGTTTTTATATTAGTTTTTTTTAAAGAAATATTTAAATATGTAAATAAATACGATGGCAATATAAATAAAGACGATAATAATAATAAGTCAGGAGTTCAAACTAGGATACCCTGTGCTATGGACCCCAGGCGCCCCTCGCCGATTATGACAATTTTAGAACGACATTTCATTGTAGGACTATTGTAAAAGAATTACAAGAAAAAGTACTAGTGAAATAAAATCAAAAAAATAAAATTAAAATGCATGTGTGTGTTTGTGTGTGAAATGTGAGTGTGAAGTGGAAGGTGCCGTATGTGGTGTGGTGTTGTGTGTGTGTATGTGTGTGTGAGAGAGAGTAAGATAATATTAGTAGGATCTCCGACTGTATCATAAAAAGAACATCCTTGTCACTTCCTAACACTAATATTCCACGCTGTTCTGTAGCGCACGACGGATTGCAATCGCTGATTGATCCCAGCACCATGCACCAGATATTTCTGGTTGACTAAGTACACACATAGTAACTTAGTTGTATTAGTTTCCGAAACTTCGCCTCAAGGAATCGTTCATTGTGAATTCCTAGGAGTTCTTGAATGGGATTTGGAATGTGGATTTTGTAGGCAAATTACAGTATGGTTGGGTTTAAGTTTAGTTAACGGTCGTGGTTTCACTGGTTTCTTGGTTTTTAGGGTAGAATACACATTACGAAGTAAATCTTTGGAAGTAGAAACGAGTTTACCCACAACTTTGTAAGTATCCATTGGTAAAGTTGGTAAACTTTAACTAACAAAAACATTTTAGTTTTACACAATGAGCGACTGACATGGATTCTTTTAATGTTTGTTTTTCAGTATCAAAGTAATAGTATTTATTCCGATTTTCATATAGTCCATTGAGCGTGCGTCAATAAAACATGAGTATGGAGTTACTCAATGAGATCAAATGAACTTTCAACAACAGTACAAACAAAACATTTTAATAATTCACCTCAACACACCGAAGCAAAGTATACAGTTCTCAACTGATTAAATTATTACGTGACAACTTTTGTTTGAGAAAAATAAAAATACACATTTTTAACGAATCAACGGATAATGAATTTGTCATTTGGAAGCCCAAAGGACACTTTAATTGGCCAGTATAAAACTTGAGAAAAGTTTTTATTGCGTCTGTCCTAATCAAAATTTTGTCTCCCGAAGTCGAGTTTTATTAGCGAGAAGCTTCAGCTATCTTTAAAACTCATGACTTTTTCTAACTCCGTGTATATTAAAAAGTTCGCCTTTGATTTAAACTTTGTACAGTTTCATTAATAAAGGTGAGGGTCCTTTTAGGGTTCTGTACCTCAATCGGCAAATACGGAACCCTTATAAAATCACTTTGTTGTCCGTCTGTCTATCCGTCTGTCAAGACCCTTTTTCTCAGGAACGTAAAGGTATCAAAGCTGAAATTAATATGAAATCCTTAAGCGTTGGAGCGGTGAAAAAAATCAAACTTGTAAGTCAACGCGATCAAAACATAATAATTATGTCGCATATTTTATTTTGAAAAACCATATTAACATTATATACATATTACAACTAGAACTCTAAATAATTACAAAAATAAAACTAAACGTAAGTACTTACATATCCATATCCAACGACGTATTTTACAATCTCACAAGGGAATCAAAACCTATAGGGTACTTTCCCTTGACTTAGAATCATGAAATTTGGCAAGAAGCAATGTAAAGCACATGCAGCACATGTAAAGGAAACAATCTGAAAACCGTAAATATGTAGTTTAATAACAAAATACCTACGGAACCCTCAGTACGCGAGTCCAACTCGCACTTGGTCGGTTTTTTTTTTTTAAATAAGGTGAACTCTGGTTTGTCCTGTATAATCCGGGGCAGGTGTCGGCATTCAGTTGTGGACTAAGCTGATCTCACTTTATCTGTACATTATAGATGGCGAAGACTCCTTTATAAACTTTTATACTGGCGACGCGCGACGTCGCCATCCAGTTGTTTAAAGAAAAAAAAACAGCAGAGAAACTCTTTATCTTCCGAGAATTGAGAAGTTTACGAGAAAGGCAGGTTTATATTGTGTTTAGTGATAGACTGAGAAATTACTTGTCTGTAGGAAGATTTTAGTCAGGGAAAGTTTTGATAATGATTTCAAGTATGTCGTTGAAATCTTGTTTAGGTAAGTCTTCTTCATTATCGTGTGGTTAGTGCCTAACCAGAGTCAACCTGTGAGAGTTATTATACCGCCCATGGGCCTATGTCTTGGCTTTACATGCCGTCGAGAAATATCTCTCAGCCATTCTGGTTTTCCTTCACCAAAGCAAGTGAAAAGAAATACGCACATGAATCCGAAGTATCAGAGGTGCGTGTCTTGGGTTCGAACTTGGGATCTATGACTTGGTAGTCTGACGGTCACACCACTAGACTGTCACTGCTTGGGTACTTATTTAGTTATTACCAAAAAGTGTTCTTCTCACATAGAGAAGGCCTGTGTCCCAGGAATGGGAAGCATTATAGGCAGATAATGCCAAACTTTGGTAGTAACCTACAGCCAACGTTCATTCAAAAAATCACAAACGGAAAATTATTTTACAAAAAATTGTGTAGCTGAAAATATATACCCGGTACAGTAAGTTGCAAAAACATGTTTTTTCATAACAAAAAGTTGGTTTTTTGGTGGTTGAATGGTCCGGAATAGAAAACCCAATTTTAGCCTTTTGACAGAAAACATTTTGCAGTTACGAAATTTTTGCAAGTTTACCGATCCAGTTAGACGTGTATTCTAGTTTTTGGTAATTGTTACGGCCTGAAATTGTTTTTCTTTGTGGTATTTTAACGCGTTTCAGCCCGTTACTGAGATTTCTGTATACGTGGTTTCTTTGATTGGTACTACCTAGGCCACTACTCGATGTTTTAACATACTGTACTTATACCAACACTGAAGTTACAGCTGTTCCGTAAACCTGTTGTTCAGTGTTTCCCTACCTCGGTAAAATGAGAAGAGAAGAATTTTAAATTCGATATATAAGAATACTCTGTGTATTTTTATTTTTTTTAGTTAGTCCCATTCCTTTCCATCTCTCCCGGTGTTTAGCCTCCTCTGGCCAATCAGTCAGGAACGACTCCAAATCGTCACGCCAGCGTTTTTTGGGCCTGCCTCGGTGACGACGACCGTCTTCAGGAACCCACTGTGAGACGATTCTGGCTCATCTGTCCTGATCCATTCTGGAAACGTGACCCGAATGGGACTAACTATGTATAAGGTTTTTAATTTAATTTCAATTACATAGACCATAGACCTTTTTGATCATTTAATTTGCCGTTCTTGCTTACTACAAAAGTGAGATACATATCAACTCATTTAATTCTCTCGTATTGATTTTCTTTGATACAGTCTCAAGACTTAATTACATACATTATACATATGAAGATCTACTAGTTATTACATACGTCCCAAAGGCAATATAAATTATGTACATTCATTACTTATGAATATATGTAACAAGTCTAGGTTGAACGCCTGTTTGCTGTATACAAGCAACTTTACATTATAGTATGTGTCAAACATAAATAATTTAATTTGATTTCACGCTTCCATAAAATTATGATAGGATTCTCTGTTTTCGTCGATCCTAGGTAATCTAGACCGTAGCAAAAAAACATGTTTAAAATCCTCACTCTATGTGGAGAAATGATAACCGCTTTTTCTATATAAGTCGGTTAAAAAGCGTCTGTTGCACTCAAGTTACTTTAGGATAAGTTATGGATTCTGGTGTTACTTTGCGGAAATCCATGACATTATGCTATGATAAATATTTATGGTTAATTCCACGAAAAAGCTCCAGGCTTGGATGCAGTCGAGTAACAGTTATATTAATATTAGCTTGGCATGCTAATTATTACTTTTCCTGCATGTGCATATTTATCTTGCATTTAATTCTGGATCTTTCATGCGTAATTAACACTAAATATTTTTCATATAGATATAAAAATACTGAATACTAATTCAGCTGCATCCGGTTAGACTGGAAGCCGATCCCAACATAGTTGGGAAAAGGCTAGGCAGTTAATTTGATTTTTTGACCGCAACCAATGGTTGCGCATCGAGGAATAATTTAGTTGCGCTTAGATGGTTGCGCTTAAAAATAGGTGCGCTCTGAGGAATACCTCGATTAAATAATGTAAGTAAAGTGAACTAGTAAACTATCTATTGTTCTCTATACAAAAAAAAAAAACAATCTGTACTCTATTCCCCAACATCAAAGAGGAACATGCATTGTGTGATCACTGCGCGACCCACATATTTGTTCAGCTGAACTGTGCCACTGAGGTTTGTATGCCTTTCGATTCGACGAGGTTTCCTGTGCCGGTTGCCACACGGGGACATCAAATCAAAGGTCGATAGTGGCCAAGCGATTGGTTCGTGCCGGTAGTTAAAACACCTCAGCTATCGGTTCACGTTGTCTGTGAAATTGTAGTAAGGGTTAGTTAGTGTAATAGGCATGACGACAGTATCAAAAAATTGCAAATCCATTTAGTCCGTCAGTTAGGCCACGTATTTTGTTTGTTCTTGTGAATCAATGAATATTGACAAAAGATAAAACGATAAAACTCGGGAGTGGGGGCTCGTGACGTCAGAACTAGCTAAAAATTATACCATGGCGTGACGTATTGAGAATTTTAAAAGCTTCGTATCTTCGTCAATTTTGGTTTACGTAACAAAAGAAAAAACACGGGTCAATTATTTTTTGATAATGTTGACGACGGACGGAATTAGATTTTTTTTGTCGTCTCGCCTATTGGCTGTGTGGTGTTAGGTGTTTGCTATATTTCGTTCTCAGTGTTGGTTTGATTGGTCGTCATAATTGTCTGCGTGGAGGTCGCAATCGTACAAAAAAAATAAAAAGTATCCTGTGTCCTAACTGACGTCATGGTCTATGCGTGTTCCAAATTCCTTTCAAGTTTCTGAGAAGGGCCGGCAGAGAGGCAGTTCTTTTCACTTTTGTAATATTAGTATGGATTGATTGATATCGACATAAGTTACAGAATATCTTAGAATTAAACTTACCTTCTTAGGAATAGAAAGCTGTAATTTTGTAGAGGTGTGTATATCAATAACGCCGACTAAGTGGTTAAATAAAATTTTGGAAAATATTTTTTTAGGGTAGCTCCCCTACATGTGAAGTGGTGTTGATTTTTTTATCGTCGTCTACCCCATCGTGTGTGATATCGTTGAATAGGTCTTTTAAAATGACTTTGGGTTGCTGGTACTACTTTTTGATTTAATGCTCCATTTACGAAATATTAAACTTTAAAGTGCATTTTTTTGTTCCAGTAGCCCCCCCCCCCCCCCTCCCCCTCTAAAAGCTAAACTGCGGTCTTGAATATTCTGGAAAAAATCATAATTATAGTGCATTTCATGAACTTTAAAGGAAAACTATACCGGTTAAGATAACTTTAACTAGGGTGTTGGATAATTTTATACCAAATAGAAAATCCTTAGAATAAATCCTAAAAAGTGACTAAGATGAAGTGGTTGCTTGTTTATAACGGGTGAAAACTTGCATTGAAAAACAAAATCTAAAATGGCTACTACGGAACCCTACACTGCGCGTGGCCTGACACGTACTTGGCCGGTTTTTTTAAATAAAATACTGTAATTAATACATACATATAACATCACGCCTGAAATCCATGAAGGGTTAGGCAGAAGTGTAACCTAATAGTACACCCACATTTCGCCAGCTATATTTAAGTTCCATGTAATAGGGGGCGAGCCTATTGCCATCAACCGCACCCAAATCCAGGTTCCGTGGCTGCTATTGAGAAATTCCTAATGGAAAAACCCCATAACAATTGGCCCGACTCGGGAATCGAACCTCAAACTCAGTAAGGCTACAATTAAAGCACCATTTTAATAAAAAAATAACTGCGCCAAATCAACAATAATTAAGTACTATCATAGAATACATAATAGTACAAGGTACTATAGTGTTATCGGCTTCCGCAAACCATGCTGCAATACAATAAAAAACCCTATTCATTAGAGGTTAAAAGCCAGAAATAATATTTGATTATTCCATAAACTGAACAAACGAAGGCCATTTTAATCTACTACTTCAATGCAAGCGAGGTCACTCTTCCAACTATTGTAACTGCTACAATTATTTGAATTACAAAAACGTTTCAAATTTCGAAGGCTAACAGAACTTTTTTCACAAACCAATTCAGATTTAAAGGAAATTACGTTGACTTAATAAATTACGTTTCCAAATCATTGGGTGGGTAAATCCATTATCGTAATGGAGTTATTAACTGGAATCGATAGTAGTGTGACTAAAGTATAAAGGATACCTAATTTTCGGTGTAGAAAGAAAAAACGGTCTAAGTAGTTAGATAGACAAGGTGTAAACGAACCCTTCACGAAGCCGTCAACCAAGCATTCCGTAAATTAATCAAACTAAGTAACTCTACGCAAAACTTATTGCTGGAAAACTACTTACGTCAGGAAATTATATTATCTCAGCCGTATAAGCGAACGTTATACGTTGTTATACAAAAAAAAAATACAATTCATAAATTCGAAGACATCTGAATGTGACATCTACCAATCTGCACTGGGCCCGCGTGGTGGATTATAGCCCATTCCATCTCATAGAGAGGAGGCCTGTGTCCCAGCAGTGGGAACATTATAGGCTGATTAGGTTATGCTTAAGCTACCTATGCTAATTAAGTGCTTAATTTATATAGGCTTCTGAAACTAACGGTTAACAGCCAATCACATTTCGGAATAAAAGTAAGTAGGCACTGTATTCTTTTCAAGCCACGTCGTATCTGTGTCAAATTTCATCAAAAATTTCTTTGGTAATTTGCCACGAAAAGTTTTCGAACGGAAAGAAATATCTACTTTCGCATTCACCACTGACATCAAAAATGCTAAGGAACAACAAAATAAATAAGTACATTACAGATAACATTATTAAGGTTTCATAACCTGTAGCGAAGTTTTAATACGTAGCAAGAAGTTTCAGTATCAAGTTTTAAACTTGATATCAAAAACAAACATGGATGTAAAACTAAATTATGAGTGTTTTTCATACATGTTAAATCTGTAAACTTTGCTTGTTTTAACACGGTGTTGACTTTAACTTCAAGGAGTTTTCAAACAGGGTCTTGAACTCAACAACTCAACTCTTGAACTTGGAAGAAAAACTTGATGACAGTCATTCGTTGTATGTTAGACTTGAAGTTTCTGGAAGGAAACTTCGAGCTACAGCTTTTTGAAAATTGTATGGGAACTTTTATGACGTCACTGTTTGGACCATGCTTTATAGGGATAAATAAAAAAAAAAACAAAAAAAGCCGACTGCGTAAAACTAACTAATAACTTTAAAAAACAAGTTCAGGAAACAAGACATATTGACTGCAACAGTCGGGACCCATATTGGATGTAATCATTTTAGTCCAGATTATTTAATGGGTCCTGACTGTTGCAGTCAATATGTCCTGTTTCCTGAACTTGTTTTTTTCTTTTCAGTTTTTATTTAAAGTTGTTAGTATGTAATTATTTTTTATCGGGTTTTTAATTTATTTTTTATATATTTTTTTTATTTTACACTTTTTAGTTACTTAAATATACCTACCATTTTAAAATTCTCATGATGAGCCCTTTAACGAGCCGTTCTGGCTGCAGCTCGTGCCAAACATTTGAATTTGGCGCCAAAAATCCACCATTTTTTTAATTTTTTATATCTTTTCCCAGTGTTACTCTCACAGTAAATCAAATCTAACGACACCTTTAAGCTAAAATCCATCAAGCCGTTCAGGCCACAGAGCGTGCCAAACAATTATACATACATACTTATATACATACTCTCGAAAAACATAACCCTCCTTCTGGCGCAGTCGGGTAAAAATATCGCACCATGATCGTTTCTGTAGTCCTTGAATACGGTAGGTAGTTAAAATAACTATTATTATCAGTAGGTACCTAGGTAAATAATCTACATTAAAATATACTGTGAACGATGAAAATAATGGTTTACTTATAATTATCATCTGTAAAATAATATTCTGAATCGTGTAGAGCATTACAGTAGATTGCGCATGAAATTACTAAAATCACAATTTAAACTCGTGTCTCGATTCCATTATTGCAAAATGCTTCGTCATTGACACTCAGGTGGTTAAACGTTTCGTCTATTATTTCATTCTAATTTACACTAAGACACACAGAGAGAATATAATTACGACGTTTTGTAATAAAGGGTAACGACATCTTTTATAACGTCACAGTAGGAAGTCAAAAAAATGGCACGCTTGGTTTTCATACGGATCGTGATGCTTGCGTTATCTAGATATATCTATATCTGTCTTAAAGCACTAGTGGAATGAATTCCGATTTCCGTGAAATCACAGACAAAAGTCAAACTACAATAATAATATCCTAAATCTATGTCTTAACTATAACAGTTATACCATAACAGTAACTAATACACAAGATCTACACTATCTGATAATGGGACATTTGTACCAAATTAATGTCCTGTTTCACCCCTTTATGAGGGTAGAAGCCATATATTGGTTTATGGCAACATTATCGTTAGTATGGATTTCGTTCTGGCCTTTGGCCTAATGTTCGATACAGGAAGGGATTTGCTTACACGGTTTTATGGTGTATTAATGTGGCAAATTGGTGGGGTTGTGAAAATTGGTCCAAAGGGGTGTTTCATAAAGCGCTCAACTATGGTCCCTTTTTATTTCTCTAACTATTAAATGCTAGAAGAATCTTTTGGTGAACTGTTAGAAAACATCTGTGTCTTTTGTATGAAATGTAAAAACAACATGGCGGCTTTAGTTTAGATTTTGCCACGCGTCAAAAGACAATCTTATGAGGTTAAATAAAATTTTAAGTAATTCACCACTGTGTTAGTTCTAATAAACCGCTACACTAACTGTTGATTAAATAAAAGGTGGTTTTTATTTTATTTTCGTTTAAAAAAAAACAACAGAAACAAAAATGCTCTGCAAACTGTGCATACACCACAATTTCAAAACCTATGTGTCAATGAGTACCTACCTAACAACGAAACCCCGTAAGTACACAGTAAAATTCTTTCATTCCAAATTCAAATACAAAACTCAAGTACCCGTACCGATCTACTTAACACACACGTAAGGAGTAGAACAATCGTGTAACAGGTGGCTCATCATTTTCAAGTATTATGAAACCCCCGAAGATTCCTCTCGATCAATCATTACACCCCTTTCCGTAGTCGGATCATTTGCTTCCCTTTACTTTACTACGTCTTTTATATACTTCGTTTTATCCTTGTTTTTAAGAAGTGTCTAATTTTAAATGAATAATGAATAAGGGGTATCTTATTTATTACCTGGGTAGTGGGTTGTGAAGATCGGATAGGAAGTCGGTCCATGTGAAATAGTGTTATTCAGCTGTGATTAGACTGGAAGCTGACTTCAAAATATTTGGGAACAGGCTAGGTAGATGATGGTGAATGGACAGGAGCTAAATTAGCAACTCTAATTGTGGTGGTTCAAACTTCGTTTGAAATTCTGGTAGAATAAAGTTCTAATCAGCTTGCACTACAAAGTGGTTGTTACGTCAGACACTGCGGGCCGAATAGTGCGAAATGAGTGGTTTTTTGCGATTTACAAAAAATCTATTGATTGGACTAAAAAAATAAAACACTATCATGCTAATATGTTGCTTGTAGAATTATTTGCCAAAAATCAGAATGATCGCATGTATTTTAGTATGGTTTTTACTCGTTAAAAGAATTTTTGAGAGATAAGTTCGTGATTTTTTTTATCGAGTAAAATTAGTTGTGTTATATTTTCAAAACACAATCATACTAGCGTATATCTTGAAGAATATCATATATTTTTCTGGTTTTGTTTATTGCAGTGAATCATATGCTTTTTTGCATTATACAACTCGCGTTTAGCTCCTGTTGTCCCCTTAACTAGTTCCCATTTTTTTGTTGAAAATAGCTTTCTTTCGAGGCTCCTAAAAATAAACATAGCATACCATCACGCCTGTAATTCCCAATGCAATGGGTTAGGCAGAGGTGTACGGTCGAACAAGCTATTTGGTTTACATTTTACAATGTAATTTGTGGGTTAAACTGTAAACCAAATAGCTTGTTCGACCGTACCTAATACACCGTACACCGTACCTAATACACCGTACACCGTACCTAGTGCACCCACAATTCGCCGGTTATGTTTAATTCCCATGTAAGAGCGGGCGAGTCTATCACCATCAACCGGTCACAAATCCATACTCCATGGCTGCTACTGAGAAAATTTCTTGATGGAAAAACCTATAAACACTTTGCCCGACCCGGAAATCGAACCCAGGACTTCATGCACATCAGTCGCGCTGGCGACCACGTGACCAATGAGGCAGTCCTCAGAATTGAGCCCAAAAAAATAAATAAAAAGCACAGGCATGTGAATAAATGACCCAAAGGAGTAAACGAACTTTTTTGTTCCTTCTTTTATACACATGGGCTCTAAATTAATTGTTCCCAAATGATCCCGTTTTCCTTGCCTTAAAATTGGCTGACTAAAATTCCCTTTTCAGGGCCCCCGAGACCCCACTTTTGTAACCAAGGGGTCCCCAAAGCCTTCTGAAGGCCAATCCATTGAATTACCCACAAAAGGTCCTGGGCTAAATTTAGAATTGTTATACGTAAATTAAGTAACCATTTTATGGTTTATTTTGGTCTACCTTCAGATGTGTTTTAACCGCTGATTATTGAATGTTAACCTGTTCAAGTTTATTCAATTTCTGTTGACCTCAAAATCTCATCCCAAAACCACTCTAATTGATACTGTTTTTCACTGAAGTATACATTTACAGTGCCATCCATTTATTATGGAAAACCTCAAAGCCGCAAATATTTGTCAGCTCTACCGTATACTTTTCAGAGTAAATGAACAAATACGTGTATTTAATTTAACAACCATTTTAAAAGAAAAATCTTGATTGAGTGGTAATAATGTGTGTATAATGTGTATGGTGTATTGTTTGTATTTGTAGTTTTTTACACTGCTATAGTTGTAATATAACAAACACTTTTACAATATTTGTCCTTTTATTTAACAGTTTTTTTAATGGGTAAGGCTCTTTAGTAACCTGATCCCACACAGGTGGATCCCGCGGGATCAGTCGACCTAATGAATTTTTGAATTGGTCAACTGATCCCGTTGACTAATTTTATGATTTGTATACTCAAGTAGAAAAGTTTTTTGATATAAATTTATATGGTGATTCGTAGCTCAGCAGCACCCAATAATGCGTTAGCAATAAGTTTGTCTTTTCCCAACTATTATTGGATCGGTCTATAGTGTAATCAAAATCAAAAAAGTTTGTGATCACTAGCATAAACTGATATAATTTTTTAAATTAAACTTTATCAAGAAAAAATCATTGTTGTGTGTTTTCTTTACATAGAAAGAACTATATAAATCTAAATCTATATTTTTAATTAAAGAATCTAAAAAGAAGAAGAAATCATAATTTAATCTACCGTAACAAAAAAGATTTAATTTTTCAAAGTGATCGAAAACTTTTTTTGATGTGTGTATGTACCTGAATACCAGTATTTTACATGAAACTGTCACTGTCATTGATCTTTGACAGTATTTATGAGTAGTTGGAAGCACCGAAAGAACATAATTCATCATCATTTTCCTGCTCTTGTTACATTCTACTTGAGGTCAGCCCAACGCGTTATCTTCTTCCATTCTCCCCTGTCAGACGTCACGACATCATTTACTAATTTCTCTTTTATATCATTCCTCACACAATCCATCCATCTGACCCAAACAAAGTTAAGTAATAGAAAGGGCAGACTGTATTTGTATTCATACCATAGTAGAGGTTTTCTTGAAAGGGGTGTTTTATCACATCCTTTTTGTATCTCTCTGACCACAACTTTCTGATACCTGCTCTCTATGTAGTTGATGCACTTATGTTCAGCGACAAAACAAAAACAACAATATGCTTCGTTTGAGTTAAAAAAAAATAGTAACAACAATAACAATCAAACTACAAACATAATAATAGGTACACTCGTGAACAGCAATTGCCACGGCAGCCGCGAACAAACGCATCAAAGTTGAGTCGACTTTTATTTGCAACGCATAAAAGTTATGCAATATTATAGGGTTGCCAGGTTGCGAGCACTTGTGTACGCGACTGTGTTTTGTGCAATGATGTTGTTTCGCTGGATGCATTTAAAAAAAAAATTAAAACCCATTATTAAATGGCGCTAGGTCTTCAGCAATAAGACGTAAGGTGTCTGGGATTCCTGGTCGTTACTATCTGCATTTAGACGGGGCACAGGGTTCTCTAAAGACACAAAGTCATAGAATGTAATGGGTCTGAAAGTGACCTTCTCCAAAATGACCTGACCTGGAATAGTCCCCTGAGGTTTTTACGTCTAAATTAAAAATAAATTTGGCTCCAGTATGCTAAAGTGGGCTTCTCTTTGCTTTGGGGTTCTATATGTACGTAATTAGGTAATCGTATAAAAGTCAAGTACTCAGTTAATTAAAGCATACAGTAGAGAGCAGACACTCAGACAGATTTTAACCTTAAATATTAATTAATTTCGATTAAATAAATTAAATAGTGTGTGCTCAGACTGGGCCAACATATCCAATGAAATCTATTTTTATAGTACCTTTTAAAATGATGTTCAATAAATAAATATCGCTGGACATTACACACAGCGCCGTCTAATGTCACACTAAGGCTCGAGGCTTGTGTCGTGGACACCAGATAGTTGATATAGGATAGATGCTTTATTGTTTGTACATACTTATTTCACATATAAGCATCCATGACTCGGAAACAAATGCCGATGCTCATCACACAAACATTTGGTCCTACCGGGATTCAAACCCGGGACCCTAAGAACGTAAGGCAGCCTCACTACCGCTGCGCCATTCGGAAATCAATAGGTATTTAATTAGTATATCATTTGGGTCAACGGCATCGTCAAAGGCGCGGGAAACTCCTGGATAAGGGACGCACAGAACCGGGAAGTGAGGCAGAAGAAAGGGGAGGCCTATACCCAGCAGTGGGTGATTCTGGACTGATAATAATATGATGATGATCATTTCATTTGGCTACACTAAAATCATCGATATCAAATACTAAAAATGAGTGCGTAAGGTGATTCTCACAAACGACACCGCAAGACCACGTGGATGAGCGGCGCTCAACGCCTCGCCTCTCCGGGTGCACTGCACATACATCCGCTTTGCCGCCTCCACCTCGAGCGGTATGGGCATCGCCCATTTCAAGTTATTGTAGAAATTTGTACAAAATAAAAAAGAGAGAGTAAGTAAGGGAGGGAGGGAGGGTAAGTTTATTATTAAACCTTGAAAACAAACTTTGAAACAGTGTTTATGTACAAAATGTTTTAAAACCCCTCTGATCTGGTCATTGGTAAGTCTTTTTTCACAACTTTAACTGATGTTCCCCCAAAACTTGGGTCAGCAAGATTTATTTCAACTTTTTATACAAACAGCTATCTTTTACCTACGAAAGATAAACTGGAACAAACCGTAAAGCCATCACTTCCAGTCGATTTCAGATCTGCGTGTATTCAGGTCAGAGCGCTCAGGTACAGTCGAGTACAAAACTAGAACGTGCTCAAATAGTTATTAAGAGGCAAATAATATTGTTTGTTCATTAGTCTGTTTTAGAAAATGGTGACTGCGTTTTCCAATCAACGTAGCAGTAATAATTTCATGATCTTTGTTGACGCAAATATTTTAAAGGATAAACTCTAAGCTCTGGTTACATATTCAGCGAAGAAGAAAAATAAAAAAATGCTTGAATTTGAACCTTATGTCAGGATAGCTCGATTCGTTTCGGACTAGAACAGATCTCATATATAAATGTTCAATTTAGAAAAAGGGAACTCCTAATAAACTGGAAAGTTACGTCTGATAACTGTTCTAGGCAAAAAATAATAGGTCCTACTCAATTTGAAAAATTTCTTGCTGATAAAAGACTAAAATGCTAAACATAAAAGTTCTACCTAAACCCACAAAGTAGAACTAAATAAGCTGCAAAGCTATCATTTCCAGTTGATTTCAAATCTACGTGGATTCAGGTCACAGTGCTCAGGTACAGGCGAGTACAAAACGAGAGCAGCGTGCTCAAATATGATTACCATGAACGTTTTGTCGTCAATTATACCTTTTTTCTAGATTTTTTTTTCACTTTACATGCCACGGAAGGCTGGGTTAAGACGCGGAGTTTGACTTTAGAATTTGATTTTTATGTTATTATTGTCTCGTTTCTAAGCGTGACGCTTGGACTTAAATAACTAGGTATATTAAATATAATATTATCTGTTTGTATTTCATTTATTTTGAGGTTTACGTTTCTACTTTTTAGTTTCCATTTACGTGTTGTTTTGTGCGAGTCCCAATAAACAGTTTTTTTTATTCTACTGTTTGAATATTTGCTGCAATACAGGTACGCCGTGTGCATTTTGTTAAAATTAATTGGGAACTTTAAAAAAAAAAAACGAAATTGGAAAATATGTAATACGATACAGGACATGATCTTACAATATTTCTATGATTATGATGGTGCATAGATAAAATCGAAGTAAAAATTCTTTTTTAAATAAATTATACATAAAAAAAAATCAGCCATCTAATATTTGGGTACCTACCTATTGCAATACTTCTCCCATAGAGGGAACTTCTGTTTGAATCATTGTTGTGTCTACTGGATTTTGGCACAATAAACTCGTTACCTACTCGTCAACGATGTGACCTCGGCCTTATATGCCTATATTATTATCACTTGTGGTACGTGGATTACGTCACACACGTATTTGGTTGTGCGATTTGCATAGTGATATTCGATAAGATTCGATTACGTGAGCACAGTAATAAAATGAAAATCATGATCAAAAACATTGTATATCTGTGAGCAGGAAACCTGCCATACATAATCAACCTAATGTTCCCTGTACTGGGACATTGGTAGGACTCTCTGGGGGTCAGGGGAACCGGGACAGCCATAATGGACAACTCGGGCCCACAATGACACAAAATTAAAAATACATAACGGGTCGCTGTTCTGCCACATCGTTGGCGCAAAAAATATTCTAAATATTAACTTAAATAGATGCTACTCGCTAGTACGTACATGTATTTGCTTCCACAAGCATTTCAAATAAAGAAATCCTTGTTTCAATATGTTTATCAGTACAATAATTTATATAGTGACCAGAGTTTTTATCTGACAGCATTTTTAAGTCCAGTGATTAAATCAGCTGATTTAGTACAACAACAACAGATAGGGTTCCAGATATGTATCAATATAAAGCGCATTAGACGTAATTTCTTTGATAAATAAAACGAAAATCTTTAATAAAGTTGTAAACACGTGATTTATTATTTATTTGAACAGAGTGCGACTAAAAAACAGGTTATGAATGGGAAAAAACCAATGTAGATTTTACAATAAAAAATTGGTGTCACGATGACATAGCAAAAGAGACACTGGTGTTTATTATAGAAGACTTAGGTTCCTGCTTTGAATGATCATAAGTTAATTATTATAGTCTACGTATTCAGTTTGCCTGATTAAATTAATATGAGTACTAGTTACATCATGTTTTTAAATCAAATCATTTCCTATCAAAGAAATTGACTATTCCTGTGGCTCTGGCTTAAAGTTATGACAGATCGGTGACAAATAAATTAAAACAACATTAAGGTGAATAAATATTGATTTAATCAGACATTTTGCATTCCTGTTCTGTAAGGGAAACACGTTTGCCCCATGTGTTAGCAAACATGACAATTAATATAATAATGAAAAAGTTTATAATTTAGCTATGTTTCCAGGGGAACAAATGTTTTAATTTATATAAGCACCTATAAGTACAATAGTTTTGCCTTCTTAATACGGCTTTCCTAGGACTTTCAACAACGATCCATTATCACTCACGAAAGACGAACCAGTAATAGCTTTAGCTTTGTCGCTAGCTAGAAACAGAACAAGGTCAGCTATTTCTTCAGGAACAGAAATTCTGTCCAGAGCCGTCATTTGCTGCAAAAATTTGTAAACAGCTTCTTCCATTGCTCCGGTTGCACCCATATTTTCAACGATATCAGTGCGCACTGGTCCAGGGTTCACAATGTTTACGCGAACTCCATGTGGAGCTAGTTCTTGTGCAACAGATCTCGAGAAATGATCTAGACCTGCCTTAGATGTGCTGTATGAAAAAGTACCCTCAACAAGTGCTCGAAGTGCAGCAATGCTTGATATGTTGATGATGTTACCTTTGGTCTTCACAATGTGAGGAGCAACGAGATGTGTCAAGTAAACTACTGAACGCAGGTTTGTCGCCATTACTTGATCAAATACTGCCATGGCGTGATCTGCTAGAATACTTGCTGTTTGGCCTATACCAGCATTGTTAATTAAGATATCCAGTTTCCCAAATTTGTTCAAGGTTTCAGTAACAATTCTTTTGACGTCTGCATCTTTAGAAACATCTGCCACTATCACTAAAGGATTGTTACATTGCTTTGCGACGGTCTCCAGTTTCTGTTTGTTTCTTCCTACTATAGCGACCTTGGCTCCTTCTTCAGCAAACTTGATAGCGATGGCGGCTCCAATACCAGAGCTGCCGCCGGTCACGAGAACAATTTTGTCTTGGAAACTCATGTTAATATCGCACCAATCGCAAGTATGGAACTGAATTATAATTATGTTAGCAGTTTTATAATATCATCGATAATCTTATCAAAAATGTAATCGGTGATAAACATAGACGCACGTACGATAAATATATGCGGTAATCCACAAAACGAAGGTCACACGATCAAAACTAACTATCAGACTATGGTGGACGTCCTCTGTATGTGTATTCACTTAGTGTATGCTTGTTCATAATATAAATAAATAACCAAAGTATACAGACAGAAGGCAAAGTCCTGTTATTGCAAATACATTAAATATCATAGTTAGATTGATTAGAATCAATTAACAAGTTATTTAAATCGAGAATTGTTTTCTTTTCCTATGGCTGGCAAATACTGGCAATGGCAGTATCATGATCATTACTGTAACTATCGTGAACTCCAAAGCAACTTCGACCACAACCTAGGGAGAAGAAATGTCAAATTTCTCTGCTGCTATTCTTATCGCTATTTAATCTTTTACTATTTTAAGAGCGTTTACTCTGTCATCCTTGGTATTGACATTGTAGAACTATGTAATTATGAGATCTTTACGGGTTTAGTGTTACTTATCTTTGTCACTAGCAAACTTCCTTGTCGTATCATTTAAATCGTTTTATGATATGGCAAGATTGTCAAAATGTGATCAAGGTTCTGATAGGTCATCGTTACCATTAGGATATGGATTCGTACTTACGTATTGGGTCCAGCATGTCAGAACTGTTCCACATTTTTTTATTCTTTTACCCAGCAGTGGCTGGGTAAAAGTTTCCGTCAGACCCTTCCACTCTTCTCTGCGTGTTCCAAATACCTATATAAAAAAAAACAATGCCTACTCCATTTTTTAAATTTTGATTACATTGTCACCTTCCATGCAGATCTAGTGAATGATTGAGGCATTTGATGATTTGACATAAAAATGTGAAAAATAAATGAGAAAATTTTTAGTGTCATAATGACAGCAAATAAAAAGAATAACAACTTGTAAGATCTATTTATTTACTTTTTGTTATTTTAACGTCGCTTAACATTAAGAATAACGTATACGAATACGTAAAAAACTGTTTCTAATACCCGATTGTATACGTTTTTACTACACTTTAAATATGAATTATGTAATTTTTCAATGGCACGGTACAAGCCCAACATTGAATCCCATTATGACAGAATTGTACTATGGTTTTGGAATACATAAATCTCAATAGCTATTTATTTTAACACATCAAAATTTACTTCATTTCCAAAGTTCAACATTATTCCATTATCACTCACAAACGACGAACCAGTGATGCCTCTAGCTTTGTCGCTAGCTAGAAACAGAACAAGATCAGCTATTTCTTCAGGAACAGAAATCCTGTTCAGGGCTGTCACTGCTTGCATTTGTTTGAGTAAAGTTACTTCCGCTTCTGCGTTTGCACCCATGTTTTGAATCATATCTGTCCGAACTGGTCCTGGGTTCACAATGTTTACACGAACTCCACTTGAAGCTAGCTCTTGTGCAACAGATCTTGAGAAATGATCCAGACCTGCCTTCGATGTGCAGTATGAAAAGGTGTCGTTTCCAATTGTTCGAAGTCCAGCAACACTTGATATATTGATGATGTTACCTTTGGTCTTCACAAGGTGGGGACCAGCAAAATGTGTCAAATAAACTACTGAGCGCAGGTTTGTTGACATTACTGTATCATATGTTACCAGGGCATCCGCGGATAGGATACTTGCTGAATGGTTTATGCCAGCGTTGTTTACCAAAACATCCACTTTGCCAAAATGTTTTACCGTTTCATCGACAATTCTTTTGGCATCTTCTTCTTTAGAAACGTCAGCGGCTATTACTAAAAGATTGCTACATTCCTTTGCAATGTTGTTAAGTTTCTCCGTCTATAGCGACCTTGGCTCCTTCTTTAGCAAACTGAGCGGCAATGGCGGCTCCAATGCCAGAACTGGCGCCGGTCACGAGAACCACTTTGTTTAGGAAACTCATGTTTATAATGCTTAAGTGCAAACAACGAACTGAAACCTCTGCTGTGACGGCAGCTATTTATAATAGCCGACAATCTTATCTTTAAAAAAATATTTCAATATCAAGGTTGCACTGAGAACCACACACTATAGATGTTATAGGATAAGCGAAATCCAAATACTAAATTCGAACCGAATCAACACCGAATTCGTGGACTCACTACAGACCAGTGACGACGTCGATTTATTAGACCTATTTATCCAATATATATTATGTTTGGTAAGCATAAAAAAAGTATGCAGAAGGTACAAATTAATGTTAAGGCGACTACAAGAGCTAAAATAGCAACTCTAATTGTGGTGGTTCAAACTTCGTTTGAAATAATCGTCGTCGTCGTTCGTTTGAATAAAGTTCTAATCACCTTGCACTACAAAGTGGTTGTTACGTCTGTCACTGCGGGCCGAATAGTACGAAATGAGTGTTTTTTTTTGCGATTTCCAAAAAATCTGTTGATTGGACTAAAAAATAAAACACTATCATGCTAATTATGTTGCTTGTAGAATTATTTGCCAAAAAATCAGAATGATCGCATGTATTTGAGTAAGGTTTTTACTAGTTAAAAGAAATTTTAGAGATAAGGTTTATCGAGTCGAATTGGTTGTATTATGTTTTCGAAACACTATCATACTAGCATATTATATCCTGAAGAATATCATATATTTTTCTGGTTTTGTTTATTGCAGTGAATCATATGCTTTTTTGCATTATAGAACTCGCATTTAGCTCCTTTAGTCCCCTTAATAATTTTGTGGAGTAGAAGTAGTGCGTTTGTTATTATTATTAAAAAAATATATTGTATCATTGATTCTAAAAAGTGTCTGTAACCTTAATGTGGCCGTTACAGGACTATATTTTTAAGACATTAACTTTTGGAATGCTACTTGCTTTCACAGATTTTGGAAAAATTGTATAAATAGTCGGCTAGAACAGAAATTCAGACGAATTGGTCACCTGCTCCATTTGGGAGTCCATTAAAAATGTCAATGCTCACATTTTATTTTATGATGCGAATCAATGATATTTTTTTAGCTTCAGATTTTTGAACCAACACAAGATAGTGTCTATAGCCATAGTATAGTCTATATATATATTTTGAGTTGGTTTGCAAAGCCACAAATCGCAAAAGCTTTTCTCATTTAGGCAGAATACACGTCTAACTTACGCTTTAGGAAAACGAGAAGATTACCTTTCATTATAATTGACAAAGTATTGTGACCTATACCATACCTACTTTTTCTTAGTATTTGCCATTGTGCCATTTAATTTAGGTAACTACTTTATTGTGTGCTTTTAATCAATATTTTTTACTTGGGCAATCAAATCATTGTGCAATCCAACGTGTTTTTTTTTTCACGCGTTGTCTTGGTGACTTGGCAAATTTAAATGATAATAATGACACAGCAAATCGATCATTTAGAAGCTTTAAATTCAGTTCAAATAAACCTAGGACTGGCTGTTTTTTTTTTTGTTCTGATCGTAATTGTCAGGACAAGGTTTGAAAAAAAAAACTTGTTGAGGAAAGATTTGTATTTTTGTGTGTATGTTTGTAATTAATAAACTCAAAAACTTCTGCGCCGATTTCAAAAATTTTATCACCATTACAAAGCCACGTCTTTACTGAGTAACATAGGCTATTTTATCCCCGTACTCCCATGGGAACGGGAACTACGCGTGTGAAACCGCGTGACGTCCGCTAGTATTAAATAAATGCACTTTTCAGTCGCTAGTATTTGATTTTAATAGTATTTCTGCTGTTTAATCATTAAAATTACCAAGGTCACACAGAGAAGCACGTACGATGGGTATAATGATTTAAAAAACGGAAGCACAAAAACTAAGATCGAGTGATCAATACCGAATTGGCTACATATGACGTAGATTATTAACAAATATCTATTTATGCAGTGCATGTTTGGTGAGCATGAACAAAACAATGATTTTACAGAAGGTAAAGTTCTTTTATTGATACTTCTTCTTAGCAAATCGATGGCAAAAAGTTCAAATGTAGCCCAAAATTTAGCGAAGCAAACTCGCTCAATGATGCAGTAAGTAGATTATCAGGTGCGCAGGCGCATGCGGTGCAAGATGGAAGGTGGGCCATTGTCTGTAGAGAGACGCTGCAAACGCCTTTCATCATGCTGCCTAGCCTTTTCCCAACTATGTTGGGGTCGGCTTCCAGTCTAACAGGATGCAGCTGAATACCAGTATTTTACGCGGAGCGACTGCCTAACTGACTTCACAACCCAGTTAGAACTGGGTAATGCAATACCCCTAGCTTGGTGACACTGGTTGTCAAATTTTCGGGCCACTGACTACTTAACGACTGTTAATGATCTACAATTGACAGCCGGGACCAACAGCTTATCGTGCTTTCCGAGGCACGAAGGAAACTCGGTATGTAATGGGTGGTCACCCATCTACAGACCAACGTAGGTAAGCGAGGTTTAACCTGAAGATCAACCCTCTGCTATCATTTAGCTATTTCCGCTGTTATTATATAGCCACGAGCTCCTCAGTATATACCAATGTACCGTCAATTATACTCAAAAGTATTTATTACACATTGCCCTTAGACAACATTATACATATTAGCGTAATAAACGCCATATAATTATAGTTTCTTCAAATTATAATACTGGTGGTATTACAATAAGCCGTCTTCGATTATGGATGTCGTGTTGGGTAGTGATTATAGCGCCCACCTCTCAAGGACGAGGGGTTCGACATTCGAACGTCCCTAAAATAAAATAAAACCCAGTTATTACCTATATACTGGCGTTTGATTTCAATTAAAGCAAGGATTTCAAAAGAAATAACAATGATAAATTAAACATAATAAAATTATTTATTCAAACATGGTAAAAATAAATCTTTTGAATTATCGAAACAAAAGGAGTAATAAAAACTCAAATTTTAAGTAAATTTTTGTTAGAAGTGACTTTTTCGAAAATTATATACCCACTTAAAGTTTTTGTCCTACGAAGACAGCATTTTTCTTACCGTATTTTTCATGGTGTTACCAGAAAACCAAATATTTTAATGTTACATCACAAACTTTGGTTTTAATAAACACACTTTAATTTTAAACCCACCCATACATTATATGGGTAATATAACGAGATAAAAAATAAATAGCAGAATCATACAAACATACATAAATATAAATCTGACTCGTTTTAAAAGCAATACTAAATGAATACACATAAACCGTTCATTGAGCAATATTAATTATTCAGCAAACTAAAATTTTCAGAATCAGCAACTTTCAACAGTGTTCCATTGTCACTGACGAATACAGATCCAGTGATGGCTCTGGCTTTGTCACTAGCTAAGAACAAAACAAGGTCGGCTATTTCTTCAGCAATAGAAAATCTCTTCAGGGCTGTCAAGCTCTGCACTTTTTCGAAAAATGCGTCTGTTGCTGCTGCGGGTATACCCATATTTTGCACGCAATCTGTCTGCACTGGCCCTGGGCTTACAATATTTGCACGAACTCCACTTGCAGCTAGCTCTTGTGCAATAGATCTAGTGAAGTGATCTAGACCTGCCTTTGAAGTGTTGTAAGCGAAAGTTGCCTCTCCAAGTACTTTTAGTGCGGCAACGCTTGATATGTTAATGATGTTTCCTTTGGTCTTTACAAGGTGAGGAGCAGTAAGATGCGTCAAGTAAACCACTGAGCGCAGGTTTGTCGACATTACTTCATCAAATGCTGCCATAGCGTTCTCGGCTTGAATTGTCGCCGGGCGAGCCATGCCAGCGTTGTTAACCAGAATATCCAATTTCCCAAAGCGTTTCAATGTTTCATCAAGAATTCTTTTGACGTCTACATCTTTGGTAACATCTGCCACTAGTACTAAAGGATTGTTGCATTTCTTTGCGACGTTGTTTAATTTCTCCGTATTTCTTCCTACTATGGTTACCTTGGCTCCTTCTTCAGCAAACTTGATCGCGATGGCGGCTCCGATACCAGAACTGGAGCCAGTTACGATAACCACTTTGTCTTGGAAACTCATGTTTATACACCAAAATCGAACACAGTACTGAATTTTTGTTTCGTCAGCTGCTTTTTATTACAACCCCGTAATCTAATCTTTACAAAGTATCAAAGATAAACACGATAGAGCCCCGCGAAGGATAAGTAAATATAATTTTTGGCACGCGTTATCTAAAGCGGAGGTGCAACGATCACAACAAAACTAAGAGATGGACTGTACACGACGTTGATTATATACCGACCTATTTAGTGTGTGCTGGAAGTAAATATTGATGTGTCTATCATAGGTAAAGCCAAAGTGTATAGACAGAAGGTAAAGTCTACAACACATAAATGGTTGTCATCAAAGTCGTTGTGCTACTGAAAGGATTGAAATTCTGTGATATTACCATAATTTAGCTAAGGTATGTCTTTCCTTAAAATGATGTTTTGACTCAAAAAAATGAGTCACGACAAAATAGCACAACAAAATTGTCATGTTGACTCAGCTAATAATCTTTAGGTGATACTAAAAAACTAAAAATATGATTGAGAAGGTTTTTGATTTTCGTAACTATACAGGGTGTAAACCACCTCATCACGAAGCCCTCAACCAAGCATTCTGTACATCAAACTAAGTAACTTTACGGAAAAATTAATGCTGGGAAACGACTTTTTTTTTGGGGTGAAAAATCATGTTTTGCTGTAGAACTCAATGTAACGCACTCAAAACATTGTGCTGATGCATGGATTGAATAGTACGGGGGTCGTGGAGGTGTTTAAAAAAAAATCTTACATTAAAAACTTGTATTTAAAAAAAAAGTTGCCAAAATGTTGGAACTTTGACCCCCATTATCTCCGTAACTAGAAGGTTCCCGGTATGGTGTAGAACAAAAAATGTTCACAATGACGAGAAGAACAAGTGTCTATCGGGTTCGTTAAGAGGTGTTTTACACCCTTAATTTTAAATCTTAGAATAAATTATAGACTAACCTATCGAACAATCAATATCAATTAACGAACGAACTAATATTCTAACAAACTAGTATTCTTTTTCCTTCCATACATAAATAAATATGTTGTTTTTTCACTATCATACAAATATTTTCTGCAGTAAAATAGCATTTTTTGAATGCGTTTGGGGTAAAGTATTTTTCATGAATGAAAATTTTGCCCTATTTATTATTAGGCCAGTAACCACGGATAGGCTAAGTTTGAATTCGTTTCATTTATTTCAGTAACAATTTTTACATTGTATCGAAATTTTACACTAAATTATAAAAATAAAATAATTACAATAGAAATCATAGAATTACAATGATGACGACCCGAATGGCGCAGCGGTGGTGAGGCTGCCTTACGTTCTTAGGGTCCCGGGTTCGAATCCCGGTACGAGCAAATGTTTGTGTGATGAGCATGGACATTTGTTTCCGAGTCATGGATGTTCATATGTATAATTAGTATGTATTTACAAACAAAAAGTATCTATGTAGTATATCAACTATCTGGTGTCCACGACACAAGCCTCGTTGCTTAGTGTGGCACTAGATGGCGTTGTGTGTAATGTCCAGCGATATTTATTTATTTATTAAAAAAAAAAGCAATATAAATCATCGAATTACAATAGAATGATTACGTTAATTTATACGAGTACATTAATTTAAAAAAAAGTAAAACATTTGAAATTCCCCTGCTAAAATATGTTAAATAAAGAATATAAAACAATAGATTCCACCATTACAATATAAGTCAAAAGTATAAAATGTCAATTAAATAAAATGATGTTACAAAATGATGCATGTCAAATAAAGAAATGTAAAAATAAATTAAATAGATTCATCCAATACAAAATAATGATCAAAAATAAAAGTGCCACCCTCATGTGGAAGGTCCATTACCACTTCAGATTATGTATTCTGTGAGCTGTGTGGAAAATTTTGGCTCTCTTCCGGATCACCTGGTTCCGGGTTCAATCCCTCAGAGAGACTGTAAGCTATTTATGAGTAATTAGTGATGTGTGTTGGTTGTAAATAATTATGTATCATAGGCATTTGCAAAATAAAAAAAAACGACTAATTCAAAAACAAAACATGTTTATTCGGCCAAACTAAAATTTCCACTAACAGCCATTTTTAACATTATTCCATTATCAGTTACAAACGAGGAACCCGTGATGGCTCTAGCTTTGTCGCTAGCTAGGAATAAAACAAGGTCAGCTATTTCTTCAGGAACAGAAATCCTGTTTAAGGCTGTCATTTCCCGCATTTGATTGAAAAGAGTTTCTTCTTTTTGCCCGGTTACGCCTAAATTTTTAAGCATGTCAGTTTGAACTGGTCCTGGGTTGACAGTGTTCACACGAACTCCACTTGAAGCAAGTTCTTGTGCAACAGATCTTGAAAAATGATCCAGAGCAGCATCCGCAGTGCTGTATGAAAAATCACCTCCTCCCATGATCACAAGGGAAGATATGCTTGATGTGTTGATGATGTTCCCTTTCGTCTTCACGAGGTGAGGAGCAGCGAGATGTGTCAAGTAAACTGCAGAACGTAGGTTTGTCAACATAGATTGATCAAATGCTTCCATAGCGTTCTCAGCCAGAATGCTTGCTGCAATGAATATGCCAGCGTTGTTAACAAGGATATCCAATTTTCCAAAACGTTTCAAGGTTTCATCAAGAATTCTTTTGATGTCTTCATTTTTAGAAACATCTGCCACTAGTACTAAAGGATTGTTGCATTTCTTTGCGACGTTGTTTAATTTCTCCGTATTTCTTCCTACTATGGTTACCTTGGCTCCTTCTTCAGCAAACTTGATCGCGATGGCGGCTCCGATACCAGAACTGGAGCCAGTTACGATAACCACTTTGTCTTGGAAACTCATGTTTATACACCAAAATCGAATACAGTACTGAATGTTTGTTATGTCAGCTGCTTTTTATTTTAACCCCGTTATCAGATAAATGACATAAAATGTTAGTCACGATGAATTAGCTCAGCAAAATTGTCACGATGACTCAGCAAATAAGGTGTTACTAAAAATACGATTCATCTTTGATTTTTATACCTTTAAACACTGTTTTAAGCTTTCACGGTTCATAACTATACTTAAAATGTCACTCACGGGATATCTTCCGTGATAATTTATTGTTTTTGAGCTCCCGATATTTCGACGCTGTTGCAAGCGCCATGACCCGCGATCATGGCGCTTGCAAAAGCGTCGAAATATCGGGAGCTCAAAAACAATAAATTATCACGGAAGATATCCCGTATATACCTTTATTTTAGAATACCTTAGAATAAATTATGGAATAACCTATCGAGTAATCAATATAAATAGGGTAGATGATTACAAAAAGCTAATTAGTCCGTCAGATAGATTTCCAAAAAACATTGTTTCTTTTTTCACGTAAACAAAAAATTAAGACGATACAGTGCGTCGAAAACTCGTGTGACGTCACATTTGAGTACAATTTTTACTCAAATGTGACGTCACAAGCGACCCACTCATTCTCTTTGACACAATTTTTCTTCGTCAATATTATTAATTTGATATTATCAAAAAATACGAATCCAATATTTTTCGATAATCTAACTGACGGACTAAACAGAATCAAATTTTTTTTGTCAGTCATCATCCCTATTATCGTTGGAAATTATTACGTATATTTTTTACTTTCGTGCATAAATAAGTCTGTTGTTTCTTTCTTCATCATATAAATAGTACAGATCACCTTGTTTCGGGTTCAATCCCTCAGAGAGATTACAAGCTATGCCTTTTCCGTAGCTCGCTGAGCGACCTTGAACTTACGGACCAGCTGAATCTAGAGTACTTATCCTCGTGGCGGCCCCGTGACCTAGACGGGCCAGCAGGCGATTATATACCTACTAATAATTTGGTGAGTGCTGGTTTCAAATAATTATGTACCTATCAAAGCCAAAGCATCTTAGTACTGGCTACACTATAAATATATACCTATGGATGTAGTAAAATATATTTTTCTATGATTTGTTTTTCATCACCAGTTCATCACGATTTGCACCATATAACAAGATAAGGCGTTCCTTGCAACATATGTGTGGTATAAACAATGAATTAAAAATTGAGGAATGATTAATTGATAAGACGGCTCAGTTTTATTGATCATTAATTATGTTTTATAATCATGATCTGTCGAATGACCAATTTGGTCGAGACGCCATTGTTTAACTATTGTGTCTACTTCGTGGACAGATCATGGGATAAGAAGGATTGCAAAATAAAAAAATAACGACTAATTAAAAAACAAAACATGTTTATTCGGCCAAACTAAAATTTCCACTAACAGCCATTTTTAACATTATTCCATTATCAGTTACAAACGAGGAACCCGTGATGGCTCTAGCTTTGTCGCTAGCTAGGAACAAAACAAGGTCAGCTATTTCTTCAGGAACAGAAATCCTGTTTAAGGCTGTCATTTCCCGCATTTGATTGAAAAGAGTTTCTTCTTTTTGCCCGGTTACGCCTAAATTTTTAAGCATGTCAGTTTGAACTGGTCCTGGGTTGACAGTGTTCACACGAACTCCACTTGAAGCAAGTTCTTGTGCAACAGATCTTGAAAAATGATCCAGAGCAGCATCCGCAGTGCTGTATGAAAAATCACCTCCTCCCATGATCACAAGGGAAGATATGCTTGATGTGTTGATGATGTTCCCTTTCGTCTTCACGAGGTGAGGAGCAGCGAGATGTGTCAAGTAAACTGCAGAACGTAGGTTTGTCAACATAGATTGATCAAATGCTTCCATAGCGTTCTCAGCCAGAATGCTTGCTGCAATGAATATGCCAGCGTTGTTAACAAGGATATCCAATTTTCCAAAACGTTTCAAGGTTTCATCAAGAATTCTTTTGATGTCTTCATTTTTAGAAACATCTGCCACTAGTACTAAAGGATTGTTGCATTTCTTTGCGACGTTGTTTAATTTCTCCGTATTTCTTCCTACTATGGTTACCTTGGCTCCTTCTTCAGCAAACTTGATCGCGATGGCGGCTCCGATACCAGAACTGGAGCCAGTTACGATAACCACTTTGTCTTGGAAACTCATGTTTATACACCAAAATCGAATACAGTACTGAATGTTTGTTATGTCAGCTGCTTTTTATTTTAACCCCGTTATCAGATAAATGACATAAAATGTTAGTCACGATGAATTAGCACAGCAAAATTGTCACGATGACTCAGCAAATAAGGTGTTACTAAAAATACGATTCATCTTTGATTTTTATACCTTTAAACACTGTTTTAAGCTTTCACGGTTCATAACTATACTTAAAATGTCACTCACGGGATATCTTCCGTGATAATTTATTGTTTTTGAGCTCCCGATATTTCGACGCTTTTGCAAGCGCCATGATCGCGGGTCATGGCGCTTGCAACAGCGTCGAAATATCGGGAGCTCAAAAACAATAAATTATCACGGAAGATATCCCGTTTATACCTTTATTTTAGAATACCTTAGAATAAATTATGGAATAACCTATCGAGTAATCAATATAAATAGGGTAGATGATTACAAAAAGCTAATTAGTCCGTCAGATAGATTTCCAAAAAATATTGTTTCTTTTTTCACGTAAACAAAAAATTAAGACGATACAGTGCGTCGAAAACTCGTGTGACGTCACATTTGAGTACAATTTTTACTCAAATGTGACGTCACAAGCGACCCACTCATTCTCTTTGACACAATTTTTCTTCGTCAATATTATTAATTTGATATTATCAAAAAATACGAATCCAATATTTTTCGATAATCTAACTGACGGACTAAACAGAATCAAATTTTTTTTGTCAGTCATCATCCCTATTATCGTTGGAAATTATTACGTATATTTTTTACTTTCGTGCATAAATAAGTCTGTTGTTTCTTTCTTCATCATATAAATAGTACAGATCACCTTGTTTCGGGTTCAATCCCTCAGAGAGATTACAAGCTATGCCTTTTCCGTAGCTCGCTGAGCGACCTTGAACTTACGGACCAGCTGAATCTAGAGTACTTATCCTCGTGGCGGCCCCGTGACCTAGACGGGCCAGCAGGCGATTATATACCTACTAATAATTTGGTGAGTGCTGGTTTCAAATAATTATGTACCTATCAAAGCCAAAGCATCTTAGTACTGGCTACACTATAAATATATACCTATGGATGTAGTAAAATATATTTTTCTATGATTTGTTTTTCATCACCAGTTCATCACGATTTGCACCATATAACAAGATAAGGCGTTCCTTGCAACATATGTGTGGTATAAACAATGAATTAAAAATTGAGGAATGATTAATTGATAAGACGGCTCAGTTTTATTGATCATTAATTATGTTTTATAATCATGATCTGTCGAATGACCAATTTGGTCGAGACGCCATTGTTTAACTATTGTGTCTACTTCGTGGACAGATCATGGGATAAGAAGGATTGCAAAATAAAAAAATAACGACTAATTAAAAAACAAAACATGTTTATTCGGCCAAACTAAAATTTCCACTATCAGCCATTTTTAACATTGCTCCATTATCAGTTACAAACGACGAACCCGTGATGGCTCTAGCTTTGTCGCTAGCTAGGAACAAAACAAGGTCAGCTATTTCTTCAGGAACAGAAATCCTGTTCAAGGTTGTCATTTCCCGCATATATTTGAAAACAGCTTCTTCCATTTGTCCGGTTGCACCCATATTTTGAACTATGTCAGTTCGAACTGGTCCTGGGTTGACAGTGTTCACACGAACTCCACTTGGAGCTAGTTCTTGTGCAACAGATCTTGAGAAATGATCTAGCGCAGCTTTCGAAGTGTTGTATGAAAAATTACCTTGTCCAAGAACTTTGATTGCAGCTATGCTTGATATATTGATGATGTTCCCTTTCGTTTTCACAAGGTAAGGAGCAGCGAGATGTGTCAAGTAAACTACTGAGCGCAGGTTTGTCGACATTACTTGATCAAATGCTTCCATAGCGTTCTCGGCTTCAATAGCCGCTGACCGAGCTATGCCAGCGTTGTTAACAAGAATATCCAATTTTCCAAACCGCTTTAAGGTTTCATCAAGAATTCTTTTCACGTCTTCATTTTTAGAAACATCTGCAGCTATTACTAAAGGCTTATTACATTTCTTTGCGACGTTGTTTAATTTTTCAGTGTTTCTTCCTACTATGGCGACCTTGGCTCCTTCTTCAGCAAACTTGATCGCGATGGCGGCTCCAATACCAGAACTGGAGCCAGTTACGATAACCACTTTGTCTTGGAAACTCATGTTTATACACCAAAATCTAATACAGTACTAAAGTTTTTTAATGTCAGCTGCTTTTTATTAGATCCCGGTCATCTAATCTTAAAAAATGTCAAGGCTAACCAGAGGCACACGAACGACACGTAAATATATGTAGTTCTATACAACCGAATTCCCCGTAACGTAGGTAGAACGATCACAACAAAACTGACTGACGGACTGTGACCGACGTCCATTATATACAATTGGATGTGTGCTTGTTTACATACCATATACCAAAGTCCAATTTTACAGACAGAAGGTTAAGTCTTATCATATCAACAAAAATAACATATTTAAAAAATAATTATTGTCTCATTCTATAGCAACCTGGACCGGGACACGGGACGCCGGGATGTAACAGGCCACTAGAACAACTTGCGACCTATGGATGCTACGGATGCAATAAAGCGAAAAATATAGTCCAGTAGTAAAATAAAGTCCATGATTAGACCTTAAGTACTGATACGGAATGAGCTGTAAACATAATTTTTCGACATTTCCACCTAGATGTACACTCATAACATTACAGAAATCTTATTATTTGCCATACTATATTATCCTTAAGTGAAGATCTATGAATTCGCTGGCCGGGTCGCTATGAGCTGGGCGGACAAAATCTGAGTCATCGATTCAAGAATAAGCAAAATCACTTAACTATTTTTGACGTCACCGTATGAATCGTATAGCATGACAAGTTGTTTCTAATGGAGTATGTATAGATATGATACGACAATATTGCGGTAGTAATAAACATTGAACATTGCTTTAACGACCCGAATGGCACAGCGGTAGTGAGGCTGCCTTACGTTCTTAGGGTCGGGGGTTTGAATCCTGGTAGGAGCAAATGTTTGTGTGATGAGCATGGACATTTGTTTCCGAGTCATGGATGTTATATCTATACATATAATAAAATCGTTGAGACCAAAAAATCTGTTCATTGAAGATTTAAAAAAAAAACCAGCCAGGGTGACTTAAAATAAGTAACAGAACATATTAAATCCATTTTAAAAATTTTTTGTTTGTTTGTTTGTTTGACCGCGCATCACGTAAAAACTACTGAACCGATATTGTTGAAATTTTCACAAATTTATTTAAATAAATTCAGAATAACATATAGGCTATAGAAATTTTGTTTTTTTTTTGGAAAAAGGGGGTGAAAAGGGGGGGTAAAGTTTGTATGAAAAAAAAATAACTTTAGATTGTTCTAGAATCATAAAACTCACAGTAAATACTTATTAATAAAAAATAAAGAAATACCTGTTTTAGCATTTTTTTGAAATCTCATCCAGACACGCAAAAAAGAGGGTTTTGTGTTTAAAATTAATAAACTTCAAACACCTATACAATCAAAACCAATGAAGTGTAACCTTTTAAAGTTGCTACATATACTTCATATCTAATACAGGTAAATATAATTTCTCAGTTTTCTTGAAATTTGATTTTTGAGGTGAATACGCACAAAATAGTGGAACTCAAGAAAATCAACTTTCTTCGGTAAAAGTAGTTGCTACGAAATGTTTGTGCGCGCATCACGTCAAAACTACTGCATAGGCTTCTTAAATATTTAGGGTATATATTATCACGCTACTTCCTTAAGGGGGTAGGTAATTTAACATTATGTCCGTATACTTCAATTGTATGACGTTTCAGTCATGACGTGACATCAGAACGGCTATTTGTAGCTAATGTCGACGAAGTAAATAGCCTAGCGGTTTCATGACCGCTCTGCAAACTTCGGGGTTGCAGATTCAAACCCCGCACCATTATTTTCACTTTTTGTGATTTGTTAATTTTTTTTTTTGAGGCTGTTAGATTGCCTATATTTCTTTTTGTATTTAAATTGTTTGCATTTCTATATTTCTTACTTTTTCGTGATTTTTTTTCCAAAAAGTAATAGAGAACTATGGAAGAAGAACACAATCATGCTGCGCCGACCCCAAAATAAATTGGGATAAGGAGCAGGAGTATGATAATGATTTCTCCAAAAAGTAGTATAGCGAACGGAAGCCTGATAAATTCACGTGTTCTTGACGTGCAAGAACTATGCTGTGCATACGCAGTTTACGTAAATTATATTTACAGCTATATTGTTATTGGCCTCATTCCATGCATCTTGGTGAGAATTTAAGACCTGCCTGGACTGTCATCCAAGGTCTGACGGTGGAGACAAAAGTCAGTTGCAAGAGGTCATCAAGAGTTTACAGCATCTATATCGTGTTTGGGCTCATTTTATGCATCTTGATGAGAACTTTCGACGTAGATGGAGTATGACTGTCATCAAGTGTCTAAGGATGATAACGTAAGGCTGAGGAGGCTGGCGAGGGAAGCCCTTATTTAGAAAAACTGAATATTTTAGCGATTAATGCAAATATTTCAGAGAAATTAAATTGTTACCTACTTGATTCTATACTATACCTAATATTATAAAACTGTGTTTGTTCGGTTGGTTGAACACGCTAATTTCAGGAACTACTGGTTCGAGTTGAAAGTATCTATTACTGTTGGATAGCCCATTAATCGGGGAAGGCAACAACGAACAACAACATTACAACGTTTATATAAAATCACGCTACAATCAATAGGAGCAGAGCATCAATGAAAAATATATTCTTTTTGAGATCTTTCGTTGCGTGCGCTGCGTAAACGGTTAAAGTTACGCAACAATCGTGTATGACGGAAAAAATTCTATAAAAATCCGCGATAGCATTATTATGTCTATCTTTTAAGGGTGTCTCTAACCATCTCTCTGTCTCTGTTATATAACGCAGACGAAGTTGCGCGGGTCAGCTAGTGTATAATAAGTATGTATTTACAAACAAAAAGTATCTATGTAAACAAACAAGTGTATGAAACAAACAAGTGTATGTATATAAACTATTTGGTGTCCACGACACAAGCGGTTTCTAAAAAACGTATGTGAAGCGATCACAACAAAACTAGCAGACGCCCTTTGGACCTCTTTAGAGTATGGCTTTTGAAAATATCATTGGCCAAACCTAAAACGTACAGACAGAAGGTAGTCTTCCTCCGTCTTCAATATTTTTCATGGTTTATTAACTGTAGTTCCTTGTTTTAGTAGTTCGTTTCTTTTATTAAGAAACCCGTTTTTGGAGATTTACTTTAGCTCAATATACAATCGTAATCTTGAATTTTAAAACAGACGTTCTTTTATTTCACGCTGCAAAAAAACTAAGTACCCTTTTGTCCGCGTATTCTACACCAACAGCTAGAGAGCAGTTAACGTGTGCGTATATTTATTTCCTTGAATTGTATGATCCTGGTTCAAAGTTACTGCCAAAAATAAAATACCCGAACATTGTTTCATTAAAAAGCACTTCCAGTTCCAATGTTCAAAGAGCCACGTGCCATACAGTTAGTTGACTGTTGCATTACAAAAATCACTCTTACTGCTACAAGATAAAGGACGTTCAATTTGTACCACATACTATGTGCGGTTGACTGTTCGTACTCAATACGCATGAAGTTCGTACTAGCGTACTGTGCGCATATGGAAAAGGCTAGCTGTAGTGTACAATAAATGTTATTGATCAACCGCGTAGTCAGCGGTGTGTGAAATGTTTGCTGGTCACAAGCGTAGTCAATTAACCCGTTAAATGCGATTGGCGTATTCTTATTAATGTTATTTGAATTTCGGCTGGTATTTGGGAAGTATTAAATTGTTAAAATTAATTGAATTGACGGGGTCTGAAACAACAACTGGGTTTGTTTGTCAAAACTAGTGGATTAGACAGATCTTTCGGCAGTTTTTGAATTCAAGAAACTAAAACCTTTGACACAAAATATCCATCCATATCAATCGAATATAAGAAAACCAAAAAAATTAAATAAATCTAAACATAAACATAAAATAATGTGCCTGTGTGTCTCACGGCTGCGCCAAATAGGCCCAGTTCAGCAAAATAGGACAACTATGCCCGACGTTAGTTTTTAACTGGACCTGGATTAGTGAGGTTACGGATGTAAAGCAGTTATTTACACAAATAAATAAGTAGTAATGCGCATGTCATCAATGGAGTACTGCATATTATCTTGATCACTGTCGATCTCAAGTCATGTCCCCGAATTCCAACTACACTTTAATTAAGATCAGGACTCGGTACGTCAATAAATTGGACGGTACGGATATAACCACGTTGGGCATTGGAGCTGGAGACAATAATTGGATTCCGAAAAACGGATATTTCGCGTCCAATTTACCGACACTTCACGCTTGTTGCACGAATGTAGTGACATTTTGCATCGGAACAATTATGACACTGTTATGTATCGCAAATTCGCAACGTAACTGAAAGTGAATTGTTTTTTGTTTTTGAAAATGAAATGGAACTCTCACAAAATAAGAACTTTTATATAAAATTAAAAATAATAATCTACACTAAAGTGTAGATTATTATAGGTAAATATTCGTTGTGTCATCTTTCACGTGGACGATGCCATGAAGATGGTGCGATTGTCTATCTGACCTCCTCCGCAATCAAGCTGCTAATCGGTAACAAAATACCCCTTGGTGAGACAGATTCACTCAAACTCACAAACTTGCTTGTTGTCCTACTCCCTAGTAAGTATTTATTAATGGGAAAGTTTGTGAGGTTGGATGGTTGGATGGATGGATGTTTGGCACTCTTTCACGCAAAAACTACAAAACGGATTTGAAATAAATTTAGCACACAGATAGTTTATAATCTGGATTAACACATAGGATACGTGTTATCCTGGTAGAACGATCCCGTGGGTCAATTACCGAGCTTCAAGCGGTTGAACCCGGGCATAAGCTAGTGTTAAATAAATAAGAAGCACAAAGAATTTGGTAAGGTTTCCAAGTACTTATAGGTAAGTAGAGATTGTTTCAACATATTGTTGAAGCAGGTAAACTTTATTTTCTCAGTAACGTGTAAATATCGCCTCTTACGGCAAGCAAAGATTTATTATCCGCAGGCGTGCTGCTACAATTTGCTGCAATTATAAAACTAATAATGGTGGTAACGTGATAGAAACTGCTAGCATTTAGTTTGCTAGTTTAGAGTACTTTTAAAAACCTTACATATCGACATACGGTATCTGTGCATAGGATATTGGGTAACTACAAAATTTTTGGGTACTTAGAAAATGTAAAATTCCTAGAGAAAGGGCCTGTTTCACGTTTAAGTTTTAAGTTCTTTTCAAGTTCCCGCAGGTAATTTCATACAAAGTCTGTTTCATTTTTTAATTTATTCCGTGGTTATTCGGGCATCGTGAAATAGGCCCAAAATCTTCTCTAGGCAAAGTGGACATTAACATTTCAAACCTTCCACTTTGCCCCAAAAGTAAGATATCAGAGTAGGGCAACGATGCAAATTGGAACAATCATTACCTACAATTTTTATAACAAAACAGGCCCTAAAGACTCGTAACCCAACGTCCGAGTAAATATCCCAGAGATGGGTTGTCTCCTCAAACGGCCATCATTTAGGAAAGGCCGCCCCGTTGATGTCGTGGCTAAAATATTATTCTTTATTCGGACTATTTACTAACAAGGCACCCACGTCCTATATCCAGTTTAGTAGATCGTTGACCTGAAAAAAGGAGGTTTTATACATATGTAGGTATATTTTCCGACGGCTTTCTTCTAGCCTTGCCCACTTGAAGCTACCGAGGTCACGTAAACATTAAGAAGGCCGCGTTTTGTATTAACATAAGAATTAAAGAATGCAATGAGATTTTTTTAATTTTCATTTATTGGCGAACCAACAATTGTTTGTAACACTGTAAATATTTCAAGTAACAATCTACCATTATTTAAGGTTAGTGTAACAATTTCTTACAGGTTAGAAGTAAAATTCAATAGAGCATAACAAACAGAGACACAACATAACAGAAAAAAAAATCGAAATCGAAATAAAATTTCTATTAAAATCATAATCAAATTCAAAACTCAAACCATAATTAGAATCATAATCAAAATTAAAGCAAATTAAAATCAAAATTAATATCAATGTCCAAAAACAAAAACAAAATTCAAATCGAAATAAAATAAAAATTACAATTAAAATCACGCTCAAGATCAAAATTTTAATTACATTTAAAATCATAATCAAAATTAGAATCGAACCGAAATTAAAATTACAAATAAAATCAAAATTACAATTGAAGCAAATTCAAATCAATTCAAAACAAAATCAATGTAAAATTAAAAATTAGAAATTCATGTTAACATGCTGGCCATCTCATAAGAGCGAGATTTATGTAGGTCTGAAAAGATACGAAGTAATAGATATTTCACACTCTTTCTGGATTGACAAGACGTTGATCCCATAGAACATTCTACATCAAAATCATCAGATCTGTTGATCATCATTTTGCAATCGTTGTCTCATGTAACTTAGGATTGGAGCGACATATTTTTCTACCTCCGTTCTCCTTGTCAACCATCACGCTATCAATCAGTTCCTTTTGATTCATGAAAATCCTTTCAGAATCTATCCATCTTACTTTTTTGATCTTATTTCTTCTCCCTCTCCGTCCATCTACTCCACAAAACACTGTTTTTGTCCCATGGGTTTTATACCTCATCTTTATACTGTTATCGATACCTGTTTTTGCCATTACATTCGCTTTCCAAACCAATACTTGGCATATTCATAGAAAATTCAACAAATATTTTATCCATCACGATTTCACGCTCAGAAAGTGCTAACCTTCCTATACAATATTTCTGACGCTTCCATGTTTTAATCTGCTTAGCTCACCTCAAAATTCTGACCGCCAAAATATATAAAAATGGGTACAACGCACAGTTTGGCAGTAATTCCCATTTTACACAAACCCCATAAGATTTTCCGTCCAGTTCCCAGCTTAACACCCACTTTTATACAAGGATTTACTAGTGCCGGCTTACAGTCGCCATTTTCTTGATGACAGCCATGGTCTTCCATTTTATTTAAGCATTTGCGGCTTTTTCGCAATCTCACATGCAATTTGTTGAAGAAAAATATGAATTCCAAGCCGGTTTTATTGTTTTTACGATATTTGTTTCTTGTTACAATATTGAAAGTGAGAAGGGTTGACGAGTTCGAACTTAAAAAACAAGGATTTATTTTTAGGTTGGCTAAGACCATCATTATACCCTGAAAGCGTCAATACCGTTGGCCGTCTCTTCAAAGGTTTTTCAAGTAGGGCAGTTACGTCAACAAGTAGATTGTTATGGAGAAAATTAATATAAAAAATTTCAACAGGTAGACCTATTACGGATCATGAGATACAGCTCGATGACAGACAGACGGACGGACAGCGAAGGCTTAGTAAAGGATCCGAAAAGCAAGTATAAAATAAAGAATGCTATTTTATCCCGTAAACTTCTTCTTACAGCTCTCAAAGGGCCAATGTGACAAACGTTTGAAAAGTAAGTACCTGCGTACAGAGTAACTTGAGTCGTAACCTTTGTCCCAGCTATTACAAGTCACGATCCACTGAGCTCATATTTTGTTAAGAAGTAAATACCTGCCTACTTGTTTACTCACAAAAAACGCACGGTCATGCTGATATTAGACAAGTCATTCTTAATCTTACTTCTTATTTGCAATGTGAGTTATCTATGTGAGTTCGCTAAATGTTTGTACTTTAAAAAAAATTCGTTTCGAAAATTCGCTTGCCATATTCGGGCATATAATAATTTCGAAAAAATGTGAATAAAGATTTGTTTCTTTTTAAAAATAAAAGGATTTTTTTCATTTCAATAAAATTTGCTATCACCAGGATTTCGAGTACTTTCCTTCCAGGTGGCATTGAAAAATTCCACCCTGTTATGGAATTGAAATGTTTAACTGAAAACCTCATAACCGGTTATTTTACTCATCATTACAAACAGTTTTTATCTTGAGTTATAGGTAAAGGACTAGCACTGATATTACGAATAAACAATGCATATTTATGTTACCGGCCAAACGCGAGACGACAAGAAAAATCTAATTAGTCCGTCAGTTAGATTATCAAAAAATATTTGACTCGTGTTTTTTCTTTTGTTACGTAAACCAAAATTGACGAAGATTATGACGCTTTAAAAATTCTCAAGACGTCACGCCTTGATATAATATTTAGCTAGTTCTGACGTCACGAGCCCTTATCTTTAGTCAAAATTCATTGATTTACAAAAACAAAAAATACGTGTCCATTAATTTCCAATACTCTAACTAACTGACGGACTAAATAGATTTGATTTTTTTTGATACTGTCGTCGTGCCTATTGTAGGCCAAATTAGTTTATCTTAGACCAAACTGGTTTAAATACGATCATAGGACACCCTAAACGAATGGGTTAGGTTAGGTTAGAACCGTGACCAAGTCTAGCGAGTGGTGCCGCGGCAACGGGCACCGATCGCTACATCCAAGTTAATCGCAGTATAATTATTTTAATTGGGTTAGTTTATCCTGACATGATAAACCATTAAAACAGTTTGACCTAAGATAAAACAGTTTGGTCTGAAATCGGGTTTGGCTGGTAACACATACATTGTTACTGTATACGTTTTATGCTCGCATAAATGAAGAAAATGTAGAGGCCAGTTGTTTTTCTTTTTCACGATTTCAGTGTTGATCCTGCAGCAAGTTTTTCCATGCCAGCTTATGCTCATACCTACTTTATATTCACGTCTATGTATAGCACAACTGCACAAGCGACATTATTATACCAGCATTTTTTTACAACTCAATAGTTCTATGAACCTGTCAATCTGTGTGACATAATCTACCACTTTATTCATACTTTTGTCGTAAAGGGTTTTCTTTTTATTTCTTTTACAAGTAAATAACTGGAAAGTACACGTACTCTATCGTGAAGGAAATTAGCTTCAGCAGTCTCAGAGAACTTCAGACAAACTTCAGCCTTAAAATTCTCCAGCAATTTGAACAAAATGCTGAAAACTTATTCATTGAGTAATATGTGGGGGTACTGCTAAACTTCTCATATCTACAGGATGTTATTTGACGGGCGATGAACAAAGTTGTTTTATGTTGCAAAATTAGCATTTATTGTTCTTGCTTCGAAGTTTATGACGGAACTTTTAGATGTTGTAAAAGTAAACGTTTTCTTCATTTTCCTTGTGAGAAAACCGGATTGCTGTTTTCAGTGGTAGAGAAAGGATCGGTTTGAACCTTTACGGTTGAATAATAGGTACCTACGTAGAAAATGTTTTAGCTCCAAAACATATTTTTATATGAGATCAATTAACGTTAGATCCAAGATCTCAGAGTATGTACAAAGATTTAAAAAAAACTTTTTTATTGCAAAGTAGACGACATCATATTTGCATAATGAAACTTAGCTCTTTTCAAAATTCTAAGCCTAGCAGTCAATTCTAAAATTATATCGTTTGAAGAAGGTTTCGTATAAACCATAAAGTACTTCAACCAAGAGCAGCCAAGCTTCAAACCTTGATCACAGCGTAAAGCAGATTTTATATTTGGAATTTATATTTGAATACCAACACCTATTAAGTTTACAAACGATAACGAAATCGAATATCTTGTGAGCCGAAATGTAAACTACATTATTCAGCAAACGGAGATCACATGTGTCACGAAGTTTATTTGAAAAGTCATTAAAGGGCAGACGATTGATCGATCATCATTGACAGTCTACTCATCTACCAAGCAAAAACGAATTTGTGCGATACAAAACTGTATGGTAGACTGGCTGACTGACTGTACAATACAAAGGCATCATCGTTAATGACATCGTTTCAGCTGAACGTCGTGTACTGCTGAATCATTCTTTTTTGTTATAAGCCCTCCACACTATCGCCAAACCATTGCAACTTCTGAAAGCCGAACCGTGATGACCGCCAGAAAGGCGCCGAGACACTGAAGCTCGAATAAGTTTATCATCATTCATCATTTTCAGCCTATTAATGTTCCTACTGCTGGGACACAGGCCTCCTCTCAATGAAAGGCCACCACGCGGGCCCAGTGCGGATTGGTAGATGTCACACATGTCTTCGAATTTTTGTTTCTAGGACCAGCCGGTTTCCTCACGATGTTTTCCTTCACCGTTAAGTTTTTTTAGAAACAAATAAGTCCAATTAGAAACAATTCAACTGTCTTGGATCCCGCAACGAAATATTAATCAGAAAAAAAAGCGGAGGAGTAGGAAAAAATTATTTCCGCTTCCTTCCAAATTACTACTGAATTATCATAATACTGCTGAATTATAGTCTCAAGGATTGCCTCAATATGAAATACTTCATAACAGTCAATTTGACAAAACTAGCAGAACCTAAATCTTTAAATTCCGTCGATAACCTGTTTCGTTTTAAAATAAAACCAACGCAAGCGCGTTGGTTAATAACTAAACCCACAAAGCCAAACGAAAATAAGTTCTAAAAAACACATTTACCAATCTACGTACCAATAACGTTTCGCCACGACAATCTAAAGATAGTTCAAAGCTGTATTACCTAGCCTGGTTACGAATAAAACAGTCAACCTCCAACAATTTATATTATTTCATCCTCCATTTTTCCATTCGGTACAAAGTCACGAATGGCAAGTACAAGAGTAGATATTCGACAGAGTCTCAACTTCATACAAATAAACTGCGATTTCGTCGACGCCACGCTCATAATTTAATTCCAAAGTCATGTGGCTGTCGTGCTAAGATACGAATTTTACCTGGCAGAACTACATAGTAACATGACGGCTCGGTATGTTTGGTGGTCGCAAGAGCGACTGTTGAGCAACAGGATTCGATTCCCGGATCTGGCAAAGAGTTATTGGGTTTTTCCATTAGGAACTTCTCAGTTGCAGCCACGGAATCTGGGTTTGAGACCGGTTGATAGCAACCGATACATCAGACTTAAACCTAACTGGCGAAATATAGGTGTGCTATTAAGTGCACCTGTGCCTTATCTTTCGGGGAATACAGGCGTGATGTTATGTCATGTTAATAACATAAAAATGACAGTATGCTCAAGATCACTAAGCAACAAACTATTGCTCAAGTACTAATATAATAATGTGCAATGATTAGTAGGAGTCTTAACCGTTGCTTTATTGGTGGTATTATCGGCAGTTACTGTACCACACCAAAGGTCACTATTTAGAATTCATGTTCCATTAAAATAGTTACGATACAAAGTATGTACTTTTCATAAGTGTCGCCTCTGTGGGCTATCTACTCCTGCCTCAGGTAGAACAAGGCCACCGCTATACGGCATTATAAAAAATATCGAGCATCCCCCGATGGCATTTTTATTACAACCGCAAAATAATGACGGTTCCCTTTCGTGAACTACCGTCTTCAGACCGAAATATATATATTTCAGTATAACCGCTTATAAATGGTGAATTGTGAATAATGCTATATAGAGATTATCGGTTAAGGAGTGAAATATGGTGTAATAGACAAGGTTTTCAGTCGTTTGGTTGACTTGAATTGAATAAGAAGGCGATGTTGGGGTTTTTTGAGTGATTTGGGAGTGTAAGAAATGTTTGTAAAGCGGTTTAGTTAAAATGAGACTTTATGCGTGTTTTTTGTTGTACTTACCTGGTTAACACCAACCCGCACTGGACCGAAGTGGTAAATTATGGACCACTTTCTCTCACACAGAGGAGCCCTGTATCCCAAAGTGGGAACGTATTGGTTATGCATAATATATTGTTGAATTTTCGAAATCAATCCATTTTTCTATCTTTAACTCTTCACTAGGTAACGTGATATGAGAAACATTGGCCCTAAACGAATTAAGATTGTCATAATTTTCAAGTCAAGTCAGGTACGTTTTGATCTGAACTGCAATAAAGTTTAATTCAAAGATATATCCTAAGTGTTCCTAAAACTCTGAATGCACTACCATCTGGTCTAGACATCAGTTTACTCAGATAAACGCTGCATTATCCTGAAAAGAAGCATATTTTTACCGTCTTCTGACAAAACCACATTTTGTACTACAACAATGTTTGCCTTTAAGGACCATTTTTAAAGGATAACAATAAGTACTAGAAGTATATTGTGATATTGTGATATATACTTTGAGATAAATGCGCTGGATTTGTTTGAGTTTGTTTTTACAACTACTTCTTTTGGTTTTTGAGTTTGTGGCGTTTACTGGATCACTTTAAAAAATCTCTGGGGGTTAAATCAGAAGAATCAATTGACTGTGGTGTACAATAAATCGCTTGAGAGTACTTTGAGCAGGAGTTAAAATTGTTTAAGATTAATTTAATTATTACGTTAATTCACTAAAGCCCTTGCATTACTAGTAAATAAATGAAAAATAAAATATCAGTATAGCATAGCTCTGTTACTTTCAAATAACAAATAGAAACAGAAAGCCGAGAAAAGAAACAGTGAAAGTGGGCCTTTATAACGATATTTGTCTGTTGTTGTAAATATTTGTACTTGATTGCAAGTTTTTATCACTGAATTCTAAAAATGTTTTTCTCAATGGAATCTAGACATAGTAGTATATTTTTCTATCAAACGTTTGAATTGCTTTATAGTTTAATGCAGGTGAGTGACCTCGCTCAAACTGCGATGAACAGTGATATCCGCTATGTAATCTTGGGATCACGTGGCGCAGTCATGCTGCATTTGTTTTTTTACCGTATTGTAACAGTGCCTCATTTGTCTAGACGACTACTGAGCATAACATCTTGGATTTGATTCCCAGGTTGGGCAAAGTGTTATTGGGTTTGTCTAAATTTGTGCCCGGTTGATGGCAAGTGCCTCGCCCCCTGTATATGGAACTTAAATATTACTGGCGATTTCTCATTTACTGCTCTGCCTAACGCCTTTTGAATTTCTCCTGTATCGTGGTTGCGTTTACGAACATTTGAGCTCACATACACAAACAGCCGGAACCGGAACATCTTTCGGATTTATGTGTGTATTGTATAATTATCACTTGCTTGGCCATAAATCTCTGAATAGACTACGAACCCAGGTCGGTCGTAGCAAAGACAATCTCCTCAGATGGGGGTTCATGGACGGCTCAGATCTCAAATGTGTATGCGGTGTGACTCCACAGAGAATGACTCATCTTTCATCTTGCGGCTCATGCCCTGACACCTGCACACTTGCCGATCTTATGACTGCATCAGCGAGCGGAGTTCGCATAGCTGAATTTTGGGCCAAATTTATTTAACAAAAAATTGCCATCGACACGCTAAGGAGACTTGCTTGAAAGAAAACATCATGAGGAAACTGCCTGAGATATATTTCTTCGTCTTATTCGACGTCAGAGGCAGCATACAAACTCTGACAACAGGTTAGACACTAACCACACGTTAAAGAAAAAAGATTGTCTAATTAAAATAAATGATAAATAGAGCGGATGTTATGTTACACAGAAAAGAATATTTCAACGGTTAACTTTCCAGTCTATTAAAACCCCGAGTATTCTGCACTGGTTAACCCTACAATGTTTTATTCAGGGCATGTAACGTCAGTATGCCAGTGACAGGTTGAAGACGTCGAGCCACGCTATAGTAATATTTAATAGGAAGGACGGACATGAGTACAATAAGATTTTATGTTTTTGTTGCTGGCTGTATAGCTGTCGAGTTGTACTTTGAGTGCCAGACCGGGCTGGGTATTCAGCCTGTTGGGTATTTCGTATTCCTCGCATAAAAATATCTTTGGGATTGCTGTTCTATTTTTGTATTTTAGGTTTACCTGTATGTTTTATTGACTATTCAGGATAGGTACCCTATTTGAGTGGGTACTTTGTCTTTTTTATTTCATTTATATGTGCCCGTATCTTACTGTATTGTATTGTCCTACTGCTGGGAAATGACCTTCACTTTCGCTTAGACTCACTAGAGATCTAGAAAAAATGGCTTTTGATCGCCGTCAATGATGAAAGAAAGTATGGCACGACGTAAGCTACCGAAAGTTAAAATTATGTTGATCTCGTTCAAAAGCGGCGTAAGAAGTTATTATAAAAAAAAAAAAAACGTTTTTTAAAACAAGCTTTTAAATATTGGTGTGACATCATTTTTTTTTTTGTATTCTTCTCAGCAAACTGTTTTAATAGATATGCATAACATGGGGGTGCATAATAGTAGATTATACAACAAGTGAAAAAAAGGAAATTTAATTCGAGGGACTAATAGAATAGAATCCTGAGCGAAGCGAGGGATACAAGAACCGAGATGATTTTTTTTTCACGAGTTGTGTACTCTACTTTTTACCATTGACTGCGAGAAAATGTATAGAAGTATAGTATTTATATTTCTCGTGGGTTGATAATAACAGCCACCTTCAAAGTTAAGCCACGCTTACCAAGGTCGGTCTTTGGATCGGTGACCACTAATTCGTTAAATACAGAGTTTTTTCCGCGCGTCGGAAAGTACGTAAAGCCCTTGGTCCCGACTGTCATTTGTAGTTAGTTCATTGACAGTCGTAACAGGAAGCCAGTGGCCCGAAAGTCTTGTCAACCAGTCTTACCAAGGGGTACCGTATTACGCACCCAGTACTAACTGGGTTGTGAAGGTCAGATAGGCAGTCGCTCCATGTTAAATACTGATTGAAATTAGAACAATATTTTTTGTTCATAATTAGTCCTTGTTCCAAATTCAAAATGTCTTTATTCACTCAGTGAGTAAAAGAACGTTTTATTCACTGTTATCGATTAATTAGTCCGCCATCTTTGGGAGTCCGCCATATTGGATTTAGAATGACGTCATTTGCCATGCATTGTCATCCTAACTTAATGTGTATGCAAAGTTTGGGGACGTTTTAAAATTATGCTGCAAGATTTGACCTATATAAACATTGCAAATTAATGATAAGCTTTGAAAATTATGATACACTTCGAAATATTGGTAGTCACATTTCTGAGACCCTAATACTTTTATAAATCATAGCCTTGTACTAAACATTAAAACAATGATATAGTTCTAATATTTCACTGTTAACTCGCAGCAGAACTTATAAAGACGACGACAATGTTATAGCAAGAAATCTCCTTACAATTTATAGCGAGGTCTGCATCGCAAATGCGGCGCAAGTAATGATTATGTTCTTGTAATGCCTTGTCGTTGTTTTACTGAAATGAATAGTAACTTATGACTTCAGTTTACGTTGTCTTGCGTATTTTTTGTGTGAAACAGAATATTGAAAATGTCATGGATATCATCCCGTAAGTACTTTAAAGGCTATGTTCACCAAAAAGATAACGGTCTGATTATCTAAAAACAGCTGTTTAAAACACATTTTCATGTTCACCAAAGCAAATCAACCGATTAAACACGCTAATCAACTGTTTTCTCTAACCGAGGTGGGAGAGGTTTTTTAAAGTCCCGGTTAGTAGTTAATCGGTGTATTTTGACGTTTGTAAATTGTAAATATAACAAATTTTAAGGTTACATCCAGATATAATTGTAAGGGGATGACGTTTTGGACGAGTTTGAAACCGTTGATATACTGTTGCGAACTCCTCGTTTGTATTCCACCGGACGACACTGCTTCACAGAGTTTTTAGCAGGCGAAACAGTCGGTTATTTTACTGTTGGTGAACATAGCCCTAAGTGTAATGAAAATGTCACATAATAATTAATAAATGAATACTTTGCCGAATAAAGGAGCTCGAGGAGCTGGTGGCTAAATAATAACAGCTGCTCGGGTCGATCTTTAGGTTAAGCCGTGCTGGCCTAGGTTGGTCTGTGGATGGGTGACCACCCATTACATACCGAGTTTCCTCCGTGACTCGGAAATCACGTTAGGCCGTTGGTCCTGGCTTTCATTTGTAGATCTTTGGCAGTCGTTACAGGTAGTCAGTGACCAGAAAGTCTGACAACCAGTCTTCCAAGGGGTACCGTATTACCTAGTACTAACTGGGTTGTGGAGATCAGATAGGCAGTCGCTCCTTGTAAAATACTGGTATTCAGCTGCATCCGGTTAGACTGGAAGCCGACCCCAACATAGTTGGGAAAAGGCTAGGCAGGTGATGACTTTGCTGAATAAATATCATCATCATTCTTCTGCCCTTATCCCAATTCGGCGCAGCATGTCTTCTTCATCCATACTTCTCTATTACTGGTCATCTCATTAGACACCTCCTTTCTTGCCATATCTTCCTTCACACAATCCATCCATCGTTTCTTTGGTCTTCCTGTACTCTTGTAGCCACATTCATACTCAAAACTTTCTTCATAACTTTGCTGAATAAAATAATAAAAGAAATAATTATCTTAACATGTTTCTGCGACGAGAATTTCAAAATTAAGACACAGATTTTATTCGGGATCCCTTCTTTTTGCATAATATTCTTTTTCCTAATATAATTTGGCATAACTGTTTTGGCATAATTTGTTTTGCCATAATAATACTTTGCCATATTTTTTTTGGCATACAGTTTATGTTCGTATAATCATCTTGAAGGCTAATTTATTTTGGCATAAATTGAATTCGCAGAATGTTACTAGGCATAAAGACTATTAGCATAATAGTATTTAGGCATACAATTAATAGAAATAACGGAATCAAATTTGAGTTATTTTTACGTATTTATTTTGAATTAAAATTCGTTAAGTTGTGCTACAAAAGTTAGACAGACAGAAACGAATCGCTGCAAAACCGACTTCACGTAGTCTTGTCTGCCCTACCCCTAGAGTGTAATCTAAGCCCGCGTAGGCGCGGATGGGCGAGGCGGCCCGCAAGCTGAGGTGCAGGTGGTTTAACGCTCGCCGCCACAGCTGAGGCTGGCTGGCTTGCTGGCCAGCAAGCCGAAGCTGAGGTGGTGAGCGTAAAACACATCTGCGACGATAAGCTCGCGTGGGACGGCCGGAGTCCCGCAGCGCCGGAGCCGTGACAGAAACCATACCTGCTGCATGTTGCATACTGCATGCTTGCTTGCATGCTGCATGCTTGCTTGCATGCTTGCTGCATGCATAGGGTATGCTTGTTTGCATACTGCATGCTTGCTGCATGCATGGTGTATGATTGTTTGCATGCTTCTTACAGGGAAAAAAACTCACATATGTTCACAATCAACTATGTTCAAAACAAATATGTTATGTATTACCTGCTTCAGGAGATACGGTTTTTTTTCCAATCGTCAAAATAAATTGGTATATCCAATCAGGGTGTGGCTAAAGTTCATTATAATGCTTCTTTGTTATGTAAAAAAAATATGCTTTAATATCATTATGCGTAAATAAATTTATGCCTAAGAATGTTATGCTTAATCATTATAATGATTAGAGAAATTATGCTTAAAAAAATTAATAAAAATATAATTAGGAGTAACAAAAGTATGCCAAGTTATATTAGGTCTTAAAATTTTATGCAAATGGATAGGGAACCATTTTATTCATGTTTGGAAAAATCAGTTAAGTAAAAAAACTGACCGTTCAGAGCGCGTAAAGACTCAAAATAACACTCAAAACAAAACTTATATCTATTTTTTACTCCCAATAAACCTCTTAAAAAAATATCAAACTCAAACACTAAACAGTGTTTTAAGCTTTCACGGTTCATAACTATACTTAAAATGTCACTTGCGGGAAATATCGAGAGCTCAAAAATAAACAATAATCACGGAAGATGTCCCGTAAGTGACATTTTAAGAATATCAAACAGCCGGTTTCTGAATTGAGCATTTTAGTGGAACTCAGTTGAGTTTTGCTTAAGTAGTTGATGACTAAGTACTTAAGATTCCTGCGTTTCATTCGTCATAATCAGATTTTCTCAAACCGCTTTTAGTTGAGTTTTTCTCTAACTATACTTAGACGTTCCATTACAAGAAAAAAAACCGGTATTTATTAGTAAAGTGATTTGGTTTCAAAATTTGCATATATAAATTGTGAAATTCATTCTAGAAGTTAGATACTATTATGATACATCAGATTGAGAATAAATTTTATAAGTTTATAGTCGATTTACTGTTATTGTGAATAAATTTTAAAATGCGTTTGTGAAGAAAGAAACGTATTTTGTCATTACTCAATAAGTCAATCGTTTGTAGGTTAAGTTCCGTTGTATTCTGCCAGATGGTAAATGTTGTTGTTATTTTAAAACAACAAACAAACAAACTAAGATTCCTTTGTAAATCTAAACCGATCTTTACTTGCACATCATCGAAGGTTACAAAAAAATTTGGACGATTTCATGCCACTCTTCGTCTCCGTGGATGTCGTATTTGAGGCTCCGGCTCCTCCATCGATGATAATGAGATATCGATATGTTTTTAGCCACAATAACTCAATTTATTTAGCAATAAGCAGGTTGAGTAAGATTTAAGTACGCAGATTCGGCTACTCAACCGCCAAACGTTTAAGTTTGTATTGAGCGGGATTTGAGTACTGTCAATCGTGTTCAGAAACGCAAATTTCGAGATAAGCACTAGTTGATGTTCTAAACTGTCAAATTTGAGAATTCTCAAACTCGAATGCTCAAATTAAACTTAAACTTAATTCAAAAACAAAAATACTTTTAAGTCATACTTATGTGGTGCTTAAGACGTTCTCAACGTTAAATTCTCAATTCAGAAACCGGCCGTAAGTCATCTAATTCCGTTGATCATAATATACTAAGTAGGTATGTCAATATGTGAGCTAACAGGATCAAATTCATACAGGATATAGGACCATAAACACTTCAACTAAAATATCTACCAAATCGTATTCACCTACCTATAAAAAACATCGATTACCTTCGTTTCCCACAATTCTCATAATATCCCGTCCTCCATAGATTTGAGTCCGCCTCAATATCACCATATTTTTTGTGAAAACGCCAGCTTTCGACGCCATCAAATACCATTCTCGACCTTTCTTAATACCCCGTTTCTTTGATACGCTATTGGATTCAATAATATATTTCCTATTCCTTTATCTTGAATATAAATCTAGGAATCGATTGTTGAAACGATATTTGAAGCAAGGGGTTTATGGTTAAACAACGCTTGCCGAAAATAATATGCCGATGGCTGTCACTTCATCAACCTTTCTTATTCTCTATTGCACACAAAAAAAAAACAAATATACATATTAATTTCAATTATATAGCATGGGTACAAAGGCGAGCTTAACCTAGAATTGGGTTTTCTTACAGCAAACCTACAGAAAACCTTGAAATGGCTTTTAATAGAACTTATGGCCTTATAAAAAAAAAATACGAAAAATAATCTGTCTTAAGTAGTAGTACCTGTAAGCAAGTTCATTTATTTTGGAAAATTAGTATAAATTAATTTTTAAAAGTTTAAACATCTTGGGTAAAAAATAATATAATAATATGCATACATGAGTCACCAATAATTTTAAAATAATGTCGGTTTCAAGTAGATTTGATAATGGTACAATTCATAATTGTATCTGCTTTAAATAGTGAATTATTGCTATTAATGTAGACAATGAGAAGTCATAACTGAAGCAAAACAATTTAACATGGCCCCACATTCTTATGCGAATATTTTTTTTATAAGATTTTTTTCGTATTTTTTTCTTAATGGCCATGGATTCTGCTATGGGCCATTTCAAGGTTATCCTTTCGTTGCCGGACATCCTCTATAACAAGACCGTGGCTACGTGGCTGGTTAAGCACATTCAACCATTGGGCACACCTGTTGCTCTGTGGATCTTTGACAACCTTTATGGAAAATCAGAAACCCGAAACTCTGACAACTGATCCTACCAAGGTTAGAAGTCAGATAGGCAGTCGCTCCGTGTAAAATACTAAGTACCTAAGTATTCAGCTGCACTTTGTTAGAAAGCTGACCCTAACATAGTTGTGAAAAGTTAGGTAAGATTATGTGTAGAGGTTCATTACCCGTGGTTCCGGTAGGTCGACCCATTGCCGGGTCCATGGGTAATTTTAATTACCCGTGGTTCCATGGCATTAGGGATTGTTTCCTGGACTTCTCAATATATAGATAGAAAATACAAATCCATAATAACGACAGTCGCATTGCGAGCTGCGCTTGACCATCTGCTGCGAAAGTTCTATTGTTTTACGACCCGGCCGTTGGTGTGTTTTGTTTCATTCGGTTGGTGTGCCATTACTTAGGGATTTTATATAGACACTGTGGTACTGGTATTATACATGCCTGCTATTAATTCTATTCGTTTTGAAATTTATGAGCGGGTGTGTTTGTAGAGCTACACTTACAACTCAAAAAACGATGAAACAAAACAAGATCACCCAGAACATTAATCAACGAATTTGTTTACCGATCACCAGAAGTTAGAACAATATCTCACCAATGTTATGTCTTGGAAAAAAACAATGTATTTGAGAAAAACAAGACGATACCGTAAGCACAGGAGTATCAATTATTTAGCGATGGATAAATTGGGTCTGGCGCGTGACGATACGCCTACAACAAATTTGTAAGCCAGGGATGGACTCTAACACAGTTTATTGAAGCCAACTCAAAACATTGATTTCAATTTTATTATTACAGGCACTTTTGAATTGTCAAAGTTCATCAGAAAGTCGTTCCCAAAAGGACATCTGTATGAACACTCTTTTAAATATAATTGGATATGACAAGCCTCAATTTCACCTGCCATTTTATCACATATTTGTGTCGTTTGGCGCATACGTTAAGCGCTTGTTTGTCACGTATATGTGACAACTAGCTGATGCTCGCGGTTTCGCCCGCCCACAAATTATATACTTAAACCTTCCTGTTGAATCACTCTATCTATCAAAAAAGAACCTGCATCAAAATCCGTTGCGTAGTTTTAAACATCTAAGCATACATAGGGACAGACGCGGCGGGCGGCTTTGTTTTATAATATAGAGTGATGGCATTCAAAAGTTTAACGTTAATCGTTAATCATAATTATAGAAAATAAATCACTTGACATTAAGTCATTATGGGCAAAATCAGACTATCGAAATGAAGTGGGCAAAAAATTGGTAATACCAATAAGTTGTTACCTCTTTATGCACTAAAAGCAATATGGTAGGTAGGACCATAATGTGGTTTACACTACGGTTCAATCAACTCAACCTATGGTAGTCCACTGCTAGACATAGGCATCTCCCAAACTCCGTCACAACACCTCATCTTCTCTCTCAGACTCTGCCTTCCTCATTCGCCTGTCTTAGCCACTTTTTACAGGTCCGTCTAGCTGCGGCTTTGATTGCCTAATGGATTAAAAAACACCAGGATTTTTATTTGCCGAGTGCACAGAAAAATCCGCCTGTCCTATTAATATTAATCCATTTGGCTTGAAACAATACCCACAGAAAACAATAGGCGACCGAGCATTCTGGAAATAAAATTAATATAATTAAAAAGAATTACATTTGCAAAGAAGACATTTAATGGAAACGCCGCGCGCCGGGAGGTGACAACCTAGAAGGACATTAGTGGTGCGTTTGATGCGATGATCTTCTTCAAAAATCTCAGTTGCGCAGTACTCGCAACCAGAGTGCATATGCGACCAGATGTGAAAGAAAGAAAGAAAGAAAGAAAAATATTTATTTGGGACAAGCACAGGAAATACAAAAATAATAACAATAAAAAAAGGAAAACTAAATAATAAAAAGAAGATCTGTGCGAGGCCAAAAAGGCACCTATCTCAGCATGATGCTGCGATAGATGTAAAACAAATACCGCAGCGCTGTGTGAATGTGAACACTGCAAAGGAAAGTATGTAAGGATAATAGTAGGTGGCGTTCAGCAGTTTCTGCCTATGTAAATGAATTACAAGATATTCTAAAAGTACAAAACCTCTCATAGAGAGGAGGCCGTGTGTCCCAGCAGTGGGAACATTATAGGCTGATTATGCTTATGCTTATAAAAGAACAAAGGAAATAACTTTTCAATCTCCAAAAGGTCAACGTTTACAAACATCGAGCCTGTCAAAATATAATAATAATGTTAGCTTGATACTAAGTTTATCTGTTAACGTGAAAATATTTATTACTTCCGTAACAGCGAGGTTTATTTTTCCGTTTCTTCGTGGACATTTTTATGGCATACCTGTTTTAACGATTTATGGTGGCAGCAACATTATTGTGCCACTACATTGTATACAAAATATGCCATTAACTAATGTACATAATAAAGATGGAAATCTGGCGACAAGCAGCTAAATTTTAAGTAATAATATTTAAATATTTTATACTTAAGAAGAAAAATCTGAAACGACATTCTCTGTTTGGAATATTAAATAAGCCTATGAATACCATAATATATTAGTAACATTCTTAACTAAAACGTCTTAATTATTTGAGTCTGATAAAATACCTAATTATGTTAACAGAATATTGAAAATTAAAAACGCTAAACATCCAGTAGAAAAAGAACTCGTCGCTAAATACGTCCCCAAGAATAATCGTGTAGTTCGCTTTAAAAACAAACTGCTTGTAGCTCCCCACGCGGGCTCTTAATAGGTTTTATAGCGAAAATCTAATAAAACACGATAAAAAAGATAATACAGCTCCCAAGATTACCTTAAAAGAAAGGTTTAAGAAAAGAAAGAAATATTAATAATAATTGAGTTAAAATGTACTTAACCAAGAAAAACAAGCTTTGGCCTTAATTTTATTTGTGTCATCAAAAATATATAATGTTGTTATAAACAAAAATATTCAAATACAGAGAGGCTCAAGTCCATGTTTATAAATCCATTTGTTAGGTTAATATGACTCTTGATACAATACAATCAATACTGCAAATAAAATTGATAATGTGAATACTTAGGTATCAAAGGATTAATCGTTGCTATCAACGGCTTCATCAACTATCGAGCTGTTGCCCAAAGAATGGTTTTCTTTTTGAGTATTAAAAAAAAAGTTACCAAGAACTCTGTAGATGGCGTTGAACTGACTACGTTACTAGGTGCCAAAGCCAAAACGCTTGGAAAAAAAAAACATTGTGTCACGTCACATACGCTCTTTGACTAACACTTTCGTTTGCTAAAGCTTCCGAATTTAACCATTACATCCAAGTGAAATAATGTGACGTTCCGTTCCTTGCAGTAACTTACCAAGTTCAGCGCCATCTATCCAGCGACTAGGAAAGAGTTTAAAAAGAAAATCCCTCATTATGTTGGGGTCAGCTTCCAGTACAATAGGATGCAGCTGAATATTAGTATATTAAATGGAGCGACCGCCTATCTGACCTCCAAAGCTCCTTGGTAAGAGTGGTTTTCAGACTTTCGGGCTATGACTACCTCTAACGAATGTCAAAGATCTACAAAATAATGACATAACATAAAATCACGCCTGTAATCTCCTAAGGGTTAGGCAGCGGTGTACCTAATAGTAAACCCACATTTCGCCAGTTATGTTTATGTCCCATGTAATTGGGGGCGAGCCAATAGCCATCAACCGGGCGCTAATACTGACTCCGTGGCTGCTACTGAGAAATTCGTAATGGAAAAACCCAATAAAACCATTCCCGACCTGGGAATCGATCCCAAGACGTCATGATCAGCAGTCGCACTTGCGACTACTAAACCAATGAGGCAGGAAAAAATAAATGACTTCTAGGACCAAATATGTACTACAAAATAATCTAATAAACTTTTCAGAAAATCGAAGGAAATTCACAAGACAATCCAACAAACAAAGATGTTTAAAACAAACACCAAACTGAAGTGCTAAAATAATTTATAGCACAAACATAAATACACGCGTGCGTGTACGAAGCCAGCAAAGGAAATGAAAGGAAAGGTGTGGAGTGAGGTCATCGCCGCGAGCGATTTGTTATCTGTGGCCGTCTGGCCGCACGAAGAGCTGGAGGTGTTTCAAATGTGTAAACAATTTCCGTAGGAGGTGTGTGGTTTGAATTTATGTGGATGAAGATTTGGAAAATAATAAAAAAAAATTAGTAACATTTGGTGTTGATTTTTGAAAATACTGAAAATATTTGGTAACATTTGGTGTTGGTATGGCCCCGTTGGACTAGTGGTCGTAAGCTGGGTATACGATTACCAGGTCGGACGGAGTAGAGCAGCCAAGCGTTGAAAGGTGCTAAAGACCTCCAGCCAATTTGGGGCTGAGTTACCGCTCGACCAAGCAAACCCACAGAGTGCCGATCAGTACTGTGCGCCTTCATAGGAGAATGTGCAGCCATGGGAGCGACCGTAGTTGACGATTAGGCCCGCTAGGTACGCGGACCTGTGGACGGTGAGCTATGGGCTAGCTCGCTGTCCGTCCGTCTTGTGACGACAGGCCGTGTCGACGGCGCGTTCGTGTTCCACGTGCCTCAAAGAGAGTCAGCAAAAGGATGGGGTCCGCAAGGGCCGATGCCTGCCGGGGCTGCGGGACTGTTCGAAAGACAAACCGTGGCCCCGGAACACATAGGGCGATGAAGGAACATGGATGGATTTTAATCAGTAAAAGTCTTGATGATTACCCATCCAAAAAAAAGGCCCTCTAGGTACGGTGGGTTGATACTAGTCGGGGGTGCGCGCGCGAATATAGGTACTTGTATATCCCTAGCCCCGACTCATTGTAGTAGTAGCAGTGGAGTTTTAATTTATAATAGTTCGACAACCCTCCCTTCTTCCCAGACTGAGGTTGTCTGTAGAAAGAACAAAGAAAAAAAAGTTGGACAAAGTGTTGTCAGGTTTTTCCAGGAATTTCTTTTCAGCAGCTCGAATTCTGGATACAAGCTATACTAGACCAGTTCATGCGGATTTCTCATTGTACGGGAAATATATACAAAACGAGGACATGTTATGCTGGAAATGCATAGCTCGATGTGTCGCAGTGTGTACCCAGTCGATAGCATTAATTACTGAAGGAAAAAAGATTACTAAATGGCCACCCTGTAAAGTTTAGCTATAAATCTGCTGTGAAAGTGTTAATTTACAAAACGATAAAATATTATGACGCTACTAAAACGTCAGACTTCCCTAAAGATGACATAAGTGTTATGTACGCTTTAAAAAACAGATTGCTATGGAACGATCAGCGGACCAAAATAGTCAAATCACAGTCAATTAATTTGCACAATATTTCCTATATTTTGTGCAATAAGATTTTGCAAGTAATGATGATTTTTGAAAGATTAAATCGATTGTTTACCTATTAAATAATGTGACAAGATATCAAATTCGTGTTATCAACGGAATTCTGTCTATAAACAATTCCGATAAGATTCGGCAAATCATGATGATTCTAAGATGGTTTAAATCAAAACAGATTTTGTGAAATGGTTGTGCAATCATTTATTGTGCATTAGTAAAAATATTTAAACTAGATTTGGCAAATCATGATGTTTTTAAGTACCTACATACATATTATACATGTACAAATAGACAGATATATATTATATATATATATATATATATATATATATATATATATTCATATTATACAATGATTAAAATAAGACACTTAGGCATCAAAGTACTCCTCCGCATTGCTGTCATCGGGGAACGTGCCCAGAAGACTGGCAGCATTGCCACGTCGAATGGTAATTCGAATTCTTTGGCCAAAGAAAGAGCCAGTCCTCTGGTCACACGAAGTGTCAACCAGTCGGTGAGAGAATTCCTTAAATAGGAGGAGAGCACTAATGATGTTTTTAAATTATTTAAATCAAAACAGCCCAGTTGATGAGGCTCATCCCCTATTACATGGGACGTAAACATAACTGGCGAAATATGGGTGACATGTTAGATACACCGCTGCCTACCCCTTCGAGGATTACAGGCGTGATGTTGTCATAATATTTAAATAAATAAAATATCAAAGTAAAATGTAATAATGGCGATCCACAATTCCACTAGAGCTACTTTCAGTGACATAAATATCTTTTTCAATTTCAAAGCAGTAAAAGAGTTGTAGACAGAAGTACCTAATAACCGCAGACAATCTTTTATATGTGACCACACAAGAAACCACGAGGTGTTTCAAATGTGTAAACAATTTCCTTAGTACTATACAGGGTGTAAACCACCTCATCACGAAGCCGTCAACCAAGCATTCTGTACATCAAACTAAGAAACTTTACGCAAAAATTATTGCTGGGAAACGACTTTTTTTTTGGGGTGAAAAATCATGTTTTGTTGTAGAACTCAATGTAACGCACTCAAAACATTGTGCTGATGGATGGATTGAATAGTGCGGGGGTCGTGGAGATGTTTAAAGTAAAAATCTTACTTTAAAAACATATATTAAAAAAAAAACCTTGTCAAAAAGTTGTACCTGGGAACCTTCTAGTTACGGAGATATTAAGGGTCAACTTAATATCTCCGTAACTAGAAGGTTCCCAGGTATGGTGTAGAACAAAAAAATTATCGCAATGATGAGGAGAACAAGTGCCTTTCGGCTTCGTTAAGAGGTGTGTACACCCTTTATTAGTATTTATTTTGTGTCTCCTTTACTACATTTTATTTGGTGTCTAAGAAAAGATTTTTACAAAATGGCCAAGAAAACCAGGATGTTCTACAACTGAAAATTCGAGGACATTGTGGTAACCGCCACCCAGTACAGGGCCCGCGTGGTTTATTATGACCCACTCTCTGTCACTGAGAGGAGGCCTGTGTCCCAGCAGTGGGAATTTTATGCTTGACCAATGCTTAATACTGTCTAAATGATCCCAGAAAAGAAGTTGGCTGTAGATTTTCTTGTTTTTATGGTTTTTGCCAGTTTATTTATTCAGTTTTTCGTTCACAGATGAAAGAAAGAAATTATTAAAAACAACTAACTTTAATTTGCACAATAATCTGTTTTAATTGAAAACCCTTTTAAAACTCAGTAGAGAATATGATTTTTTGTTCATGTTTCAAAACGTCACAATGTTAAAACAATTTTTCAATTAACCTTTCTGTAATTGGAAGCCTGCAATGACACAGCCGGTTGTCAGTTATTACTATGTGAAAGAGGAGTATTCGCTCTGTGTCGCACTAAAATATTGATTATAAATTACAATAGCCAATATACCAGTAACACTGATCTGATCGGATTATGTGCAAAAAAGCATCTGGAAATCTTCCAGTTAGTGTTTTTTTACCCGACCACGGCGAAGCAAAAAGGAAGGGTTCTGATTTTAGCAGCTATGTCATGTTTGCATTTACGACATGTACTATCGAGGACACTCTCGCCTGATCACCACTAAGCTAATTTTTGCTTGCACTCGCAACATAAAAACGCTCTCTAGCCCCGCCCCGTTTACTTTGTATAGAAATAATAAATGAAAGACAATACCGATCGGCCGAGCGCACTAACGACGCACGCCAAACGAGAGTTATTGTTATTTTGCGCGCCAAATTGACGCTTTCCTAATAGGCCTAAACTTTAAGGGGCGTGGCTGCCGCGCCTCCGCATGATTTAAGCGAAAAAAAAAATTACTGATCAGGCGGAAAAGCCTCAATAGCGATTTTGAGGAGTAAGGTGTCAATCGATTCGTTATTATGGCCCAGGACTTCAACAATAGGAGGAGCCGAGTTTAATTAGAACATGAATTTCCATTATGTAGTCGGGTTTTTCAGTTGTAGTATACACACAAATTCTTGTTTCCATTTAGACTGTAACTACATCTTATCTAGTGTATATGTAATGTATATGTATGTATAGAGTCAATATTTTAGTGCAACAAAGAAAGAAAGAAATATATTTATTTGGGACAAGCACAGGGCTACAAAAAAAATAATAAAAAAATAATAATCTAAAACTAAATAATAAAAAGAAGACCTGTGCGAGGCCAAAAAGTCTCCTATCTCAGCATGATGCTGCGATAGATGAAAAATAAATACCGCAGAGCGATATTACATATAATTAATTCAGTGATATTGATTAAGGCGACTACAGGAACTAAACGCGAGTTTTATAATGCAAAAAAGCATAGGTGTGATTGACTGCAATAAACAAAACCAGAAAAATATATGATATTTTTCAGGATATGTGATAGTGTTTTGTAAACATAATACAACTAATTTTACTGGATAAAAAAAAATCACGAACTTATCTCTAAAAAATTCTTTTAACGAGTAAAAACCATACTCAAATACATGCGATCATTCTGATTTTTTGGCAAATAATTCAACAAGCAACATATTAGCATGATAGTGTTTTGTTTTTTTTGAGTCCAATCAATAGATTTTTTGTAAATCGCACAAAACCACTCATTTCGCACTATTCGGCCCGCAGTGACTGACGTAACAACCACTTTGTAGTGCAAGCTGATTAGATCTTTATTCTAACAGTATTTCAAACGAAGTTTGAACCACCACAATTAGAGTTGCTAATTTAGCTCCTGTAGTCTCCTTATGTAATTAAACCAGCGAAATATTGACAGGTTTTTTCGACGTTGCCAACTTTCAGAATGAACCCTCTTAAGACGTCATCAACAGACCTTCTGTGCCTATCTACTCTGTGTGTGCCGTACGAATATTCTCGTTCAAACATTCGGGCGGCACGGCAAATATTACGAAAATCTAGTTTGCATCGAACCCCGATACTTGCTCTCCAATATTTGCATGTTCACCGGAACACCGTGTTCGGAAATTCATGGAAGTGTAATATTTGTTGAGTAAACTGTGCGTTGTTGTCATTTTGACATCAATGTTGTGTTAAGAAGTTTCGGTTATGTGCTGTTGCTCAATTCCTATAATTTACCCTGCTTTGATCGTTCAATTTGACGCCACCTTTGCCGTAATCTCAAAGTTATTTCTTCTCTTTCTTTATTCATATATCTATTTTTGTCAAAACTAATGGGATTCTCTAACTAGAAACTGTCATAAAGATTAGTCTAGTACTGGTTCGGACAAATTACGGACCGGCTGTGGACACCAGATAATGTCCGATACTGAAATAGTACTTTGACCAAACAATAAAGGTTTATTGTTTGGTCATTTATTGACTTACTACTGAAGTATACTGTCAGCCTTTGAATCATACTTTATAATAACGGGTAGTTAACCAATTATTAGGTACTACCTATAATGAATACATAACCCTCTTTTAAGCATCGTCGTAGTCGAGTAAACGTAGCTAATTTCATCCACTTGAAGTCTTTGACACAAAATAGGGTTTCGTGGATAATGCCAAATGGGTGATACTTATTGTAGCTAACCCACTTCAATGTCAGACCCTGTACAAATACTGGACCTTAATTTCTAGTTCAGTGGTTAAGAGTAAAAACGGGCCTAAATAAAGTGGCCATTCGATGCTAATAAAGGGTTTAATGATCGTCAATTTCTATTTTATTCTATTTTCTGTGTATAAGGGTGAAAGTATATTTACACGCACGGTACAGCGTTTTTGAGTATCTCTATCTCATCCTGTCAAGTAGGGTGGGCCCATTCATTGGCATCACTTGGTCGGCCCCAACATGATTCAGCGAAGCTACACAGAGTTTGTCACGAGCTGAGTAAAGGCCGTATATTTACAGAAATTACCTCGATTAAACTTTGTTGTTGAACAAAATATTGCCGTTCAACACCTTGCCCATCAGCTGAACCAGTGTGTAAGCACCTGTAACATGCTTAACCTCTTCGTCGTCATGTTGTCTTGGTAAGATATTAACGAAAAGTAGTATTGTTCGATAAACAAGTATTTTAGAGAGAACTAACTTACTTATATTGCAGAAATATACTAGCAGGTCTGCCAGTATTTGCAATAATCTAAAACACATATATCACACCGTCGTATTTGTTTTTGCTTCCAAGTTTATTGCAAGTTCATGCCATTATAAGTTGCCTAGAGTTTCGCACTAGACTATAAAAACAATAATTGCAATGATATTCAAGAAAGCAACACTGTGCGGTGATGACAAAAATACTAACTTAAATACTTTTTTAATGTGTGTTTTTTGACTGTTTATTTTAATTCGACAGGATCGCATATTATCCCTACCCCAAAAGATGTTTCAATAATAATGGACTTACATCCATAATTAAAAAGTTGTACAAACGTCAAACTGGAAAAAAGAAAAATGCGGCCACCCTTCAACACGGCGCCGATCCAATTAACCACACTATCATAACTCATCGCAAAATTAATCGATTCCAGTTAATGACTTCGTCCAGCATTAATATTTAAGTTCCCTATATTGGGGCCAGCGTAAACTTTAACCAACGTAAACATAATAATAGTGAAGTGGACGTCAAGAGAATTATAACCGCCATTTTGACTTGTCAAGTCCGCGCCATGACAGGTGTGTTGACAGCTTGCGTAAATATTTACCCCGCTGCAAAGAAGGGTTATTCATATATTTAAACTCGTGTAATGTGTTTTTAACGGTGTAAAAGCGGTAGGTTAGCCACAGTAGTGGTAATAAATTATGATGTTAAGCTTGGAAATAGTAATGAGCTGTTTTTAACCGATTATGATGACTTTTCGGAACAATTAAAAAGGGATTTGGTTTAAGGTACTAAAACTATGATATTTACACATCTGGGTGTAGGAGGTAATCCCAAAACTACTCAATCATATTTTTTCAAAAGTTTTTTCGCTGATTTAAACCCATAGTACTTATGAATACACTCGCATAATTTCTCTTCGACGCGGACGAAATCGCGGGTATTTACTCTCGACTTCAAACTCGTAAGCAATAACTATCAAACTGTTTTTAATTAAATAACATCAAATAATAAAGTGAGAATGAACTGCATATTTATATCAAATGCAAAATCGAATTGCAATAGTGTCTAGCTACATATTGTTTTAACAATAATAAATGAACCTAATTATATTAAATTCAGTACCCAAAAGGTTTCAGATACACGTCGTCCTTGTTTCGGATAATACCCGCGGGAGGTGGCGAGGTATTTCGGATCGTATCCGAAAATCTAGAGATGGTACGTTAGCACGTACCGTTCGTTCGAATTTGCCGGTGCATTTCCAATTTCTATATCCGAAATTCCTCTTGGGATCTTTTCATCAGATCGTGCATTTCCTTAGAGGAGTCTAACCTGATATACCTATACCTGGAAGTAGATTACTGCTGTTCAGGGTTTATTTTTGGAAAGCGTAGTCACGTGAATCAACGTTTTAAAAAATAGACTTATGGTGTTTAAACTCCCCTTTTTGCAGTCCACTGTTGGACGAAGGCTTCATGGGCTATATGTATAAATTATGGTGTTAGCCCTGTTCATTAGAAGAAAAATAACACATTAAATAAAATAGAATTTTAAAAATATTAAAACGAAGGAAAACTCATTCCATTTATTGACGATTAAAAACCTTGGATACGATTTTTTTGTTACAAACACAACAAAATATTCTCCACAAAACTGTCCTTTAAATAAAATAATTGTCTCTATCCTTGAGCTCCGTGAACGGCGCGTAATTTTAGCAAAATGACAGCCCAAATCTCGGTTTATTGTTTCAAACGCTATTATTTAGAAGATTAGAGCGGCCTACGGGACTGAGTCGCTTAGAGATTTCAATTTGCAGACTATAATACACCCCTGTGCGGGATACGTCCCGTTTACGTGTCATTTACGACCCGTTTACGTAAGATAATGACGTATTGAACCCCTTGTGTGGGGATGAACTGGCGGGTTCCTCGGCAAGGTGCGTTCTTGAAGGATTGATAGATAAGGTAAGCATGATAAGATACAGTTATTTGATAATTAACCTTATGTTAATTCATATTTTTCTTCTGTTATGTGCCATCAGGCTTATGGCTGAAATAAGTTAATGTTATTATTGAAAACAATACTCATGACTTTTCGCTGTTTGACTGCAGAAAACAAAGGTTTTATCTGCAATTTATGGAGATTTGTGACCGCAGTTAATGCAGTGCTGTTTTTGCAAAGAAAAATAGAAATTGGCACAAAAATTGGCAATTCAATTTATGGTTGTTTAAACTTAACATTTCACAGAATGATTTTTCTGAAAATCATACACATTTCTTAAAACAAGAATCAAACAAACAACTCATTCCTAGTATATCCATCTTCTTTTTGCAATTGACAGCAACACTCATCAAAACGAACACAATAACAAAGCCAGCCAAAGACATCAACATCAAAGAATTAGAAAATAATTGGTTTTTTCCAATAGAATAATATTCGTAGAAACAATTGCATTCTTCGAATAACCTTTTGATTTCGAATAATTATTCGAAAAATGGGTCGGGTTTAGAATTATTCCTCAGGAAATTAACTGTGAATGGCAGGCTTTGACAAAAAGTATGAGAATGTGTATTGTCATGCTTGATCATATTTGTTCAGGGGCTCATTATTATAGATCAGGAACTTTGTGAGACTGAAATGTTCAGGAAATAAGCTGTCTTTTTTGTGGTTCCTTTGATTTCTTCTTATGATTTTCAATTGTTTTCCAACAAGGACATTTCCTGGAGGCATAAATTATCTCTCCACGAGGCAGTTTCTTTAATATCTTGATGTACTTTTGCTAAGTACTACCGAGTTCACTGACTGTCTGCAACATTTCACCCTTAATGTTTTAATAATAATTATGTTCCTCAACTTCCCTCATAATTTCTATATATCGCCCTGCATGGTATAATCAGCATAAAATGTTTCCACTGGGCACAGGTTATCTGTTTTCCATATAATCCATCACGTGGCCCCAGTGCGGTTTAGTGGTATTTAACATAGTGGCGCTAAAAATAGGCAAGCACTACAATTTTACGACCATGATAAAAAACACCCACAAAACTGCAATTCACACAGAAATAACATCCCATTAAATAAATTAATTTAATGTTAAACATTCAAATGCTAACCTAATTGCTATGCACCGTCACGTCGCCTACATTTATGTGTAAAGAAGAATATTCGCGGGTCGACGAGATAAATCGGAATTTTGCATTTACAGCCTTTTGAATGGACGATCATTTTGTGATTTGAATTTTGCTATTTAAGTACCAGCTGCTAAAAATAATCTGGCCATAAAATGTCTTCTCAATCCTTCCCAAACACAGTGACAGTTTGGAGCATCTCAGCAGGTAATAATAAAAAATGCTATGAGCTATGGGCTAGCTCGCCATCCGTACGTCTCATGACGACAGGCCGTGTCGACGGCGCGTTTGTGTTCCACGCGCGCCTCAAAGAGAGTCAGCAATAGGGAAGGGACCCGCAAGGGCCGAAGCCTGCCGGGGCTGCGGGACTATTCGAAAGAGATACCGTGGCCCCGGAACACAAAGGGCGATGAAGGAACATGGATGGGTTTTAGTGAGTAAAAGTCTGACACTCCCTCCTGCTCCGCCCAGAGCGGGAGAAGTCAATTGATGATTTACCATCCTAAAAAAAAAAAAAAAAAGGACCAAACATTTTGTACATTATAAACAACCACCAAACCCTCCACCTACACCTTCCAGGATTTAATGGAAGCAAACGTTAGCTGTGCATATGGCTACATAAGGCAGATCAAATTTTAATCGACAAAAAAACAGAAGAAGAAGGAGTTTTAGATCTACCTTTTAATTGAGACGATGCCTTAGATGAATTTAGACACTGATGAGTAGGAAAAAGCTCTCGCGTTTGACTTAAGGCACCGTTTCTGTTAATAGGTAGGCATGTAGTAATATATAATATAATCTCTTTATTTCAGAATAATATTCCATAATTATGAGTTAAGTAGTGCATGATCACATAAAAATGATAGTAACATAAAAACTATGTTAGTAGACATTAACAACATTTACAGGAGCATGAAGCTGATTTAAATACCAGATGATAGGACAATCCAATTTGTTGGCAATGACATTCAGGAGACATGGTGATAAGTTGGGTTAGCGGTTGCTCGAAGGACCTCGTGGGATTATAATTTTGGCGGGAAATTACTTGCGGGATGGAATGTTGCTGGCACGCAGTTTTTATGTAGGGAAACAAGGACTTACTTGGAAGCTTTGGATGATCGCCTGGGAAGATGGCTGATGCCACTGGAGTGTGCCGTGTTGAAGCCCAGCGCGTGTTCTGGTGGTTTCTTCCTGCACTTGGTTTTGTTTTACTGTGTCGGCCGACACTCACAGATTGTCTTAGAGTTATTATTAATTATTGATGCGGTTTGGTGTATTTTGCGGCGCGCGCCGCAAAGCTAAGCGGTATAGCGAGAGGTGCGCTGTTAAGCGGTTGACGTTGCGGATCCAAGACGAAGAATATTCAATCATGGCGTGGTTTTTGCCAATCACTGCGGAAGCGAGGCCCAATTGGGCGCGCGCGACGAAAGTCCTTCTCGTTCTGTCGCATTTGTTTCCGAGTCATGGATGTTATATGATAATAAGTACCTATGTGTTTACAAACAAAAAGTATCTATGTAGTATATCAACTATCTGGTGTCCACGACACAAGCCTCGTTGCTTAGTGTGGCACTAGATAGCGCTGTGTGTAATGTCCAGCGATATTTATTATTTATTTATATCAACCGGACACAAGTCCAAATACCGTTGCTGCTGCAGAGAAATTCTTAATGGAAATACCCATTAACACTTTGCGGGACCCGGGATTCCAACCCAGGACCTTATGCAGGTCCTGGGTTCGATTCCCGGGTCGTCGCGTTTGTTTCCACTAGGCCAACGAGGCAGTCTTCCGAAAAATTATAAGTAAAATTGAACTTTTTGTACAAGTCTTTCCTTAGGGACAAAGCGGTGTTGAATATTATAAGGAAAGCGGATTCTCTTGGGACAGAATTAAGGCTAGGTGATGATAATGATGGTCCCCGGCTAAAGTAATTTATTTAAATTATTAATTTTTAAAAGTACAATACATCTTATTAAGTTGAGAAGAAAATGGAGTCGATGTTTTATGAAACAACGAGCCACGCGCTTTATGGAATTTTCTCTAAGGAAAAACCCGGCCAGGTGCGAGTTGGACTCGCGCACCGAGGGTTCCGTACAAACTTGTAAGTATTTTGTTATTAAACTACATATCTACGGTTTTCCGGTTTTTTCCTTTACATGTGCTGTAAGACCTTGCCTTTTGCCAAATTTATGTTTTTTGCTTTTTTCAACGGGAACTACCAACTACTACTTTTTACGGTTTTCGACCCAAAACCTATGGGGTGTTTCCGGTTGACCTAGAATTGACAATTATTATTTTGGTTGAAAGCGTCTTACAGCAAAATAAAGGGGAAAAAAAATGAAAATTAAGGTATATTTTGGTACTTACAAGTTTTCGTGAAAATATAATTTTGCCCATATCTTTTGATCGTGTTCACTCAGGACCTTGATTTTTTATCACCTTATACAGACTATAGACCTCATCTGTATCTGGTATAAATTTCAACTTGCTAGGTCCACCCGTTCCTGAGAAAATCGGTGGTGACAGACGGACAGACGGGCAAGAGAGTGACCCTAAGGGTTCCCTTTTTGTACCTTTTGAGGTACGGAACCCTAAAAATTACGAACTTTCACATAAACTGTCACTATGGGGTGAATTTTCAAAACATCTTCCTTAGTGTTACTTCACCATCTGCCAAACCTTATCCCAATTATGTTGGGGTTGGCTTCCTGTTTAACCGGATACAGCTACAGCAGCTACAGCTACAGAATACCAGTATCTTACATGAAGCGACTGCCCATCTTACCTCCACAACCTAGTTAGTACTAGGATAATACGACACCCTTTGGTAAGTCTGGTGGTCAGACTTTCGGGCCAGTGCAGTGTCTATCTGAAACGACTGTCAAAAGATCTACAATTGACAGTCGGGATCAACGGCTTTACGTACTTTCCTAGGCACGAAGGAAACTCGGTATTTGATGGGTGGTCAGCCATCCATGGCAAGCCTGGCTTAACCTGAAGATGGACCCGAGCGGCTGTTATTAGTTAGTCACTAGCTCTCCTCCTTTGAGTGTTACTTATAAAACAGAAAACTTTTATATGGAACGGTGCTGAAACATTCTATGTGTTTTATATCGGCTGTGCATTATCAGCGAGTATTTTTTTGTGAGTTTATTAAGAAGAAGATGCAAACAATTGTCCTTCCCATAATAAATGGATAATAGGTTCTGATTTAGTTACACATTATGGACTTATAACACGATTTTCAAAGTAAACCAGCCGTCTTTAGAGTAAATCTGACATTTATTCTACCTTGAACAAAATATTGTTCATATATTATTTATTACAAGCTGTACCTAGATTTTAAATTGGATGTCAAAAGTTTCTTGCATTTACTGTATCTACGTTGAAAGAAACTTATTTACCATGTAATCTTGAATATTGTACATTGTCTGCAATCCTGTCGACTTGTCAGGTGAAAAAACGTACAGTCGTGGTCTTTTCCGCCTGATCAGTTAAAAATTTTTTCGCTTAAATCATGCGGAGGCGCCGAGCCACTCCACCTTAAACTTTAGGCCTATTAGGAAAGCGTCAACTTTGGCGCGCAAAATAACAATAACTCTCGTTTGGCATGTGTCGCCGATCGGTATTTTTTTCATTAATTATTTATTATAATTAAAGTCAACGGGGCGGGGATAGAGAGCGTTTCTATGTTTTAAGTGCAAGCAAAAATTAGCTTAGTGGTGATCAGGCGGGAGTGTCCTCGATAGTACCTAAACTATATTAAAAATCACATTGCTGTTTCTGAAACCGTATTCGCTATGAAAATGTAATGCGGCTGCATACAAGACTTGATATTTTTAGCGTTTTATTTAAGTTTAGTCAAAATACCTAGCCTAGTCCGCGGCTTATTTTCATAGAATCTATTTAGGGGAATATTTAATTGATCCTCTAAAATCTTATTTATTCCATTTTTGTGATCACCGTTTTTTAAAAGAGCCTCTTTTAACATTCTGCCATTTTAGGGTTCCATAGCCAAATGGCAAAAGAACAAACTTACAGATTCATCTTGTCCGCCTTTTATAAACCTAGCACCACAACAGTGAAGTGAAATTCCCCTCATAGATGAAAATGTGTGTTGAAGTTTTTTTTTTCAGTCAATGGTTGATGAGACATTTACTTCTATAATGCCGTCTAAATTATCGTATCGATTTAGTATTAGCAAGCTAATCAAAAACGAAAAATACTCTTACCTACAATTTATTAGTACATCATGTCACCTTATTTCTAAAAAACAATAAGTATGAACGAATCTACTAAAAATAAAATGCTTACTACGAAATATTTTCATGCAGTCATGTTTATAAAAACGAAACTTTATGAAATTATTTCAATTTCCACTCACTATTGTTCTTTTCACTCATAATAAAAATGATTCCAAAGTTGAATTTATTGTTCTTCCGTTGTTTCTTGATATTCTGGGAGTGTTTTTGACATATTTAAAAGTGGAACTCAAACTTGGCTTCCATTTTTCTGTTTTTTTTTTGTGTTTGTTTTTTTTTATAGTTATGGGCACTTTTGAATTGTAAAAGAGTCGGCTAGTCAAAGAGATGAAGGTAGTTGCCCATGTCAAAGCGTAAGAGTTAGTATGGATAAGAACACATTAGACAGTCCGTGGACACTCTTTTAAAAAAGTAACCATGACTCATCTATAACCTAAGTACTATACCAATACTCTGCCTCGTTATGGTTTAGTGTTCGCAAGCGCGACTGCTAAGCATGAGCTCCTGGGTTCGATTCCCAGGTCAGGCAAAGTGTTATTCCATTAAGAATTTCTCAGTAGCTGGCACGTAGTCTGGATCTGTGCCCAGTTGACGGCAATAGGCTCGCCCCCTTATGGGACTTATAACTGGCGCACGTGTACCTAATATACCTACACCTCTGCCTAACCCTCTTTTCATTACAAGTGCGATGTTTGTTATTATACCAATTTCCACAATCTTAAATAAAAAAGACACTGAGAACTAGTTTTCAACAAGAAAATTTTCAAAAAGATTCTTTAAACTATCACCGTTTCAAGAATTTCAAAGAAAAGTGTTCTCAGTAACAGATATACAAATAGATTGCGTTACCTTAGTTCCTTGCATAACATGGCTTGAAATTTGGCTTAAATTGAGAGTTATGGCGACTGAAAATTTAAAATAAATACTGAATATGGCCCAAAAGTTGGAAGATGTCTAGTTTTATAATTATTTGCAAATATTGAAATCGTAAGATGTGTCCTTACCGTAGGAACTTACTTCACGTGAAAAAGTATTCACACTGAAAATAGTAACCTCGCACATTCGGCTTGTCACAAACAAACGAACAAATTGTATATTAAAAGTAAGGTTAGGTGCCTTTCTAGTAAGGTTGATTGCCTCGACCACTTTTTTTGAAATTAAATGATTTAATGAAAATTAAATAAAAACAAAATGACTCGATTCACAAAAAGAAAATCCTTAAGCTGGGATCGAACTCGAAGTCACGAGATTGTAACTCAGCGCTGTGCCCCGAGACCAGCTAGCTCGTTGTAAACCGTGGCGAATATGTAGATCTTTTGCTGCTTCAACAGGTCGGTAATGTTCGGGATTATTCGGGCCGAGTTGACAACTTGACAGTTGGCGATGCGTCGCTACAATGCCCACACGGCATGCATTGCCACGTCATTTTTTGGTTTTAACCGCGCCTGTAGATGTCATCAAAATTGTTGAAACAGTAAAGTTGTTAATCGTGATCTTTTGTTTTTGGATGACGAATAGGGCGTAACTCGAAGAGTTTGAGTCTCCTTACCCCGTGAGAAAAAGGGTGAGCTTACGTATTTACGTGTAAATTGCATATCATAAATCTTTCACCATGCAAAAGCCACTTAGTACCATTTCAACCGTGTGGAAAATGTTCTGCTAAAATCAACAACCAATTTTGGAGTTTCGAAGTTTGTTTACAAGAGTAATTTCAGAACCATTTGCAGTGAAACGAAATTTCGTAAGCACAGCTGTATTAAATATGCACTTTGCTTTTCGAGTTTCCGTAGCGTGAAAATATGATTTGCTCATATAAGCTTGCGTAAAGTGTTAACAGGAATATGAGTGCTTTTAACCAGGTTTAAATAAATATTCCCATATAAGTATAAGTTGTATTTTTTGTTTGAACTCTGCTTTCTTTTTGTACACTACTTTTACCATTACAAAATTTGTCATTGAAGAGCGGGATCTCCTAGCACAGGTATATCTTTTACTTAAAAGGAGGTCCCTATGTTAGATTTACTGTAAGAGTTGTACAAGTTTCTCCAATAAACCTTTTTTATATAAAGGCAAGATTTTATATGTACGCCATCATCTGCCTAGCCTTTTCTCAACTTTTTTGGAGTTGGCTTCAAGTCTAACCGGATGCAGGACTTGACTTGAAGCCAACTCCAGTACCTATTTTACATGTAGCGACTGCCTATCTGAACTCCACAACCCAGTTAGTACTGCATGGGGAATACGAAACTCCTTGATAAGACTTGGTTGTCAGACTTTCGGACCACTGGCTACCTGTAACAACGACTACAAACGACAGCCGGGCTTAACGTGTTTTCCGAGGCACGGAGGAAACTCGGTAAGTAATGGATGGTCACACATCCTTGAATCGACCTTGGCAAGCGCGCCTTAACCTTGAAGATATGGTTTAAGAACTTTATTTCTCAAAAAGAATTACATTCACTTATATGAGAAAAAACTTATTTCTACATAGGATACATTAGTGACGCGACGGTTACACAACAAAAACAGTTTAGAGTATTACACTACCCGGAGATATCTTACATTTTAAATCCGCTAAAATGTGTTTTTTAAAATATTTTTTAAAAGTATAAATAGATTTTTTTTCTTTTCTTTTTTGGCAAAAAGATCGACCCGTATGGCTTTTATTATTTTAAACACATAGATTTACATGATACTTGCTATCTCTATTTATAAGATTGTACTTTATGATAGAGAAAGTGTTTGTATTTTTTTCTTTCTGGTTGGCACACCGTCGAACAAAAATGTATTATGTAAGTTTTCATTTTTATTGGTATGTTAGCTTTATGTCATAATTGGCTGTATTTATATACCAATAGATTGGTATATAAATACAGTTAATAGACACAAAATCAAACAGTCAAAGCAGTGCAAAGCGGATTTTACTTGTATAGATACACCTGAACAAATAAAATCTGTTTTGTAACTGCATTTTCTTTCTCCTATGTTTAATGCATGCCGTGGCAGCCTTGAATTAAGGCTAAACTATAAAATGTTAAACTCAACATGAGTTCTTTAACATGTATTCTTGGTGTATGCTTTGTTGGTTGTCCTTAAATAACTAAATAAATAAATCTCATTTTAACAAAAAACAATAAAACGTCCCCAGCCTCTCATCCCTTGCACCGCCCCACAGCACTGTACCTTCAAACAATAGCGTGACAACGAACTCGGCCGCTTTGCGTTGAATAACAATACTGGCAGTACGACAGTACGCCAGTACGCCCTTCAAAGTAAACTTTTACAATAAGACTCGACAGAACAGAACGTATTGCCGACACGACACGATCAACCCCGAATACCTCCGAGTGAAGAATGTTTGAAAAAATAACCATCTAAAATAGTCGCGTGACAAACGAGGTTTAATGCAATTTAAAAGTCGGGTTAGGTTATAAATCTAAAAGAAGGTCAGAGCTATAAAGAATTTGGATGTATGGTAGCTACATAAATAAACAACTAGATAATTGCCAAGTACTGCCTACGCAATAGAAATATAGTATAGTATGCTTTTCAAAGAATTTTGCCAAAGTGAGGGACAATCGCCAATACTCGGCATCCATCTAGTACCCGTGGTAAAAAAAGTTGGAGGCCTTTCGCATTGTTTTGTCGAGTTCTATTTTTAAAAGTAAGTCTGACAAAATTCGGCTGCTATCTTGTTACATGTTCTATTCTAACAGACTTATGTCTAACTTATGCCTTGCAACTATAACCTGTCTTGCATACTTCATAGAAAATCAAACTCTATTTAAAAACTTTTGCTAGAACCCGCTCCGTCTATTGTGTACCCCACGCTTTACGCTCGCTTTGCATTAACAATATCCATACCCATTGCCGCTACAAACTTTGCCTACCCCCGACTGAATAACTTGAAGATATAACTGAAACACAGAAGAGAGGAACAGAAGGCCGACTTACAGGCGAGAGAGGTAACTAGTTAAAACAGGCGCACGCACACATAGACGGTTTTTTTTCGTGTGGTTATTGCCTAACCTGGTGTCAGAGTTTTTATACCGCCCATGGGCCTCTGACTTGGCTTTACATACCGTCGATAAATATCTCCCAAGCATGCTGGTTTGATTTCCTCACGATATTTTCCTTTACCGAAGCAAGTCATAATTTTGCAATACGCACATGAATTGGGTTCGAACTCGAGACCTAGGAATTGGCAGTCCGAGGGTCACACCACTAGGCTATTACTACTACATAAACGGTGAAGCATGGTAAAGGAAAACATCGTGAAGAAACCGATATGTCCTGGATCAAAATATGGAAGACATGCGACATCCACTGCTTACGGCCTACTCCCACTCATTGAGAGAAGGTCTGTGTCCTGTAGGATCCTTAATTTTACACATAGACGCTCACATACGTACGGTATTCTTAAACAAATGCCAGTTGCAACTGCGCTTGCTCTCACTGTACGTGAAATGTGTCTATGTGTGCCAGTGCCATCAAGTCACTCTTTTAAGTTACCATCCCATTGCATAGATAACTCTCCGTATCTCGGAAAGCACGTTAAGCAGTTACTGTCGGCTGATGTTTGTTTGCATCACCGTTTCGGGTTGTCAGACGAATGAAAGTTGGTCAGCCCATCTTCGTCCAGTAACTGGTTTGTGCAGATCAGGTTAGGCAATCAATCCATGTAAAATATCGATATTCATCTGCATCCGGTTAGAGACTGGAAGCCGACTGCAGTAACACTGTATAGTACTGGGTAAGAATGGTAGTCAGACTTTTTGGGTCACTGACTACCTGTAACGACTATCAAAGATATGCAAATGACAGCCGGGACCAACGACTTTACGTGCTTTCCGAGGCACGGAGGAAACTCGGTATGTAATGGGTGGTCACCCATCCACAGATCAACCTAGGCAAGCACGGCTTAATCTAAAGATCAACCCGAGTGGCTGTTATTATTTAGCCGCGAGCTCCTCCTAGAAGCCGACTGCTGCATAGTTGGACAAGGCTAGGAAACTGATCATGATGTAAGGACCCGAAACTTCTGTACTTATCTATTTTATGTCAGAACGTCGTCACCACAAATTCTCATTACCAACATGTCTGGTTAACATGGAACTTCTCACAAAATGGACCCGCGATAATTGAGGTTCGGACCTAACCCTTTCAGCGGCAGATATTCAAAGTTTAACCCTGGGAGATGTGTCAGCGGCAATCGAAACGTCTAGATTATAATGATGGAAACCATTTGTTGGCCCAACTGTTTGTAATTGGGATGGGCTGTGGCAGACAGTTGGTCGGAAATAGGAATGTTGTGTGCGCAAACTAATAACAAAGAAAGTTTAGAACAAACTATTGTGATTTTAAAGGTGGTAAATGGAAATTCCATTAAACAGAATGTAGTAAAAACAAACGTGCCCCAAAATTCACCGAAATATTTTCAAAATGCCTTCTCACAGACTTATGGAAAAACTTGCAATGTACAGGATTTTTTTTTCACGCAAAAACAAAAAAAGGCGGATTGGATAAAAGCACTCTCAATCGCACAATCCGGAATGCCTCAAAACCAGAAAAAATATGGCGGCTACTCCCATTTTAAAATCAACGGTAGCCGAGAGCTACCGTTCGAAGTGTACTTTTTGTTATCATTGCCATGTGAAACATGCTGTACCGGGAGAATATTGAATGATGAGAGGCTATATTGTTTATTTTCTGCCAATTCTTCATTCTGCGACATTTGTGTGGAAATAAATCATATTTAAAGCTAAACTATCAACACATTCGGGTAAACCAGGCGCAGCGGTAGTGAGGCTGCCTTACGTTCTTAGGGTCCCGGGTTCGAATCCCAGTAGGAGCAAATGAGCATGGACATTTGTTTCCGAGTCAATGGATGTTTATATGTATATAAGTATGTATTTACAAACAAAAAGTATCTATGTAGTATATCAACTATCTGGTATCCACGACACAAGCCTCGTTGCTTTGTGTGGCACTAGACGGCGCTGTGTGTATTGTTCAGCGAAATTTATTATATTTTATTAATTTTAAAAACTGTGACCCTAAACTACCGTGAAACCGCAAAACACTGTGTGTAACCTGACTAGTAAGTGATTACGTCAAGACAATGAACAGAAAACGTCTTCATGTTTGCTCAAGTCACCAAAACAATTAGTCGTTATCGTTACTTCCTTAGGTTTATTAGGAGGAACATAGAAGGTCATTCTCTCGTTGTCCAGAAGGGCCTTTAAATATTTTCAGCAGTTTATGGGTCAAGAGATGCACTTACTTTATGGTAACCACCTTGATGACCACAAAGGTTCACCCTAGAAATTTTCACGTTTATGTTTTGTTGACAATGACAATATAACAGTATTGTCTCGCTCACTCACACTGAAAATTTTATCTATCGTTCCATGTGGAATGAGAGAGCCTGCTCTTCTCTGTGTAGAAACGTTTTTTTTCGCGACCTAACTATACGTAGACCATATCTAAATATACTAGTCTAAGTCTTTGGTTAAGTGGCTCTTTGACTTCTACGTATTTCTTCAAACGGACTCATTCCTTTATCATGCCAAATATTTAGACTACATCAACAATATTCTGTGTAGCAATTTACTACAAAAGCTTATCTAAAAATAGTAGTAGTACATTTCAGTTTTCACTAGACATATTTTATTAGATATAATATGTCAAAAGAGAGTTTCTGCAGCTACTGCTTTTACCCGTTTTCAAACATAACTTCACACCTGTAATTTCCGAAGCGTTAGACAGAGGTTTCCTAATAGTACAGCTACAATCAGCTAGTTAAATTTAATTCCCATGTAATGATATCGTAGTGGAGGCTATTACCATCGTTGTCAAGAGAGTCAGCAACAGTGAAGGGGACCCCTTCACTGTTGCAAGGGCCGAAGCCTGCCGGGGCTGCGGGACTATTCGAAAGAGATACCGTGGCCCCGGAACACAAAGGGCGAGGAAGGAACATGAATGGGTTTTAGTCAGTAAAAGTCTGACACTCCCTCCTGCTCCGCCCAGAGCGGGAGGAGTCATTTGATGATTTCCCATCCGAAAAAAAAAAAAGGGTGCTATTGAAAAATTCTGGAAGGAAAAACTTTGTCTGGCCTGGGAATCCAACCCAGGACCTCATGCAGAGCAGTGGCGCTTGTGATCACTAAACCAGCAATGCCTGTTATTCTAAACTGATGTAAACAAAATTACGGAAAGCCTAAGCCCAAAGCACCAACTCAGTGTAGTGTACCAATATAATAAAGGGTGTAAAACATCTCTTAACAGCCAGAGTAATAATGACAAAAATCACAAAAAAAAAACAATTGTGCCAATTGATGTTATGGGTCTAGATATACATAGTATTAAATTTTGGGGTCAATCGGAGGCAGTGTTCTGTAGAAAATTAAAAAAACTTTACGAGGTCACCGGTACCCTACATGGCGCACAGAAGTAATTATGTTGATTTCTGTTACCAAGGCGCCGTGCGGTCACCTCTCCGGGCACCCGCGCACCTCAGTCGCTTACACGCGCTATCACGGAAAATGTTATACTAAAAGTTAAAAAAGTTTAATTTTACTACTCGTTTTATTATTCTTCCCATACCATTTATCCCATATCGTTTGGATTTAAAAAAAATGTTAATGTTCTGGGATTTTTAACGTTATTGAAGGTTTATCTTCAATAATTCAAAATATTTTTACGTTACATAGAAACCATGCGAAAGTATTACTCCTAAGCGCCATCCCGGTCACTTACTAATAGGAAATCTATAGAAAACGCGTCCTACGGCGCGTAAATAAACTCTGAAAACAGGTTTACCGTGAGGTCACCGGTGTCCTACGTGGCGCCATAATACAAGACCGCCTCCGGTCACCGGTGCCCTACATGGCAGTCAATGTGTTAACGAAGCCGAAAGGCACTTGTTCTCCTCGTCATTGCGATATTTTTTTTGTTCTACACAATACCTGGAAACCTTCTAGTTACGGAGATATTGGGGGTCAAAGTTCCAACTTTATGACAACTTTAAAAAAAAACAAGTTTTTAATGTAAGATTTTTACTTTAAACACCTCCACGACCCCCGTACTATTCAATCCATCCATCAGCACAATGTTTTGAGTGCGTTACATTGAGTTCTACCACAAAACATGATTTTTCACCCCAAAAAAAAGTGTTTCCCAGTAATAATTTTTGCGTATAGTTACTTAGTTTGATGTACAGAATGCTTGGTTGACGGCTTCGTGATGAGGTGGTTTACACTCTGTATATTTGTTCACGAATAGACCCATAAGGCAGCCATTACTTATAACTGAGGCATACCTAACGCAATGAGTATGTAACACTCAGAGTTGCAATTTTTTAGAAACTGCAAAGGATAAACTGGTGTTGTGTGACCCATTTTCGTCGCTTGAAACTTTCAAAGCGCCTGCAACCGCAAAAGTAGCGCCACTCCACTACAGCACTTGACTCAAATGTACCAACATAATGTGAAATGTTAATCATTTTGCTCCAGGAATCTGGAATAATCTGGGGGAAAGAGCAGTTTTACCTGATGTTGCTTTTGACTACGAAGATGGGGTTGATGTTAATTGTTACTGTAGAATTGTATTCACTTTGTATAAGTTTTTTTTTTTTTTTTGGATATGACCACTCCCAGTTGCAACTCTCTATGGTTGCTTGACTGCTTAACCGGACTATCCTGTGGTGGCCAAAAATTACTTTAAGGCCCCCAGCCAGGGCTTACAAACTAAGGCTATAAATTAAATGAACAGTCACTAAGGGCACCCCCTGTGGGGTTCGGGCCTCGGCTTAGTGCGTCATTGAGGGGAGGGCAGCAAGGGTCAGGCTGGGTCGGGTCATTATTTGGGGTATTTAACGCTACATGCTCAGCGTCGCGGGCTGGCTCGTCGAGCAAGGGTCGGGCAGTGATGTTACATGGGGGTCGCGAAGGGCCTCGTCGGCGGGGCCGGGTTCGCGGTTTGTATCGGTTCTTGTTTCTGTATTTACTGAGTGTGCTGGTTACCCTATGACTCTCTTGTAGAAGGGCGATGGGATCATCGGGTGTATATGTATAAGAAAAGGGGTGCCCATATTTAAAGGTATTGACCATCAGACTGAACAACTTTCTCCATATAACCATTAAGATATCAATACCTTATATTATTATGGGAGGAGCTCGTGGTTAAATAATAACGGCCGCTTGGGGCAACTGTTAGGTTAAGCCGTGCTTGTCTAGGATGGTCTGTGGATGGGTGGCCACCCATTGCATACCGAGTTCCTCCATGCCTCGGAAAGCACGTTGAGCCGTTGGTCCCGGCTGTCATTTGCAGATCTTTGACAGTCGTTAGGTAGTCAGAGGCCCAAAAAGTCTGACAACCAGTCTTACCAAAGGGTATCGTATTACCCGGTACTAACTGGGTTGTGGAGGTCAGATCCATGTAAAATACTGGTATTCAGCAAAACTGGAAGCCGACCCCAACATAGTTGGGAAAAGGCTAGGCAGATGATGACGTTATATTATTATGGGACAGCAATTTTTTTTTCGTGATCTGTATTTTGAAAAAGTTGTTTAGTTTGAGAGATTATATACAACATCCTTTATTAATGTGACCACATCTTGATCTATGTATGCTTAATGTATTTACACGTAAAATAGTCTCTGTTTTTCCGCACACACTATGTGGTTTCACCAATACTGAGCATTTCCAAGCATGCTATCGTAATAACTCTTCCGATATAACGAGGATCTTCATCGCCCAAAAGAAGCGAAGACGCACCAACACTTTTCTTACTACAAAAACGACTGATTAGAATACTAGCCAACATAGATAGCACAGACAGCTGCAAACCCCATTTCCAAGAACATAAACTTCTAACCCTACCTTGTATATATATCTTGGAAATGTGTAAATTTGTTAAAAATAATAAAAAACACTTCACTACACGTGAAAACATACAGACTCACTACACACTACGACACAAAAATAGATTAAATCAGCCAGGTTCTAAGCTAAAAATACACTCCACAAGCACTTTAGTAATGTCAGTTAAAATATACAATAAATTACCCGATGAAATTAAAAATGAACAAAAATTTAATATCTTTATAAATAAATTAAAACAACTTCTAATCCGTAAATGTTATTATAATGTACATTAATATTTAGATGATAAATTTAATAAATAAATAATAATAAAAAAAAAAAAACAATAATCCACCAATAATCTATAATACCAATAATAATAATATATGTATAATTTAAATAAATATTAATGTATAAATCCAATATATAAGTAGTAAAAATTATATGACACAATTTATGTACCTAGTTGTAAGCCCTTCACAAAACGAATGAGTAGATAAATATTGAAGTTGTAAACTAATATTAATTTATAATAGCCCTCCTCCTAATTTGTATTTTTGTTATGCCCGACAGGGCCCACAATGCTCTAAAACTACTGTATGTATATTCCTATGTACCTACCACCTAAGTTCACATTGTGGAATGCAATAAAAGTATTGAGTATTGAGTATTGAAGTGTATTCGTGCAATATTCAAAATGCAGTGGTCTGACTGTCATAAACAATAACTGTCAAATGCATGTCAGCCTATGTTCAAGTCGCACAATCTACTGACGGTCCCATGCATTTATATTTACGAAGTTGCCAGGCTTCCAATCTTGAAAAATTTGAACGGAACGATAACACAAATAAAAGGAAACCTTTTTTTTTGGAAGCCTATATTGTGTTCCACTTCTGGGCATAGGCCCCCTCTTTCTCCCTCCAAACCTACCTGTCCTGTGCAATTTCTGGCCACGTTTGCCCTGCGATCGTCACACCACCTTCGCCGCGGTCGACCTCTTCGGCGATGTCCACCTTCTGCACATTTAGATTTTGAAATGCCTGTTCCAAAGCTAGAACTTTTTCGGCGGAGCTGCGTTTATATGGCTCCCCTAATTTATAATGCTTTACCTAGGTCAGTTACTCAAATACCCTTTAATAAGTTTTGTCTTGCGTTGCGGACGTGGTTGTTGGAAGAGTGTTTTTATTCGATAGGTGAGTTCTATCAAAAGTGCCCCTGTAAATTTTATACTATAAAGCATAGACATATAAGTAGACATAAACTGGAAAAAATGTAGTAATTACCTAGTTATAAATATCGTAACTGAAAAAACCTGCACTATTGCATGCTATATATTGGCCAAATGTGTGTTACCAAATATTTTATATAAGAACTTCATGTACCTACCATATTTGATGCAATAATTGAATGAATTGAATTGAATTAACTGAAAATGTCTTCAGTGCTCATTGTACTTAATATGAACAACTTTTACTAGTAGACTATTGCCTGAATCGAAAAAAAATTACATTAAAAACGGTTTTCTACCTTTTAACTACATTTTTCAGTGTCATAACACTAAAAGTACTTTTCCACTTGATTCCCATTTGTATTTTGATATCATCAATTATCCTTCAAATAATAGGCATGACGACAGTATCAAAAACTTGCAAATCTATTTAGTCCGTCAGTTAGAGTATTGGAAATTAATGGACACGTATTTTTTGTTTTTGTAAATCAATGAATATTGACAAAAGATAAAACTCATCAAAACTCGGGAGTGGGGGCTCGTGACGTCAGAACTAGCTAAAAATTATTACAAGGCGTGACGTATTGAGAATTTTAAAAGCGTCATATCTTCGTCAATTTTGGTTCACGTATAACAAAAGAAAAAACACGGGTCAAATATTTTTAGATAGTCTAACTGACGGACTAACTAGATTTTTTTTGTCGTCTCGCCTATTGTGTATATAACCAGGATCAGAACATTTAGATTGCTCATATGCATATCTCAGATATCTCAGATAGCATAATAACAATGGTAGAGGCTAATTGGTTTACGACGCTCTGTGATCCCTTGGAACACAATATCAATATTATTGATTTATTGTTATGGCATCCTATTGTTTAACAGAACAATTTAACGTATCCCAGATATACAGATGTTAGAGGTGTTAGTTGAAATTGATTGATCTATTATTTCAAATATAACGCTTTAGGGCGTATACACGTAGAAAGCTGGTTGTCAGCTCTGGCAGGTCGACGATAATAGTTAGAGAGCCCACGACACTAAACCTAGTTCGATAAGACTATATAATAGTATATTATGCAACTAGTGAATAAAGGACGGATTTAAAGCGAGGGCCGTAGATGAGTCACGAGCAAGTGAAGGATTCTAATGATTGAATCACGAGCGCAGCGAGTGATTCAACTGTTAGAATCCTGAACGACGCGAGTGATTCATGGCCCTCGATATAAATTCGTACTTTATTCAGGAGTTGCATACTATACTTTATATCATGACTACGAGAAAAGACATAATTTAAGCGAAAATAGAAATTTTACCAACCAAATCTCGAGAATTTATTTGCACCAAAGAGTTTTGAATTTCGAATCTTAGCGCAAGGAGTTTGTGTAAGCATTGAAATAGAGACCGGATATATTTTTGTGTTCCAAATTCAAACATCAAAATAATGAATAAAAACAAAACAGTCAATAAAAGGCCTTTTTATTCACTGTTTTGCGTGAATAAAATAAGCTTTTTAGAGTAAGTATGGTATAAAAATATAATTAGCCACATTATTAATGGAGGAACACGAAGCGACGATGCTGCAATGCAAAAAACGTGGCAGCGTTATTAAAACATGTTTTTTTTTAATAGCACTTCCATTTTTTTTGCTTTGCAGCATCGCTATTTCGTGGGATTCTTATCATCTGGGAGTCTTGTCGAACTAGGTTTACTGTCGTGGGCTAGGCGTCGTATAAGCGTCGACAATTTCTGACAGCTAGCGTTCTACGTGTATACGCACTTGGGTTCTAGATAAGTGTCGATCGGATTTAAAACGGTTTATAATTGTACTTGACTATGAATTTCAACAAACTTGTCAAAATTAGAATTTTATAAACATAAAATCATGCTTGTAATACCCGAAGGTTTAAGTAGATGTGTAACTAATAGTACACCCAGATTTCGCCATTTTTTTAAGTCCCATATAATAGGGGGCGAGCCTATTGCCATCAACAGGGTTGGAATCCAGACTCCGTGGCTGCTACTGAGAAATTCTTGATGGAAAACCCAATAACGCTTTGCCCGACCTGGGTATCGAACTCAAATCCTAATGCTCAACAGTTGCGCTTGTCACCACCAGACTAATGAGGCAGTTACCATATTAGAATACATACCAAATAACAACAATTAAACCGTATAGTAAAATTATCCATCGCATCCTAAATGGTGTATCCTAAAACATCTCCTAATTCTTTACCAACCTTCCAACCCTCCCCGCTGAACCCATCAACAATAATGATGATGAGAATCTGTGTGTTCACATCGAGAGAATAATTTCAACGAATACAAACTGTGTTGATGTTAATTGCGGTTCTGTAGTACGCAGTAAGTAAGAGCGCCATTATCTGCTGTGCACGGTTCAACGCTTTGGGTGTAAATTGGCACCAAGTTGTTGTAACAAAGACGACTTGGTTTAGAACTGTGTGATAATGTTCTGGTAATTAGTGGCGATGTTTTGGGTGGGAATTGATATAATTGAAATATTTTTTGGATTTCATGACATTTTTTTCAAATTAAATCCCGGTAATCAGGCGTTAATTTGCGGAAATCCATTACATTAAATGTTATGCAAAATATGTAGTTTTAATTCCGCGAAAAAGATTCAGGCCTGGATGCAAGATGCAGCACCACTCTCCCGCCTGTAAAAACATGCACATGCAGGAGAAGGAATAAATAATTAGCATGCCATGTAAGATCTTTCTCGCGAAAATACCTACATTATTATCTTACCAACTATCACTAATTTTTAAATGAAATGTAATTATTTACAGGCGTATCGACTGGTTGTACACTGTTTTATAGTCAAAAGTTTTACAGAATTTCGTTTCATATTAATTTTTTTCTCATATTATCGTTTCTGAGATTAACTCAATACGCAGAATTTAAAAATTTAAATCGTAGATTTTTGTTGCAAATAAAATCAAATGTTTCGCTATTCATTATTATATATATTATTTTTATTATTCATTAATCATTTATTATTAATATATATATCATTTTATTATTATTTATTCATTATCATATATTATTTAGTGACAAATCAAATATTTTGTATACACATATTATTTAGTTAATATAAACCTTATTACCAAGAAATACATTTTGTCGAGTGACAGTTACTAAATGTTTCAATTCATACGTATAAAACTAAAATCTGTAGCAATTATTATTAAAACACACTAGCACACCTATGAATATAATTTTACTCGGACCATTTTATAATGAGAGGTTTTCATTTTGAGTATTAAAAAAAAAAAAAACCAAGAACTCTGTAGATGGCGTTGAACTGACTAAGTTACTAGGTGCCAAAGCCAAAACGCTTGGAAAAAAAAATATTGCGTCACGTCACATACGCTCGTTGACTGACACTTTCGTTTGCTTAAGCTTCCGAATACAACCATTACATCCAAGTGAAATGATGTGACGTTTCGTTCCTTGTAGTAACTTACCAAATTCAGCTCCATCTATCCAGCGACTAGGGAAGAGTTGAAAAAGAAAATCCCTCATTGATAACACTAATACCGTAGTATAGTTACCCGACTGCGCCAGAAGGAGGGTTATGTTTTTCGAGAGTATGTATGTATGTATGTATAATTGTTTGGCACGCTCTGTGGCCTGAATGGCTCGATGGATTTTAGCTTGAGAGGTGTCGTTAGATTTGTATTTCTGTGAGAGTGACACTGGGTATACCAAAATAAAAAAAGAAACAAAATGGCGGTGTTTTGCGCCAAATTCAAATGAAGCACGCTCTGCAGTTTGAACGGCTCTATGGATTTTAGCTTGAAAGGTGTCGTTAGATTTGTATTTACTGTGAGAGTGACACTGGGTATATCAAAATAAAAAAAACAAAATGGTGGACTTTTGGCGGCAAATTCAAACGTTTGGCACGCTCTGCAGCTTGAATGGCTCGATTTTAGCTTGAGAGATCTCGTTAGATTTGTATTTACTGTGAGAGTGACACTGGGTATATCAAAATTAAAAAGGAAAAAAATGGCGGATTTTTTGCGCCAAATTCAAATGTTTGGCACGCTCTGCAGCCTGAACGGCTCGATAAAGGGCTCATCATGAGGATTTTAAAATATTTATCTAAGTAACTAAAAAGTGTTAAATAAAAAAATTAAAAAACCCGACTGCTTAAAAATAACTAATAACTTTAAATAAAAACTGAAAAGAAAAAAACAAGTTCAGGAAACAGGACAAAGTGACTGCAACAGTCGGGACCCATATTGGATGTAATGATTTTATGTAGATTATTTAATGGGTCCCGACTGTTGCAGTCACTTTGTCCTGTTTCCTGAACTTGTTTTTTTCTTAGTTATTTTTAAGCAGTCGGGGTTTTTTAATTTTTTTTTTTTTTATGTAAGCGGTTCATAATCATCGGAGGGCCCTAATTTTGTTACTGCGGCCAATTTCGATGTAGCGTAGTTGGTCACAGTTCTAACCTAACCTAACCGATTTGGTCGGAGTGCTACGTGGGGCTTCTATTTCTGTCTGCAGGGTTTAAATTAAACTAACATGAAGAGGATAGCATTTTCATTGAAATAAAATACCATGGAAAAATACACCGAACAAACAATATTCGTTAAAAAATAATTCAACTGTTTGATTAGACGTATGTTAAATAAAAAAATGGGATTTTAAAATTCATTGAATTGTGTTTCTTTGAAACATGGTTTCATTGTAGTAAATGGTCTATATAACAATAATATTGGAAATAAAAATGAAAGGACCGAATTTTATATGAAACATTTTCTGTGAAACAAAAATCTGTGGGAGACAATTTCTTTAGGCCCACTTGGACGTTGCGTTTATTATTCATATTACACCAAAAATAAGTAACAGTTCTATCATAGTAATAAACGAAAGATTACCTAGAAACGAAACCGGAATCTTAAAATCATAATAAAAAGTTATATTATGATATTTTTTGCGAGTCAATTCATTCCTGTTGTGGTCAATGTCATTTGACAGAAAATACTTACGTGAATAGGGACAATTTTTCCGTTTACAAAAAAAGTACGGTACCCAGTGGCAATCATATCTGCTTTAAATAAAACAGAATAGAATGTAAAAATATATATTATTAAACTGTGAGCATTTTAATGCTATTTTTAAAGGTTTACGGTAAAATCGCGTAGATGGTTTAAACAATCAACGTGTCACAGAGCGTTGTATATCCGCCTTTTTAGTGGTTGACAGACAACTTCATTATTTTGACATTTACTCTTTCTGTTTATTTCGATTTTCGTAAAAGTGTTTTTGCAGTTTTCGCAATTATTCCGGTTAGACAAGGCTTAGCTAATATAACCACTGTAATCTAGATATTTTAGGGAAGAAATCAATGTACGTTTCATTATTAAACGCTACAATTTATGTGAGTAGCCTAATCTCCAAACAAAAAAAAATGTCTCCTTTCTGTCTGCGAAATAAGGGGACACCGTATCGACTATTTAATATGGTTTAGACAACTTGGCTTCTATCAGTTTTTTTTACTATTTTCCGCTTGTGGTATTAATTTAGTATTTTGGTTTGTCTCAAAATTCTATATCTGTGTTGGTCTTAGTTGGCTAACATGGATGAGTTTTAGTCAGTAAAAGTCTGACACTCCCTCCTGCTCCGCCCAGAGCGGGAGGAGTCATTTGATGATTTTCCATCCGAAAAAAAAGGGTGGCTTGAGATCCAAAAACGAATTATATTATTACTCTAATATAATGAATACAAATAATAAAATCAAATCTTTTTACTGTTTTCACAACAAAACAAGATTACTTAGAAAATGCCAACTCCATTCTTACTTACTTTGTTATAATAAATCTGATTCTAGTGCTCTCGCGTTGTGTATTGTGACGTCAAGGTTCGTTACGTCAAAAGAAAATCTCTACCTGAATTTTCTTTCACAAATTCTTGACACGGTTTATTGTTTAAGGAATTTCTGTTAAAAGTTTAAGGCTGCGTACCTACCATGTCGTGACGATTAATTTATCGTTGGTTTTTAGTTGGCAAAGTCGTTGTCGACAGTAATCGTGTCGTCCTGCATGTGAACACCTCTGTTTAAATATAAAAGCCACGATACTTAAAACTACACGATTATCTTTCATCACGACAAAGTAGGAACGGGGCTTAGGGTTTACTTGCACTACATATCACTAAATGCGTTTAGCGTTAAACGTATTTTAAACATTACTCTGTTCCTATCAATCGTTTAAAGACGACTGGGACAGAGTTTTGTGTTAATTTTGTGGTGCAAACAGGCCTTAAGGTTGCGTTTCTACTAGGAGATGTGCGAGAATGTGCAACGGGAGAGGTGCATAAAACTAACCAATCACATAGCTAGCTTAGCTGAAAATGTGAAAAAGAAATTTTACTGTTGGTTAGTTTCACACTCATCCCTCGCTGCGCATTCTCGCTCATCTTATGTGGAAACGCAGATTTATCGTCTCTTTATGAACATTGTTGAACCATCAAAGTAACAGAGACACAATCACAAATCCCATCGGTGCATTTTCACAACCACGCAACTGCATTTTATTATTTCATGGCGAACGCTATTGAATTAGAACGCAGCGAAGCGATTGGCGGCACTCGACAATTGTAAAGCGAACGAATCGAACACCACAATGTCCATTGTCGCACAGATAGAACTCCAGCTTTCTGTCGCGGTGAATAACCGTCGATGTATTGTGTAGTCAGAGATGGGAACGCGCGGAGTCCTGCTATTGTTTTGCCAACGTCAACACTTCTCGCTGTAAATGAATGCAGAACTGGGACGTTTATTGTCGTTTAGATTGTCGACGGTTTTTACGAAATGCAAATGTTACAAAAAAATGCAGGAGCGTAACCGGTTTATAAGTGAGTCTTTAGTCTTTAGTAATACGGGAGTTAAAGCAAAATATGAGACGGTTATGAAAAACAGTAGCAATTTGTGTTTATAGTTGCAGTAAAACAATTTTGTTTCACTGTGTTCTGGGAAATTGTTAAGTTGTGCATTGTGCAGCAGTCGTCATACCAAAATGGTGAATTGGTGAACAATATTCTAAGATCGATCTCACAAATGCTTGCAAAATCGCGGGCTTGCACGGCAATCACTACGCATGTACATTTATCTATATTAGAACGCCATTTGGTTTGACCTGTATTCCAGAAAAATTCCAGAAGTTTATGGAAGAAACACTTAGAGGTTTAAAAGGTACTGCCGTATTCTTGGACGACATCGCGGTCACAGGTGCTTCTAGATCGGAGCATATGACTAATCTAAGGGCCGTTTTGACACGATTACGTGAGGTCGGTTTAAGGATTAAATTAGAGAAATGTACGTTCATGCAAGATAGTATAACTTATTTAGGTTTTGTCATCGACAAGCAAGGCCTACACCCAGATAAAAATAAATTAAAAGCCACTGTGGAGGTCCCGCCGCCGGAAGACGAAACTCAGCTGAGATCTTTTCCGGTCTAATTAATTACTACTCAAAGTTCATACCTCGGCTGAGTACGATTTTGCATCCGTTGCATAGTTTGTTGCGCAAAGGCACCGACTGGGTCTGGTCCACACATTGTAAAGAGGCTTTCAAGGAAATTAAAGATGTAATATTAAGTGGAAAAGTTTTAGTACATTATAATCCTCAGTTGCCTTTGGTTTTATCGGTTGACAGCAGTTCATACGGCATAGGTAGTGTGTTATCGCATCGTTTTCCTAACGGCGACGAGCGCCCTATTTGTTTCGCTTCGCGGACCTTAAACGCAGCCGAAAGATCTTACAGTCAGCTCGACAAAGAGGCACTGGCGATTATTGCTGGTGTTATCAAACATCACCTACTACGGACATCACTTTATTATAAAAACTGATCACAAACCACTGACGTTCATATTCGGACCAAAATTTGGGTTGCCGGTAACCGCAGCTATGCCACTAGACTGGCGTCTTACGATTTTGAAATTGAATTAGTTAAATCGAATGATAACAGTAATGTCGATGCCTTATCACGACTGCCGCTGCCGTGTCAACGAAAAATGTGTAATGAGTTGGAATCGGTGTCGTATATTAATTACTAGCTTTTGCCCGCGACTTCGTTCGCGTGGAATAGTGACTTCCGGCAGATTTTTGGTTTTACCCACATAGTTCCCGATCTCGCGGGATCTCTTCAAAAATGAAATGTGGAAGATATTCTAGGGAACTCTTCAAAAATCAACATAATGAGCTCTGCGTTTGAATTGAAGATATGTATACTCACTTAGGGTATTAAAGCCGTTATTGCCGATCGAAAAAGGCGAAAATGTTAATTTTCCTTTATTTTCAAAATATTATTTTGATTTGCCATTTCAGAAAAAAATACTGTTTCTCCCTTGACAAATTTTTTATTATTTTAGGCTTTAAAGATTATTAAAGTTTCTTACACCTAGACATTTCTGTATACCACGTTTTTAGTTTTGCCATCCTTTGCAAAAATATATAGGTCTTGTGGTTTTGACTTTCTTGAGCACGCAACGTAGAGTTGTCCATGGGAGAAACAGTCTTTTTCAAGATGTACCCCCGCAACTTTAAGCGTTTGCCCTTGGGCTTTATTTATGGTCATTGCAAACGCAGTTTTCAGCGGAAACTGAACTCTTTTGAATTGGAATGGCAAATCAGTTGGAATGATGGGAATGCGGGGAATAATTACAGTTTCGCCTTTTGCCATTCCAGTCATAATAACGGCTTTAATGACATTCCGTCCTAAATAGGTTACTTGTAACCGTGTGCCGTTACATAGCCTTGGTGGATCTAGGTTTCTCATAAGAATCACAGGAACTCCAACTTTCAGCCTCAACTTGTGAGAAGGCACTCCTGATAACTCTAAGGAGTTGAGAAACTCTGTTGGGTAAGATGTCACTTGCTCGGTATCCACGACGTTATCTACTGATAGATACTCGATGACATCTCCCTCTACGTCAGACATAATTTAAAATTTACCAATTTACCAATTTTAAATTTACGAAACGATCAATCCACAATTCCACGACAGTACCGAAGCGCTCGGCCGATACCCAACCAAATTCGTGTAACGAAACCATAGCGCGATCTATTTCGATCCCAACGCCATCTATCGAGCATAGTGACAACTCGGATTATTTATCTATACTCCGTTCTTGTACTAAATTTTCTTTGTACTAAAAGTTTTATTATATTGATATTATTTTTTTCATACATTTTTACTATTTATTTACTTTTTTCCGATGAATTAAAACAATAACATGAACCGAACTCGTGTAACGATCGACACCATTGCGCGATCACCAACTCGACATATAGTACTAATAGAATTATCTATACTCCATTAGAGCATTTTCTTTGTACTAAAAGTTGTATTATATTATATTTTCATACCTTTTTACTATTTATTTACATTTTTCCGATGAATTTTCAGTACTGAATTGATGCCGACTCTTGACCAATAGATGGCGCTGTATGTCCGGAATAAATTTTATTTTTTATTTTATTTTTTGTAATAAAAACTATCCTATGTCCTTTCTCAAGTTCCAAACTATGTCTGTACCAAATTTCACACAAATCGGTTCAGTAGTTTAGGCGTGAAGCAAAGACAGACAGACAGACAGACAGACAGAAAGACAGACAGACAGACAGACAGACAGAGTTACTTTCGCATTTATAATATTAGTTTGGATGTCGAAGAATCTTTCCCTATTAGCGCTAAAGAGGTAGCTTTGTGGACACAAAAAGATGTCTTATTAAATAAGATGAAGAATAATATTATAAACGGTTGGCCTTCGAACAATGACAACGACTTGGAAAAACCTTATTTTAATAGAAGAGACTCCCTATGTTTAGATAGAGGTTGCATTTTGTATAATCATCGCGTTGGTGCCCGAGTCCTTGAGGAAGCAGGTGCTCGCTGAACTGCATGAGGGGCATCTAGGCGTCGTTAAAATGAAAAATATAGCCCGCAGCTATGTTTATTGGCCAACTTTAGACGTTGAAATTGAGTCCATCGCTAAAGAGTGTAGCGCGTGTCGGCAGCAGCGTGATATGCCTCCGCGTTCGTTATTGCACCCTTGGGAGTTCCCAGCGCGCGCTTGGCAGAGAATACATATTGATTTCGGGGAATTTCAAGGCAAACACTATTAAATAAAAAGTAAATGGATCGAAGTACAGAAGATGACCAGTACAAACGCCGTGGCGACAATCGGAAAGCTGCGAGAACAATTCGCGCGCTTCGGGCTTCCCACACAGGTGGTGAGCGATGGAGGACCACCGTTCAGCTCCGGCGAGTTCGCCAACTTCATGAAAAAAAATTGCATCGTTCATACTATAACCAGTCCTTACAGGCCAGCGGGTAACGGCGCGGCTGAAAACGCAGTGAAGTTGGTGAAACGTGCTATGAAGAAAGCGGCGCATGAGGGGGTCGACATCGATACGGCGGTCAATAAATTCCTATTTCAATATCGAAACTGCGAGCATGCCAGCACCGGCTTCGAACCGGCCCAGGCGATGCTCGGCCGGTGTTTGCGCGGGCGGCTAGATTTACTGCGGCCGAGCGCCGAGCGCGCCAGCGGGGCGGCGGCGGCGCGAGCAGCGCGCGCCGCGCCCGGCACCGAGCGCAGCGCCGCGCCTGGGGACGCCGTGCTGGCGCGAGACTACAGCGCGCGGGCTGACAAATGGGCGCCGGCGGTGGTCACCGCACGAGAAGCTCCGCTCACGTATAGGGTGCGGTGTTCCGACGGTCGCGAGTGGAAGAGGCATATTGACCAATTACTCCAGGTCGGAAAGCGTCGTTCGACCCTACGACATTCCATGGTTGCGCCCGAAAACATTCTGACTAACCCCTCCCGGTCAGACGACGAATTCGATGACGCAATAGAAAACGTCGCAGACTCCGAATTGTCTTCCAAGGCCACCTCTAATGCGGATCGGGTTTCTATTAATCGTGATATCGAACCGATACCAGCTCAAAATCTCGGAACTGCTGTATCAACATATGAAATGCGTCCAAGACGCGCTTGCACTTTAAAACAAAAAGTGTACAAAGAATAACAGACGTAAGTGTGTAGTCTGTGTGTGTTGCTTGCATAGTTTTAATTACGTACCTATGTGTTACTTAGCTACTGAGGTTTAGGAATTGTTAGTTCTATTGTATTCGTATTACACATAATTGTAGGCATATCTGTGGTAATAAAAAGCACCGTAGGATAGGTAGGTGCCTGCCTATTAATTTTATATCTATGATTCTACCGTTCGCTTCGCAATTTATAGTCATTGTATAGATTTGTGTAATGCGTAGGCTATGTGCGTAGGTATCTATAGCAAGTTTATAGTTCAGGAAATTTATTCGATGCAAAACAACTCGGCATAGGAACCTAGGTAGCTTTCCTATATTAGTCACCTGTTCTTGTTTTTTTTTTATAAGCAGCGCATCAGCTGATCCGGATTTTCTACGAGGTAATAGGTATATCAATTAGTTTATCGTAGGGATATAGAACCATACTTAACTGTTACTGAATATTTAACAGCGGTAGTGAGTATACAATTTATCTACCTACACCTTATTGTTTGTTAGTTTTTTATATTATATGTGTTACCAAAGTATCTACTTCTTTATGTGATTATGTAGATAGGTACTGTGTAGAATTATGTATGCTTTACAAGAGGGGGGCGTGTGGTATCCCTCATTATTATATTGTTGCGGGTATGCCGCTAATAAACAGTTGGTTCGTAGACTCGCGTTTCTTTGTTTGCTGCTCCCTAATTTATATGATAAATCTAGCTATCTTGATCCATGTACGCTTAATATATTTACACGTAAAATAGTCTCTGTTTTTCCGCACACACTATGTGGTTTCACCAATACTGAGCATTTCCGAGCATGCTATCGTAATAACTCTTCCGATATAGCGAGGATCTTCATCGCCCAAAAGAAGTGTATTCGTGCAATATTCAAAATGCAGTGGTCTGACTCATGTCAGCCTATGTTCAAGTCGCACAATCTACTGACGGTCCCATGCATTTATATTTACGAAGTTGCCAGGTTTCCAATCTTGAACAATTTGAACGGAAACATAACACAAATAAAAGGAAACCTTTTTTTTGGAAGCCTATATTGTGTTCCACTTCTGGGCATAGGCCTCCTCTTTCTCCCTCCAAACCTACCTGTCCTGTGCAATTTCTGGCCACGTTTGCTCTGTGATCGTCACACCACCTTCGCCGCGGTCGACCTCTTCGGCGATGTCCACCCTCTGCACATTTAGATTTTGAAATGCCTGTTCCAAAACTAGAACTTTTTCGGCGGAGCTGCGTTTATATGGCTCCCCTAATTTATAATGCTTTACCTAGGTCAGTTACTCTACTACCCTTTAATAAGTTTTGTCTTGCGTTGCGGACGTGGTTGTTGGAAGAGTGTTTTTATTCGATAGATGATTTCTTTCAAAAGTGTCCCTGTAAATTTTATACTATAAAGCATAGACATATAAGTAGACATAAACCGGAAAAAATGTAGTAATTACCTAGTTATAAATATCTTAACTGAAAAAACCTGCACTATTGCATGCTATATATTGGCCAAATGTGTGTTACCAAATATTTTATATAAGAACTTCATGTACCTACCATATTTGATGCAATAATTGAATGAACTGAATTGAATTAACTGAAAATGTCTTCAGTGCTCATTGTACTTAATATGAACAACTTTTACTAGTAGACTATTGCCTGAATCGAAAAAAATAACGGTTTTCTACCTTTTAACTACATTTTTCAGTGTCATAACACTAAAAGTACTTTTCCACTTGATTCCCATTTGTATTTTGATATCATCAATTATCCTTCAAATAATAGGCATGACGACAGTATCAAAAACTTGCAAATCTATTTAGTCCGTCAGTTAGAGTATTGGAAATTAATGGACACGTATTTTTTGTTTTTGTAAATCAATGAATATTGACAAAAGATGAAACTCATCAAAACTCGGGAGTGGGGGCTCGTGACGTCAGAACTAGCTAAAAATTATTACAAGGCGTGACGTATTGAGAATTTTAAAAGCGTCATATCTTCGTCAATTTTGGTTCACGTTTAACAAAAGAAAAAACACGGGTCAAATATTTTTAGATAGTCTAACTGACGGACTAACTAGATTTTTTTTGTCGTCTCGCCTATTGTGTATATAACCAGGATCAGAACATTTAGATTGCTCATATGCATATCTCAGATATCTCAGATAGCATAATAACAATGGTAGAAGCTAATTGGTTTACGACGCTCTGCCATCCCTTGGAACACAATATCAATATTATTGATTTATTGTTATGGCATCCTATTGTTTAACAGAACAATTTAACGTATCCCAGATATACAGATGTTAGAGGTGTTAGTTGAAATTGATTGATCTATTATTTCAAATATAACGCTTTAGGGCGTATACACGTAGAAAGCTGGTTGTCAGCTCTGGCAGGTCGACGATAATAGTTAGAGAGCCCACGACACTAAACCTAGTTCGATAAGACTATATAATAGTATATTATGCAACTAGTGAATAAAGGACGGATTTAAAGCGAGGGCCGTAGATGAGTCACGAGCAAGTGAAGGATTCTAATGATTGAATCACGAGCGCAGCGAGTGATTCAACTGTTAGAATCCTGAACGACGCGAGTGATTCATGGCCCTCGATATAAATTCGTACTTTATTCAGGAGTTGCATACTATACTTTATATCATGACTACGAGAAAAGACATAATTTAAGCGAAAATAGAAATTTTACCAACCAAATCTCGAGAATTTATTTGCACCAAAGAGTTTTGAATTTCGAATCTTAGCGCAAGGAGTTTGTGTAAGCATTGAAATAGAGACCGGATATATTTTTGTGTTCCAAATTCAAACATCAAAATAATGAATAAAAACAAAACAGTCAATAAAAGGCCTTTTTATTCACTGTTTTGCGTGAATAAAATAAGCTTTTTAGAGTAAGTATGGTATAAAAATATAATTAGCCACATTATTAATGGAGGAACACGAAGCGACGATGCTGCAATGCAAAAAACGTGGCAGCGTTATTAAAACATGTTTTTTTTTAATAGCACTTCCATTTTTTTTGCTTTGCAGCATCGCTATTTCGTGGGATTCTTATCATCTGGGAGTCTTGTCGAACTAGGTTTACTGTCGTGGGCTAGGCGTCGTATAAGCGTCGACAATTTCTGACAGCTAGCGTTCTACGTGTATACGCACTTGGGTTCTAGATAAGTGTCGATCGGATTTAAAACGGTTTATAATTGTACTTGACTATGAATTTCAACAAACTTGTCAAAATTAGAATTTTATAAACATAAAATCATGCTTGTAATACCCGAAGGTTTAAGTAGATGTGTAACTAATAGTACACCCAGATTTCGCCATTTTTTTAAGTCCCATATAATAGGGGGCGAGCCTATTGCCATCAACAGGGTTGGAATCCAGACTCCGTGGCTGCTACTGAGAAATTCTTGATGGAAAACCCAATAACGCTTTGCCCGACCTGGGTATCGAACTCAAATCCTAATGCTCAACAGTTGCGCTTGTCACCACCAGACTAATGAGGCAGTTACCATATTAGAATACATACCAAATAACAACAATTAAACCGTATAGTAAAATTATCCATCGCATCCTAAATGGTGTATCCTAAAACATCTCCTAATTCTTTACCAACCTTCCAACCCTCCCCGCTGAACCCATCAACAATAATGATGATGAGAATCTGTGTGTTCACATCGAGAGAATAATTTCAACGAATACAAACTGTGTTGATGTTAATTGCGGTTCTGTAGTACGCAGTAAGTAAGAGCGCCATTATCTGCTGTGCACGGTTCAACGCTTTGGGTGTAAATTGGCACCAAGTTGTTGTAACAAAGACGACTTGGTTTAGAACTGTGTGATAATGTTCTGGTAATTAGTGGCGATGTTTTGGGTGGGAATTGATATAATTGAAATATTTTTTGGATTTCATGACATTTTTTTCAAATTAAATCCCGGTAATCAGGCGTTAATTTGCGGAAATCCATTACATTAAATGTTATGCAAAATATGTAGTTTTAATTCCGCGAAAAAGATTCAGGCCTGGATGCAAGATGCAGCACCACTCTCCCGCCTGTAAAAACATGCACATGCAGGAGAAGGAATAAATAATTAGCATGCCATGTAAGATCTTTCTCGCGAAAATACCTACATTATTATCTTACCAACTATCACTAATTTTTAAATGAAATGTAATTATTTACAGGCGTATCGACTGGTTGTACACTGTTTTATAGTCAAAAGTTTTACAGAATTTCGTTTCATATTAATTTTTTTCTCATATTATCGTTTCTGAGATTAACTCAATACGCAGAATTTAAAAATTTAAATCGTAGATTTTTGTTGCAAATAAAATCAAATGTTTCGCTATTCATTATTATATATATTATTTTTATTATTCATTAATCATTTATTATTAATATATATATCATTTTATTATTATTTATTCATTATCATATATTATTTAGTGACAAATCAAATATTTTGTATACACATATTATTTAGTTAATATAAACCTTATTACCAAGAAATACATTTTGTCGAGTGACAGTTACTAAATGTTTCAATTCATACGTATAAAACTAAAATCTGTAGCAATTATTATTAAAACACACTAGCACACCTATGAATATAATTTTACTCGGACCATTTTATAATGAGAGGTTTTCATTTTGAGTATTAAAAAAAAAAAAATCCAAGAACTCTGTAGATGGCGTTGAACTGACTAAGTTACTAGGTGCCAAAGCCAAAACGCTTGGAAAAAAAAATATTGCGTCACGTCACATACGCTCGTTGACTGACACTTTCGTTTGCTTAAGCTTCCGAATACAACCATTACATCCAAGTGAAATGATGTGACGTTTCGTTCCTTGTAGTAACTTACCAAATTCAGCTCCATCTATCCAGCGACTAGGGAAGAGTTGAAAAAGAAAATCCCTCATTGATAACACTAATACCGTAGTATAGTTACCCGACTGCGCCAGAAGGAGGGTTATGTTTTTCGAGAGTATGTATGTATGTATGTATAATTGTTTGGCACGCTCTGTGGCCTGAATGGCTCGATGGATTTTAGCTTGAGAGGTGTCGTTAGATTTGTATTTCTGTGAGAGTGACACTGGGTATACCAAAATAAAAAAAGAAACAAAATGGCGGTGTTTTGCGCCAAATTCAAATGAAGCACGCTCTGCAGTTTGAACGGCTCTATGGATTTTAGCTTGAAAGGTGTCGTTAGATTTGTATTTACTGTGAGAGTGACACTGGGTATATCAAAATAAAAAAAACAAAATGGTGGACTTTTGGCGGCAAATTCAAACGTTTGGCACGCTCTGCAGCTTGAATGGCTCGATTTTAGCTTGAGAGATCTCGTTAGATTTGTATTTACTGTGAGAGTGACACTGGGTATATCAAAATTAAAAAGGAAAAAAATGGCGGATTTTTTGCGCCAAATTCAAATGTTTGGCACGCTCTGCAGCCTGAACGGCTCGATAAAGGGCTCATCATGAGGATTTTAAAATATTTATCTAAGTAACTAAAAAGTGTTAAATAAAAAAATTAAAAAACCCGACTGCTTAAAAATAACTAATAACTTTAAATAAAAACTGAAAAGAAAAAAACAAGTTCAGGAAACAGGACAAAGTGACTGCAACAGTCGGGACCCATATTGGATGTAATGATTTTATGTAGATTATTTAATGGGTCCCGACTGTTGCAGTCACTTTGTCCTGTTTCCTGAACTTGTTTTTTTCTTAGTTATTTTTAAGCAGTCGGGGTTTTTTAATTTTTTTTTTTTTTATGTAAGCGGTTCATAATCATCGGAGGGCCCTAATTTTGTTACTGCGGCCAATTTCGATGTAGCGTAGTTGGTCACAGTTCTAACCTAACCTAACCGATTTGGTCGGAGTGCTACGTGGGGCTTCTATTTCTGTCTGCAGGGTTTAAATTAAACTAACATGAAGAGGATAGCATTTTCATTGAAATAAAATACCATGGAAAAATACACCGAACAAACAATATTCGTTAAAAAATAATTCAACTGTTTGATTAGACGTATGTTAAATAAAAAAATGGGATTTTAAAATTCATTGAATTGTGTTTCTTTGAAACATGGTTTCATTGTAGTAAATGGTCTATATAACAATAATATTGGAAATAAAAATGAAAGGACCGAATTTTATATGAAACATTTTCTGTGAAACAAAAATCTGTGGGAGACAATTTCTTTAGGCCCACTTGGACGTTGCGTTTATTATTCATATTACACCAAAAATAAGTAACAGTTCTATCATAGTAATAAACGAAAGATTACCTAGAAACGAAACCGGAATCTTAAAATCATAATAAAAAGTTATATTATGATATTTTTTGCGAGTCAATTCATTCCTGTTGTGGTCAATGTCATTTGACAGAAAATACTTACGTGAATAGGGACAATTTTTCCGTTTACAAAAAAAGTACGGTACCCAGTGGCAATCATATCTGCTTTAAATAAAACAGAATAGAATGTAAAAATATATATTATTAAACTGTGAGCATTTTAATGCTATTTTTAAAGGTTTACGGTAAAATCGCGTAGATGGTTTAAACAATCAACGTGTCACAGAGCGTTGTATATCCGCCTTTTTAGTGGTTGACAGACAACTTCATTATTTTGACATTTACTCTTTCTGTTTATTTCGATTTTCGTAAAAGTGTTTTTGCAGTTTTCGCAATTATTCCGGTTAGACAAGGCTTAGCTAATATAACCACTGTAATCTAGATATTTTAGGGAAGAAATCAATGTACGTTTCATTATTAAACGCTACAATTTATGTGAGTAGCCTAATCTCCAAACAAAAAAAAATGTCTCCTTTCTGTCTGCGAAATAAGGGGACACCGTATCGACTATTTAATATGGTTTAGACAACTTGGCTTCTATCAGTTTTTTTTACTATTTTCCGCTTGTGGTATTAATTTAGTATTTTGGTTTGTCTCAAAATTCTATATCTGTGTTGGTCTTAGTTCATAAAGTTTTTTTGTGGCACAACTCAAAGATAAGATATTGTTAGAGTTGTGCCAAAAAAAATCTTTATGAACTAAGTGTGTAAAATTGCATTGCATTGTCACTCACTTATTTATGAGATCTTCATCAACTCCAGTATCTCGCTTTCGAAGATACAGAAGCTTCCACAATAACTCAACAACTAAAATAACCGTAAACAACTTTATAAATTGTCGTTATCTGTGTTATAGTGCCCGAAAGGAGCCTCGTAGGCCTAGAGACAATACATTTGTGGACAAACCCTAATAATTTCTGGGAATAACATTTATTCTTTTCTGACAATTTAGTTTTCTTTGTTGTTTAGAAGATTCGTGGAATGTTTTCGGACTAGACACGATTTTGTTTTATTTAGTTTTCTTTTACTCTCGCTGGGCACAAATTAAGAATGATTCAAGTCTTAGTAAATATCGTGGCCAGTCAGTGAGCCACCTCACTGACTGGCCACGATATTTACTGGGAGAAAACAAAGCAAACGAGAAAAACCTTCTTTCAATCCGATATTTTTGTAATTATTAAGACAAAGCCATAATTAGGTACATTTTTCTAAATGGTGGCACTTATTTTTCATATCATTGCGATCATTTTTTTGTTCCGGACTGTACCTGGGAACATACTAGTTACGGAGATATTGGAGGTCAAAGTTCCAACTATTTCACAAGTTTTTTTTTCAAATACTAGTTTTTAAGGTCATGACTTTACTTTAAATACCTCTATAACCTGTTTACTATTAAATGCGTCCATCAGCACAAAGTTTTGAGTGCGTTACATTGAGTTTTACAGTAAAACGTGATTTTTCACCCCAAAAAAAAGACGTTTCCCAGCACCCAGCAATATTTTTTTCAAAGAGGATTTGTTTGATATACAGAATGCTTGGTTGACGGCTTCGTGAACTTTATACCCTGTATATGGCAGAAATTTTCAACTGAGCTTGAAGTTATCGAACTGTCACAGGCAACTGTTTTTTTTTTCTTGACCATACCTGGGAACCTTCTAGTTACGGAGATATTGGGGGTCAAAGTTCCAACTTTTTGACAACTTTTTTTTTTTTTAATACAAGTTTTTAATGTAAGATTTTTACTTCAAACACCTCCTTTAAACCACCCCCGTACTATTCAATCCATCCATCAGCACAATGTTTTGAGTGCGTTACATTGAGTTCTACCACAAAACATGATTTTTCACCCCAAAAAAAATGTCGTTTCACAGCAATTTTTTTTTGCGTAAAGTTACTCTTAGTTTGATGTACAGAATGCTTGGTTGACGGCTTCGTGATGAGTCTCTTTACAGCCTGTATATATAAGTAAGATACCAGAAGAACGCAATAAATAGCAAGCCAAAGTCTGCCAATTACACATGCCCAATTAATGTGCTCTTTTTTTAACCTGCATTGATGATTGAAATTCGAATTATTTAACACCTGATTTGAGAATAGCTTTGAATTAGCTATTATCGTGTGATATGTTATTATTTAAATGAGTAGCAGACTGAACACAGATAGCACTTTGACTATACTTTGCTAACGCTAACTCTACTCAAAAAAAAACAAAGCTTCAAAAGTATATTAGAGTGCCCTCTGTGAATATCGCCCTAAAAGAATTTCAATGAGTATAAATCATGATCTGTCAAATGACCAATTTGGTCGAGACGCCACTGTTTAATTATTGTGTCTACTTCGTGGACAGATCATGGGATAACGGGCGCAACTTGAAATTGTCAAGTTCACTAGTCGGGATTTTCTTTTTGCAAAAATAGTCGACCATTTTCCAAAACAAATTTGAATCTTATCAAACTTTTTGGCGGGTCGGAAGTTGGCATACAGACAAGACTATGCGTCCTCTGCGCCCCACTGTTAAATTTGTGTTCTGTGCAGCTTTACTTTAGATGTTCCGAGCCACCATAAAGTTTGAACCGTCATACCGGCGCAGACCGTCACTAGCAGCTAACTTCCAAGCCGCCATAGAGTTTGAACTGAACTATAACTATACAACATCATTCAATTCAGTGCGTAAACAAAGGGTCAATAGAAAACGAACTACCGACCGGATCACATGCTTCAACATCTCCCAAAATAACTTAAAAATATATCCAAAAATGTTCCACTGCGCAGAAATCCGCATACGAGAGTATTATCATCGATATGAAGCCACTGTGGAGGCAATCTCTCGGATGGATGGCGCCGCGCATTGCACCTGACATCTGCATTACTGAATATGCGGAACAAATATTACACGGATAACCATTTTTTGTACAATCGATTTGCATTGTGCGGAAATGGTTTTAATAAACAAATATGTGGTGGATAGGCACCTCATCTACGTCTGTATGTAGTCTTTTCAGGAGTTCTTTGTATAATATAGAACTTCAATGGAAGTTCACACAACTGCTTTAAATGGCATTCAATCATAGTGTTCATACATGTCGTATTACTTTTCGTTCTATGTATCAGATTCATAATCACATTACATAAACGTAACGTAGACCTATTATCCGGGGCTGCGGGACTATTTGAAAGAGATACCGTGGCCCCGGAACACAAAGGGCGATGAAGGAACATGGATGGGTTTTAGTCAGTAAAAGTCTGACACTCCCTCCTGCTCCGCCCAGAGCGGGAGGAGACATTTAATAATTTCCCATCCGAAAAAAAAGGTAGACCTGTTATTACACCTACATTTTGCCAGTTATGTTTATGGCACGCTCGTTCCATCATAGACCTCATCCATCGCTTTCCTTCAGGCGTGAACGAGGTCAAGAGCTGGACAATTTTGTAAAAAAAAAACCTTTTAAAACGTGGCGAACCTTCAACCGGGCACAAATCCAGACTCAATGACTACTACTGAGAAATTCCTGATGGTAACCAATAACAATAAGCTCGATCTGAGCATCAAACCCAGAAGCTAATGTTCAGCTGTTGCGATGTGCTGTGGTCGCACCACTAGACCAACGACGCAGTCCAGGTAATTTAAATCTAAACCTTCAATTTTTTTTTGTAATGTGACCCAAGGGTGGCTTGAAATGCCGGGCTGCGGGACTGTTCGAAAGTGATTCCACGGCCCTGGAACACAAACGGCGATGAAGGAACATGGATGAGTTTTAGTCAGTAAAAGTCTGACAGGATCCTGCTCCGCCCAGAGCGGGAGGAGTAATTTGATGATTTCCCATCCGAAAAAAAAGGGTGGCTTGAGATCCAAAAACGAATTATATTATTACTCTAATATAATGAATACAAATAATAAAATCAAATCTTTTTACTGTTTGCACAACAAAACAAGATTACTTAGAAAATGCCAACTCCATTCTTACTTACTTTGTTATAATAAATCTGATTCTAGTGCTCTCGCGTTGTGTATTGTGACGTCAAGGTTCGTTACGTCAAAAGAAAATCTCTACCTGAATTTTCTTTCACAAATTCTTGACACGGTTTAGTGTTTAAGGAATTTCTGTTAAAAGTTTAAGGCTGCGTACCTACCATGTCGTGACGATTAATTTATCGTTGGTTTTTAGTTGGCAAAAGTCGTGGACGACAGTAATCGTGTCGTCCTGTATGTGAACACCTCCATTTAAATACACAAGCCACGACACTTAAAACTACACGATTATCTTTCATCACGACAATGTAGGAACGCGGCTTAGGGTTTACTTGCACTACATATCACTAAATGCGTTTAGCGTTAAACGTATTTTAAACATTACTCTTTTCCTATCAATCGTTTAAAGACGACGGGGACAGAGTTTTGTGTTAATTTTGTGGTGCAAACAGGCCTTAAGGTTGCGTTTCTTCTAGGAGATGTGCGAGAATGTGCAACGGGAGAGGTGCATAAAACTAACCAATCACATAGCTAGCTTAGCTGAAAATGTGAAAAAGAAATTTTACTGTTGGTTAGTTTTACACTCATCCCTCGCTGCGCATTCTCGCTCATCTTATGTGGAAACGCAGATTTATCGTCTCTTTATGAACATTGTTGAACCATCAAAGTAACAGAGACACAATCACAAATCCCATCGGTGCATTTTCACAACCACGCAACTGCATTTTATTATTTCATGGCGAACGCTATTGAATTAGAACGCAGCGAAGCGATTGGCGGCACTCGACAATTGTAAAGCGAACGAATCGAACACCACAATGTCCATTGTCGCACAGATAGAACTCCAGCTTTCTGTCGCGGTGAATAACCGTCGATGTATTGTGTAGTCAGAGATGGGAACGCGCGGAGTCCTGCTATTGTTTTGCCAACGTCAACACTTCTCGCTGTAAATGAATGCAGAACTGGGACGTTTATTGTCGTTTAGATTGTCGACGGTTTTTACGAAATGCAAATGTTACAAAAAAATGCAGGAGCGTAACCGGTTTATAAGTGAGTCTTTAGTCTTTAGTAATACGGGAGTTAAAGCAAAATATGAGACGGTTATGAAAAACAGTAGCAATTTGTGTTTATAGTTGCAGTAAAACAATTTTGTTTCACTGTGTTCTGGGAAATTGTTAAGTTGTGCATTGTGCAGCAGTCGTCATACCAAAATATTTCGCGTTAAAAGTAAGTTATTTGGAGTTGAAATAATTGGAATTTTGTGTCAAAGGTAAACTGTGTAGTTCGCTAGACCAACATTTCAGTGGAAGTTTATTTCGATTGTGTGAGAAGGTAAAATTGCTGCAAATATTTTAAATGTTTTTTTACAGAGATTTTTTCTTAACAATATTAAAATATAATTATATATTCTGTTTTATTCCTAATACAGTACAAGCTCGTGATGGATGACACATTTAATGATTTTGAATATTGCAGATCTGTCACAGTAGATAAAACATATTTACAGATCTGCGGTTATAGTACCTACTTTTTTTAATTCGGTATAAACATTTAAACGTAATTAAAATCAAGCAGGATTTCAAGAAGCCTTCTATTAGGAAAAAAAAAATAACTTTCGCGTATTGAAATTCCCGTAAACTACAAATAAATAATATCCAATTCACTATGGCCTTTTCATCCACGAGTAAGCGCAACGAAAATACAGCTCAGCTGTGTCTACAAAATCCCTATCACAGATTTACGATGTTCAGTTAGATACGGCTCGGTTACGACCTCAGTCAAAGCCACCAGCGACGCGCTTTCGTCAAGCGACGCGCGCGTTTTTTACTTGATTCGTTCGCGTGTGTACCGCCGTGTTGCGCAAGTCGCGTTGTGGACTCTCGTGACTTGTTCCAATCGATTACTTTTATTTGTTTCCTCCGTAATCTTGCGGTTCAGTCTTTTCACAGGCATTTCACCTCCACCCTTGCATCGCTGTTCAATTAACAGTGATATTGATGCTCGTAGCAACAGAATTGTTGTTAGGTTGTTATCTCTGACAAGTCCGTTAAACTATAGTGATCTATAATTGCGTGATAATAAGGTTTCTATTGAATTATAGCTGTCAGAGGTAAAATAACTGTGAGAGCGGTTTAAGACTAGCGTTTTTTTTTTTTGCGCGCTTACATGCGTGCCTCATTTTGCACTTCAAAATTTCGAACGCGCGACCACGCACTTACTCCGGCGTGTTCGAAACGGTGGCTTTAATTAGCAGCAATGAGTTTGTATCTAGCGCGTCAACGTTCGTACGAGTTGAGCGTGTGGGAAAAAGCGCGACTACACACGCTTCCAACCATCGTGCTTTACGCGCCGAATATAAGCTAATCTGAAACGGTCCCTGTACGCGTGTGTCGTTTGAACGTAAAGGTCGTGGCCGAGCGGTTACCCTAACATTCACCAACGACGATAGCAAACATTTTGCGATTCCATCTTGGGTATAACAATTTCAGTTATCGAGTATAAAGCGAATAGTAAACGGAGATCACGAAACTGATTCACAAGCCTTTGATAGAATTTAAGATGTGATTTGATTCTTTTGTCATGTTATCGTATGAAGAAAGGGATTATTGACTTTTCGTTTCTTTTTTTAGGGCACCTATTTTTTGTGGTAAATCAAATACTGACAGTACTTTTGTTAACCCAAATCGTATTGAGATTAGTCGCATGGTAATATTTTTCTAATAAGCTGTTTCATAAAAAAGTGCATGAGGTTCACGATCAAAGAGTAAGAAACCTGTATATATCCTGTGTATTTAAAAAAAAAAAAATATCGAATAATTTCAATATTGGGTTCTTTAATAATCGTTTGCTGTTCATGGTAAGAATTCGCGCGTGGATGACCCGTACGTTCTGTATTAAATGGGTAAGGAATAGATCGACCATAGGGTATACAAAATGTCCCTAAATCAAATAGTGTCTTAAAATATATTTCTTTTCGTAATGTATTTATTTATTTTTAGTAGGCTTCATGATTTTTCTTTTTGTTATGATGCTCGGCATGTTCAACAAGAAGACGGTTGCTACGAATATATTTATTTGATCGCCCAAATAAATATATTCTTAGCAACCGTACCGTAAACCGTTGATACCTGTGTCTGTCTCTTAAACTCATTAATGGGTTGTAACATTGCGTAAAATTGTGTTTAACAACATCGTTGTCAATGTGACGACGTAATAACTCCTTAATTCTCAAGTTACTGGCTCGTAAGGTATGACTAATTGTTTTTTCTCCTGATATCAATTAAAAACGTCTTAATTTTAATAGATTTTTGAGTAATTGAGTTTTAAAGGTTTTTGTTATGGTAAGGCTTACTTTTGGCCGCAACTCGCCTGATGTGATGCGATGACGCGGCCTAGGGACGAAGTGACGCTTGTCTAGAAAAAACCAATTCACTCGAACTTTGAAGAGATCTAGATTATAATGTTCGGGAAACAGCGATTATTCTAGAATCAGTTCTGTATGGAAATTTGATTAATGCAAAAATTGTATTATACCTAGCCTGTTTATCAACAATGTTACTCAAAAAATAATTAACAAAATTAAAAAACCAAGGAAGTGGATTTTAATAATACCATGACCATATTTGAGGTATTCCTCGAAGCACTCCCGTTTTGAAACGCTCCCATCTAAGCGCTATTAAAATTTATTTCCTCGAAGCGCTCCCATGATTAACTTTCGGATAGAGATGGGACTATACTAACTGAAATTATCGATAATAACTAGGTAATAAGTAGAACACATTGTTATAATATACAACTAGCGGCCCGTCCCGGTCTATCCAAAAATAGTATTTTTAGGAAGCATGTTGCTTTGTGTACTGTATTACCTCATTTACCTGCCTCAGATTTAGATGAGGCGTGGCTTTATATAATGAGTCAGTCTCCACAGGACAAAAACATCACAAAATTCAATGATTATATGGTTTCCCAATGGTTAGAACACCGATTTTGGAAAACCAAATTTACATGTTACGGTGAAAAGAATTAAACAAATAATTTCGTGGAATCACATTATTCAGACATTAATAAAAAAATCAATCAAAAGCAAGGTGTAAATTTTGCCAAACTGCTAAGGTACTTACAAAACTATTGTAACAATTTTGCTGAAATATCAAATTATATATAAAATCAAAAACATGCCCAAGAAAGAAACAATGTAATTGAAAATATATTACATCAATACGTGTCTGGCGCTATCTCTATAGGACATTGCCTAGATATGTTTAATAAGTATTTTTGCACCTGTTAATAATGATTAATTCATCAGTAATAATTAAGATTTATGAAACTATCTGTGATTTTTATTATTAAAGATTTTTATAATATACTTAAACTACTCTTAGTATTAATATTGTTTCAATGTGATTGTAACTGAAAATATGATTTTATATCCTATTTGTAATTGTTAAACATGAATGAACCATCTGTGATTTTTTATTAATTAGTCAGTAATAATTAAGATTATGAAACGATCTGTGATTTTTAATTATAAAGATTTTTATAATATACATACTTATACTACTCTTAGTATTAATGTTGTTTCAATGTGATTGTAACTTGGAATATGTTTTATATCCTATTTGTAATGGAGAATGTTACTTTGCCAAATTGCCTGAAAGTTTGTCATAATATAGCCTGTATGGATACAAGTTAACAACTTTTTGTTTCTCTCAAAAATACCCAGTAGTTTTTATTTTATAAGCATTTAAAGTTTCGAAAAATATTCAGTCGCGCTGGCAGACTCGCTAATGCGTATGACGTCACAGTACCGTAGCGTGGAGCTAGTCGCCAGTGGTACACACAAAGTACTCTTGTAATTATTATGTAGGTCCTACTGCAATGTGATTATTATACGTATATAATTTATATTAAGTATCGTAGTTTTATAGTATGCGTTTTATTTATAACATCCTCTTTGAATACAACATTGGTCCTTGTATACACGAGTGCCGAAAGCAAAAAGAAATTATTCTCTCAATTTCGTAATTTGGTTAAGCAACTTCGATGTCGATGATGCACACATGAGTTTTAAAAAATTATCGATATAATTCATTACGTTTACTTCATGCTTTTCCCTATTTTTAACCTTGGGAGCGCTTCGATGAAATAAATTTTAATATTTTTAATCGTTCCTCGAAGCGCTCCTTTTGGGAGCGCTTGGAGGAACAAAACGGGAGCGCTTAGATGGGAGCGTTTCAAAACGGGAGCGCTACGAGGAATACCTCCCATATTTTAATTTAAAAAAGAGTTATTTATTATCTATACAAGATACGCGCGGATGAATAGGTAGGTTTATGAACTTACAAGTGATAAATGTACACCAAAATAAGTAAAATGCGAAATTCTCCATCTTATTAAAATCGTAACTAAAAAGTGTAAAATAAAAAATAATCTAGACTAACATCATTACATCCAATATGGGTTCCGTATTAGAATTTATTATTTGTTTTTTTTTTTTTTTCTTTTTACTTTTTATTTAAAGTTATTTTTTAGATTTTTTTAAATTATTTTTTTTCTTTCTGTAGGCAGTGATAGCCTATTGGTGTGACCGTTAGACTGCTAAATCATAGGTCTCAAGTTCGAAGTCAAGACCTCTGATTTTCCAAATTCATGTGCATATAATTCGTATTATATGCACATGAATTGTAAAAATATCGTATTCGTATAATTGACATATGCTTCGTTGAAGGAAAACATCGTGAGGAAACCAGCATGCCTGAGAGATTTTTTCGACGGCATGTGAAAGAAGTGAAACCAATATAAAGATAGGAAAAACGTAACAGGAAATGCAAAACAGGTTAAAATAAATTCGCCTCGTTGTTGTTTATTTCAAGTCGAATGACATAAAAGACGGCCCATTTCTATAACATTTTAGGCCATTAAAGATTAACTTCACTTCAAGGTTTAGCCTCAAATGTTTGCCAACTGCAAACACATCTCAAACTAAAGCACTGCCGGCCAGAAAAACCACACCTCGCTACCCATATAAAATATTTACGGATGCTAGTACGAATTCACTTGTATGTACAATCGTGGTCTTTTCCGCCCGATCAGTTAATTTTTTTTTCGCTTAAATCATGCGGAGGCGCCGAGCCACTCCACCTTAAACTTTAGGCCTATTAGGAAAGCGTCAACTTTGGCGCGCAAAATAACAATAACTCTCGTTTGGCATGTGTCGCCGATCGGTATTTTTTTCATTAATTATTTATTATAAAGTCAACGGGGCGGGGATAGAGAGCGTTTCTATGTTTTAAGTGCAAGCAAAAATAAGCTTAGTAGTGATCAGGCGGGAGTGTCCTCGATAGTACCTACATTAGAGAACGTGGCTAAGCAACTGTGGATGTGGTACAAATCTGGTATTCATGGCAGTAGGTGCATAACAAATCGAATCAAGAACGGTAATAGTATTTTTGGCCTTCGGAGTCGATTAGTCTCGGGATGCTTGAGGGACGTCGCGTCAGTGTTTAGGAAGTTTTTTTCTTGTTTCCATCTATTTTTTGTTTTTTTGCTTAATATTTTAAGAGGATCTTATCATTTGGCAATTTAGAACTTCAGACTTAAAGTATATTGAGTTAGAATTTGAGCGAGATGTTGTTCTACGGTTACGCGAACATTCTGTTCGCCTAAATCGATATGATCACCCATTGTCTTCCCCTTTCTTGATTTTCTACTTGCAAAATAACGCTATTTTTATTAAAAATGTTGTTGTATGTACCTATATTAAAAAGATTTATTCTAACGCAAGCAAATTTAGGGTTCCGTACCCGAACGGTAACCAACAGGACCCTATTAGTAAGCCTCCGTTATTTTATTTTATTTTATTATTTTCGGAAAACTTACAGCTAGGCAAACTAATAGTTTAGTTTATAAAATTAATATGGCCAATTACAAGTTCTCACCGATATACAGAGTACGTATTAGTTAAATAAAACAGAAATAATTCAATTATCCGTTCGTATGTCCGTCTGTCTGTCTGCGGGCTGTATTACATGATTCGTATAGGTCGTCAGTTGAAATTTTCACAGCATGCGTATTTCTGTTGGCGCTATAACAAAAAAATAAAGAGACATTAAAAATTAAAGGAGGCTCCCTTACTACGATGGTTCGGAACCCTTTATGCGCAAGGCCGGTTTTCAAACCTGCCTCTATCATTTCCCACTTTTCCGATAGTTTAATGTCAATAAACTAATTAGTTTACTCGTGTAGCTGTAACGTAAATGTTAAATCAACTCAAGTTATATCTAAGTTAGACCGGATATTAGGTCGAATTCGATACGCTACAGATTAAGTAAGGAAATTATATTAGCTTCTCTAAACCTGTGGGTCATTCCACCAGGTCAGAAACGTTCAATATTATTATGTAGGTTGTTTAAGGAATTTTAAAGCTATGCTTTTTTGCATTGGTAAGTTTTAATATGAATATCCGGTTTGTGTTAACTATAATTAGGATATTACTGAAATATTAGAAGAGTAATTTATAACGATTGATGTTTATTGGCTTAATACTTTTCCATTGTAACTAGGTACTTGTACTATTATGTATTCGGTGCTACTGATCTTCTCATAGAGGGGAGGCCTGTGTCCCAGCAGTGGGAACATTAATAGGCTGATGATGATGATGATGATGATCACGATGAGAAGTATAAACTTTTCAAAAAGTCATCATCTGCCTAGCTAGCTTTTCCCAACTATGTTGGGGTCGGCTCCCAGTCTTACCGGATGCAGCTGAAAACCAGTATTTTACATGGAGCGACTGCCTATCTGACCTCCACAAACCCGCTTAGTACTGGGTAATACGATACCTCTTGATAAGACTGGTTGTTAGACTTTTGGGCCACGGACTACCTGTAACGACTGTCAAAGATCTACAAATGACAGCCGGGACCAACTGCTTAACGTGCTTTCCGAGGCACGGAGGAAACTCGGTATGTAATGGGTGGTCACTCATCCGCAGACCAACCTAGGCAAGCTTGGTTTAACCTAAAGATCGACCCCGAACGGCTGATATTATGTAGCCACATGAGGTCCTTCATAAGCAAACTTTTGAAAAAGTAATAAGTTTTAATTATGCATTCCCTTATGTTAGTGCTCCTATTATGTTGAGTGAGAGTGAAACACTGACCTTTTAATAATGCTATTAGTAAGCAACAAAATAACTAGTATTGTTCTAGGTAAGCTGGTTTTTCATTGCTATAATCGTAAACCTGAGTTAGATTTGATCTGATTTGTTAATAACTAATGTAATAAAAAATTGTAGTTTGAATGTAAACTGCAAAAGCCCTAGTTACTACACGTGTTTTTGAGTTTTTAATACTTACTTTAAAGGGTGTAAAACACCTCTTAACGAAGCCGAAAGGCACTTGTTTTCCTCGTGATCGCGATCATTTTTTTGTTCTACACCATACCTGGGAACCTTCTAGTTACGGAGATATTGGGGGTCAAAGTTCCAACTTATTGTCAAGTTTTTTTTTTAAATACAAGTTTTTAATGTAAGATTTTTCCTCTTATCTGACCTCCACGACACCCGTACTATTCAATCCATCCATGAGCACATTGTTTTGAGTGCGTTACATTGAGTTCTACCACAAAACATGATTTTTCACCGCAAAAAAAAAAGTCGAAAGGCACTTGTTTTCCTCGTGATCGCGATCATTTTTTTGTTCTACACCATACCTGGGAACCTTCTAGTTACGGAGATATTGGGGGTCAAAGTTCCAACTTATTGTCAAGTTTTTTTTTTAAATACAAGTTTTTAATGTAAGATTTTTCCTCTTATCTGACCTCCACGACACCCGTACTATTCAATCCATCCATGAGCACATTGTTTTGAGTGCGTTACATTGAGTTCTACCACAAAACATGATTTTTCACCGCAAAAAAAAAAGTCGTTTCCCAGCAATAATTTTTGCGTAAAGTTACTTAGTTTGATGTACAGAATGCTTGGTTGACGGCTTCGTGATGAGGTGGTTTACACGCTGTATTAACGCCGAAAAGTGGAACAGAGTGCTACAACTTTGAAAGGTACCTATCCCGAAACACATAACTAGATGAAATCCACAACTCTACTTGCCTCTAGCAACGTCACGCATAATACTTAGAATAATGCACTGCTCTTTATATAACTTAACATCACACCTGTAATCCAGGAAGGGTTAGGCAGAGGTGTACCCAAAAGTACACCCACATTTCGCAGTTATGATTTATTTAAGTCCCATGTAATTAGTGGCGATCCTATTGCCATCAACCAGACGCCAATCCAGACGCCGTAGCTGCTACAGAAAAAATCCTGATGGAAAAACCCAATAACTATTTGCCTGACCTGGGAATCGAACCCAGGACCTCAAGCTCAGCAGTGGCACTTGCGACCATTAATATCCACAATGAACGTGGGTTGTTACATTACCTGTTATCAAGCTCTATTTTTAGATACCTTAAAAACTTTAAGACGAAAATGAACCAATGTGAACGAACCTTTCAATGAATCTACCGCTAATAGCATAACCGCCTTATTCCTACAACAGAGTACAGCTACGAAAATAATCTCAGCAGTCATTAATACAAGTTTAAACACCAATATCACGGTAAAACCCCATTAATAAAAGAGGGAATTACTGCCGTCGTAAAGTGTATATTCACGCAAATAACTTAATAGAAGCTAACTTAGAAAATTTACATAATAACCGCCTTTTCAACGTTTTGTAAGTTATTTTTCACTGAATTTGATGTTAAATATAGCTTTGGTTAAGTTTCAGTGGACTTATGCCAGTTTGAACTAACACTAAGCGAGAGTTTTATATGCATAAATAAAAGATACAATTGGTTATTCATCTCTCAATGCTAATTTTAATTTAATTAATTATGTTAAATTCATCGTGTATGTAAATTGAATGCAGTTAGTTATGTCATAAGATAAATACCTGATGGAGGGTTAGCCTGGTGATCTGTAATACAGGTCTTACCTAAAACAGACAACCAGACTCTATATAGTGAAATTTGACTCTGTACTGTTTATGATGATTAGAGAAATTAATTAATTAATTAATTAAATCATGATCTGTCAAATGACCAATTTGGTCGAGACGCCATTGTTTAACTATTGTGTCTACTTCGTGCACAGATCATGGGTTAAAAGAAAAAAAAAAATGTAACGTGTTTATTTAGATCTCGCGAAATGTTACACCCGTATCTAAAGTCAATGCATTGTTATCCATCTTGGTTAACAAATAATATGTCAGTAAAAATGTATTTATAAATGACTTCGATAAAATTGTTCTAAATATCTACGGATAATTCAAAAATAAACGTCAACAACAAACCTTCTTGGTTATAAAAAGTAGACTTATTTCATACTTCATGGTTTAAGACAAGAAAAACTTCATCAACTGATTTATCTTCCGGCGCAGTTTCTAGTGGAATAACTTCTTATTTCTCGAGGACTTGGTTTCTTAAGAAAGTAAAACAACTTTTTTATGTCCATTAAATTGTGTCCAAGACATTTTTGCGAGCCAGCAATACGTAGTGGCTAAATGCTGAGCTATGTTTTTACGAGCACAGTCGTTTTTATTTTATGACGTTTCTAGAAAAAAACTGTACTCAAGTAACAGCGTATACATTTATTTATCTAAATTTATATACAGTAGCAGTACATCATCATCAGCCTATTAATGTTCCCACTGCTGGGACACAGGCCTCCTCTCTATGAAAGGGAATGGGCTGTAATCCACCACGCGGGCCCAGTGCGGATTGGTAGATGTCACATGTCTTCGAATTTTTGGTTCTAGGACATGCCGGTTTCCTCACGATGTTTTCCTTCACCGTGAGTAGCATCCCTCATTGAATTTTTTAGTTATTGGTTTCCGATGGACAAGCAACTCTCGTTTATACAAAATCGTAAACACTACGACCCAGCATTTTAGATGTTTATGCAACCAAACGGGCAAGTTGCTTCAAGTTTAAGCAAGTTAGTGTTGCCCCCCCACAAGTGGCATAGTCCTAGGATCTCGGTTCTGAACTAATAATTGTACTATGCTACCAACCTCGCAAGTTGCAGCTAACTGCTAAGGCAACTGAATACTGTTAATGCTGGACTAATTAGTAGTTATGCGGAATCTTTGTGTATGGAACTTGTAGATGTAAATAATTCTGCTTGACATAATGGACAATTAAACTAGTTTTAATAAGTGGTAATGGTGATATACGAATACAGCATTAAAATAACATAGTCTAAAAACGTAATAAAAAAAAATATGAATCCAAAACTTCTTACAGTAGATAAAGTATGAGCTAACAGTCTTAAATTAATAATAATAAATGGGAGAAGGAATTATTGAGCAATGTAGCATTTTATGGTTATAACTTTACTTTAAAATATGCCCCATTTAGTATTCAATTCATCTGACACCACAATGTTTTGAGTACGTTACATTGAGTTTGACCGTAAAAGTGATTTTCAACCAAATAAAATAGTCGTTTCCTAGCAATATTTTTTGCTTAGAGTTACTTAGTTTGATGTACAGAATACTTGGCTTGCAGCTTGGTACAGGATCCATAAATTTACACCTTGTATTTAGGTAGCTATTTAAGGAACAGTAACAACCATGACATTGAGACTTAGGTACATGTCTAAATCTCCATTCTCCTATCAATCTATACAAATAATATAATGACGCAATTTACTCTGTCTATTATATTTGACAACTAAATGATTGAACGTATTTGGAGACGATATCTATTTTTATGCCAGTTTGCTTTCGTGGTGTAATTCCGAGGTATGCCTCTACTACAAAATATTCTTATAAATAACTAAATTTTACAAACAAAAATATGATGCGAATGCATAGCTAGAACGTCATAATGATCTTCACATAGCTGGCGTGAAGCTTCTAGAATATTTGCAAAGGAATTCCATTACTTAACCGTCCAACAATAACGCAAGTTATTTACTTGACTAGCCACTGAAAGTATGAGTTTTTAATAAAATCTACTCGTTAATACACTTCCTAAAGTTTTACCTACTTCATATTTTTTTATTAAAACTAGAGTTAAGAAAAGTCTTAGGTTTAATGAAATTTCAGAAAGCAAAGTGTTAAAAATTACGAATTGAATGTGAATTTCGGATGTAGTAGGTACCGATGACTTAATAAGTGAATTTCATTTTATTTAAATATCAACTTCACATGAAAAAAAATTAAAATAAACTAAGATAACTAACTTAAACTAAAAACTTAAAAAATGGCGTCAAAAAACTCCTCCCCAACGCTGTCAACTGGTAATGTCCCCAAGAGACTGGCGGAATTACCACGCTGTATGGCAACGCTAAGCCTTTGGCCAAGGTAAAAGCCAGCCCTAGGGTCACGGGAAGTGTCAACTAAACGTTTGGGAATTTCCTTGAAAAGGAATAATAAGTGTGGAGAGCTTGTTTACAACAGTCTGGCACGGGCATTAGGCAGCCATGTTCTTAATAAGTTGATTCGAAACTTAACTTTATGTTGTACAACTAATTCCCGCGACTTCGCCCGCGTTGAGTTCGGTAATTGCCCAACGGGATCGTACTACCGTAATAAAAAGTATCATAAGTGTTAATCCAGGTTATAAACTATCTGTGTGTTAATTTCACCCAAATCCGTTCAGTAGTTTTTGCGTGAAAGAATAACAAACATCCATCCATCCATTCTCATACTTTCGCATTTATAATATTAAGTAGGATTGAACATAACATTGCGCCCGTTTTCCCATCAGACTTAAGCGTGTGCCAGACTGTTGTAAACAAGCCCTCCACACACCTCCACATCGGTTTCTACTGGCGGTTTACAACAGTGCGTCAACAGTGCGTGCTGTTGTAAACCGCCGGTGGAGACCGTTGTGGAGGTGTGTGGAGAGCTTGTTTACAACAGTCTGGCACGGGCATTAGGCAGCCATGTTCTTAATACCCCCAAAGCTTGCTAGTTATGTCATATGTTGAGATGCTTTATAAAACTAACAACACCCCAAGTCAAACTAGAACTTCAGTTTTACAATTCGCTCTGAAAACGGGTGACGACTCGTGGTCCCACTGGGATTGTACCACTATTACTCGTGGTCCCACTATCCCTGAAATCATGGGTTCGTGGTTCCACTGCTTAGTGGGACTACCAGTCATAGTTAAAATCGTAGGTTCGTGGCCCCACTGCATCAAGTTTATACGTAGAGTAAATACTTGAATTAAAGTGAGTTCTTCAGGTACTGGCCACTTGAGATACTGGCCTTTTTAGTCACAATTCACAATATATTATAATTGTACGTTGTACCTGTCAGTGTCGCGCGTCCTTCAAGTTAGCAGCAATTATTTACACAGATTTCTGTTTTTTTCATTAATTATGTTTCAAATAATTAATAGAAAACGAGGCAAAATCTTACTTAGCAACGGATATCAATACTATCGGCATAAACGTTATATTTCTGTATCAAGGACAATTTGGCATTGCAGCCAAAAACGAAAATTGAAATGTCCCGGTTCTATGACAGTGTGTGATGTAAGTTGAATAATTCACTTAGACCGCCCGCGCACTAGGCAGCCACGATTCCTGATTCTGAGTCGCTCGACGACTCAGAAGTCCGTTTGACTTAACTGTAACCGGACTACTGAGACTACACCAAATATATTTGTGTTTATGACCAAATCAGTGCGACCACGAGCGACTGCATTACGTTGACTGATGGTCCCACCAAACAGTGGGACCACGAGCCCATTAAATCGACACACTGTCCCAACAGTGGGTCAAATTAGTGGGACCACGAGTCGCGACTCCTGAAAACTACGGGACCCAGCGAGTGAACATCCCAGATAAAAACGCCTCATAACTAATTAACTTAAATCCCTGAGCAAAATCGGCTATTAAAAGGACAAACTCATTTTCGAACACTCATAAAATAAAATGAGGACAATAAATTCCCCTGGAAGTTCCTTGAGTCCAAAAATAATTAATTGGTTTGTGCCTTAACAAAATAAAGCCTGCTTTAGGTTAATTAAACCCCAGACCCTTCACTGGCTCTTACTTAATTAATGGTGTTTTTAGGGTTTTTCTATAGCTTAAGAGGTTTAGTTTCACCATTGAATATGTTACATGTGGTTAGGAGACGGAAACACTAGGTCAGCTGATCGTAATTCACTTAAGAGGGATATTACAGTTTTTCTTGTTTTTGAGTGTTTTAAGTATTGTGTTATGACATTTGGTCAAAACTTGCTGAACACTTGTATCATAACTTTTTTTTTTAAAGTTGGGATACAAGTTTTCAGCAAGTCTTGTCTTAGACATGTGTATTACTGTAGTTTTAGACTAAAACAATAAGTCGATTTAATCAAAAAGTTAATACCAAACTTAAGTTACCAAACAATTACTGTTGAAAACTTTTACAACACTAACGATGTTATAATGAAAACAACTCCAGACAATTTTCCCACAAATTGTTTTTCTACAGAGAAAAATACTACATTTTAGTTTCTAATTTTCCAAACAAAACTAAAATAAAACAATACTTCTGTAACGTATTCCAGCGCACATTACTTAATTAAAATAAAAAGAACTGTCATTGTGTCGTGGCCATATTTATATTTTAGCAAGATGGCGGACAAAATGGCCGTCGCTTAAGAATAAAGTTTTGGAAACAGCATTATGTTGTAGTCAGCGTATGTAATGGCACGCCTGGCTAGTTTACAGTGAGTGGACTCTTTTATGTAAAGAAAGTGCCCTACATCAAAGCGTATGCGCTTTAACTTGAACTGAAATTGAAAACTACCTTAGTGTAAGTTTTGAACTTTAGACTAAGCCCGCGGTTTTACCCGAGTGGAGTTCAGAAATTATCCCACGGGTACGATTTACTAGAAAAGTATCAGGTCTTTCAGATCTGTCGACAGATAGATAGAGAGTTACTTGTTACTTCTGCATTTATACCAGCTGTTGCTCGCGACTTCGTTCGCGAAGTCATTTTGATGTGTATGTGTGAGAAGAAAAAAGTATCTTATGTGCTATTTCAGATCATAATCTATCTTTGTGCTAAATTTCATGCAGATCCGTTCAGCCGTTTTGGCGTGTTTGGGTAACACACATTTTTAACACACAAACTTTCGCATTTACAACAGTAGAGAGATGACTAAATGTTGACTATAGACGTCTAAATAGTAAACTGATCTGGCAATAGCATATTGAAAATGCTAAAGAGTTTTTCAGTCCTACAACAGTTTAACAACACAAAATTTTGATTTATCCTCAGACTCCACAAACTTTTCTTCGTCTTTTTTTCCACCATCTTGCCCGAACAATTTCCATCGGATCTCCTATTATTCATGATTAACTAAAACGATCTCTTACCATTCTTCAAACTCACAGTAGGGGGCTATCTCAATAATTAAATCAACAATTCATAGCATCGGGTACTAGGACCTCATGAAAAATGCAACACGGCAATTTGCGGGATGCCCCGATAGACGATAATTTGCGAGTTTTTTTAGCGAACTCATAACGTGACAGTGTTATACTACTAAATATTTGGTCGGGATAATGGAGTTTATTTATTATATTTATTAAGTAGACTGTGAGAGGAATATTTGAAAGTGCTTAGGTGGGTACTTACTTGAATACCTACATTCGATATATTATTACGATTCTCTGTTGGGCTTAAGTTAGTGCTTTTTAGGCTAACTTAGTATTTTTATTAAGACTTCGTGACACAAATAATTGTATAAAATATTTTGTCACTAGCGACCAAGATCTTCATTTTTATAAAAATAACTGGACTCGGAATCTTTCACATTCATTTTCATTCAGTAGATTCTTTACTGGGTCGCTTGCCTCCTCGCGGATGCTCGATTTTACCGCGAGTTGACCGCGAGAGCAAGTTTGGTATGCTCACGTATCGCCTGGCGCTTTCAGTGTTGCATCCTACCAGTTTCGAGCTCTCTCTCAATATCGCACCGTCTCAAAGATTTTTTTTTAATAATTACGCAGGCTACTACGCGATAAAACACTTTATTGACGAATAACGTTTTCAGTTTTTATTCAAAGAAAATCTTAGAGAGTTCAACAGTTTAAAATTCGACACCAAATCCTAGCCTAACTCTAAAACCCCAGCTTTATTTAAAAATCATTTCAATGTTCAAAGTTGAGTTACGATCACTGCACATGAAGAGAGATGTAAAAGCAAAATATATAGTTCTACGTCATGAATGTTTCATGCAGAAAGGAGCCACGATGCGCCGCTATTTATGCAATAACCGATACTGGGCTATACTGAGCTATACAGACTTTACAGGGTGTTTGGTAAAAGGATCTACACATTTTTTTTAAAGGATTGGTGTTGTTATTTCCTAGCTCAGAAAAAAAGTTAACAACATTTTAAGATCTTGAAAGAACATGCAATATTAATTTGAAAAAATTAATTGTTGAAAACAACATATATTATAAACTATTAGGTTTTATTAAACCTCCCAAACAAAGTATTGTGATTTGGACGTGTCATTTCGCGAAATAGACATTATTTCGCGAAATGACACGTCCAAATTACAATACTGTACAATAGGCATGACGACAGTATAAAAAAAATGCAAATCTATTTTGTCCATAAATGGATATTGACAAAAGATAAAACGCACCAAAACTCGGGAGCCCCCTCCCGAGTTTTGGTGCGTTTTATCGTTTTATCTTTTGCTCGTGACGTCAGAACTAGCAAAAAATTATACCTAGGCGTATTGAGAATTTTAAAAGCGCCATATCTTCGTCAATTTTGGTTTACGTAACAAAAGAAAAAACACGGGTCAAATATTTTTTGATAATCTAACTGACGGACTAATTCGATTTTTTTTTGTCGTCTCGCCTATTAACGTGATACTTAAAGAAAGGTTCTGTGGTTAAAAACTAGCATAGACCTCCCCCTACTCCTAAAAAAACTGTGATGGTCCGTCTACCCAACACCCTGTACATACAAGCTTTATTTAACTTTCTACCCCTGCCACCGCAGTTCAGAGGTCCGCGTTATGCAAATTCTGAATTGTTGTTGACTACGTTCAGTATTTTAACTGCAGTTTTTGTATGGTGGTATCAGTCTTATGCTTATGATGTTAAGTAATGTGGATTGTGGTGTGTTTTATTAGTTTATAGTATTAAAGATTTCCTTGTGAAAAACCTTGCTTGCTTTCCTTTATTTTAAATTTTAAAATTTGTACATGATAAAATCTTTTTAAAAACAAGCGTTTGTAAAAAAAATGCACTGAAATGAACAAAAAAAACCTTGGAGGAAATGAAAACTGAAAAATATTAAAATATGTGAATGCTGTGTATTAAGCTTCCTATAAATACAAAAAAAAAACAGGTACTTAATCAAATTAATTTAAAATTTTATTTTGTTTTGGGGAATTGATAAAAAAGTTAGATTTAGGTGCAGATTTTAAAGTAAATATGGATGTCGGTATGTTATTTGACCTTTTTCAATTTTCCCCGTATAAAAATTTTCAGATTGGCAGTTTCTAAAAGTGCTCCTTAATTGCTTTTTAAAAATAGGTTAATTGATTTCATGTCCAGTTAATTTATAACTTTATTAATTAATTTTGCTTCCTTCCTTGTTTATGTCATGGGCCAGCTCTTAATAAACAAGAAAAACCCGGCCAAAAGCGAGTCGGACTCGCGCACCGAGGGTTCCGTACAAACTTTTAAAAGGACAATCTTAACTTTGCTGTTCGATCCCATGAAACGGCTATTGCACCAACCGCAAATAATAAGTTTGTAATAGTAAATTCGTTTTTTTTTTGTTATTAAACTATTTTTTTACGGTTTTCAGATTATTTCCTTAATATGTGCTGTAAGACATTGCTTCCCGCCAAATTTCGTGATTCTAGGTCAACGGGAACTACCATAATAGTTAATTTTGGTTAAAAGCAAGGTCTTATAGCACCAGTAAAGGGAAAATTTAAAAAAATAAAAATTAAGAAAAAGATGAAAATTAAGGTAAATTTTGGTACTTACAAGTTTTCACGATAATCTAAATTTGCCCATATCTTTTTATCGTGTTGATTTAGGACCTTGATACATACAAACAAATTATTCGTTGCGCCATAAAAACAGATTAAATTTGCCCCCTTTCCGCCTTAAATCACACTCATCCAGCCCCTATTCCATGTCAATAAAAATATACAACAAACTACCAGAAGATTTAAGAAATCAAAGTAAAACCAGTATATTTTTAAATAATTTAAAGCAATACTTAATTTAAAAAAGCTATTATACAGTCCACGAATATCTGACGGATAAATTCAATAATAATATATAATTACGAATAATTTAATTTAATTAGCAAGATGACAAATATAATTTTTCATAAAACATACTTATACACACAATACATCTTAATTATATATTCTATATCTATTATTTATATTAAGCTGACATCGAACTATTTATTTTTGCCATATTATGTAAGTTGACATTGTTTAATTCTACTGTACTTTTTATTTTTTATTGTGTATTTTTTTATACAAAAATAGCATATGTCAATGCTATTTTTGAATTATATTTGAAATAATGACTATGTTGTTAATATTTATGTGTTAATCGTATGATGAATGTGTTCTTTTTAAATTTTTATTGTTGTTATTTTTATTTCAAACACAATGTAGGTTGTTTGTGAGGAATTGAAATTATAAGGTTAAAAATAATGACCATTTTTCAAGCGACTTATCAAGTAAGTAATTTTAAAATACAATTAAAAATATAATAAAAGAATAGATTGAAAATAATAGATAGTAAAATATTATAGTAAGTAAATAAATGGAAATATATTAGGCTAAGAAACATTTCAAACTGAAAAGTAATAAAGCGGTCTTCCTCTCTACATATTTTACTAAATTTGCTGTGCCCGACAGGGTCCATAATTGTTTCTATGTTTTTATTTACCACCTGTAAGTGTACATTATGGCTTTAGCAATAAACGATTTGTCTTTGACTTTGACTTTGATTTATACACCTAATAGGGGACTACAGACCTCAGTATCTGGTATAAATTTAAACTAGCTAGGTCCACCGGTTCCTGAGAAAATCGGTGGTGACAGACGGACGGACAGACGGACAAGAGAGTGATCTTATAAGGGTTCCTTTTTTTACCTTTTGAGGTACGGAACCCTAAAAAGAAATCAGAATTGCTACTGCATAGAAACAATATTCATTAGCTATACAGGGTGAAATTTTGATTCTGGAAGTTCTGCATTCATGCGCTGAATTCATGGTAGCCGATCGAGCTTCGATGTCCCACATGCCATACCAAGCCCTCAACAATAAACACAGCGATCATTAGTTTCAAAAATTACACACACAACAAAGAGACATACCATCAGTTTTACTATAAGCACTAATTGCATTAATTTTCAGGAAAGTCATTCTTCTTTACGTGTCGATGACATTCTTAATAGACATAACATCATCACGCCTGATATCCCTGAAGGGTTAGACAGAGGTGTACCTAATAGCACACACTCACATTTCACCAGTTATGTTTTTAAATTCCACGTAATAGGGGGCGAACCTACCGCCAACGGGACACAAATCCAAACTCTGTGGCTGCTACTGAAAAATTAATGTTAGAAAAATCCAATAACATTTTGCTCGAACCGGGAATCGAACCAAGGACCTCATGCTCAGCAGTTGCGCGTGCTACCACTAGACCAACGAGGAGTCCAAAATAGAGTCGGCCCAGAAATTGGCGGTAAAGGATTGGCAGTATTAGGAAGTACTATGTCTTGGGCAGCGTCCATCTACGGTGAGCTATGGGCTAGCTCGCCGTCCGTCCGTCTTATGACGACAGGCCGTGTCGACGGCGCGTTCGTGTTCCACGCGCCTCAAAGAGTTGTCAGCAAAAGGAAGGGCAAGGCAAGGGCCGATGCCTGCCGGGGTTGCGGGACTGTTCGAAAGAGATACCGTGGCCCCGGAACACAAAGGGCGATGAAGGAACATGGATGGGTTTTAGTCAGTAAAAGTCTGACACTCCCTCCCGCTCCGCCCAGAGCGAGAGGAGTCATTTGATGATTTCCCATCCGAAAAAAAGAACAGGCAGCGTCCATCAGTTCCCGTAAGATGTAGAACACAGGACACGATTTTAAGTGTCCCATCGTTTGTGGAGTAATACCACATAATTTTACACTCAAGGTCAAAGTCATCTATTTCTAAGTGAGCAAGTTTTCTAGGATAGTGACAAATACAGACCCAACTCTATGCTTATTAGTGCCATATGATATAAATAGACATAGGTAAGGATAGCACCGAAACTCAAGAGGGCTATTACAGTTTTTCTTGTTTTTGAGTGTTTTAAGAGTCCAGCACTCAAATACAAGAAAAATTTTGATTTTTATTTAAAGCGCTCCCTAGAGAAATAATCAAACTTTCTCGGGCATATATTTTTTATTAATTTTGGGGCCAGATCTAAACCATAATCACACATCTAAACTGGGATTTTTATGTGTGATTATGGTTCAGATATGGCCATATGGTCATAAGTTTGATTATTTCTCTAAGGAGCGCGTTAATAATCAATTGTGTCTCGAACAAATCGGTCCGTTGACAGATCATGAGACCCATTATCTGTCCACGAAGTAGACACAATAGTAAAACAATGGCGTCTCGACCAAATTGGTCATTCGACAGATCATGATTTATATGATTTTACGATAAAATGATCAATAATTATAATTGTGGTAATACTTTAGTATAACGTAGTATAACATACATACATAAGGGTTAAGCAGAGGTGTACATACTGATACACCCACATTTCGCCAGTTTTTTTTTTTAATTCCCATTTAATAGGGGGCGAGCCTATTTCCATCAACCGGGCACAATACAGACTCCGTGGCAGCTACAGAGAAATTTCTGACGGAAAAACCCAATAACACTTTGCCCAACCCGGGAATCGACCCCAGGAACTCATGCTCAATAGTCGCGCTTGCGACCACTCTGCCAACGTGGCAGTTTAGTATAAGGTTTGAATTCCTGCCACGCTGACGTCGGTCGCGTACGTCAGCTAGAAAAACAGTATAGCAAATACGCGCCGCTGTCGTCAGCATCGCAGAATGGTGCTTTAAAGAATACAATGTATACTCGTACGTGCGAACGACGACGCGACCGACGTCAGCGCAGGAGGAATTTAAGCCAACTACGGCAAAACATGTAACGTATAGGTACATCAGTAGCCTTATCATACCATACTACACAAGTAAAAAACTAAGTTAATTCTATCTCTAGCCACCTAGAAAAGGATATTAAAATACTTCAAGTCTTTGCGCCACTTATCACCGACCAGCTCCAGTGTCCTCCAAACTAAATCACGGGTTATCGGCGATTCGCACTTGTTCGTTTTCTTAGCCCGAAGTATTGAAGTGGAAACGTTCCCTTACTTTGGGATCTCATTCCGGAGGTATATTTTGAGTGGTTCGATTCTATACTAGCTTATATTTTTTATGATGTTTGATATTTGGATAAGGTAAAGTTGTGATTAGCACAATGGGTTTGTCGAAAGGAAAAAAAAAAACAAGTTCTAAACTAACATTATAAAGAGGAAATATTTGATTTTTTGTTTGTTTGTTAAAATTTAACTCAAGAACTACACAACCAATTTTAAAATTCTAAAATTCACCATTAGAAAGCTACATCTTTACCGCGTAATATAGGCTATAAATTATATTGATAACATGCAAATTAGCCGAGCTATCACAATTTTCGCGGACGAAGTCGCGGGCGAAGTGCTACATAATTTTAAAATATATTTACTATTAATATATTTTTATATATATATATATATTTTTTTTTATATATATATTTTTTTTTTTTTATTATTATATATATATATATATTTTTTTTTTATTATTGTAAAAATCATTCACTATGTGGATCGTTAAGATTAATCCAAAACAATACGTTCCATGGCAAATATAAGTTGTTCTACATAGTTTTTTTTTGTCTTTAGAACTTATTTAGTCTTATTTTTTTAGAGTGATGGATACGAATGTTGATGGATGGAGTAAGAGAACAAGGCTAAAGAAAAGATGAATTGATTGTGTGGGGAATGATATGAAAGAGAAAGGAGTAAATGATGTCGTGACGTCTGACAGGGAAGAATGGAAGAAGAAAACGTGTTGCTCCGTCCCCGAGTAGAATGGTACAAGGGCAGGAGCTGCAGGAAGATAAACTTATTTTGTCTTGCCTAACACAACGACACCCAATGCTAGATTTAAAGTCTTTTACTCAGACCAAATAAAAAACCAAGACACAGCGCTGCGAACAATAAAGTTAAGCGGCCGGTTTCGTAAATATTGTGTGCATTTTTGCTACGCACAGAGCGGAGCTTAGTTTTGCTCTGGCTTCACTATTGTTCGCAGCGTCTCTATGTCAGCTATGTCTTGGTTTTATTTTTTGGTCTGAGGTCTTCTAGTTATATTTCACAGATGCCTAGTTTCTATCTAGTTTCTTCCACTATGTAAATACCTTACTGATAGAAACACAAACCGATTAATAATAATGATTTATACTCGTATATTTCTTGGAAGATTTTCACGCTATGTCAGTGGAGTCGACATTTAATAATATCTGTGACAGTAATTGATAGGAAAATGCTTACTTTGTATATTTCATGCATCAACGGGTGTGTCACGGGGTGTAATTATAATGGTTTGAACTTATTTGGATATTATTTTCTATGTCTTATTTTGTGCTAACATTGCGCATAATTTCTTGTCTGCTTAAAACAACGCTTGTTTAGCATTAATTGTGATCGTGATGGCTGACATAAAAATATGTCTCGCCAGAGTTAAGCTAGACTTTTTAATGAAAACAGACACTAAAAATTCAAGCGACAAAAAGCAGATTAAATTTAAAAATTAATCGGTTAATTTTGGTAATAAAAACAATCCTATAATTATTTTAACTTGAAAACGTTAGACTACAGTAAAATATCTACTTTAATGAACAATTAAATACCTACATAATAATGAAAACCACTTGGATATTAATCGTAGACGATGATAAAACAATAATTATCCCAAGTGAGGTGCAATAATAAACTTGTAATAAGATTTTGCGTTCTACATGTAGTTAAACCGAATCCCGTTTGTTGAATTAATAGTTAACAGCAATAAAAAAACCATAATGCTAATGAAGAATTTTAAAACTATGTGAAAACTTTCTATGTAGGGGTTTAGTGAAACCTGCAATGTTATAGTTTGAGGTAGTTTTTCGTATGCAGTGGATCAAAGGGGGAAGTCTTTTCACAAAATCCCCTGGTACGGTAGGTACAGTCGTGGTCTAGTCCGCCTGATCAGTTAATTTTTTTTTCACTTAAATCATGCGGAGGCCGACCCACGGCCCCTTAAAGTTTAGGCCTATTAGAAAAGCGTCAATTTCGGCGCGCTAAATAACATAACAATAACTCTCGTTTGGCGTGCGTCGTCAGTGCGTTCGGTCGATCGGTATCTTTTCATGAATTATTTCTATACAAAGTCAACGGGGCGGGGCTAGAGAGCGTTCTATGTTGTAAGTGCAAGCAAAAATTAGCTTAGTGGTGATCAGGTGGGAGTGTCCTCGATAGTACAGTACATGGAATATGCTTTATTGTACACTAAAATTATCATCATCATCATAAACCTACAGCAGTCCACTGCTGGGCATAGGCCTCCTCAATCGCCTCAGGCGTCACTACACATTACGAAGCTCAATGCAAAATCGAAATCTTCATGGTACAGGGCAGTTTTAAGGCATCACTTTAAAAGAATTTAGAAAGCCCTAAAGAGCAAAGGAATACGCTGAAATTTATCAAATACGTAATATAGTACAAAGCAGACATGAAGATTTAACCACAGCCTGACAATTAGGGTTACAAGCTCTTTGGAGGAAATATAGCAATGGTTTGAAATTACCACATATTATAAGGAATTCATCAAAGTTAAGCGCTCCACCGTTAAATGGGTTGGTCATGCATTTCAGAACGCAAGTTTAGCTACACTGCAGGCCAACTTAATATATCCAACCAAAACCAGATTAAAGCCGCACTTTAGCTTTTAGTTGTAACTAAAAGCTTATAGTGTAAACATGGTCACACCACGCACTAAATTAATACAAACTGATCGCTTATTGGTTAATAAGCAGAGAGTAGTACCTATAGGTACATTGCGGTCCTACCATGCAATAAATGGGCAGTGGTATCATGACATGGATCGTACTATTAAATCTGATGACTTTGTTTGCATACAAACATGAGGACGAAAGATAAGAAAAAAAAAATTGGAATAAATATAACCTATTAACTTTTAATAATTAATAGTCAACAGACATTGTCTTTGCCTCTTTTCAAATAGAGACAGAAGTTACATCACACACTTGCATTCTCAAACCTCTATCTATTAAAATTCATGCACATACAACTTCAACCCACTTATCTGTGCAACTAAAATAAACGTAGGTATCAAGTTTGACATATCGATGCTTTTTTCTTGACAAGCAGCACCACCCTAAACTGCACACTTATAGTGGTCGTACTGTACTTTGGCTAAGCGTTACCCCTGTCAGTGTCATACAACTGTCAAACAAGACAGAAACGAGTTGTCAAAGTCAAAGCACACCGTCACATTCGCATTCACACACCCACTCACACTTACTCTCACTCACACACTAGCAAACCTGCCTGCGTGCGTGCTGCATATTTAGTTTTAATTCTCTCTTTTTTTTGTATCATTTAGTTTTTGCATAAAACAAGTACCTAATTAATAATTTAAGTATTAAGTTATGGAAGAGCGGAGTCTCCTAACAAAGGCTTATATGATTAAAAGAAGGCTCCAATCACTAGTTTTTAAGATTTACCTGTTAAAACAATAAACCATTTTTCATTTTTTTCAAAGCACAACCTAAGGCTGAAATCTAATACCGAACTTAGATTTCTTAGGTCAAGCTATACTATGATAACAAGGTTTGTTTTCGGATAAAGCGTGACTGTATGTCACGCTTTATCCGAAAACAAACCTTGTTATCATAAAGTTCATGTGAATATTCCTACACGCGACTGTGATCAAGCGTACCATACGAATAACAACATTAAGTTTATGCAAAATAGGCTTCATTTTTGGATGAAGTTTGCTCTATAGATCTTTGTCATATAGTCACGTTAATTTATAGGTCTCAGCCTAACAAACGGGGCGTGGATGACAAGTTAAATCGAGAAAATAAAGCTAAACAGGCATTTTATCATTCTATTAATTAGTCTTAAAAAAGCCGGAGGTTTTTAGGGTCTTTAAACAACATTATAAATGTAAGACGAAAAAAAAAGCGCTCCCTCTAAGATATAAAAGATTTAGATAAAAGTTGAGAAAGCCCCGAAAAATTAAAAGATACTAGTTTAGCTCAGACTAGACTATTAACTTGTACGTTGAGCTACAAGCCCATTACCGTCCGTTTGTCAAAAGATAACTAAATTCAGATTATGGTGCTGACAGCAAGACATTAAGTTTACGACTTTGTTAGGTTGTTGGAGAGTTTTCTTTTTAATTTCTGTAAAATGTTTCGCTTGTTCGTTGTTATTTCCATGTAAACGTCAAAATTGACATTGCCAGAGTTCTACACTGTCAAATCGATAACAGCAGGAAGATTCATTTGAAACTAAACGAAATGAGTCTTTTGAGAAAAAAATCCTTAGTAGGTAGATCCATAGCCTGAAATCAAGATCCAATGAGAAAAACACTAGATCCCTCATGGATTTGGCCAATGGATCTTCTGAGAATGATCGATTAACCCCGTTTAAAAACGTTTTACGATTTTGTTTGAGTACTTCTTTTTATTAATAATTCAAGATGATTCCGAACTGAAACAAATACTCTATTACCCCTTACTGCATTTAATTTAAAATAAACACAACAAATCCTGACCAAACTAACGTCTCTGGGGCCCGATGTCATACAAAATCGCGAAGCGCACAAGAACCTTTTTTCAAGATTACAAAGAGCAAACTCTAGCATTGTAACGAAAATAGTCTAGGAGCCAGTAGCTTGACAAAGTATTTCCGATTCCAATTCAATTTATTCAGAGTACTCTTCAAGTGTTTATTCGCTCAACACAAGGAGGCTTTAGTACGAAGAATTTTTGCACCTTTTTTAGATGAACTCCCGGACAATGTTTCTTTTGTAGGTTTCTTTGTTAAAGATAAATACAGGCGGTGAGATGTCGAGGCGTTTTGTTGAAATTAATGATATTACAGTAACAGTGGCCTCTTTATAAATTGCTGGACTTACTAACTGGTAGAATGGTGTTGTCTGCTGATATTACCTGAAAAGTGAGATGTTTTCATTAGAATTATTTACAATACAAAGTTTCTTAAATAATACACTGCAGGAACAGGTCTACAAAATAATGGACAAAAAATACACAAAAATTCACACATAGATGCCACAAAATAATGCTCTCTAATACGTAATGGATATAACTTGCTTTAGCTTGGCAGACGACGCCGATATCTGATCTACATAAATAATTTGCCGATGCTCTTTGACCTTCATCGATTATCAATTTGGCATGTCGTTATAACCTATATTTAAATGGATATCGGAAGCAAACTATTTCGATAGAATTCTAACTGCAACCTAAAGCATTTTTTTAAAGGGAGACTTTCGTAGAACTTCGTTATAGTGTCATCATCGAATCATCGACTTATCCGTTCTATGTTTGAACTAACTTTTAGGTCCAAATATTCTAAATGAAGGTGAAAATTGAAGAAAATATTTCAGTAGATCATAGCGGTAACGCGACCATAAGACGTATAGATTATACAGGGTTATTTGTAAAACACCGACAACCTCTCAGGACTGTGTTACTAACATCATAATCAACAACTTTTGTATCGTATTTAAATATTTTTATGAAAATTTGATGAACTGAAATATGATGATTTTTTAAAAGTCATAGAACAAAAGTTGTTGATTATGATGTTAGTAACACAAATCAAAAAATCAAAATCAAAGTATTTATTTCAAGTAGGCCAGTTACAGGCACTTTTGAATTGTCGAAACATAGATGAAAATTAAATGTAGCTACAGTCCCAGTCACAAGGCATAAAAACTGTGAAAGTACTGTAGTTGCCCATTCCCTAGCGTAGATCTCTATGGAGAAGAACGGGCAAGAAACTCCATGGACACTCTTTTAAATCATAATATTGTTACAAAATCTTGGTTACATCATTCTTGTTGAGATGGTATATAACAGTCCTGAGAAGTTGTCGGTGTTTTACAAATAACCCTGTATACTAACTTATTCCCGTGGCTTCGCCTGTATGGAGTTCGGTAATGTCCCACGGGATCGTACTAATGGGATAAAAATCGAATGTGTCCTATGTAAATGTAATGTGTTAATCTAGGTTATAAACTATCTGTGTGCCAAATTACAAAATCTGGTCAGTAGTATTTGCGTGAAAAAGTAACATAACACCAAAGAGGAACCATCCATCCTCACAAACTTTCGCATGTATACGAGTAATACTAAGTAGGATGCAAAATCTAAAATGTCACTACGTAAGTGCCCATGCCAAGGCAATAGTGCACGAGAAGTGTCTATTTCTTGCGCAAAAAGCTTCGTACGTATCTTGGGACCTTCCGAAACAACTCTGGTTTCAGCTTTGTGTGTCTGGCAAAGCTTTCGTAGGAAACCGTTGACAGGAGAGCTTTTTGGGACATCCGAAAGAAAGTGTTTGGAATCTTTCCACGTTGCTTTTATCGTATCTAAACTTTAAATAAAGCTTTTAAGATATTAAACTGTATCATTACTTTAATATAACAAAATTCCCTGCTGGATATAAGGGCCAACATTGTCAAAAAATCTTCAATCAGTATCGGTTTTCATGTTCTGCAGTTCCAGTAAAAGTGTGTGTATACAAGACTATTTCTGTTTTACTCTCCATACTATAACAGTCACGCAAAAATGTCAAATATCTGTTTTTGGAATGTCTAAGGTACAGAATAGTACAGAATGTCCTGCCTACACAATATCTTAAAATACAAGCAAGCAAACTTTGTCACGCACAGACGGCGAATTTATCAAAATTCCACGAGTGCACTTGCACTTACTGCACCTGATACGTGCAAACTTTATCACGGACAGATGGCGAACTTAACCAAATGCCAGCCACGAGTGCACTTGCACTTACCGTACCTGAAACGTGTCTCAGCTTTCGAGCATTTTTTCTTGTTGTAAAAGGCCTGGACGCCACATAGCGGAGATGAGCGGAGATGTACGAAGCGAACAGGAGAGGAGATGCGTAAAAGCTAGAGTGTATCCACCGATGCGGACATAAGCAAAGCACAGCACACAGCTCACCGCACGCCATTCACGTCTCTTCTCCTGGCCTAAACAATTGTATGACATCTCTCCTCTTTGCTCAACCGTTCCACCAAAGCTAAGCGAAAACGAGAAGTGTAAATAACGAAATTCTGGAAAAGAATACTCTTTATTATGTACACCATAAAAATTACAGATACAAATGTAAAACATTTTACAAGGGGTGACACAATGGGCGGTCTTATGTCTTCTATTGGTTGTTTAAAACATATCACCTCTCTTATCGTCTCCGTTTCGGTGAAGTCCGGCCCTAAAAGCCGGAGCAGACCAAATGCGATGTAAAAAGACTGCTTTCCACGAGCACTGTCTGGTTTGACATCTTTCATAGAGTTTGATACATTACAACTAGTGCGTGAACGCAACGTGCATGCATTTGACGACCCGAATGGCGCAGCGGTAGTCAGGCTGCCTTACGTACATAGGGTCCCGGGTTCGAATCCCGGTAGGAGCAAATGTTTGTGTGATGAGCATGGACATTTGTTTCCGAGTCATGGATGTTATATGTATAATAAGTATGTATTTACAAACAAAAAGTATCTATGTAGTATATCAACTATCTGGTGTCCACGACACAAGCCTCGTTGCTTAGTGTGGCACTAGATAGCGCAGTGTGTAATGTCAAGCTATATTTATTTATTTATTTTATTTTATTTGTTTCTCTAAATTAAAACAATCCTTCTGTACCAATCTGTGTCGTGTTCAAGTTGCTCGGAACATACAATTTACGTAATAATACGTCCACACGCGATCCACGCTTTATGCTAAGTGGATATATACGTTTCTTTTGAGACGAGATAAAAGGGTAGCTCAATGTTCTCAGATTGTGCACGTGTGGTAATTATGTTAGCAGGTATGAGTGAAATATTATGTTGAGATAAACAGTTTTTATTAAAGAAAGATGCAACCTTTCTGTTTTAGTGAAATCCACTTTATGTCATTTTCATTACACCACTTTTTAGCTCTAACTAAGGCTTTCAACTCTGGCAACTATGTTCTCACCCTATTATACATTTTGGAGGATGTCTTGTCCTAGTCATCTTCCTTAGAATTTATGCTATGAATTGGTCTTTTTGAGCGTTCAATTAGCAACTAACCCTTTCATTTATCTTTGCTAGACGCAAAAAGACTAACAGACAAAATATTGAAGGTTTCATTTAGTTCTAGGTTATCAAGTGAAATAGCAAAGTGAATACAGCTCTAACTAAGGCTTTCAACTCTGGCAACTATGTTCTCACCCTATTATACATTTTGGAGGATGTCTTATCCTAGTCATCTTCCTTAGAATTTATGCTATGAATTGGTCTTTTTGGGCGTTCGATTATCAACTAACCCTTCATTTATCTTTGCTAGACGCAAAAAGACGAACAGAGAAATGTTTAAAGTTTAATTTAGTTCTGGGTTATCAAGTGAAATAGCAAAATTAATATATCTGTTTCTAAACTATACTTGTAGCTCATTTATCAGACCTTACACTCACTACCAAAACTCCTAAGTCTAGGCACTTTAAACGCAATACCAGTATCTCGAACTAACTCCAAGAACGGATATTCTTGGGACATCTAGACGTTAATACTATAAACCTATATCTTCAGGAAGTGCTGCCACCAGTTTATCTGACAACTGACCGTTTTAGACCATTGTTGAGCTATCATTTATAAAGTTCAGCTTTTATAGTGGAGCACTTTACTGTTCATTCTTGACATGTCTTTGTTGTTCGTATGGGGAGGTACAATGTGATATGAAATGAAGGGACTTCAATTATTATGGCGTGGAAAGTAGCTATATACGTCTTTTAAATGAATGAATTAGCTTGATTTTTTGCATCATATATTTTGATCGATGAACTGTCTGCCGAAATCAGTACGATAGCAATAATTATCAATTGATCAAGCATGACACAAACACATATCGATACTGGATACTGCGGTCGATTTTTTCTTGTTTTAATTTTTTTATAATAATTTTTCCCCACACTAATAATTTGTCCTGCATCATGGGTGCATTTACAAACATTTAAACTCACACAAACAAATATATCTAAACCCAGAACAGCTATCTGTAGGCCATACAAATATTTGTTCCGTGCGGCCATCCCACCCGCGACACGTAACGCAGCAGTCAATCGCCGCTCAGCCACTGCACCAACCGCCCCACCAAAAATAGATAAGCCATGCAGTCAATAAGATAAGTTTTTGTAGGGGGCCTCTTGTAGGTATTCTCCCCACTAGCTTAGCAAATATATTACCAAACCATAGACCTCAAACAATAATGTTTTTACTCATAAAATACCAATTCGACGAATTGGTAATTCACAAGCTTAGATTCTTCTATAAACCGCTACTACAAGAAGTAACAGGTATCTTTGCTTACGACTTTCCCAGTTCTTTATTACTAAGTACAAGCCTTTACGAGCTATAATATTTATGTTGATATTTCTCCATAGAAGGAAAACCCATAAACCATACATATTATTTATCATCGCGGTCCATTAAGTTTATGTGCACAGAAAAGTAAAAATGTTACGATCGACAAGTGCAGCAAGACAGTCGATGGGCATCAGTAGAAATTGAGTATGAATATTGTGAGAAAATGTGACACAAAATATTTTACTAATGTCTCAGTTAAAACCTGCATTTATCGCCTTTTCCTGCTCTCTCGGATCATAGTCATAGTCATAGTCATTTATTCACAAACAAGTAACTTGTATCTGAATTTAAACACAAAAATTACACAATTACAGTAGACGAAAATAAATTACATTTTACAACAACAATTTAAAAATAATAAGAATAAAATAGTTAACAAAAGATATTTTGGTATAATTAAAATTTGATATATTGGTAAAATTAATAAAAAATAATAAAATCAATAAATCAGAATAAACAAAATCAATAAATTAACAATAAAAATAAAACATATACAATAAAACTTACTAAAATAAAAACTCAATAAAAATAAAAAAATTGGATTGCCGATTATTACCTTAATAACAGAAGTCAAATCAACCCTATAGTATAAAATGTAAACATACCCTTCAAGACGCCGTCAACCAAGCATTTTGTACATCAAAGTAACTGTACGCCCAAGCAAACAAGGAAAAGAATCGACTTCCTGTTAAACAGAAAATCAATCGCAGCTACTAAGCCAACCTCATAAAATCTTAATGAATAAAAAGCTAATTACACCATTATATTCGAAATGCCTCTCAACACGACAATTTTCAATTGATAAAACCGGAACGATGTTAATTTAACCAAATAAAATGTCCAATGACGAACTTTTACGGCAATACCTTCAATAATTGGATCTTCAATTAAATTCAATATCGTCGGTACTGAGCAAAAATTAATTGTTTGATGTTTGTGCCTTTGTGTGGTTCAGTAAATGAAACGGAACAGCCCGGAAACATGTAATTTATAAATTGGCAAACTCGATTTTGAGTGAACCAATTGGTACTCGTACATTTTGGGATTATTACTTCCGAGAAGTGTAATTAACTTTTTATTGGGACGATGAAAAATAATTTTAATAACAAAATCCGCTTGGGTTCCGGCCATCGGCGTATTGGATCTTTTTGCTATATTTTTTTAATTAGCGACCAGACTCGATGCTCTTGTTTTTTTTTTTCTTTCAATCGGCATTGGTAAATGCCAATACATCAAGATATTAACGCGCTATCTAAATGATAAATATGAAAGCTAAAATTGTTGTAACCATTAAACTTTCTGAATAATACCCTCAATGATGGTAATACCGCATCAAAACACATTGAGTAGGGTCGAAGATTTAACCGACCACATAGACACAAAAAGGGACTTTATTTATTTATTTATGTACGCACAAAATATTTTACAGGACAATATATTAGCATAGAAGAGCACAAAGGTACTGCTTATTTCTTAAGAAATTTCTTCCAGCAGACCTGCGAGAGACTTTGTATGATATGTGCAAATGATGGTAAGGTTTCTAAGAATAAAATGGGCCAGAAACCATTATCAAAACAACAACGTTAACAATAAACACTTGAAATACTGCCTCTTAATAAGCCCATATATTTGACAACTTGGAAGCACTTAACAACGCCTACCAAACTTGGCAACCTTTGATCTTAAAGCCAATTTTGCCACAACAGTTAACTTGATACAGTTAACTCAAACATCATCTCCAAACCTTAATAGCAACCCAAATCTATTCCTATTAACCAAATTGCCATACTCCCCTTACAAATTAATTAATTCTCGATATATTAATTAGGAAACGCTACTGTGAAATATTGTTCCGCCGACTGGGTACTAATTATGTCAAGTCACTATTATTGATCAGCATTTGTTATATGGGGCCCGGGGGTGTTGTAAATATGAGATAGAGGACAGTGAAGAATTTGCCTGTCCGAGTAATGAGACGTAGTTTATTGGAATAGTTTGTCGTACCTGCGGGTGATGTTACATGATACTAATTGAAGTATCCATCGACTATGGCGTATTCAGTCAACTCATGGGAACTGGTCGTCTTAGGATTAATTTGAGCATTTTGGAATGCGGAATACACTCCCAATACGTCCCTATTGAGAGTGAGGAAACATGAGAGGGGGGACCTTTATTTGACACACTAAGATTTACAAAGTAACTCAAATCTTTGAGGTGATTTTCCGGCGATTGATCTCTGTTTCCGGCTCTCAAAGAATTGTGATTAAATCGACGTGTCCTAAAACCAAAAAATCGAATATGTGTGTCATTTCCAATCCTCACGAGGCCTTTGCATCTCGCAGTTCAACCTAAGAGGTTGTAGACTGCTTAACCGGACAATCCTGTGGGTGCCTAGAGCCTGGACAAAAAACTTACAAACTAAGGAACTACATGTTAAGGGAACCCTCAAAGGGATACGAGCCTCGGCTTAGGGCGTCGCTGGGGGAGGACAGCAAAGAAAGAGGCTGGATCTGAGTGGTTATTTGGGGACTGATTTTGGATTACAGGCTCAGCCACGAGGGCCGGCTGGAGCAAGGGTCGGGGAGGGCATGGAACGGGATGTCGCGATGGGTCTCGACGACGAGGACGGAGTTAACTTGTGTCCAAGTAAACGGAACATTATAGGCTGATAATCTATTGTCCTAGCTGCAACAAAACATTCGTTGCTAAAAGCTTTTCGCAACACGATCGTAAAGTTCAAACTTTACCTTGTCAACGACACATACAAAACCGTCTGTAAAATTAATATCAAATTCGTTCCTTTTTCGTTCCGTTCCATAGTTCTAATTAAATCGTGTAATACTGTTCCAAAACTGTCGATAACACTCTATAAGGCCGGTATCCCTGTGTGAGCGATCCGATACCAGCGAGCCATTCAGTACGTTTAATACACTCGGCCACTGGTAGATAAGCAGCCAGCTTATGTACTATCAAAGAGTTATTTGGTGGAGGCTTAGCCTAGAAAATTCGAGGATTTCGGAAGCTGAATGATAGGGATGAAAGTAGTGGGGTTTCTCATAGTTTTTTGTCTACCTACCGGTATTATTTGGCTCATTGTGATACGCGAACTCGTTTAGAAAGATAATTGAAAGATTTTTGTTAACACTGTGCACTAAAGCTCTGCAATCAAAATAAAAAACAAAGCATTTATTTCATGTAGGCCAGTTACAGTCACTTTTGTATTGTCGAAACAAATCAACAATAAAATGAAGCTACAGTCATAGTCACAAGGCATAATAACTGTAATAAATAAATGAACAAAATAAATGAAATTAAACAAGTGTAATTATTTTGTGTATTAATTTATCTTAGCCTTAGTTGCCTGATAATTAAATTATTATTATATCCTTTATTCATTATCTTACATATTTTTTACATTTTTAAATATTTCTATATAAAACACTATAAAAAAAAAATATATCAAAAATAGTAGCCCACCAGCACTGGGAACAGGGTCCCAGCTTCCGGTGGCCAGGGCTCTTGAGATAGGAACCTCCTAACAATACGTGCCGTGTTCAGAAGTACTGCTTTCTGAATCAAGCCCTTGATCCAGCTGCCAAGCGAGAGCCTCCTAAGATGTTGTTCGAGGCTCTTGGCTATTAAGCCATTGGCCGATACGACTATCGGCACAATGACTACTGTACTCACGTCCCACATATCGACAACCTCGCGAGCCATGAGATCTAGATACTTGAATTGTTTATCTTTCTTTGCTTCCACGAGGTTCACGTCATGCGGGACCGTTATATCAACAATAATTGTGCGTCAACAATCATTGTGCGCGATTACTTGATTATTATTATTAAAAGTATTGTAGTTGACCATTACAAAGCGTAAAGATGGCGTAGATAATTATTGTAAACTTAGTCATGAACAATCTTTGTAAGTGTAAGTTTTGTACTATACTCCAAAAGACCTTTTACACAATATTTACATTTAATTTTACAAAAAAAAAATTAAGATAACCCAAAACGCCTTGTCACTACAGAAAACCAGCTTAATTAAATCACAACAATAACAGCTAATAACGTGTTCACGCAGTCAACTCATCTACGTCGCGATAAACAACGGTCAACTCTCACCATGCATACGATAAATGATTTGACAGCTTCCAACGGGCTAACCCAATAAGTTAACATGTCGAACCGCAGTCGGCGACTGGACCATACACACACATACACACACACACACACCACGAAAACACACGAACATCCAAGTACAGTCAAGTCTTTTATACGTTCGTCAATTTTCAAATTCGTACTTCCATCAGGTGTGATTACACCTTTTGCAGCAGCATTATAAGGATCAAAATAGTATACCCCTTGGCATTAGTTGAAATAAAAACCAATTTTAAATTGACAACGCTTGACGCGTCACATTTAAGATTCAGTCTGACATGTAAAGAAAATGGTTGAATGATATTCTGCGGTATTAACATAACAACGCAATATACAACGAGCAAACAGACTAACAAAAATAGCCTATAAGGTGACGAACTCCTTCCTGTATCAGAAGTGGCCTTTGCCCGATACTCGGGACGTTACAGGCAGACAAAACAAGGTGACGAACATATTTTGTATCTGACTGTACACACAAACACACCCACACACAGTGATTTAGGACGCGCAGCGTTTTACACGATTAATCTTGCATGATTGTCCGGACTGGTAATAGCGCGCATTGTCCGGGATTTATACAGAACCACCTAGTTCCGCAATGCTTTATCTTTGGGAATTTCGTGATTACGCTCGACTATGACCAGCTTTCGACATTGGTCTTTGTAGTATGCGACCTAGGAGTAGCCTCTGTTGTGTAGTTTCGTTATTGTTCTATTAAAACTGCTTGTTAGATGTTTATGATACGAGTACGTAACACTACGTTGAAAACTGTACTGTATATATAAGCAAACGAAGCCCCAGTTTAACTTGGCTTCTAAGTTACTCGAGTCGTCGTCACCAAATGGTAAGAACGATTCTCATAAACAACTTACTTACTGCAATACATAAATGTTAAGTTTATATCAAAAGGTGTACATACTAAACTCTGTCTTTGACTAACATAATTAACAAATCGTGACCGAAACACTACACTGCGCTTCAACCGTAGCTCAAAAGGGTGCTTAACTTAAATGGGACTAAACAGGGCATGTCTGTTGCATTGCGAAGGAACTGTGGGCCCGTAAGGTTAAGGATTGATGTCCTGCAACAGAGACACGGGGTCGCGGCAGACCACGAAGGACAAGGCGGGACGTACTGGATGTCTTCCTTGAGAATTGAAGGCCTTTGCCCAGCAGTGGAACAGTATGGGCTAGCGGTAATGATAAATAATGTAATTAATTTAAAAATGAGAATACATTTTAACCCGCAGTTGTATTAATTACTTTAGGCTCTACGTCATGGAGTCGTAGCAGGTTTTACATTTGCTTATATCTCGAAAAGTCTTGCTAGCTGGCATGAGGAGGATGGATGACGACGACATTTGTGGCAGAAAGTGGGTGTGACCTATAAACATTCAAACAAAAACCGACCATCATAATATTTTTACTCGAGAAAATAATTCTGAAATTTTTTGCCGAGCGCATATCGAGAAATATTCGGAAAATAATAACATCTGCATACAAAGTAACAGGTGTTGTTTCAATGACAAAACTGAGCCAATTAAGTACGGGAGAGTACTGCGAAATGCGTGATTAATGAAAACGGTCGGGAAAATACGTAAAGCAATTTATACGGACGCTGGGTGCGGAATTCCGTTATGATTGGAGTGAATTGGTTTGAGTCAGAAGTTATTTTTTGAGTTACCTATACTTTTGGTTGAACTGTGTGACTGCTGAGATGCCGAGCATTAGAGAAATATGGATGAAAAAAACAAGTTGCGCCGACCCCAAATACATTGGATAAGAACGGGAAAATGATGATGGTGACCTACACTTTTGGTTATGCGTTTATTATTGCATCTACTCTTTTTGTAGTTTTGGGGTTTGGTTCGAGTTGGTTTCTCACGCGAACCAAAGGTGTTTGAAGGTTCTTCTGTGAAAGCAGGCAAATAGTTATCCCATCGCCATTTTTAGGGTTCCGTACCCAAAGAGTAAAAACGGGACCCTAGTACTAAGACTTCACTGTCCGACTGTCTGTCACCAGGCTGTATCTCATGAACCGTGATAGCTAAACAGTTGAAATTTTCACAGATGATGTATTTCTGTTGCCGCTATAACAAAAAATAAAACAGAATAAAATAAATATTTAAGGGGGGCCCCCATACAAAAAACGTGTTTTTTTTTGCTGGTTTTTGATCGATATTAATAACGGCAACAGGTAGACGTTTGAAATATTTAAGGGCCCCCCTTAAATATTTATTTTATTTTATTCCCATACATCAAACGTGATTTTTTTGCCATTTTGTCTCATGTTGTATAGATAATGGTACGGGACCCTTCGAGCGCGAGTCCGACTCGCACTTGGCCGGTTTTTATGTCTCGGGATACCATGTTCTAACTAACTTTTTAAGTATAAGGGCATGCTGATGTTTGGTTAAGTTAATCGGTAGAAAACACTTGAAAAAAAACAAAAATTGTTCAGATATAAGGTACTCTAAACTAAAGTATCAAGTTGCTGAAATATATATGGAGATAAAAATTAAATCATGGAGTACAATGCAATCACCAAAACCGAATTTTCTTTCGACAGTCTAATACATTAGAATCGATACGGAATCCAAAATCAAACGGACTTTACCTTTATTTTGTTAAACGTGTGCGAAGAAGCTGAGTGACTGCAAGTCATCATTGAGATTGAATGTCGTCAAAGAGATCCCCTAAAATACTCGGAAATGGCGGAAGATGAGACGGCCATTTCGGTTATTTTCGTTTTCCTTGATATTCTACCTTTTACTCAATAGCGAAGAGGTTTCGAGTTATTCAAGTAGAATTATTAAGGCTTTGATTTAAATGGTTAACTAAATATTGAGGTCAGATACTTTTCTATTATATATTATTCAATTCCGAAATATAGTTACAGAAAAAATTAAGAAATATTAACAAAACCTGTCAAAACAAATCAACTAAAAGACTCAGAATCTTAAAAAAATGGTTAATGTCTTTTAGAAAGCTTAAAAATAACCATAAAAAGTACTTAACCCTGGTAATGCAACCTTGCAAATCAAGATACGAAAAAAATAAAAGCAATCTCGAAACATAAACATTTTTATCGATCAATCACTTCAAAAACGAACACATAAACCTTGAAGTAGCTATACCCGTATTTTTACAACAATCTAAAAGAATCGTTCTTGTAGCAATAATCAATCAACAATACAAACGTTTATGAATTCATTTTATTGATACAGACTCGTAAAACTGCGTGTCAAATGGCTGAGAGAATCCGGGGCGATTCGCATGGAACTTTTTCTTTATTCAGAAAAGAAAATCTACACTTAACAATATCTTTGTGATTTATATCATCGTTTGTAAGCAGAATTGTGTTTGTGGTTTAAGTATTGCTTACAAAGCCATTTATGAAAATGTTGGGGAGAATGGAGACGGAAAGACCTATGGGTATTCTGGGAAAATGTGAGCAGGAATGTGTTTTAGGGTTCTGTAGCCAAATGGTAAAAAACGGAACCCTTATGGATTCGTCATGTCTGTCTGTCTGTCTGTCCGTCCGTATGTCACAGACACTTTTTTCCGAAACTATAAGAACTATGCTGTTGAAACTTGGTAAGTAGATGAGATGAATTCTGTGAATCGCATTAAGATTTTCACACAAAAATAGAAAAAAAAACAATTAATATTGGGGGTTCCCCATACATAGAACTGAAACTCAACCAATTTTTTTCACCAAACCCATACGTGTGGGTTATCTATGGATAGGTCTTCAAAAACGATATGGAGGTTTCTGATATAATTTTTTTCTAAAATGAATAGTTTGCGCAAGAGACACTTCCAAAGTGGTAAAATGAGCCTCCCTGTAACTTCTAAAATAAAGGAATGATAAAACTAAAAAAATATATGATGCATTATTATGTAAACTTCTACCGAAAATTGGTTCGAACGAGATCTAGTAAGTAGTTTTTTTTTAATAAGTCATAAATCGTAAACTGCAATTTACCTTTCATTTTACTTAACAATAACTTAACTTAAAAAAATACACTATTATTAACACATCGATCAAAGTTACAACGAATTACAAGAACTTCCATATTAGGTTACTTATTGCTGCGGAACCCTTCATGGGCGAGTCCGACTCGCACTTTTTTTTATGCCGCTGCCGCTGCCGCACCGCTTTTTTTATTTCTATATCTGTGGTTTCTATTATTAAATGTTTTATATGTGCTAGAATAGGTAATACTTTTAAGGATTGGCCAACGCGGTGAAATTGCGGACGCGGACGCCTCTTATACACACGTTTACTGTAGTATCTGTCTCTATTAGGAGCTTCATCCACAATTACTTTAAACAAGTTTAACTGATCCATAAATATACACTATTTCTAACCAAGTAATGCTATTGTTTTATAAATCAGGCATGGAAAGCAAGTGAATGGCCATTACTTTTTTATTATTATGCAAATTTATTACCTCTTAATAGTGCTTGATCATTTTTGGACATCAAAATGACAAATAATCCACGACACGTGTTCCTGTTTTATTGATACCGTAACAGGAAATCGCCTTTTAGCTAAGAAACAGATGATTATCTCTCACGTTCATTAATTACCCGTCCAACATTTATCAGATACAGGCCCGTTTCTTGCGGGTAACGTTTGGACGTTTTGGTTGAGAAAAATAAACAAAACTTTATCTAATTTATTAAACTTTAGGTCAGTATTTAAAAATCAGCTGCTCAAACATTTTTATGAGTTTTATTTTATTGTGCCTGCGGTAGATGGCAATTGGCTCGTCCCTTTACATGGGACTTAATAATAATAATAATCATTTTATTCTTATTTTTCTTAATGTGCACGTCTTTCTACATCGTTCTCACATATACGTATAATCTCAACATGAATGATGTAACCAAGATTTTGTAACAATATTTTGATTTAAAAGAGTGTCCATGGAGTTTCTTGCCCGTTCTTCTCCATAGAGATCTACGTTAGGGAATGGGCAACTACAGTACTTTCTCAAGTTATTATGCCTTGTGACTGTGACTGTAGCTTTGCTTTTTTTTGTATTTTCGACATTCAAAAGTGCCGTAATGGTCTAATTGAAATAAATGATTTGAGTTTGAGTTTGAGTTTTATTTCGGACAACTAAGAGATCCATAAATTGTTAGTAACAGTTTTGCACTTAAACAATATTGTTAGTAACTTAACTAAAGACGAGTTAATGAGAGGACCACCCATAGTCCTTATAACTAGGACAACTAAATACTAGGGTATAAGTCTTCTCACAAATCGCCTTATTATGGTGGAGGAAGTATCAGCCGCCACAGCCTTCAGGATGCTTACTTAAACATAGCTGTTGATATTAATCCCTCTCCAGGGAATAAAACAACAAGCGTTTGTATGCAATGTGTGCATATTATGTATCTACTGGATTCATGGCAATAGGTCGCACATCGATGATCTTGACCCCATGTGTACCGATCTTAATATATGTTGCTCACGACCTTCGTCCACGTGATATTATTAGTCGGATATTGTTAACAATTTCGTAGGTTTTCATTTTTTTGCCTCAGCTATCTGCCGATGCCAAAAAGCCCCGTTTAAATCGGTCTAGCCCATTCGGAGATCAACCCGGAACAAACCGACAGACAGACACGACGGATCAACCAAGTTGTAGAACAGCGTACTGCCATAAAAACACGAGTAGAATGGCAATACAGATATTTAATAATATACCGAAGGATATTAGAGAACTGCGAACCAGCTTATTTCAAAAGCATCTCAGAGCATGGCTTTTAGAAAACTGTTTTTATAGTATTAAGGAATTTATGAATTCTAGGTCAAAGGGAAAATTGCATGACATGTAAATTATATTTGACATTTTTATTTTAAGCAATTGACATATTTTGTAATTGAATTTCTTAATTTATCATTTGTAAGTTGATTTTTAGAAAATTTATAATTTAATAATTTTATTTGACATTTGTAATTTGATAGTTTTGACAATTCTTGATTTAGTAGGTACTTATTTTTTTTTTTGACATTGTAATTTAATTATTTTGCTAAATTAGAGTCATTGTTATTGTCACAAAATTTGCATGCCGAATTTACACAGTTGGCGGAATATGAAGAACTAAAGAAGAAGTGTAAAATCTGTAAAATACCATATTTCAGGCAAATAAATGAATCTATCAATCTAACCGACAGACAATATTAAAAATAATGTTTTTTCGTTCTAAGTACCGTATACACACTTCTCTACACACTACACAAAAAGCAGTCATTTTGAAATCAGAAACAGACACTTGAATTTTATTTATTTGTATAGACTTATTAACTCGCACAACAGTCAAGTGGTTGTACTATATAAAAAACGTGTTTTAAAATGAAAAGGAGATTTTACGATATTTTTGACAAACAACCAATTCCCGATTTAATCAAAACTCAAGTGAGCACGGCCAACATGAAACATCGTGACTTTTATGATCTCATACAGCTGTTGTCATAAAAAACAAGTCCAAATGTCCTGTACAAAAAGATATGAAACTCATTTAATTTTCCGCCAAAACAGAGTAATGACCAAGAGGGGTCTCTTTAATAAGACTGACGAGATTTTCTTGTGATTTTATTGCCCGCTCCTGCGAGTAAATCGCTCGTTTAGATGTAACGGCCACCGATTTACAGATCTCTTCATGGCTTGTCCTAATTTTCTTTCAAGTTTTTATGCGCCTTCATTTCTTTAGAAATTGTCTATGTTTAGTGTTTTAAATCGGGGATTACTATCTGTTCAATCCGTTTAGTGCTGTCATTTGAATTTGAATTCGTAACAAAATTAAACATGGCTTGAAAATTCACATTTAAGTCAAATACGTTAATAATTGTAATTAACATTAAATTTCAAACTGATTTTCAGTTAACAGCAAATATTAACTCCAAATATTTATGACTCACTCAAAAATTCAAACTGGTACTAGTCCACTGAATTATTAAAACATGCATAAATTTTAAACCACTGTTTTATTATTCACAAATAGTTGACACAATTATTTATGCAACCACATTTAGTAGCAGAGCTTTAAATGAAATGAAAATTTTCCAACAAATCATTACACGAGCCCCGTTTCGACTTTTATTAAAACAAGTATCGATTTCGTTCGCACTTTAGTAATCAATTCACCGCGAACGATAACAGTTATATTACGACTTTTAATAAACGAAATTGAACCATGCGGGCGGTTATCAACAAAAGCCCGGTTTTTTAAAGCCCGGTTTGTGAAAGCACTCGACGGCCGGCGGCCGGAGGGTTAAACAAAAAAGGCTTGGTCTGCGACAAAAACCACAACTATCTTTTACAGAATCTTTTGTTTGTTAAAACTCCATTGTTGGAAATAAACTGTGGTTTAGATGTTACATTGATTTATGTAGTGGTCTATGGTTGACCTTAATTTTATTGAGAGTATTTTCAATAACTGCGTACGGTTTCGAGACCGTAATATTTAAGGTTATGGTTAATTTTTAAATAGGCTTTTTATAGAAGTATTACCAATATACAACATGGTAACAAGCAGCATTGCCACTATAGGTCTTAAGATATGTTAAGGTGGATGATAGAGGGTAGCCCGCGAAATTCAAATTTTGAATTTGACCTTGAAAAAGTCATTCCTGCACCTTTAGGCGCTTGGAGGGTTGTATTAATGATTTTAATGATTATAATTCTGTAACTGCATACGTGTTCCAGCCGCGGATCATATTTTAATCAACATACAACGCGACACTGACCTGCAAATTGCAAAAAACGTAAGAAAATTTTAATTTCGCGGGCTACCCTGGAGCATCCACATTAAGCAGAACGTATTTTGAATATCAACGCAAAAATTGTGTAGGTACTTTATGGATCAATGATGGATGGAGAGGGAGGACAAGAAAAGCTGGATGGATTGTGTGAGGAATGATATGAAAGAGAAAGGAGTAAATGATGCCGTGACGTCTGGGGAGAATGGAAGAAGAACACGTGTTGGCGCCGACCCCCTGATATATTGAAGGTGTATTGAAATGGAATTAAATAATTACTGTTTTATACACATATTTTTACATCATGAAGGCTCGGTCTATCTTTTTAGTCTTGTTATTTTGGAATGATTGTTTATCTCCTTTTTATACAACATACAAATGACATCTTTAATGCCCGTGAGGGTTACATCTTCACAGTACCTACATAGGCACACCGTCGTCTGTTCTACGAAGGACCAAAAAATAAACATTTAATTATGATGACGCCGTACAAATTTATTTTCGTAAACAACTAAAAATACGCCAAGAAATGTTGGATTTCAAAAGACCCAAAAAAACACGTCAAGTTATTTACCGACTCTGAAATTTAAAAAAAATGTTGCTATCCCGGCTCGTACGTCTGATCTTACGTTGGTATACGAGCAAATTGCTTTTTAAATATCGTATAGATACGACTTCGTTAAGTCTATATTAAACACAGTTGAGTAAATTTTATTACCGCGCCAAATAAAACTTGGAGATGTATTAAAATATGAATGAAATTATAATTTGCACGTGTTGAAGACATCGAGTGAATATAAATTATTGCCTTTTTATTAAGTTTTCTCCCATCCTATTTCTGCGAACCACTCTAAATTTGGTCTTTTTTGTGGACCGTAGTTAAATTCTTGGTCCTTACATCCTCCCAATCTATTGGGGGCCACCCTAATGTGTCCGTCTGGGTCTAATTTAGGCCTCATTTCCGTCTAACATCCTGGGTCGACACAAAACACTATATTATGTTTACATCCTTTTCAAACCAATAGACAGCTCACTTACTTCCAAAACGTCTAATTAAACTAAAACCTTAAACTTTCACGCCTCTTTATTGAACTTTAATCGGTTTTCAAAAGAAATAAAAATGGATTAAAAAGTCGTTCTACAACTTTAACTTCGCCCTAAAAAGTTTTTAAAAGAAACGTGCTTTAACTTGGTTGAATCTTCGACTAAACTATAAAATACTTTTATACGGGCCATTAATACCGGAGCAATTGGTAGTACTTACCTATTTTAAATTCTAATCTCATTTTACGGTGAGTGCTCAGTTTTTTTATGTATTTTGGCTTAATTTACAGAAAACTTTCTGTAAATTAAGTCCAAATTGGCTAAGGCTGGCTTCTATATCGGGAGTTTAATATTAATAGCATTTACTGTGGAAAAAGCTTTGCTTTTGAAGAGTGGAATCTAAAATATAAACCAAACCGTTCATTTCAATTAAGCTATTAAAAGGCGCGTTTGGACGTCAAATCTGGAAATAGAATTGAATCTATTGCCCATTCGCAAAGATAATTTCGTATGGAAAAGAATGGGAAAAACTGCACCGCTACTCTTTATCACATAAGAAACAAAATACTGCGTTTTAATTCATGGAATTATAACTATTATCACTTTTTCTTAAATGTATCCTAAGAGGGTAGAGTGGATTTATCCGAGTTTGAAGTTAAGCGACACATATGTTCTGTTGTGTCTGTTGTTGCAAAAACATACATTATGATTAGCCTACCGTCGGTTGTGCCTCAATCATCCAGACTTTGGCTTCATTTTCTGGTATGTTTTGGAGGAGGTTGAGAAATTATTTATTTAAGTAAAAACCTGAACAAAAAGCAGTACCTAACTCCATCACAAAGAACATGTTGCCCCAGCAAAAGGCACAGATTACATCTTTCAATTTAAAAAAGTCCTACTAGTTCCAAAGGCTTAGAAAAGAGCAACAATATATTCCTTTGAGACGAGTGCGCCTAACACGGGAAAGCAATTCCGTTTTCGCAGTCCGACGGCTTATTATTCAAGTTGTGATTGCTACCAAACCATTGCAAATATAAAATGTTCGGGGAAATCTGATATGAAAAGGATTTAGGAATTGAATTGTAGTAAGCAAGGGTTTGAAAGGTGAAACAAGTAGAAGAGAATGAGTTTACCTGTGTAGAAAAGTGTGAAAGTTTTCATACAAAAAAGTAAAATATCATAACATCACACCTGTAATCCTCGAAAGGTAAGGCAATGGTGTACCTAATTGTACACTTAGATTTCGTCAGTCATGTTTAATAGGCATGACGACAGTATCAAAAAATTGCAAATCTATTTAGTCCCTCAGTCAGAGTATTGGAAATTAATGGATACGTGTTTTTTGTTTTTGTAAATCAATGAATATTGACAAACATAAAACGCATCAAAACTCGGGAGTGGGGGCTCGTGACGACAGAACTAGCTAAAAATTATACCATGGCGTGACGTATTGAGAATTTTAAAAGCGTTGTATCTTCGTCAATTTTGGTTTACGTAACAAAAGAAAAAACACGGGTCAAATATTTTTTGATAATCTAAGTGACGGACTAATTAGATTTTTTTTGTCGTCTCGCCTATTATCTCCGTAACTAGAAAATTCCCAAGTATGGTCCAGTACAAAAAAATAATCACATTGACGGGAAGAACACGTGCCTCTCGGCTTCGTTTAAAGTGTTACACCCGTTATTTATGTATATTGCTAGCCTAAAAGCATCACTTACAAGCATTTCCAAAACTCAAATACCGAATGAATTCTTGTACTACCAACCATATTTTCCTAAGACAAAATAAATATGAAAAAAGACGCTCACTACAAAAAAATAAACAAGACTCAAGACCCGTACTACGAAAGTTTATTGCTCACAATCATCCTGCGACGCATTTCCAGATGTTTCTGCGTTTTATTAAAGAGCTTACGAGACACAACAAATTCTAAACATTTATCAGTAACCTGCTGTGGGCAGGCAGCATCATTAATTTACTACACTCATTTATCTTGCGAATCCGAAGTAAACAATGAAATGGTGTGATCAATAAAAAGACCTTTCACAGATCGTCTATTGTCAGTGTGAAAGGTTTTAATAAATATTGGGGACGATTTTTCGCGGGGTTGCCTGCGAGATGGGCAATTTTGTGATTAAAATTTGGTCCCTTTATGAGCTGGTAGTTCGTGTTAGGAGGAGTTAACAATGATCTGGCACTTCTTCTTTCGTGTCTATAGTACGACTTGTTTAAATGTTTGGGCCCAGTATGTGGCCACGTTAATTGCAGCGTCTGAGGTGTTATTAGGTCCTCTAAACTGCAGACGTTGGGACACTTCTATCTGGCGCTGATTTACCGACAAACGTGTGTGTTCAGATCTGGAATCATGGTAACAATACTAATATCAAACAAGAATTTGTGTGGTATTATACTACCACTAAAAAACCCAACTACTGAAAAATCACGTTCTAATTAAATTCGGAGTTTACAAGGTCAAATCGACTACTCCTATTGTTGAAGTCGGTTAAAATGTATCCCTTGTTACTCGCGCCATAACAAAGAATCGATTGACACCTTATTCGTCAATATCGGATGATTAGTTTAGGCACTACGGAGGTACATACGTAAATACAAACATACATACATAAACACTGTTTTAAGCTTTCACGGTTCGGTCCGGTTTCGGTAGTTTTCCATCCACCCGCATTCTCCTATCAACCGGCAATCATGGCGCTTGCAACAGCGTCGAAATATCAGGAGCTCAAAACAAATAATAATCACGGAAGATATCCCATAAGTGACAATATAAGTTTATACAAACTGTAAACGTTTACCTTAATTTTTTTTTTAATATTTTTTTATTATAATTCTTTTTTATTATTTTTTACATACATAAATACATAGACTGCTAAAATCATAACCCTTCCTTCTGGCTTCGCCGTAGTCGGGTAAAAAATCGGGTAAATATAGGGACGAACAGCGGAGTCTTAGTAACAGGGTACCGTTTTTGCCCTTTGGGTACGGAACCCTAAGGAAATGAAGACTAAAAGTAAGTACCTACATAATAATTATGCAACGACGGCAAAGTACTCCACCGCATCGTTGTCATCCGAGAACGTGCCCAGAACCTCTGCAACCACCCGCTTGTTTTAAACGAAAAGCGTGATACAGGGTTAAAATGCTAAAAGTGCAATTTGAAAGTAAAATTAGTTGGGTCATTTACACGACGGCTACTAAATACCATTAACGGTAGAAATGGCACGAGACAATCCATTAATTTCTTTGCTTGCACGATACAGGAACTTGTGGACGACACTAGACTGGAACAAGTTACTTGTACAGTCAAGGAATGAGAATGTTCTGCAAATTAAAAGATGGACTGTGTTTATCAATTGCTTATTATTTTCTGTCCTGGAATGGTGCCATCATCATAATGCTTAGTCTTTTCTCAACTATGTTAGGGACGGTTTCCAGTCTAACCGCATACAGCTGAATACCAGTATTTTACATGGAGCGACTGCCTATCTGACCTCCACAACCCAGTTAGTACTGTATAATACGACACCCCTTGGTAAGACTGGTTGTTAGACTTTTGAGTCACTGACTACATGTAAGGAATGTCAAAGATCTACAAATGACAACCGGGAACAACGGCTTAACGTGCTTTTTGAGGCACGGAGGAAATACGGACCCATGGAAATATGGGCGGTCATCCATCCACGGGCCAACCTAGCCAAGGGTGGCTTAACCTGAAGATCAACCCGAGTGGCTGTTATTATTTAATAACAGCCACTCGGGTTGATCTGAACCTGAAGATCAACCCGAGTGGCTGTTATTATTAACAGCCACTCGGGTTGATCTTCAGGTTAAGCCACCCTTGGCTAGGTTGGCCCGTGGAGCTACAAGCTCCTCCACAGTTCGCTGCACTAGTAAAAATATCTTTTATAATATCCATACAATTACTTTACTACCATAGACAAACAACATTGCATTGTACGCGCGGTATCTACCTATATTCATTGTGAAAGTTGAGTGGATTTGTCAAAGCATTCAGACAGGATATTTTTATTATTGGTATCCTACATCAAAAGGCTCATTATTTCTGTCGGCCATTGAATATATGTTTTCCAAACCGCATGTTGGCTTAGTTTATTTTGTTATTGCTTTTGCGGAAATAGAATAATTAGTTGTAGTTTTTAGATCAGATAAATAAGTGAGATTTTATGAAACAGTTAAGGGAAAATCTCAATCGATGACCAGTAAAACGAGGAAACAGGTGGAACGCATGTGACTAAAAGAGGTGTAGAGAATATAAGTGTTGATGGAGGAGAGGAAGAGCAAGGATGGATTGTGTGAAGAATGATATATTATGAAGGAAAAAGGAGTAATAAATAAACAAATATCGCTGGACATTACACACAGCGCCATTTAGTGCCACACTAAGCAACGAGGCTTGTGTCGTGGACACCAGATAGTTGATATACTACATAGATACTTTTTGTTTGTAAATACATACTTATTATACATATAAACATCCATGACTCGGAAACAAATGTCGATGCTCATCACACAAATATTTGCTCCTACCGGGATTCGAACCCGGGACCCTACGAACGTAAGGCAGCCTCACTACCGCTGCGCCAATCGGGTCGTCAGTCGTCGAGTAAATGATAGCATGACCATTGACAGGAGAGAATGGAAAAAAAAACGTGTTGCGCCGACCCCAAATAACATAGAAACACGGCAGAAAGATTATGAAACAGTAAAACGTAGTAGTATATTTCTTCGCTCTTAAAGAGCTATGATAAACGATTTAATAATGTAAGCAACCTGGTACCGTTTTACGAAATAATAACTTCTTTTACTAAACATGTACCTAACACAACAAAATAGTTTTTCCTTCGAGAAAGTTCACAAACTTCGGAGACCCTAATTTCGCTGACGTGAACCTCGTATAATAAATGATGAAAATTTTATCATGTACGAAATTATTTATATATTTTTTCTTACTGGCCGCCATTTTTCATTTGGTCTTTCAAAGAACGTTCCTAAATCTGTCAAAGTTTGGGAACGTTTATGTGGGAAGACGTGTGTCTAAATTAATGACGTCACGAGTCACTGATATGATTCACTGTGACGTCACGGACGGTCGGATTTATGGACCTGATATATCCTCGTTAGAGAAGAATGAGATAGGATAAGCTGTTGTGAATTAGTTATTTATTTGTATGGAACATTCTTTGTAAGAAAATTGGTCTATTGCTTTTTTAGTTCTGTATTATAATAGACTAATATTGACTGTAGCTACCAAATAATATCACACGTGTTTTCTCCGAATAGTTAAGCTGAGGGATTCCAGATACTATTGAAAATTCATGTAATGTCCCATCCCATCCACTGACCAACCTAGGCAAGCGCGGTTAACCTGGAGAGTGATACAAACGACTGTCATTATTTAACCACGTGCTTCTCGTAAACGTATGTTTGTAGTTGTATAAAAAATTGAGTAGCTATAGGTGGTGCCAGTTAAGATCGCAATAGCGGTAATTTTTTTTTTTTTTTGGGAATGGCATCTTGCAGTTCAGTCTAGAAGAGACTGGCTACTGCTTAACCGGACTATACCTGTGGATGCCTTGAAGCTAAGGCCTCCAGCCAGGGGCATGATAACTAAAAACTAAGCGACCACGCCTAAGGGCACCCCCTGTGGGGTACGAACCTCGGCTTAGGGCGTCGCTGGGGGCAGCAAAGGGACAGGCTGGATCTGAGTGTCATTAATTAGGGGCTCGTTTGAAATTACTGGCTCAGCATCGCGGGCTGGCTCTAGCAAGGGTCGGGGGGGAATAGAACGGGGATTACGCGCCGGACCTCGGCGGCGAGGTCGGTATGTCTTCGGTTTGTATCTGTATTTTCTACGTACGGTGCTGGTGTCTTTGCTACTCTCCTGTAAGAGGGTAATAGCGTCGTCGGGGGTGACTAGAGTGTGCCGAGGACGGCGGACTGAGCTGATACGCGATGGGTCGTATCGGGCGGCCGATGCGATCAGGGGGTTCCTATGCGTAATAGAGGAGTCGACAAAACGCTTTGCAAGACGTTTCATGAATTGCTGAATGGTGGGGATTCTAAGATCTAGGTGAAGACTATCGTTACGGACGTACGGGGGAGCTCCGGTGATCTTACGGAGAAAGCGGTTCTGCAAGGTCTGCATCCTGTGGATGTGGCGGGGATGGGCATGAGCGAATACGACACAAGCGTATGTCATGATAGGTCGGATAACTGCCGTGTAAAGACGCAACTTGCACTTGAGTGACAACTTGCTCTTTTTGACTAGCATGAAGTGGAGTCTGCCCATGGCAAAGGCTGCTCGGTTACGAGCTGCTTTGATATGGGCCGCGAAAGTCAGGTGTTCGTCGAGGATGACACCGAGGTACTTGGCTTGCTTCTCCCAAGGGATAGGCTTGCCGAACATAGTGATGGGGGCAGGTGACGGTCGCTGATGGCGTAACTTCTGATAGAGAACAGCCTGGCTCTTCTCAGGGTTTACTTCGATCCTCCACTTACGAAACCAAGCGCCGAGTGAATCGGCGGCTTGTTGAAGTGCTCGATGGATGCAAACCTGAGATCGGCCGGTGTAATAAATAGCCGTGTCGTCGGCAAATAGGGCAACCTGAACTTTCTTGTTCGTTGGGATGTCGCTGGTGAACAGCGTGAAAACTAGAGGAGAGAGGACGGAGCCCTGAGGGACTCCGGCTCGGATGGGGTGGGGAGAAGATAGAGATTTTCCCACGCGGTAGCGGAAGGTGCGATCCGACAGAAAGTCTCGTAAGATGAGCACGAGACGGTCCGGCACACCGAGTTTATACAGCTTGTATAATAAGCCGTTGTGCCAGACCTTGTCGAAGGCTTTCGCTATGTCGAAGTACAACACCCCCGTCATCGCTCCACGCTGGAAACCAGCGCTCAAGTGTTCGACGATGCGGTGGACTTGGTGTATGCATGAATGTTCGGTTCTGAAACCGAACTGTTGGTCGGGAATGAGGCCTTTTGTCTCGGCATAATCTCTGAGTCGCTTATAAATAAGTCTCTCATAGATTTTGCCGAGCGCGCTCAGGAGACTGATCGGCCTGTAGCTCGAAGGCTGAGCTTTCGGTTTCCCAGGTTTGGGAATACCGATGACGGTGGCCTCTTTCCACACTTGGGGAAACAAGTTGTTGCTCAAGGCGCCATTGAAGATGGCTGCCAAAAGGACTATGAGCTGAGCGGGGAGGGTTTTAAAAATCCTATTGGTGAAGCCGTCGGCGCCAGGGGCTTTCCGAGGCTTGAGCTTGTCGATTATATCCTTGACCTCGTCTGGAGTGACCGGAGGGAGGGGATCGTCGGGGTCTTCTACGGGAGGGAGTGCAGCCCTTCGTTCGACTTCTGCATCCACCTCATCGAGGTGCTGCTTGTCTACTGGAAGGGTAATAGCGGTCATTGCCCTTTCCTTAATATATCTTCCTACAAAACAAAACAAATGAATCATGTATAGGTTTTCATTAGAAAAAATGTGGAAGACCACGATGGATGACTATTCAAGACTTAAACAGGCTTATTTTTGGATTTCAAAGTTAAGAACTGTAATGTAACTGTCTGACTGTTTGTAACTGTAAATAAGGTGGGTCAATGACCGCTTTTGCGATCTTAACTGGCACCAACTATAGGTATATTTAAGCCTGTTGCTGACAGCTGTTGTACATTCATTTTACCAGTTCTTTCGAAATCATATGTGGTTGAGAGCGAATTGATAGGCACCAACAGTTTTTTGTTATTAACTTTCACAGTACACAAACAAAATAAGCCAATGAATACTTAAGTAACACCATCTGCTACATCAAAAAAGGCTAAACAGAAACAGATACCTACACCCAAAAGGATATCTTTTATACCCTAAATACATAAAACAAAAGAAACAAATGTACACACGCATTACTGAGAAGACAGGCCTTTTATCTTTTGTAAGTTAAGATACCGTTTTCAAACTAAAGACGACTTGACATGTTGTTAGAATTAATTGCGTCACTAAGTAAACTAAGTACATCAAACGTCCACTAGGATAAGCGCTTTTAGCATCTTTTACTTGATAAAATGTCGTATCTTTTTTCATTAAAAATCTCTCTTTATCCTTTGGTAGTTTGTTGAAAGTACTTTTTCTTCGTTCACCAACTTTTTCGTAAATGAAGTCGGGTACGTCAGCAGGTTAATGGATTTAGACTTCCAATCTTTTTTGAGCTGTTTGATAAAGTTCTCGCTGGTGTTGATCAAGAGCATCAAGTGTCGGGTTTGATTTCCAGGTCGGGTAAGAAGGTATTAGGTTTATTTCAATAGGAATTCTTCAGTACCGTAAAATGGGGTGTATAGAAACACAGGGGTGAATCGAGACAAAACTTTGAAAAGGATTTTAACGTTGAATTGAAATGACATGTTACCAAAAAGTGCTCTATTTTTATCTGCTTAATTTTAATTTATATCGCGATCATTGGCAGCATACCATAATTGTTATAATCCTTCTCAAAGTTTTGTCTCGATTCACCCCTGCGTTTTCATAATCCCCATTTTACCGTTAGCAGTCCGTTGTTTGGATCTGTGCCCAGTTGGTTGCAATAGGGTCGTCTCTTATTATATAGGACTTAAACATAACTGGCAATATGTGGGTGTACGTACTATATGCTATACTTCTGCCTACCCTTAGAGGTTTACAGGCGTGATGTTATGTGATGAGTTGGAATACCTTCTATGACTAAGTTTGTTTATTTTTGTGTGTTGCAGATTGCTGGGCAGACCTGCGAAGGATGATGCCAGCGGCTCACTGACCTATTCAACTTTTTGTATTTACTTTTTTAGTTGTTTTCATTACGTTTATGCTAAACATCATTCACGTTTGCTTAAGAGTAAAATGCCTATACTGTCGCAAAAGTTTATTTCAGTTTTTTTTTTAAGAACACGCGACTAAGAGTTTTTAAATTAAATCCTAAATTTCTAAATTAAATTCGTAAAATCTTTCTTCAACGAATCCCAGTAATAAAGTTGTTGTTGGCATCTAAAAGATATGTCCTTTTAGATACCCATGGCTTTTTGACATCCTCTTAGTTCAACATCATTAGGATCGCTTCAACGGTTCACCCCATCGAGTATGGGGTGAAAAGAAATACGGCTTAATGCGTCCCACGATGACATCCGGTGCTGTGTGATGAAATGAACCATGGAGGTCCATTAAGTACCTGAGAGTGACGTGGGTGTATTTGGTTTAAAAATGTACTCTCTGTTTATTACTTTGATTTTGATTCAAGATACTAAATAGACTTCAAACGACCAGAGAATGTTGAGATACGAAATTGTTAGCGATAATGAAGCTAGATTATTTATTTCTTGAAAAATATTTGGTACAATCTTGTTGATTCATAACAATTGCCTATAAGAGTAGAGGTAGACCAAAAAAACCAATGGATAGACTGTGTGAAGGATGAGATGGCTAGTAAGGAGGCGACTGCTGACATGTCGACTAACAGAGAAGTTTGGAATGAAGAAGACATGCTGTGCCGACCCTTAAATAAATTGTGATAAGAGCAGGGGAATTATGAAACTGGTTAATTCATAAGCTTCACACCTGCTTAAATTGAGAGTAGGTGTATGTATTTACCTAAAACTAGCTACCTACTTAAGTAGGTGATATTGAAGTACCGTAGAAAAAGGGTTAACCATTTGATGCTGGCACGGCGCGTCTAAACCGCGAGAGACAATGCTAAAGCGAGAGAAAATGTTTCATTTTCTTTCTGTAAATTGCTCTCTTGCATCATCTCGCACAACTTTTAAAATTTTCAGGTAAGAGCTATGTATGAACCAGTATCTAATCTTTTATACAAGGTGCTCCCTCACCTGGAGCGTTCGCCTATAATGAAACATTTCAGATTCAATTTTGAGCATTACATTACAGTACTGCCTCCCTGACTTGACAAGCATTCATCTGTAATGTAACATTTCAGATTCGATTTCGATCATTTAGTTGATTCACAATGTCAGACGAAGCGGTCGTTGTGCCGAGCGCGGCACTATTAATGTTACACATTGTATCATCAACCTGCGCACTGTAATGCTCGGCTCTCTTCCGTCACCAATGTAATGCTCAAATTTGTAACATTACAGATTGCGCGCTGTAGTGATCGGTTCTCTACCCCTCACTGATGTAATGCTCGACTCTGTAACGTTACATTACAAGCGAATGCTCCAAGTGAGGGTACACCTTAAGCAAAATTGGTAGAACAACAACTCTTTATAGACAGGACACAAGTTGCGCACAATCTGCTAAATCAAGTAAACAGTCTTTTGAATTTTCCAAGACATTTTCTCCATTCTCAGTATTATTGCTTCAAATATAAAGCTCTTTTTCCACAGGATGCAATAATACAGTTATAAAACTGGAGAAAAATAAAAGTTTATCCAAACGAGCGCACTCTGATAGTTTTGTGCGATGAGCCAAATATGATGTCTTTTCGATAACTGCAGGCGGTTATTAGAATTTATTACTGCCTTTGGTTTGTGATTTCAATTGGGTTATGCTTATTTTTGCTTTACGAGCCGTTTGATAGGGTTTTACATTGGCATTATTCATAACCCATTTGAACACTTTAGGCGATTCTTTAGAGATCCTTCTTTAGTGCTAATATTAACAATTTACCAAGTCTGTGCTTATTTGGAACTTTAAAGCACAATTTCAAGCTTCTAGAACCAGTGATTTACGTGTTATACGCTGTCAGTGAATTTAATATTTTTGATTAGTTGGCAATGGTGTCGATTCTGTTGTGCACAAACTAAACTTAATTTAGACTACTGCTATCTTTTACTAAAAGGCAGTGAGAGAAAAGGACGGCTATAGCTATGAACTAAGTTAGAGATGTCAAACTAGTTTATGCCTTGCGCTTCACCATGTTTTTAGTCGACATGTTTTTACGTGCACCCTTCATTTGTATGGAAATATTAGTTCCAACTAAATTTGACAGCTCTAAATTTCGTCCGTCTCATTCTCGTTTTATTAGAGAGAAAAAGATAGCAATAGCCTTTTTTTTTTTTTTTTTTTCGGATGGGTAATCATCAAATGACTTCTCCCAAATTAAGTTTAGTTTGTGCACAACAGAATCGACACCATTGTCTACTTTGAAATTCATTAGGTGTACCTTTTGTTGTTACCAAGGTCTTTTTATTTTTGTTAATCTTATTGCTTAAGATTCTGTAATATTTCCTCTTGGGAGAGGGCACTGGCTCTGGTAACACAGGACTGTCACCTAGCACAGGAGTCAGGGACTCACACAATTTTATAATCAATTTCTTGTGTAATAAAGATTATTATTGATTACCTAAGGACCAAAATCTGAATAAAAAATTGTAAATAAACAATAATTGTTAATTGTAATATAATATTTATAGGTACACTTAAACTAACAGACATCAAGGCTATTAATGTCCAATTAAAAAAAAAATACTCATAAAACAAAGCCTGCGACTAATAGTTTCTCCAACGTCGCTCAATTTATTGAACCTCTTACACTTCATACATTGTTAACTAGATCTCTTTTAACTCCCAAGTTGAAGTAAACGAGTATTTATTTTCTTCAAGCAGGTTCAAGCGATTGCCCTTTTAAGCAACGCCAATCCCGGCAGGTCGTAAAGAATTGGATAAAAAACGTTAGATTAGATCTTTTCATTTGAGGAAAGGTCCGAATATTGGTCCTGTGAGGCAGTTACTGAGAAATGGCGGATTGAGTTCGAGAAAGTCAACATTTAAATTGAAGAAAAAACATTTACTGAATAGATTTGAGTTGGTCCCCAGGGTACTGGTATTTGGACGTATTTGATAACGGTTCTTGTGATATCTTGTTAGTTTCGACCTTATTTATTAGTAGGGTTAGATTGAGTGGAGAAATCATAGACTGACGTTTTTTGAGATAAAATATGTAGCATTAAAGGACGCTTGTCTCGTTGGTATGGCAAATCGCTACTACTCAGATGAGGTCTTAGGTTCGAATTCCAGGTCACGTACCCCTGAGTCTGAAATTGTGCCCGGTTTATATAGCAATTTACAGGCACGCCCCATATAACATAGGACTGAACACGAGAAACATGACTATTTCAAAAATTCAAATCTAGAATGACTGCCGCTTCCAGTCTAGGTTTCCGTAGCAATCAGTGTAATCCTACGTCTGACCTCCGCAATTTAACAACAGTGTAATGTTACCCAAGGATTAGCTAAGTGGCGAACTTTAGGTATTCGTACAGTTACATAGTCTGAACATAACTTTATTAGTAGTGAATACCGATTCCAAAATGTACCTGGAATTAGAAAAAAATAGTATATTATGCAACTAGTGAATAAAGGACGGATTTAAAGCGAGGGCCGTAGATGAGTCACGAGCAAGTGAAGGATTCTAATGATTGAATCACGAGCGCAGCGAGTGATTCAACTGTTTGAATCCTGAACAACGCGAGTGATTCATGGCCCTCGATATAAATTCGTACTTTATTCAGGAGTTGCATACTATACTTTATATCATGACTACGAGAAAAGACATAATTTAAGCGAAAATAGATTTTTTTTTCTATAAAGGCAGCAAAGAACACAAAACAGTTTTAATCTAATGCCAAACTCCTTGTCGCCAATGAAATCTCGAGAATTTATTTGCACCAAAGAGTTTTGAATTTCGAATCTTAGCGCAAGGAGTTTGTGTAAGCATTGAAATAGAGACCGGATATATTTTTGTGTTCCAAATTCAAACACCAAAATAGTGAATAAAAACAAAACAGTGAATAAAAGGCCTTTTTATTCACTGTTTTGCGTGAATAAAATAAGCTTTTTAGAGTAGGTATGGTATAAAAATTTTGTTTTTGTTCTCGCAGTAATTGTGCAAATTATACACTTACAGCAATGAATTCGGGTCACTAACAGAAATAAAACTTGTTTAAACCATTTGCTGGGCTGAATGCAGCTGAATACCAGTATTTTAGAAGGAGAGACTGCAAAAAACAAATACAGAGACCCAAACGGTTTTATTACAACATTCTGGACGTGTAAGTCGACATTCATAAGGTCCTTCATGCGTGGAATATACAGTTTACAAATATTGTTAGCGGATAACATACTCGTACATACCTTTTTCATGACATATGATAGGACTATTTTATTTGTCTGACTTACAGAAGTTAATATGAAAACCGGCCAAGAGCAAGTCGAATTCGTGCAAACTTTTTAAAGGACAAACTTAACTTTGCTGTTCGATCTCTAGAAACGGCTATTGCACTAACCGCAAATAATAAGTTTGTAATAGTAAAATCGCTTTGTTTTGTTATTAAACTACATTTTTGCGGTTTTCAGATTTTTCCCTTTACATGTGCTATAACGCCTTGCTTTGTGCCAAATTTCGTGATTCTAGGTCAACTGGAACTACCATATAGGTCAAAACCTATAGGCCAAAACCTATAGGGTACTTCCGGTTGATGTAGAATTGACAATTTTGGTTAAAAGCAAGGTCTTACAGCACAAGTAAAGGGAAAAGTCCGAAAAATAAAAAAAGTTGAAAATTTTGGTACTTTCAAGTTTTCGCGAAAATCTAAATTGGCCCATATCTTTTTATGGTGTTGACTCAGGACCTGGATTTATACACCTAATAAGGATTATAGACTTCAGTATCTGGTATAAATTTCAATTTGCTAGGTCCACCTGTTCCTGAGAAAATCGGTGGTGACAGACGGACAGACGACAGACGGACAAGAAAGTGATCTTTTAAGGGTTCCTTTTTTACCTTTTGAGGTACGGAACCCTAAATAGCAGTGTAGGCATTTTTGTGGGCTTAAAGGTAAGTTTGTCTACATCTAAACCGAAAAGTACTTACTTTCAGTTTAGTTTAAAAAATAAGAAGTAAGTACACTTATTAATTCGTTTGGAGATTTAACATAAGATCATTTTATATGCAAGTCTTTTGATGAATATTTTATTGTTGTGAATATTTTGTATTTAATCTAATTGAGGTCTAAGTGACACGCTTTTAGATCTTGAAGTAACACCATTAAATAAGAGTTTATGTGGAATTCCAATACGAGTTTATTCGTCTTTAAAAGAATTTCGTACGCAAACTGTTCAAAGATGAACTGGGACAATTTTCTTAAAGCTGCGAATGTTTTACAAAAAAAAAACAAAGCGAATTTGTCATATTCATTACATAAATGCCTCTGTGTGGTAAACTCATACAACCCTTTTCTTTGTTTCCAACAAGCTCAAACACCTCCACAATTATTCATAACACCAATTAATATCTTCACCTCCCCCGAAAACACAACGCTTTTAATGAAACACTTAGCAATAAGCCCATTACTTACACCTCCCACCAAGCTTCAAGTTTCATCTACAGCGTGTTTGATAAATGAGCCACAGGCTGCTCATTTTCACGCTAGTCTTGATTTATTGGTTCCATGGTTCCAATATTGAAATTCAAAACGCCTTGTATCGCGATCGAGGAATCGGTAAGCAAGCGCCCGTCGCTTCTGCTAATGAAATCAATTTCGGAGTCATCCGGGTAGCTAAAATCAATGGGAAGCCCGATATTGCCTGTAATGAGAACCCTGCGTTGCTTCCTAAATGGTTTTTGATGAAGCAGATGGCTGTTGTGTTCCACAGAATAATAATATGATATCACGAGTGTCGAAATGAGCTTAGAAAGGGTCACTCAAATGAGACCTTTTTTCTTGTGTTTCTGAACTGAATATAAAGTGGTTCTGGGCTAAGGAAGGGTTTTACCTCCGTATGACCTTTATAAACTTTCGGTCTGAAATGGTCTGAAAATTCTGATGAAAAACATAATATACATAAGATCACGCCGGTAATCCCCTAAGAGTTGGGCAGAGATATACCCACATTTCGCCATTTATATTTTTTAAGTCCCATGTAATAGGGGGCGAGCCTATTGCCATCAACCGGGCACAAATCGAGACTCCATGGCTGTTACTGAGAAATTCTTGATCTATGTTCTTTCAGTTCAAATGATTTGAAAGGTGTTAGAGCGCCTGATGAATACGTCGGAGCAGCGTGCGACCATGCGTCCTGTTTTATTTTTAAGTTTTTTGATGTAATATTTGACTACTCATTACTGCTTGTGTCTTTACCTAGTTAGTACACGTTTTTAAAGAATTCCAAATTCTCCTCATTTTATTTTACCCAAGTCCTGGTTGCTCCCGTACAAAAGGATAATAATAATATTATCCATCGCTTCATTTGTTTGAAAAATTCGTCTGCTCGTCAACGTAAATGACGCAAAGAATGTTGGTAAATAATCAAACTGAATGGCATTGGGATTGTGAATGCCCTAATTATTAGGCACTAAATAATAAAAAAGTCCAAGCTAATTAGCTCCAACAAGATGTAAATTAAAACCAGAACGCAACGCAAAATAAGTTGTCCTCTACAACTTTACAGAACCCACTTCAACTGACGACGCAATGTTAGCTCAATCTAGTTTATTTATATAGTTTGTTTATAACTTTATGGTCTACTTTATTATTGAGTGGGCGTTGGTTTAGTGGTTGCAGGTGCGACTGCTAAGCTTGGGTTACTGGGTTTCGAAAGGCCTATCATCGTTTACGAAGCTACTAAAAAGGACGAACGTAACTGAAACTTTCAATGAGTTGAATAACTTGAAAGTAGTAATTAGTAGTTACTTGGAAGTAGTTTTGCTTGGAAGTGTCGATGAAGTATCTCTTATCTTCTTTTTCTTCTTTATAGCCGGGGGCTTCTTCTATGCTTTTGATGGGCAGCTAAGTCCAACTTTCTAACTGACTGACTCCTCGATAATGTAAAACAAGAGCTTTGAGTATTGAACTTGTATTGACGGCAACATTATCACCGTCATCTTCCAGCAGACGCCCCATGTTACTTGTGTGGTCGACGAAACACGTTTTTTTTTCTTCCATTCTCCTCTGTCAACCGTCACTCTATCATTCACTCCTTTATCTTTCATATCATTCCTCACCCAATCCATAACCAGGAAAATGTGGAGTAGTAGTCATAATCATCATCATCCACAGCCTGAATTCACCCACTGCTGGGTATAGGCCTGTCAGTTCTTGTGCCAATCTCGTACCAGCCTCATCCAGGTTTTCCTACGATGGCAACTAAGTCGTCAGACGACCCACATGTTTTTTGCCAGTTTATGGACGCCATTCGGTGACAGCCTTGGTCCACCTGTCAACACTGCGCCTTGCTAGGTGTCCTGCCCACCTCCATATGCATTCCGTAACGCGATTTTCAATATCGAATACCTTTGTACCTATGTCATCCGATTTCGGCGTTAGGAACTCGAGAGTAGTCATTACAGTAGTTGGGAGTGTAGTAGTATTACATTATATCAGAATTCTGCCTGCGTCAGGAAACACAGGCGTGACACTATGTAACATAAGTTTATAAACTAATTAATGATTGCTTCAAGTTTAAGTAGAGACGCAGATGGATACTGACGTCACTGATTGATTCGAACCGCGTCGACCCGACATTAATCATGTTCGAGCGAGCCCTGTTACAATAGTATTGTTGATAGGGGGCGTGGTTGCCTATTTGTTGGGTAAACCGAGCTATTTATTACTTGGAAGTGGGTTTTGAGTGGTATATCTGGGATTTTGTGGGTGTGAAAATGATTTGTTATATTTTATTATGAAGAATACTTGTTATTTTGGATACTGGTATTCAGCTGCATCCAGTTAGAGCCAGTGCCAGTGGAAGGTGACCTCAACATAGTTGGGAAAAGGCTAAGCTGATGATGATGACTTGCTTTTGGATTATGCATCAAGTTGGCAAAGTCAGTCCATGGACAGGTGATCCCTAACATACCAAGACTTCTCCTTGCCTTAAAGAGCACGTAAAACTGTTGGTCCGGCCAGTCCTTTACAGGTCTTTGACAGTCGTTTTAAGTAGTCAGAAACCAACAGTTTGGCAACCAGTCTTCGTAAGGGTTCCTTTCCCGTTTCTTCTTTACCGTCAGCAGACAAACGAGTATCGCAGTGAAGATCTATCGCGGTAACGTGCACCGAAGTCAGCGGTAACGTGCAGCGCAGTGTAGTGGCTTCGAAGAAACGGTCTTTCGCAGTAACGTGCGTCGCAATTTTGTAGCAGCGTATAAGCATTTATCGATATTTTGTGCGTCGAGATTCCGTATTTTAATTGAACGACAGAGCGCTCACGGCACGTTACCACACCCGTCCCGCACTGCCTAGTTACCTCTGGCACCGTCTCAGTTAAGTGGTAGGTCTGTACTTATAAGCTTCAAAATTATAAATCAGCAGTATTCAATTTACAAGACTTTATTTTGGCTGATCTCTCCATAATACCAACCCAATTGAAACATGTTGACTCACGACTCACTTGAGATAATGAACAGCTGCCACCAATTTTTTTTAACGTTAAATCTCGATACACTGTTTAAATCTTTAGAGTTTTCCAAAAAGCAAATCTATTTCTTTCAACTTAAGTGGCATTATCTAAAAATCTGTTTCAAAAGCCAATTTCTGCGTTATAAACAGATTATAAAACGTGATACTTTAAGTTTAAGGGTGATCTTAAGTCCCGGCTAAGAATAACTGACATTTAAATTTAGGTCAAGCCGGGTCAGTTCTTAAGGTGATTTTACTCAAACTCGCGAAAGGTCAACAACGTTAAAGGATTCTTAATACATTTCTCAAAACATAATCAGGAGTTTCGTCACTTAAATCTTTTTCGTCGTCGATGCTACGACGTTGAAAATGCCTCTCTTTTAACAAAAGGGACTTGTAACTGAGAATGGTCCTTGTGGAATGAGAAGCTACGTTTCGGTGCAAATTGGAGACATTTGCAAACAATAAAATCTTTCTGTATAACATGGTGATACTGTTGTTCTGGATGTTCTCACAGCATAAGAAACTGGTTGCTAAGTATGTATTTACAAACAAAAAGTATCTATGTAGTATATCAACCATCTGGTGTCCACGACACAAGCCTCGTTGCTTAGTGTGGCGCTAGACGGCGCTGTGTGTAATGTCCAGCGAAATTTATTATATTTATATCAAGGCTTTTCCTCGTAAAGAGGTCTAAAGAGAGTCAGAGGTTCTATTTTCGTAATCTATGGGAAAGGTCCCATGTGTCGAATACCCCGTATACTTCTACGTTAACCCTCCAAAGGTTCGGGTTTCGATCAAGTTGCACGAAAAACATTTTTCAAATTAATTGGACACACTTAGGCCAAGCTTGTTTACCGATGTTCGGTCGAAGTTCTGACGGGTTGACATGTGGATGTTGTCGTAAGATTCGCGGTCGATATTTTAGGGTTGGGCTAAGATTTTGGAAAGTAGAGTAAGATGGCGACGATGTTGACAATTTTGAAATTGAGGAAAGTAATATTGGAAAAGTCATCTCTAAAATTAATTTCTGATTACATTTATTTTACTCTTTACAATATTGGTTTATGGTCAATCTTACAAAAGTATCACGACCAAATTGACAATTAATTGCATAACATAACACCACGCCTGTAATCCCCAAAAGGGGAGGTAAGAGGTGTGCCTATATTTCGCCAGTTTTCACACAAAATCCACAAAGGCACAAATCTAGCCTCCGGGCTGATACTGAAAACCTCAATCACAATTCGCCCGACCTGTGAACCACGTAAAAAACTACCAAAAAAATGTGTGAATCATGTGGAATGCCTTTACGGTTTTCAAATTTTAATACAAACAGCGCATATTCATGTTTTATCAAAGAGTGATGTGTATGTAGGCGACAATCATCATATGTCTTGCCTTTTCCCAACCATGTTGGGATCTGGTTCTGGATGCAGCAGAATACCTGTATTTTACGTGGAGCTACTGCATATCTGACCTCCACAACTCAGTTAGTACTGGTTAATACGATACCTCTTGGTAAGACTGGTTGTCATACTATCTGTAACGACTGTCAAAGATCTACAAATTGTCAGCCGGGACAACGGGTTAACGTGTTTTCCAAGGCACGGAGGAAACTCAGGTGGTCACCCATCCACAGACCAACCTAGGCAAACGCAGCTTAACCTGAAGATTGATCCTAGCGGCTCGAGTTCCTCTTACCTATGCAGTTATCAAATCTGAATAAAAACAGCACATATTCATGTTTTATCACAGTGTATATGTAGGCGACAATATCAAACAAAAAAGACAATATAGCTAGAAAAAACGCCCTGATACAGAGATAATCTGTAGTCTATAAGTCGGCTTACCCGACCATTGGAACACGCAAAAGTGACATTTATGTGTCAGTGAACGTCCCACGCCGTGTTTGTAATAAACGGGCGGTCTGGAAATACACAGAAATAATATTAGAACGTAGTTCACGAACGATTCCGGGGCTTTCTTTTCACTTTATTTGGTTAGAGCAAAGTTATGGTACGGAAAATTGTGGGTAAATATGCGTTATGATATTTTTGTTTGGTGCAATTGTACGACTGTTTTGTTTTTAATACTATTCCATTTCTCTATCTCTTGTTGTTTTGTTTGTAAATGTAGTCATAGCTTCCATCCAGGTTTTGTAATAATATTCTGATTTAAAAGAGTGTCCATGGAGTTTCTTGCCCGTTCTTCTCCATAGAGATCTACGCTAGGGAATGGGCAACTACAGAACTTTCACAGTTTTATGCCTTGTGACTGGGACTGTAGCTACATTTAATTTTCATCTTTGTTTCGACAATTCAAAAGTGCCTGTAACTGGCCTACTTGAAATAAATGCTTTGATTTTGATTTTGATATCTTGTTTTTGGGTTCGTGAAAAAAACGTTTAAAAAAAGTAACCTAACATCGCGTCTGTAATCCTAGAAGGGTTAGGCAGAGGTGTACCTACCTAATATTACACCCATTTTTAGCCAGTTATGTTTAAGTTCCATGTTAGAGAGGGCAAGCCTATTGCCATCAACCGAGCGCAAACCCACACTCCGTGGCTGCTACTCAGAAATACCTGATGGAAAAACCAAGTATCAGTTTTCTCGACCGACTCTTAGTTAGTACATAGTGTGTGTGTATTAACAAACAAAAAGTATATATGTTGTATATCAACTATCTGGTGTCCACGACACAAGCCTCGTGGCTTAGTGTGGCACTATATGGCGCTGTGTGTTAATGCCCAGCGATATTTATTTTATTTTATTTATAGTTAAAAATTAACTTATATCGCAGGTGACAGGTGTGTTCCATGGAACTAATGTTGATCTATCTACTATGTCTTCAAATCATTTATCAATCATACTTAACAGACTTCCATCGAAACAACAATTAAGTCAACCCACTTCTTTCAAATCACCTCCAATATTAACTTACCCAACATTAAATGAAGCAAGGTAAAACAATTTTATTGACTCCAAAAATTACAAGAAACTCACGACACCCAAATGAAATATCAAAGTTTTTGATTGATTTATTTGATTTGATCATTCTATTAAAATCAAAACGTTAGAATTCATTTACATTTCGACGAACTTTCATTTCATTTGAAGTCTCAATTAATTTCTTTGATAAAGTTACAAAGAATGTTTGTATTTTCGTAAATTGTTACTGAAATATACAAATTGGTAGATTTTCGTTTAGTGTTATGATTTTTAGAACATTAATTTTAACCTAGTTAGCCGTTAATGCTTACTCGAACACGAAGTCGTAATTAGGCGATATTAATTAGGGTCTATATTTCGGTATTTTTGGAGTGTTCATATTAATATTGGAATTAATAATGAGGGTTACTAACTGAGCAACAGTACGTACCTACGGAAAATTACTCAACACGATATTATTTTGATTAAACATGAAAATGAGAGCTAAAATAATTCTCCGAAAATATTATAAACATTTTGATATAAACCTACTATACAGACAATTATTTTATTTTTTGTCGGGTTACTCTTATTCGGCTTTTTATTTTTTTTTAAACCGCTAAGTAACAAGACACTCAAATATTACAAAAAAAAAAACACGAATATTAAAAAACCAGTACGAAAAAAATAAAGCAGTCTTTTACAATTATAATCACAAACATTATCACATCTTAACAAAAGAGCTCGAATATTTTTTTAATACCGCGACAGTGGCTCCCCCTACCCCTGCAAAGTCAATCGTCAAAGTGGTAGAAATGGGGTCAGCAGCGGCCACGGAAATAGAGCACTCGTGGCGATGACGACTTGCTACTGGGGCGATGATATCTGCCAGAGAATATGGCCATGATTTTTTTGGGAATTTATACGCATTTAAGATTTACATTTTTTTGGCAATTAGTCCGCTTATGTACCAATCTTGAACATGAAGTTTAAATAAATAAATAAAATAATTATTTTACTAAATGCACATTTAAAAGGTAGGTTTCCATGTCACAATCTTCTAAAAAGATTGAGAAGGTTAGTATATCACGAAAAGTAAAAAAAGAGAACTATTTGGTCTATGGGTAAATAATAATTTGTGGACACGAAAATATTTTTCCTATAGATTTGTTTTGTTGAAACTAACCAACAGTTAAAATAACAATTTATTCCATTTCCATTTACCACATCTTTGTTCCATTGTAAACACAACGGGCGGTAGTCGGATTTTATGGAAGAAAAAACACAGAATGTATTTTTAAAACAGCCAAATCCTGTTCAGGGCCATAATTTTCAGACAAAATGCAACACTATTATGCAACCGCATAATACAGGATAAACCTCACATAGTATTGTTACGGGAATATTTTAATGGATAAGGAAGTAAGTCTTTAAGTTCTATTTATTTTTGTAGTAGAATAAACTGACTAGATATTTTACTAGAGCGTTTTCTTTAGTTAAGATGCACTTCGTACATTTAAGCTGAACATAATACAGATTGTTTTGCGCGCTCTTAAAAAAAAATGTTAAAGCTCAGTGTCGATGTTATTGTGTCTACGCAGTCGTAGCAAATAGCTACGCGTCGTAGCAAATAGCTACGCGTCGTAGCAAATAGCTACGCATCGTAACAGCGAGTGCTACGCATTACGCACCGTAGCAGTAAGTGCTAGCAATATATACAGTACCAAAATTATAATTATGTTTTCCCTTTATTAAATTCAATCTTAAGTATACAAGGCTCGTTAAACCTGTCTATATGAAAGGCATCATCCATCTGAATATTCACTCAGAAATTATATTTATATTAACTTCCCACCAACATCCCACGCTCGATTACTAATGTCTATTTAATTGATATCTAATTGAATGCTTCGAGCTTCTCAATAAAGCTTGTATTGAGAAGTTTCGGTTGATATATTAATAACTGTTCAGAAACTGATGAGTTTATTTGTTGAATATAAATGTCATTTTAATTTATACATTCGAGATGCCAGACGACATTCTGCAGAACATAAATGAAACACTCACATTCATGAGAACAATAGCATTAATACTACACTTGCTTCAATGTGTACCAATACTACCCCACTTAAAGACTTGAAAGCTGTTCATTAAACCTTCTCAAAAATATAGGCAGTTATATTGTATGGAATTTCATAACTGCCCTGAAAATCAGGGTAGTGATCCATTACTAACGCGTTTTGTTTTTAAATCTTGATGACGTTGTAAGCAAGTGTATGTCAAAGCAGTATAAATCACTCAAGGGTAAGTACAGATTACTTAACTCGCGTGGTTCACGGCCCTCCACTTCGCGTCGGGCCTCAAATGCACACTCGATTAGTAATCTGTGCCTTACTCCCCTTGGTGAATAAATAGCTATAATGCTATGACTACCAAAAATGCAATACAAATGCAACAATTACTTACGTCGTGATCTCACAAGAAATGTAAGGTATTCAGACCAGAGCGCCTTGACAAGTTTAATAGCTATCGCTTTCAAAGCATTTTGGATTCCCACAACGTCATTCAACAGAATTTACATAACCTTTTCGATAGCTGTTGTCAATAATTTTTGATGTTTTTTTTAGGGCTGGCGTAAAAATACCCAGTACAAAGCCGTCAACCAAACATGCTGTACATAAAACTTAGTTACACTGCGCAAATATTATATTATTGCTGGAAACAATTTTGTGGAGTGAAAAATCACGGAGAATGAAGCGTTCAAAGTAACGCACTCAAAACATTAAGCTGATGGATCCATTGAATAGCTCAGGGGTCATGGAGGTATTTATAGTAAGGTTGAAGAACTTATAACTTGTTTTGTTTTTCTAAAGGAACGTTGACCTTCTATATCTCCATAACTAGAAGTATCCGGGTTAGGAAGGTCTAGTACAAAAAAGTGAGCCGTCGCGGAACGCCTCGCAGATGTGAAACATCGAAATTATTTTGTACAAGTAATATGCTTAAAAAAATATATATATATAAAAAAACAAACACATAAAATAAAATAAAAACAAAATGCCTCGATTCACAAAACGAAAATCCTTATGAACTCGAAGTCACGAGATTGTAACCCAGCGCTCTGTGCCCCGAGACCAGCTGACTTGATGTAAACCGTGTCGAATATATTATGTAGATCTTATGCTGCTTCAGACATGCATTTTCATTTGTCTTGCCACGGCATGCGTCGCGACGCTCGCTACGCGATTTTCATTTGTTTTTTTGGTTTACTCGCGCATAAAGATATTTCAAATCAAAAAATCATTGGCGGGAAGAACACGTGATTTTCGGTTGCATTAAAGCGTAGACAGAGAATGCCATAGACTAATCTTTGGTTGCATTTATACAAGAAAAAGAGCGACTTACGCTGTCGTGTAAAGGAATAAAACAGAACGATAATATTTTTTGTTTCACGGCGCATGCCACGTTTTTCAAGGTTATCACACTACTTTACTAAACAAAGGTTAAAAAAAATATACTGAAATAAATGAATAATAAACGAAAAACACAGTTTTATGTGCCCTAAAGTTATATAATTTATGTAATATTTTGTTGTGAACAATTTAGACTTAGTATTTAAACCATTTTTATTTTTTGTCTCTTTCTGTGACACGCTTTGCAGGTATCTATATCATTCTCTGTCTACGCATTAAAGGTGTTCTACACTCATTAGTTATCACTGTCAAAATGTCACAGTATCTAGGCTCGTAGGCTAAAACAAGATTCTCAAAATCAAAACATCTAAATCTACCTTTTAGCGTCTGAAACAGAACAAATTCCATCATAGGAGATAACAGCCGCGTTTATAATCGAAACAATTTGAATAATTACGTGAATTTCCATATCCGTAGCTTTCGTGAGATTTATGGGAGGTAAGCTGACGACAGGGCGACATAAAGTGTACTGTAGGGCTATTACGTATCTCTGTTAACAGCTCGAAATTATAGTAACTGGGCTCAGTGTCCATCAATTAACGGTCTTAAGGTTAGTTTCGTATTATGTATGACCCTGTTAGTCACCGTAAAGTGATATCCACTCAGTGTGATACGTAATACCAATATTATGACATTCACGGTTGTCATCAAAGTTCGGTGTACAACCGAAGCTTGATAGTCACTGGATTTCAGAAAGATACATAATAGCCCTGCTGGTGTGGTTGAAAGATGAGCGAGGAATGAGCCGAGCTATGGGGGCTGTAAACACAATTTTTAGATAATGGGTAACGTTTAAGAGCTAGAATATTATGATACGATGACGTGGGTATGTACTCATGTGATTGGAAACTTTACGAGAAATTGAAGGAGATGCAAGGACTAACAAATAACATCAATAGGATGAGTTATGTTAACCAAGAGTGGTGAATATCAATGAATAAACTCGTATAGTTTTTCGACTGAATTCGCTACGTGAACGAGCGCTATGAAATTGGATTAAACATTGGATTTATTTGGCACCCAACATTAGAAATATTTACAAATTATTCACTGCATATCTGTCCGGCTTTAATTACAGGCTTGAGTTGTTTGAATTCAAGCTGAATCACAAAAAATACCATTTTAAGTGTTGTAAGAATCCAACATATATACAGGGTGTAAACCACCTCATCACGAAGCCGTCACCCAAGCATTCTGTACATCAAACTAATTAACTTTACGCAAAAATTATTGCTGGGAAACGACTTTTTTTTGGGTGAAAAATCGTGTTTTGTGGTAGAACTCAATGTAACGCACTCAAACTTTGTGCTGATGGATGTATTGAATAGTACGGGGGTCGTGGAGGTGTTTAAAGTAAAAATCTTACATTAAAAACTTGTATTTAAAAAAAAAGTTGTCAAAAAGCTGGAACTTTGACCCCCAATATCTCCGTAACTAGAAGGTTCCCAGGTACGGTGTGAAAAAAAAGAAAAATCGCAAAGATGAGGAGAACAAGTGCCTTTCGGCTTCGTTAAGAGGTGTTTTACACCCTTTAGATATACCTCTCAAAAGTGAGAAAAAGAAATAATTTTACTACACCTTGACGAAATGAAAATTACCTCATACCGAAAAGCAAAAACGTTAGTAAGCCATTGCTATTTGCTTTACTTATCTACACTTCAAGACTGCCTCGTTAGACTAGTGATCGCAAGCACAAATGCAGAACAAGGTTTTGGGACTGATTTCCAGGTCCGACATAGTGATTTTAGGTTTTTCCAGTGTCTGGATGTTTGCCAGATTGCTGGCAACAGGCTCGTCCCCTATTACAACGGACTTCAACTCAACGAACGAAATGTGTTCTTTTTCGTTCGCTTCGGGGACTACAGGCGTGTTGTTGTATCACGTAACTATGAGACTAATAAATCAACAATGGATTAGTTAAGTTCCCACAACTTAGTCAAGATAAAGAAATCTAACTCAATTTAGTCGAACTGTTCCACTCAACTCGAAAAAGGAGCTAAACGAGTAAATGTCTTACTAGAACTCGCGATAAAACTTGGTCTGTTCGTCTTCACATATCGCGATCCGTGACAACGGCCTTATGTCGCGAACTTGTGAGTTATGGCCGCGGACTAGCGAGTTTAATTTGAAATGAGTAATAGAATGAGGATAGTTATGGTTACAGGCAAGTTTAGGTTGTTTAGAATTGTTGCAAGCACTTGGTCTGGCATTAAATGAAAACAAAGCATTAATAGTGACTATCTTAATATTATATTGTGTATGCTGTTTGATGACCCAAATGGCGCAGCGGTACTGAGGCTGCCTTACGTTCTTAGGGTCCCGGGTTCGAATCCCGGTAGGAGGAAATGTTTGTGTGATGAGCATGGATATTTGATTCCGAGTCATGGATGTTTATATGTATAATAAGTATGTATTTACAAACAAAAATTATCTATGTAGTATATCAACTATCTGGTGTCCACGACACAAGCCTCGTTGCTTAGTGTAGCACTAGATGGCGCTGTGTGTAGATAGCGATATTTATTATTATTATAAAATGTGGCCAAACCCAGGTAGCAAGGTGCAAACAAAAAATTTATAATATTTTAAGATGTACAGTCGAGGACTTTAAATGATGAGCCACTTGCCACTATTCGTATTTTAGCCGTGCAATGCAAATCGGGTTTAGTCCGAAATATTCGTATTCGTGAATGTATAAAAGTGCAAAATTTAAAAGTAGTGAAAGTGGCTTATCTATTATCCTCGACTCTACAAAAGCCAGCACATCTTGCTATTGCTATCATCTGACAAATTTCTGTGATAGATTTTCAACTTTATTGCTAAAGCATTAGGATCACGCTGAACAGTCAGTTATTCAATCTGCCTTTACTGTCTATAATGGGCCACCAAGATACAGGCTGTGCCTAGTTTGTGGCCCACGGCTTCTTCTAGTTTTGTAGTAATCATAATCATAAATCTTTATTTATCTCGACATCAGAAATTACAGGCGCTGGTATATGCACAATCTTAAATAGAGAAAGGTGTACTCTTTTAACTATGCTCACTGTTTTTGTTTTCTTGTTTGTATAATTTGTAACTTTTGTGTGTCAGTAAATTTATTTATTATTATTATCAAGGTTTATTGGAGTAACTGTTCCACATTGTTTTTACTCTGATACTGAGTAAAATTTGCTAAATATTATAGGAACACAGTATCAGTATAAGTCCGCATCTATAACATTTATAACCCTATTGTTTGTAAATCATCATGGCTTCCCCGGCCTTCTCCAGGTATATCCCTTACGCCAACATAAGCAGATGTCCGGATTTACCCATGGAACACACCGGTGGGACTACTATACCATGCTTTTGGGTTTTCCCAAAGGAAGAGAGTCCACTCCCCGTGTCAACCTTGCTGTGATGCAGGTAAGCGTATTTAGAGCTAAACAAGTACCTTGACTAATTTATGAGAGTGACTTATTTAGACAAACTTTACGTTGCATTAGGCTGCCCTCTGTTATAAGGGACATAAACTTGCTGTAGGTAATCCTTTGTGTAACTCTTTTGGAAAACACATGCTCGATGATACAACAGATCATTATCTTTCTGCTCTTGTTCCATGTTTTTTTTCTTCCATTCTCCGCTGTCATGTATGATGACTGACTAAAAAAAATATGATTCTGTTTAGTCCGTCAGTTAGATTACCGAAAAATATTGGATATATTGTGTTTTTTGTTTTATCAAATTAATAAAAATTTACGAAGATAAGACTTCGTCAAAGATCATGAGTGGCCCACACTCATGATCTTTGACACGTTTTCACGAGTTTTCAACGCACTGTATCGTCTTCATTTTTTTTTACGTGAAAAAAGAAAAAATAATTTTTGTCCAATATTTTATGGAAAACTATCTGACAGACTAATTAGATTTTTTGGTAATTGTCATCTACCCTACTGTCAGGCTATCATTTACTCCTTTTCCTTCATATCATTCCTCACACAATCCCATGATGATTCAATGACATGGTGATACGACATAACGTTGGTCGACAATTTTTGCCAAGGGCACTGACCTCATGCTTCCAAAACCCCTATAAACCAACAACCTTTAATCTCGAATAAGGAAAATTCAAAAAACGAATCACACACGAAACGCCGTAATATTTATTTACGCAGCATTCCGAAGGTAATCCAATATAGAAAGGTAGCGGTCAAGGCGACAGTCGACCCCCAGCCACATTTGTCGAAATCAAATTTATTACCGAAGTGTACCGAACCGAACGGTGTCAAAACGTAATCCCTACCAAGTTTCGGGTCATGCACGTACCGATGGAAATTGGGTAAAATTGTTTGTTAGTAACTGAAATGTAAAACGAGAATTCGATCTATTTTTAGTATAGTTTTGAGTTATTTTCGTTTGTTATAGTTTCAGTTTCATGTTTGTATGTAAAGGGTTATTTAAATTTTTGTTTACACGCGTGTTTATATAGCTATTGTGAGACTAATTTCTGTGGACTGAGCCCATGATTATAACGCTTATTTGACTTTAAAAATTGTCAGGGGGCAATTCCAGAATAAACGCCTCACTAAAATCAGATTTTTCAGATAAGTTTTTATGAAGTTCTAAAATAATATCTGACATTTGAATGCCCTTTTATTTGTAGTTATATACACATGAGCGTGTTATGAACGTCAAATGAATAAAAATGGGTCTTTCCCTTGATACCAGGCCAAGGGTTATAATATAGTGTAAAAGTATTTCGAAGTTAATCCAACAGCTAAATTCTAGAAGGCAGTGTTTTAACAAAATCACTGACTATGCGTTTCAATATTTTTTTTGCCAAGTATAAAGTAAAAATTTATTAATTAATATTATAGCAAATCATGTTCCTAAACTTTTCTATTTTCAGTCGATTACAATTTTAATTCAAAGAAAATAATACTTTAAATTAACTTTCCAAGTTCACAAAGTATTTTAATATTAATGTGGAAACTTAATCAAACTTTAGTACAATAAAACATGAATTATAATATTCTGTATGGACTGAGATTAATTCTCGATTAAGCATTGTCCGTTATGAAATAGGGATAAAAATATATTAAAATGCAGACATATTTATAGACATTAATTGATAACAATTATCTGTAATGATGATGTTATTAAATTACTTCCAAATGAAAAAATTGCTTTACGTGTTCTCCCAAAAAAATATTTTAATTCTTATCGACAAAAAATGTCACTAAAATTACAACACTTGATAAAATGTAAGGTGATTTTTTATCAAATACATGACACAAGTTCAAAATATTTTATAAAATATTCAATATGTATACTGTACACCATGCGAGGTTAGCAAATATATACCTCTATTAGGGACATTATGACACAGTTACTCATATTCAGTTGTTTTCTTATAAAATTACATTGCCCTTGTCCTATCCTTTGGTTTTAATAACTGAAATAATTGGTAAATGCAAAAACGGCCACAGGCGGCAGTTTCACTGTTCATGGAAGTATTTTCAGTGAGACCAGGTCTAAGCTGTCATTGAGATGGAGATGTTTTAGTATGCACTTTTAGAAGAGCATCTTGAACTTCTATAAGATTCCCATAATCTTATACCCAACCAGTTTCTACAAATCAAAATAATTCTGACCACACCCCAAAACCATACCGGGGGTCTTACTATTGAAATGCAAACTCAATTAAGTAGAACATGATATCTTCAAACCGAATGCCGTCCGAACATTCATATGACGCTAATCTCTTGTCCAAACTAATCCTTTGTAAGGCAGTGTTTCCATTGAGCGGAGAGGAGCGGAGCAGTGTGGAGCTAAAATAATACTTATAATATACGTCACACAGGCTGTAAACGGACCCTTCACGAAGCCGTCAACCAAGCATTCTGTACATCAAAGTAATTACGCAAAAAATATTGCTGGGAAACGACTTTTTTTTTTGAGGTGAAAAATCACTTTATACGGTAAAACTTAATGTAACGCTCTCATAACATTATGCTGGTGGATGAATTGAATAGTACGGTAGTTGTGGAGGTATTTAAAGTAAAGTTACAACATTAGAAACTTGTATTTAAAAATAAAAACTTGTGAAAAAATTGGAATTACTTTTATTACTTATTACTGTTCCCAGGTATGATTAGAACAAAAAAAAAATCGCAATGACGGACAGAACACGTGCCTCTCAGCTTCGATAACGCTGTCAACCGCTAATGTGCCCAACAGACTAGCGGTTAAGGGTCTATTTACACACAGTATTTTGCTAGTCTTTTCGGAAGAAGGTGTTTGTCCAATAGTTGCAGGCCACATAATAGTTAGCATAAACAGTCTAGCAAATATTAATATTTCCCTAAAATGCGTGTCTGCTTCTGCGCACAAGACTACTGTACAGCAGAGTTTAGTTTCCACATTAAGCCTGAGTAATGTATATTATAACGTGTATATTGTAACGTATATTAATGTCTACACCGATAGTTTATAAAAAATCTCACAATATAGTGATCTGGCAAATCATTTTGAACAAATTATATCAGCTATAATAAATACCTATAAATTTCCTATTTGGTTTTTTCTACACACTGTGTCTACATTTCTAATTCAACTTTCCTTTCGCAGGTCTGCTGGAAGAGATTTCTTATGGAATAAGCAGTACCTTTGTGCTCATCTATCTTAATGTAAATAAATAAAAATAAATATCTGTGTCACCTAACTATACTATGTATGTTCAGCCATGCGACTTGCGTCAAGCAACCAAAGCGCATGTCACTTATTACTTTACGTGAATACCAACGGTTTGCAAGTCGCTTCGCAATGAGTCGTGGCATGCTCTGAACATGTCCTTTCTTTTGTTTTTTTCGCAGTTCCTGTCACTACATGCTTATCGCTTGAGCGAGTAGGTCGTGGCCACGGGAAACGTTCTTCTCCGCTTACTCGCTCCGCTCGAATGTACACGCAGGCTTATACAAGTAGAAATGTTATTCCCCACATCGGTTCGGAACATATGGATCCTAAATGAAAAGATTAAGGCGTCCAACATGCTTGTTTGAATTCTAAAATGATTAAAACACGTTTTGCTTAGAGGGTAGTTTAAAGAAGGGATTACCTAAGGTCTGTGTAACACGATATGGGCAGTATGAATAGATATCTCTTGCTGAGAAAACAGATTCAAATTAGAATATTAGAGACTTGGAAAACGACTATTTATACAGTACTCAACTATATACTAACTACTAACTAACCTAAAAAATAAACTTTAATAAAGAGAAAACTATTTTTTAAAGTTTATTTTTAGGTTAGTTAGTTTAATAAAGTTATTTTAAGATACCTATGTTATTAAACTTGTTACTTGTTTTACTCTTAAATAATCTAATGATCATCTTTACAAATAAATAAAATTGAACTGTCTGTTTATAATTACAAAATAACGGATTTTTACTGAATATATATGAAAGTATTATACTTATAACAAAAAAAAACATTTATTTTGGTATGTCTGTCTGTTTGTTCCGGCTAATCTTCGAAACGGCTCGAACGATTTTGACGCGACTTTTACTGACAGATGTTCCGGCTAATCTTCGAAACGGCTCGAACGATTTTGACGCGACTTTTACTGACAGATGGTTGATGTTATAAGGAGTAACTTAACAGGGTTCCGGGCAAAAAAAAACCCATGAAATTGTTAACAAAATTCAAATAAAGAAGTAGTATTTTTAATAATAATTTCGCAGACAAAGGTCGCACGCGGGCGACTGATAGCAGTTGCCCGCAGACAGTAGTTGGACTATACTACAAACTATAGAGTTTCTAGTATAGTTCAAAGCACTTGTATTATCCAGTAAGCAACAGGTTCAGCAACCTAATTTCAATCTATGTGGTAAGATTTAAAAACCGCTATATGTAGATAATAAATATACACTATGTATATTTCTGTGTAAGAATCAAATTATTTTGTTATAAACATTAACAAATACTAACAAATCGTGTGTCGTAAACAACACGCAAAGGTATAAAATTAATTAAGTACTCAATTAACTACTAAACTTAACATACATCATAAAAGCAACTGTTTTTTATCATCTTCTTCTAGTATGTATTTACAAATAAAAAGTATCTATGTAGTATATCACCTATCTGGTGTCCACGACACAAGCCTCGTTGCTTAGTGTGGCACTAGATGGCGCTGTGTTTAATGTCCAGCGATATTTATGTATTATTTTTTATATATTATCTTCCTGCTATTGTCTCATTCTACTTGCGGTCGGCGTAACACGTATTCTTCTTCCATTCTCCCCTGTCAGACGTCACGGCATCATTTACTCCTTTCTCTTTCATATCATTCCTCACACAATAAAACCAACCGTACCTTCCTCAAATAAATGGAAACACTTTAAAAAATCAAAAAAAAAGATAAAGCCACTTAATACAAGGTTAGGCTAGATTGCCTTTATAGAAGCTCCACCCATTTGTTTCCAAGAAAATGAGAATCGGAGCAACGAGCTACAGTGAGACAGTGATTGTCGAATAAATTGCGCCTGAGGGAGTACCCAGGCGCCAATTATCTGAGATTAAACGTTACGAAAGTCTTCGAATGAGGCCCCGAAATGAAAATGTGTGAAAATATTTTAATCAAACGCATTGTAGCATAATTGGGCAAATTGTTCTGCATTACTGAACTTTTATGGAAAAAAAAATGAAGCGTGGAAATAAAATTGTGCCGTGTAAAAAAATATTGTACGTAAAACGTCAAACGCAAGTATGCTTAACAAGGTCTGCGTCCGATGGCATTTATAAATGGCGACAATCCATACTAACTTTTATACCCTATACCCTTAGTCACTTTTTTCCTTAGCCTATATTGTTCCACTGCTGGGAAAAGGCCTCCCCCATTGCCTACCACTCTTCTCTCTGCGCGCTTTTTTCCGGCTAATCTCGCACAAACGAATCTAAGTCGTCACGCCAGCGTTTTCTAGGTCTCCCTCGGCGAGGACGCTCGTCTTCTGACACCCACTGGGTGACGACTCCTGCCCGTCGTTCCTGATGCATTCTGCAGACAGGGCCCACCCAATTCCACTTAAGCCCAGCAGTCTTTTTGCCTACATCAGCGATTCCAGTTCTGAGCGTATTGTGGTATTGCGAATTTTGTCGCTGAGCTTAATACACAATATGTTACGTTCGATCGCCCTTTGGCAAACCTTGAGTTTGGACTATTGCGACTCGATCAGTCTTAGTCAATGAGATTTTACCAATCTCATTGACTAAGACTTACCGAGTATTACCTCCTCCGACCTCAGTATTATATATAACATCGTTGGTCTTAGTCGCTTATATTTTCCAAAATCCTTCCTAATCCTTCGTTTATGTCAACTTATCATCATCCTGGCTTGACACCAATTTATTTGTGGTAGATGCAGCATGTCTTCTTCTTCTTTACTTCTATATTACTCGTCATCACATCTCACCTTTGCTATAAAATGAACTACGGCTGTGCGAATTCTGACAGTAAATTTCAAATTTTTTGTCGGCAAAAGTTTCTACAAATATAGGTAGAAATAAATTTGATGACTGGCCATATTGAAAAGTAGAGAGTGAAAAAGTAAATTTTACATTGCAAATAGGTTTTTAGGAATACTCTTGTTTTTATATAAGTGTAAAGTCATGGTAATTTGTATCATTTAATAGTACTTCTGTGTGTTGTGCTGTCTTTTGTATGCACTGAACAAATGGTTTATCTGTTTATCTAATAAAAAAATAAGTATCTAACATCTAATTAGCAATAAAGCTCTAGTCTCGCAACCTATAATGTGGTTGCTGTTACACAAACAAATAACATAATTATGCAATATTCCATCTCGGCACAAAGTAAATATCAGAAAGCTGTATACAAATATTAATATCAATGTAGGATTAACATGACTAGTGATATTACGGGGTAAAGGAGAGGAACTGTTAAATATTAAGTTAGGAAACCCACGGTAACCACTGCAGATCTTCTCATACAAATTTGCCTTTGAAAGAAAAGTTATACAGGATGTAAACGGACCTTATACGAAGCCGTCAACCAAGAGTAAATCAAACTAAGTAACTTTACGCAAACATTATTTGCTGAGAAATGTCTATTTTTTTGGGGGTGAAATATCGGTAGGACTCAATGTAACGCACTCAATACATTGTGCTGATGGATGGATTGTACGGGGTCGTGGAGGTATTTAAAGTAAAAAAATGTTACATCAAAAACATGTTCGGTTTCGTTAACGGTCTTGTTACGTTCTTCATAATGTAAACTTGAATCCCTTGAAAAAAATGAATAAAAAAATAAATGAATGCTATGAGCATTCATTTATTTTTTTAATCATTTTTTTGACGCCTTGTAATTTTTTTTCCCTTTTTGATACTTGTACATTTTTTAATTTAAGATATATTTCTAATTTGTTAATAATTTTCATACTGAATTCAAAATACATCACAGCATACACAACTAACAAGTACACAATTATTTCACTGACCTGATTTCCAAAATCAGACTATTTCCTCATCCAAGGTTGTCACTTTTAGGGCTTCGCTACAATCACGACACAACCGCCATTACATCGAAAACCCACGCACAAAGAGAAGCATTACACCTAAGGTAATAATACTAGAGGTTTTGAGAATAGTACAATGTACACGTTCAATTTATGTCCTTAGCTTCTAGTAGCGAGTACCAGGAATACGGAAACGCTAAAGAGTATAGCTAACAATGTTCTGTGTTATTAAAAAGTGCGATGAAACAGAGACAGGTACAGACAATATTGTATGAGTAACTGGCGTGTTGGATGAGGTTATGTAGCCAGAAATTATTTATTATATCCGTTTGTGTATCATTATATCTTCAGATTGAATAGTGTTTGAACAGATGGGGGTAATATTTATTAATGTCTCAGTAGTAAGTACGGCCTTTTTTTATTTTTTTTCGGATGGGAAATCATCAAATGGCTTCGACGCTCTTGGCGGAGCAGGAAGGAGTGTCAGACTTTTACTGACTAAAACCCATCCATGTTCCTTTAACGCCCTTTATGTTCCGGGGCCACTGTATCTCTTTCGAATAGTCCCGCAGCCAGTAAGTACGGCCTGGGAGAAAGATATTATGTGGCAATAGGCTTGTGTCCTGAAAAAATCTAATCTAATCTAATCTAGTCCGTCAGTTAGATTTTCAAAAAATATTTGACACGTATTTTTTCTTTTGTTACGTAGACCAAAATTGACGAAGATACGACGGTTTTAAAATTTTTAATGCGTCACGCCGTGCTATAATTTTTAGTGCGTTGTGACGTCACGAGCCCCCACTCCCGAGTTTTGATGCGTTCTAACTTTGTCAATATTCATTGATTTACAAAAAACAAAAAATACGTGTCCATTATTTTCCAATATTCTAACTGACGGACTAAATAGATTTGCAATTTATTGGTGGTGGAAACTAGCCTATTGCTTTCAAAGTTATTCGTATGTCTACATTGTATCAATGGTCTACATTTACTTTAATAGGATTAATCTTTATAGCAGCTTATGATAACAGACGTGGCCAAATAGTAACAGTGGTTCGAGTCGATCTTTAGGTCAAGCCCCGCTTGCCTAAATTGGTACGTGGATGGGTGACCACCCATTACATACCGAGTTTCCTCCGTGCCTCGGATAGCATGTTAAGCCGCTGGTCTGTCAATTATAGATCTTTGACAGTCGTTCAGTAGTCAGTGGCACGAAAGTCTGACAACCATGTCTTATCAAGGAGTATCTTATTACCCAGTACTAACTGGGTTGTGGAGGTCAGATAGGCAATCGCTTCATTTAAAATACTTCAGCTGCATCTGGTTAGACTGAAAGCCGACCCCAACATATAGGCAGATGGTGATATAAGTCCCATGCATTTTTGAGTTTTTCATCAACTGTACCGCTACAGAATATCACTTTGTATTACTATTGTAAGTCAAAAATGTGACTACAAAGCATCTACACTAGCTAGATTTGGGTCACAATAATATTTTACTTGTGTGTAGAATTATTTTATTTTAGTGCTAGCTCAGATACAAAGGAACTTAGGGGAAGTTGTATCTGAGCTAGCACTAAAATAAAATAATTCAACACACAAGTAAAATATTATTGTGACCCAAATCTGGCTGATACACACGAAGACTAGTGATGACAGATGTCTCGATATCGCGGGATTTCACATGGATTTCAGAATTACGGAACGTACGGGACGTTGGAAGCACTTACCCAAAACCTTAATCTGATTTGTTCAATTTAGATAAAACTTTTTTCTTTTCCTAGATGAAGTTTAGTATTTTTTGGGCATGATCCAAAAAGCATCTTGAAACTTGTCAGAAACAATTATTATAAAAATAGGTGCCTTGATATTACGAAACATGCTGCTTAGTGCGCGATGACTGAATATTTTTTGCTGTCTTACCTCTACAAAGACTCAATTTCTGTAAGTGACATTTACCAGCTGAAAATTAACTAGACAGCCCATTTTTCATCACTTACACGGCTGTAAATCCCGGCTTAGAGCCATAAAACTTTTCCCACGAGTCCAAAAACTAGCGATATTGTAACTGGCAGCACTACTAAGCACCTAACGTTATGCTCGCCGATCTTGGCCAATCGCCAACCAACGAAAGCTCGTAGGCTTTTTCAAACATCGAATGTGTTCCAAATTCGAAATTGACTATCGTAGGAACGAGTTCGATATCTAAACTCGTAAAAACAAAAAAAAAAATGTTAACCGTTTAGTCTCGGCGGCCATATTGGAAAATTGGCTTACCTACGCAATAAAAGTTATTTTGTCGATTACTGCGGGTTTCCGTTAAACTGGAAGTAAGTGTAATAAGCCATAAAATGAGCTTTTTATTTCGCGTATTATTGCTGGATACTTACTTAGTATGTTATTGGTACATGGGGAATTAATGATATTTGGAAGAGAAGAGTTTTCTTCTCCTAATATATTATGTTAATCATTTCATTCAGCAGAAAACCCCTTGTAATAAAACTGCTGTATTTTATTTACTGCTTCCAAGTATTTTAAAAGCGATTCAATAAACAGCTTAATTTAACAAACAAGCCAAAAGCGTTATTTCATAACATTATTGGCTTCACCGTTCTTCCAAATTGCTTTAAAGCGCTCAAAGGAAAAACATCAAGACACTTAATATAGGGGAAATATTTTTTTATTTTTTGCCCTTTTTTCCTTGATTGCGTATACTGAGCGGGATCAACTTTATATTACTCCTCAAAGTTTGCCACAACTTGGTCTAGTTTTCATTGTCTTGCGGACGCTTCCGAAGCCTTTGGAATGGTTTTTTAATTATGTTTATGAAAGTTCATCGGAAATACGAAAAATTATTCTCATTTCTAAAGTCACTAGGTATTAATTATGCAACACCAGTATACCTGGAATAGCAAAAATAAGGAATCTTCTTCAAAAGTTTTGTCGTTGGGAAACAGAATTGGAGTTATTAATTAAAAGAAGAGAAAGGTCAACGAACGTCAATAATATTTTGGGAATGCGTTAAAGGTCAATAATTTTACACATCAATATTTGTACTGGGAACTCGTGCCAAGCAGAGGAACGAGTTTTAATGAGGAGTTGGGTTGCTATGACATGACGTTTTTTCTGTTAACAAATTCACTGTTACTGTCACAGATCCTTTCCCGAAAATCGGAATTCAAACCTGTAGCGCATACGACTGAAGACTTCGATTTCGTCTCCAGTAATATGTTTGTGTATGGAAAAAAAAACGTACTCAGTGGTGTTGATATCTGTTAACAAAACCATGTCATACGTCCTTCACTCTGGCAATGAAATCATTCTTTAATCTATTTCTTAACAGTGAAACTAGTTTTTTAATGCGGTTTACTGAACAGCGTTATAGAACATTTCAATAATTATTATTTACAAAATCATTGAAATTGATTTACCATACAAATTAATACAAAGACAAAACAATAAACTAAATATCAATAGAAGCTAACTCAGTCAATCAAATTAACAAAACCTTTTCAATTTTGCACTCACTGAGTCTTTAATCAAAACTAATTTGTATTTCAAATAAAACAAGACTAATTTGAAAGTGAACTTAATGACTTTCCAAGTCACGGAGCTTTAAGTTGAAATCATAGACCAAGTATAACAATAGACAAGACAAGAGGACAAGTGACATTAGTTTTCACAGAATTTACTATTTAGAGAACCACTTTCAACAGAACTAACATATGCTTATTGATATAAGCTTAAGACTTAAGTTTATTAAAGTGTAAGTTAAGTACATTTTTTCCACGCTTTTATTAGCTTTACCTATAACTAATTTAACTTAATTAATTTTCTTTCAGGATTGGAACCGTTGCATTTGATACCTCTTCATAATTGTCGAGAGAGACTGGATCCTGCGACACAGGATATCCTAGTGTAGGATCCAGTGTCACATCTTAATAAAAAAATATTATTATTATTATTAACTAGGTATGTAAAAATATCTTAGAAGTTTTTGATCCACTTCCCGGTTTCCGATTGAGCTGAAATTTTGCATACAAGTTTAGTTTGGATGACAATGCACAGTTAGTTCAGTGACGTCATTCTAAATTAAATATGGCAGACTGACTACCAAAGATGGCGGACTGGTATCAAATAAAAGGGTTTGCTGAGAAAAAAAGAGAAATAAAATGACGTCACTCTAAAGCGTGTTTTTAAAACTATAATATTTTATTGACTCACCTTTTTCGATTATAAAATGTCACTTTGTCTTGGACCTCAACACTAGTCGTAAGAATAAAGGGGACAAAAATATACATTCTCTATCTCTTATGGTGTTTATAATTTGTCTGGTCAGACTAGGGCTCTGCAAAACGGGTGTCACCAACGCTCAGGGACAATTTCTTGTGGAAATGTAATATTTACCCGAATGGCGCAGCGGTAGTGCAAATGTTTGTGTGATGAGCATGGACATTTTTTTCCGAGTCATGGATTAAGTTTCTTTTCTTCTATTTGACGACCCGAATAGCGCAGCGGTAGTGAGGCTGCCTTACGTTGTTAGGGTCCCGGGTTCGAATCCCGGTACGAGCAAATGTTTGTGTGATGAGCATGGACATTTGTTTCCGAGTCATGGATGTTTATATGTATAATAAGTATGTATTTACAAACAAAAAAGTATCTATGTAGTATAACAACTATCTGGTGTCCACGACACAAGCCTCGTTGCTTAGTGTGGCACTAGTTGGCGATGTGTGTAATGTCCAGCGATATTACACATTTAGACACACAGACAATTTATGTCAATGTTAATCATTTTATTTCTTCTTCTATGTTTTTATTTCTACTAAAATTATTTGTATGTGTTTTATCATTCTTAAACTGCCAAAATTTATTTTTATTTTAATTATTAGGGGCTTAATTTATTAACTTTATTGTGCATGCTGTGGTCTCCTATAAGTGAAGGAGTACACCTACCCAATACCTTGTGTTTTACATTATATAATCATGCTTTGTGTATATCTTTTGTTGGAGATCCATAAATAAATAAATAAATAAAAGTACTTACGAGATGATATCCGTAAAAAAAAATCCGTAATAAATAATTTTCGTCCCACCCATACCTCTTCAGTAGTCCCGCGATCATGATGCTTGCAACAGCGTCAAAATATCGGGAGCTCATAGTAACCAAGGAAAATCACGGATATCATCCCGTAAGTACTTTAAGTGTAGTGAAAAACCGTGAAAGTCTAAAACAGTGCATAATTAGTTTTAATTTCGAAAAAAATAGCCCCGTTTCGAATGAAAGATGCAGCATCGCTCTTCCACCCGTAAAAATATGCACATGCAGAAGATGCGATAATTAAAATACAACATGCAACCCTTTTTTTTCTTTTTTTTTTTTAATTCGGATGGGAAATCATTAAATGACTCCTCCCACTCTGGGCGGAGCATGCAACCCTGCAACTGAAAATTTGTCGCTATCTCTTAAGGCATAAGGTGATATCTATTCCATAATAAACTCTATCTTCGGTTGGAATAATTATGAGTTATAATGTCAATAGCTATTTACATTTCAATCAGGTAATGGCACTTGAAAAAGAAGTAGGCCAGAAACGGTATAATGTGGTCATTATTAAAAGGAATGCTAATCAACGGTAATTTACCTCAATAGCTCACATAATATATTTATGTGGTAATTCATGTTTATGTTTAAGGTAGTTTCATCGTAATGTTACTATAATGGGGAATTGTTGTGATGCAAAATTTTTAATTCTGCGAAAAAAGATCCAGGCTTGGATGCAGGAAACAGCACCGCCATGCACTCAAACCGACGGCATCAATTGCGGGTGGGTGGTCCTCACTATACATTCAACCTCTTTCGCCATACCATCTATTAAGGGGCTGCCAACACCTAATTGATGTTATTTTGGCAGTTTTTTAACAAAATCTATTTGTTCTATCACATCAAAAAAACGAAAAGGTTAATATTCATCATATTGACCGTGGGCGGACTCGATACATAATTATAATAATAATAAATATCGCTGGACATTAACACGCAGCGCCATCTGGTGCCACACTAAGCAACGAGGCTTGTGTCGTGGATACCAGATAGTTGATATATTACATAGATACTTTTTGTTTGTAAATACATACTTATTATAAATATAAACATCCATGACTTGGAAACAAATGTCCATGCTCATCACACAAACATTTGGTTCAACCGGGATTCGAACCCGGGACCCTAAGAACGTAAGGCAGCCTCACTACCGCTGCGCAATTCGGGTCGTCAATTGGACGAAATCGGCTCGGAAAAAAATGAAGACTCATTTTTTTGACGTATGGGTCTGCAATTAAAAACAAGAAGTCAACATATTCATATCTAAACCGCTAACGAGTTATTTTCACAAATAATCCATACTTTTTTTATTTCAATATTTATTCATTATTTTCTTCTAAAACCTGGCCGACCAGTAACTCTCTCGCTCTCGTTTACTCCAATACAAACAGACAGTGGACGCGCATTTTGGTGTTGACATCCCCTTAACAGCCTGTCACTTTTCCCACAATTATATTACAATATGAACAGCTCTTTTTCTAAATTAGTCCAAGAGCTACCTACATGCCTAATTCGCGACATGTCCCGGCCACCCCGAGAGCTCTCCAAGCGACCTGACTTGGCCTGACTTCGCCCAGCTTGGCCTTGGCACAATGCATATAGCACAATGACAATGGAACCTTGACTTGTCTTTGTTTTATTTGAATAAATAGAAACGAGATTTTTTTGTTGATGAATTTTGTTTTGTTTGGGAGAAGTTTTTTGTCTGGGGTCAATAGAGTGAGGTTTTAGCAAATATCTTAAAGAATTCAACTCACTAGTAGATTTTGTGCTTCTTCTTAAAACAGTTTAGTTTCTGAACAAGAAAACCATTCACTTTGAAACTTAAATCAAATTGACGTTGTCGACCACAATTTTCCGCAGATATAAATATATTTAATCGTCACTCGTTAATTATATGTAAATGAAAATGTTCTATAGAGAAATAAAACCGTTAAGCAACTTATATTACAAGCACTAAGAATTTTACAACCTATAAACAAGAATTTACTCCACTAAACCGATCATAAACTATGTTTTACATTATTGAACCAGCAATATTATAATCACCTGAACGCAACTTGGATTGACTTATAGACATATCCATTGACGTATGAAAATTTATCAGTCAGATCAGATCAATAACTGAACTGCTTAGATGTTTTAAATATAAGCCACGCATGTCGAATAGAAATCGTGTTCAATTTATCAAATTGTGAGGCAGTATGTAGTAGAAGTAATCTTAATTGAAGGGCAATAAAATATACAAATTATAAAAAAAAACTTTCAAATGGAAGTATCAAAGGGTCTAATAAACTGTATTTTTTTCAATGATTTTTTAATGGCGAGAAAGGCCACTTTTGATACAAACAGTGCGAGCAAAATTCTCACCACACTTTGCCCAGAGTTTGGCTCAGTTTGACCAAAGCATTAAGAGCAGATTCACCTTTGCCCAACCTTCCGGGGAGTACCACGTAGATTGTTTTAGTGATACTCTACACGAAGTGTCGAAACAATAGGGAAATATCCAAAAAACAGTGACAGAGCAGAGTATCGACCTTTCCTCCACAGTTCAAGTTCATTATATTCAAAAACAGGAGCATAATAAAACCTGTTTGTGATAGAACAAGCCATGATCGATGTACAAAGTTCAGTTCGCGTTTGTGGACACGTTGACAGCTCCATCAATCACATTGTCGGTGCCTACGTAATTGAATGTCGGCAATTTTTCGCGAGCATTTGTTAAAGAATTATGGATGATGGCAAATAAGATCGGAAATCTTCGGAAACAATTTTCGAAGTTTTCCAAACGATTCATTTGTCCCCTAAAAAAACGACGAAACATTAAAAAGCACACTTGATAATGTCGAGATGGATTTCGTTCCTTAGAAAGTAAAAGCGTCTTCGAGCGACACAAAATTGGGGTCAATTTCGGGAGGTAAAATTCAAGAACGGATAACATAATTAACGATAAGAAATGAGACGGTGAGTCCAAATAAGATTTTTTACTTTCCGCGAAAATTTCGCCGTAAAGTTTTTGATTTTGGCAAGCATTTCATTTAGGTACTAGGAATTGAGACTCTAACCCAAAAGCATAATGAACTTTTGACCTACTGCTTAATCATCGCATTATCACTTTGATCCGGAGATCTATGCACACAACTAGACAGTTTAGGAAATTAAGGTCTTCAGTAATTAGTGCACTATGTCACTAATGTTGCGGCTAACATCATTAGTGAGGCTTAAGTGCTCAACCATTAATAGGCTGTTACAGTGTTTAGTGTTTATTATCTAAAATCTAAAATGTGCCTCAAATCATTCCATAATTTAGTTACTAAAAATCCTCAATTTACTGACAGTCTAACAATCTAAATCTTGCCGAAAAACAATCCTATCTAATGGAAATTAAGAAAAAGAAATGACAAAAAAAAATGAAATGATCTCGACAGGCGTTAAATAAAGGATCACAGTTTGAATGGAAGTTCCTCAATTAAAATAAATAAATGAGGTATTTAAAATAACAAATAATAATACATAATTTAACCAAATATAGATAACAATCTAAGTAAAGTTATGTTATTTTCATTGTTTTACATTAATTATTTGTATGTATTGCTGTTGGTGTACCAAATAAATAAATAAATAAATAAAGTAAGAATTCACTCAGTTAAAAGTTCGCCACAAAAAAATTAAAACCAGATACTGGAAGCATCTGGTTTTAATTTTTTTAGCTAACGTTAGGCTATTGGCATGAGCCCAAAAAATATGATTTTAGATGTGCCAAAGATACGCTAATGATACGAGAGGCTCTTTGTGCTATTAATATAGACAACAAAACCAGCTGTTTTTTCATCGATATTAATCTAGAAGAAGATTAGGTTAGCCATCAACTCGGAATATTAAATTTATTCTTGTCTTTTGCGAGATGGAACAGCTCAGCAGCATTCGATATCACAAAACTTATAGCATATAAGCATAAGCAATAGCTACTTAGTCTTCATGTTAAATGAGTCCTGGGAGTACTTTTATTTAATTTTTGATAACTTCAATAGACTGTGTTACCATGCCTTAACTTAATTAAAATGAAATTTGGTACACAGTTAGACCATGACTGGATTCTTACCCTATTTATGGGCGAACCTAACCTAGCATAGAATTTCATTTCTGTAATGCAACAGTATTTACAACACATTTCTCTCATTCGCAGACAAGTCCGCCACACTATTCTCAAACCACTACAACTCCTGAAAGCCAAAATCAACAGTGGCGACCACCAGAAAATCGCCGAGACAATGAAGCTTGATGAAGCCCCAGAGAAACAATTTAACTCTCTTGGATCCCGCAAGGAAATCAATCAGAAAAAAAGAGCGGAGGAGTAGGAAATACATAATTTCCACTTCCCTCCATATCAGCTGGAGGCAGAACAAAACAGGGCCAATGGGCATCTCATTATGAACCCAAACCTATTCAATATCTAACATCCAACACCTGATACCAAAACATCACATCATAGAACACAGCTATAAGGCCCCCTTTTAATCCCCGTCGCAACTCATAATCCTTCTAATGATCAGGTAAACTAATTACTAGGCGTTAATGTACGCCTTTAGGAGGCAAAAGCAACCCGAGCATTACGGTAATTGTTATGATGTGGACAGGTTACATCAGCGTAGGGTCTGCATCCGACCGGGGATCCCGGATCTGTCCTACTTTTGTACACAATGGACGAAGATAGGCCATCTTTTTTTGATGGAGATTTTAGAAAGTATTTTTTGTAAGTCGATTTAACTGAGGCGTTTGATACGGTAGGTTGTAAAAAAAAATATTTTTCATATAAATGAATGTGTCCTACACTGGTTTCCACGGAACGGAAACAGGCGCCGCGGCAGACCATTGCAACGATGGCGAGATGATATCGTCACACAGTGTAGGAATAGAGTAGACCAGAACGGCCCAAGATAGATACAGATGGAAACAGATGGAGGAGGCCTTCATCCAGAGATGGATGACTCCATAATAGGTTAAGCTATTTTAAGAATATAGAATTGTAAATTATAGGGACTAAAGGCTATTTTTATTTAATTAAATGAATGTATTCATTTTATCTAGATAGTACTAAAACGCAAATCTAGAGGCTACATTGCGTCAACATCTGAATTTCAAACTCCAATTAAAACAGAATAATACTCAATAGAGTTACTCAAAGTGCTTTTATAGCATTATCAATTCAATTGGATTACTTCAAGCCATAGGGTCGCAAGCATTGTACAATAAATTCCCCCCAAACAATGCCAAGGATACGTTCGGGGTTAAACTCAAATATCCAGGGTTCTTACTCATTATCCGGTATTACCGACCCCGTAAGATGCGGAACCCACACCGGGTCCCGGGAGAAATTCTAATGTTTGTTTTCAATTACACCTAGTTTCGAAGTGTAAAAGTTTTTGAACAAAGAAGACGTATACTGAAACAGATTTAAAATAATCTTTGCTACAGAGGTGCAGATTGTATGGGATGGTAATGAAAACGCTATTCTTACAGCGAAATTCAATTAGTGCTATCTTGAGAACGTTTTTTGTATGGATTTAGGTTTGAAACAAAAGGAGATAATTAAAATGGTAGACAATCTGCGTGTTCACGGAGTTCAATGTTTTGTGTTATGATTGTTAGTAAATAATAAATAGCGTACGGTTTCAAGGAGAAAATAAAATAAAAAACGTGTTCCATCGACCCCAAGTAACATTTGGACAGCGCGGGTAAGAAAATTTAAATTAGTTTGTGTTTTTTAACCGACTGCTAAAAAAGGAGGAGCATCTTTTTTCATGTACACTGAATTCTCCGTGATTACTGATCCGATTTATTTTTAAGTGATTATTATTTATTTGGTAGGGTAAGCTTGCACGGCGGTCTCATATAAATTGTATTAACTTTGCTTCGGTACTTTATAAGTTATCCTCTATAACATGCATTTTTTCTTCTACTACTATGTGAATGATTTGCTAATAATTTCAAGTCACAATAGGGTAGATGGCAAAAAAAACCGATTAGGCCGTCAGATAGATTTCCAAAACATATTGGACACATATATTTTTTTTATTTTTTCACGTAAGCAAGAAATTAAGACGATACAGTGTGTCGAAAACTCGTGTGCAACAAGCCCCCACTCATGATCTTTGACAAGTTTTATCTTCGTCAATTTTTATTGATTTGATTAAAAAAAAACACGTATCCAATATTTTTCGATAATCTAACTGACGGACTAAACATAATCATATTTTTTTTAGTCAGTCATCATCTCTATTGAGACTTGGCTACCACACTAGTAAAAACTGTAAAATAAAAGCTTTTTGCATGTTATTTACCAGTTAGTACTAAAATAAATGTTAATCATCTGATGAATATTTTCGATCAACTACTTCGGCTATTGAACATTTTGATACACATCGTTTCACCCAGATTTTGCAATCCCAATAAAACAGAAACTGCATAGCAATATGAATACGAGTCTCTGCATTCACGAGGTTTGTTTCATTGAATGTTGATCTCCGAATGAAAGAGGAATACTGAAGCGGATCGGCAACATGTCTACCCATACAAATCGTAGAATTTGACTCAGCAAAATGGGCTGTTCTATTGATTTGGGCAACGTTCTAGCGAGTAGTGATTTGTTAGCACTCCCAACACTTCTTTTTTCAATACCAGATTTAAAAGGTCTTTCGAATTCGGAATCTATAAATTCGGAAATTTGAATTCTCTATGTATACAAGTCAAATACAATATACGACGTATTTCCGGACGATACCTATCGATAAACTTCGACCGGTCATTGTACTCTTCATTATGAACAACTTTTACTATGGGACCAAACCCTGAATCGCGAAAAAAAATCAGCTGTTCCCTACAATTATGTTCGCATAACTCGTCAAAATGTATGGAACAGCTGATTTCTTTTACGATTTTTTAGTTTACGATTACCGTGTCCAGAGGACTGCCCTATTTTTTGGTCAAAGAATCAGCCAGCTGTCAGTTTTTCTTGATTCCATTTAGATATTTCTTAATTATTTTGACATTATATACTCTGACATTACTTATTATGAATCTATGACATTAATTACTTACATATTAACTTGAACTTATAACATTGTACAAGGAATTATTTATGAATTAATGACAATGTGTAACGGATTAATTTGATTTTATGACATTGTTTAAGGTAATATTTTAATTTATGACATTTATAACGTATTCATTTGAATTTATCCCGTTGTATATGGTATTAATTCAATTTTATTTTCTTTCCGGCTCTGTGGTATTAATTGGATTTTATGAAATTGTATATAACCTGTAATTATAAATTTTGCATGCCTGAATTGGTACAATACAGTGGACTGCGCATTCACTTGACATCTGGAAATGTATAAAATGTACTGTGTTGAGCAATAAATATTTGAATTTCAATTTAATTTGTATTTCTATATGTACATATTTTATTATTATTAGTAGTTTGGTTTTAGATCATTTCATGTCTCATAAATAAATGATTTACGATTCGACCAAATTACATTTAGTAGTTATGTTTAAATTAGTTTAAGAATTTAATTATCAAAAATCCCACATTAAAGATCAGATTCTATTCTGTTTATTATCTTTTGTTTCTAAGCTAAATCCACCCAAAAAGAGGAACATTTCGCTCAAGAATTTCTTACAAATAATTACGCTTTGTATACCTTTACTTGACCGATAGATTCGACTCGAGCACTGACTGATGAGGCGTGATTTCTGCATGACTGACACCATCGTTAGGGAACTCATTACTACTGCTTACCCGACGATTCGTTTATGCGTGATAATGGTGCTGTCACTTGTTGATGAGTTTGGTTTTTCTTTGCCTTTAAGGAGATTGAGGGATTCTTTTTTCTTTTCTGATACGATGTAAGTGTTAAGGGAGTACTAATTAGATTTATAAACCTACTTAGGTATTATAGTTGTTTAAACACACAGATCACTTTATCAATGTAGTCGATCGCAAAGGTGTTGCGCTATTTATGTATTTTGTGTGATATTGATATTCCAGGTTTTTTTATCATTGCTTAGGTAGAATCTTATAATGAAAAAAATAAATAAAAAGGATTTATTTGACTCGCACAGAACAAAAAAATAAAATTAAATTAAATAAAAGCAAAAAAAAAAGAATAATATCAAATAAGACAATACATACATTAAACTAAATTTGGTCCTGTACGAGATCAAAAGGTACAAAGTATCCCAGCATGGCGCTGTAACATTTAAAACATAAATGTCACAGCGCTACGTATGCGGTAACATACTTTAAAATTACAATTCAAACATAATCAAAAGCTGGAAGACTACCCTTTTTTTTTTTTTTTTTTTTTCGGATGGGAAATCATCAAATGACTTCTCCCGCTCTGGGCTGAGCAGGAGGGAGTGTCAGACTTTTACTGACTAAAACCCATCCATGTTCCTTCATCGCCCTTTGTGTTCCGGGGCCACGGTATCTCTTTCGAATAGTCCCGCAGCCCCGGCAGGCTTCGGTCCTTGCGGACCCCTTCCTTATTGCTGACTCTCTTTGAGGCGCGCGTGGAACACGATGGAAGACTACCCTTAGATGTTATTAACTTTTCTGCCATTACAGTGCATTCACAATGTTCACTATTCTCTCTCTCAACAAAATCACACCAATGAATTCACTTTACAAACACAAATAAACCAAAACTGAAATACTGACACGTTTCAGCCATTAATCTTCGATTCTATCAATTCTAGAGCAGCTTCGTACCACATTCAGTCACTTCCAGTTACGCCCAAGGCTTACATACAACAGAAATAATAGTGTTGGGATGCAGTATTTCAACTAGGAACAAATTGATGGAATCTACAGGTAACAGTTCATCATCTGCCTGGCCTTTTCCCATCTATGTTGGGGTCGGCTTCCAGTCTAACCGAATGCAGCTGAATACCAGTATTTTACATGGAGTGACTTCCCATCTAACCGCCACAACCCAGTTAGCACTGGGTAATAAGATACGCTTTGGTAAGACGGGTCTACAGATTGTCGCCACTAACTACCTTAACGTCTGACAAAGATCTACAAAATAATGACAGCCAGAATCAACGGCTTTACCTCCTTTTAGAGGTATGGGCCCGGGGAAGCTCGGTAAGAAATGGATGCTCACCCATCCACTTATTGACATTGGCAAGCGCGGCTTAACCTTGAAGATCTGGCTACCATTATTTATTCACGAGTTCCTCATAATACAATTTTGTTGTAAACTAAAGTTTTTGTTACCTTAACAGCCGCGTTGGATTTCAAATCAAGGGCCTATTGATCTACTGGTTATATTTGTACTGTGGCTGACGTGTCGTACATACCAAACATGTGTACACAAGCCGGTTCATGTTGAGCATAGAAACAGTCGTTGCGCTCACACATTACCGCCAAAACTTAAGTGGTGTGGTGTACGTAATCCGTCGTCATCCGTGATGAATGGTGGATGCCGCCTAAACCCGCCGAGGATTAGTCAATTGCGGCCTCAAATCCACCAAGTCATAGTCGCTTGTAACGGTGCAAGTTATGAACTCGTAGCGATATGTACATACACAACAAATAAAATGTAAAAGTGTCAAAAATTGCGCGTCATTAAATCTCGATTCAAAGCTGTTTTTATGTCCAATGAATGAAATGTTTTTTTTTTATGCCCGTGATTGATTATTACCTATATTTAGTCAAAGTTTTCGATTTAAGTTAACTACTAACTCTGCACAAAGTAGGTACGTAACCAACTGACATTTAAGACTTTTAAGATGATAATTGCCACTTGATTTGATATATCAACTCACAGGGGGAATCGTTTTCATATTTATTTTTCTTGTTAAATTCATTAATGATAAGAACGCACAGAACCGGAAAGTTTGGTGGAATAAAAGGCCTATACCTAGCAGGGGGTGATTCCGGGCTGATATGATGATTGTAGATCTTAGATGTTGCAGGATTGTGCTGGTGTTGAAATAAACTCGCGAGACAATGGGTGAACTCGAATTTAATGTAAAAATAGGAATTTACATAGCGCTGTGCGCAATTACAAATATATGGGCGTGCACTTCGACTCGCGTATGGTGGCAGATTGTCGGGGTTCACACTGACGGGCACGTTAGAGGGCCCGCGTTACTCAAAAACAAACTTATAACTAGGTAAGTAACAAATGAGCGCGTCGCCAACAATAATGATGCTTTAAAATAAGAGTTGGTTTATGGAACAGCAAGAGGAATCTAAAAACCCGCTAAAGCCTATACTTTAACACAAAACAACGTGACGGAAATTGTCTGGTTAGTTCGAGTAAACAACTGTCTGCTCCCACAATTCTGGATGTACCCACTCGTTATTAGGTGAAGTAATTATATCTGAATAATAGTACCCAACGTTATTGATTGATGAATTATTTAAGACTTTATACCTAAATTTAGAAGGATTGTGGGGAAATTAGGGTACCTATTACAACGATATATAATATTTAATAATAGTAGATAATAGTCTTTTTTAAAAAGAAAATTCATTATGGATAGAACTACCAATATTTTCCACACAAAATAGAAGCCACTACGAGGTCATTATGAGTTTTTAAGATAATGACCTCGTGATATTGTAATTTCAGTATAACATAATTGAAGCAGACCATACTACGGTTGTATGCCTGTGATGCCCGCGTAATTATTAATTTCTAAAACGCTATTGGGTTTTTCCATCAGGATTTTTTCAGTAGCAGCACAGAGTCAGGATTTGTGTCCAATCGATGGCAATTGGCACGTTCTCTATTACATTACTCTAGGACTTACTTACACATAACTGGCGAAATGTGGGTGTACTAGGCACACCTCTGCCTTTCCCTTCGGGGACTACAGCCAGGCGTGAAGTTAAGAAATATAATATCAATTCATAACAATAACACCCACACATTAAACCCTGTCACAGCTGCCAAACTCCAACATTAATACAGCCATCCAATACAAATCTTGCCCCAGGACATTCAAGTCGAAATTTCAATAATTTAGTGCTACATCGTGACGTTTAGCTGATGCAGCGTACGAATGGCTTGAATGGTAATGACCGGCGTGACGTCTTCGTATGGCTTAGTTAGCTGATCTAAGCTAATGTATGGGAGGCTTGTGATCAGGAATTATGTTGTTTAGGTACAATTGGTTAGTAATTGGAATTAATAACATAAGAAGGAGGTTGATGTTAATCAGTCAGTAATCAGTACAGATAATCAGTCGACAGGATTTTCGTCTCATCTTGAATCATCAACCGTAGACCAGGTTTTCAAAAAATAACAAAAAAAAAGTAAGATAAAAATATTACTTATAAATTTATTTTTTCGTCATTTTTTTACATATTTTTTTTGTTATTAAAAAAAAAACACGATAACTTTAATTAATATTTATTTTGTTTTTTTTTTTTTCAAATAGTCCCAATCGCGTTGAATCCGATGATCGAGTTTATGGCTTTCGGTTCCAGAACGACCTAAAATTAAGGGTGTAGTACTCAAACTGCCGGACATATTCCGTGAGTCAAAATCTGGCCTATAAATAAATATTCGAAAAAATTCTTTTGCAGAGTTTCATCTTTGTATAATTTGCCTAGCCTGGAGAAAGAACCCACATTTAGCAGTAAATCATGCGACTACAAAACCAACAGAGCTACAAGCACAACGAGAAAACTCCTTTGTAAACAAAAACTTTTTCTCCAACACAAACCGTAGGGCGCATAACTGCATAGGTAGCGTTATTGTAGAACTTTTCCCTCCAACATTCACAGTTATTTACATGAACTAGTTAACTAGATTGTAAAACGCAAACCGTAATGTAGTCACACTATTTACATCGTATTTCAAAAGTGCAACCAAGTATGCTGTTCATATTAACTGACAGTTTTGCGTGTGATATGAACGCTATGTTGCTTTCCACGTGTTTGTGTAATAAGGATTAGAAGGGTTTTATTTCAACGCTGTAACTTAAGCTATTAAAAGTGTGTGGAAAGTATTAAAATGCTAAGTAGTGTAGTAAATTAAAGTCTAATTCCTGTTTTTATGAATAGTTTGTGACACCTAAATAAAAAGCTACCATTAAAGCTTGAGGTTAAAATTCACTAAATTCACAAGAGTTTAGTGAATTTTAACAAATTTTAAAAAAAAAGCCTGTTTGGTAAAGGTAAAATTTGTTAAAATTTGAGGCAAGTTTTTATACAGGTAGTCTTGGAAACTATGATCCGATTCTGAAAATTTGTTATTTTTTAGATTGTTTGCTCAACCGTTATTGATTGAGCTAACAATCTCTTTTCTTAAAAAAATATTTAAGCATTGATATCATACTAGACCTTTCATCTTTGCTTTTAGTACTTACTTTTTTATTATTACTTTTTTTGTGCCGTACTCTTGTATTTAAATAAAATATTTGCTATGTGTTGTATGTTTATTGTATGTAAGTTCGTCATGGCCTTGCGACAAATAAATTCGGCGACCCGAATGGCGCAGCGGTAGTGAGGCTGCCTTACGTTCTTAGGGTCCCGGGTTCGAATCCCAGTTGGAGCAAATGTTTGTGTGATGAGCATGTACATTTTTTTCCGAGTCTCGGTTTTTTTTTTTTTTTGTAATGTTTATATGAATAATAAGTATGTATTTACAAACAAAAAGTATCTATGTAATATATCAACTATCTGGTGACCACGACACAAGGCTCGTTGCGTAGTGTGGCACTAGATGGCGCTGTGTGTTAATGTCCAGCGATAAAAAAAAAATTCTTTCTTAGAGAGCCTTTTTCAAAAAAATCAATTGGCTTTAGTAAATGTTGTGATATGTTTATGTTACCTTAGAGTTTCATAACTGTGTCATTTTCCAATATGTTAAGTTTAAATTAAATCTTTAGAGACTGACTTTCATGTTATCGATTTACATACATTTTTCATAAAACAACTGAAGAAACTTACATTTCTATCTGAGGAACAGCATTGACGTGTAACTTGGTCGCCCATCCACGCACTTACGGTAATACCGTGGTACGATACGTGATACTTTAGTTTCTAGAACGATCAATACACGTGGCTCAAAAACATAAGAGAAAATTAAGTAAATATGCTTATTTTAACTGTACATCTTGGATTTGTCTAAGTTATTCATGTTTGCTCAAATAAATAAATAAATCAATGCCCTATAATATCACACCTACAAAAACTTAGAATTAAAATCACACCTCAACTTTCATGACAGTTTTTACACCTGCTTTTATGATATGATGTATTGCATTTATAATCAGAACGTCATAATAAATCCATAACTCCTAAGAGCGTACAGTCGTGAACAAAACCCTTACATTTACGCAAGATTCTATAAATAATATAATAATATTAAAAGCGGTTCTATTCTTGAATATTGATTTTTTTGTTTTCTACGATAAAAAGCTTAGATCTTTTCTCAAGATCGTTATTTCAGGAAATCGCTTTTTTTATTTTCAGTTCAGTTTGACCGAAATCCAGAAGCAATTTCCTCGATACTTATCAAAGTACAAAACGTAAATCGCCAACGGAGGACTCTCACAGGTAACGTACTGAAGTATTTGTCAGTGTCCATTGTCCGCAGCCGGTCCACTTATATAACTAGAGTAACTAGTTATGTAAGTGGACTGGCTAGATAACTAAGACTAACATTTATGCACTTGCATATTGTGGTGTTTTTGAAGATAATGCATATTTTAGCTATAATCGGGATATCTTGCACATTTGGGCGGCATGTTTTTTAATTAATTTAATTTTATCTGCTCTTAACTGGAAAATAAAAGATTTTTTGTAATTGAAGTAGATCGATTGGTTTCAAGTTATTAAAATATTTTAATTTCATAGAAGGCTCAATCGTACTACAAATAATACAAATAGTTAGAAACCGAATTCTGTTTTCGTAAGAAAAATCTAGTCGAAAATGCAGTAGGTATTTTTATTTTTATTTAATTTACTCGTAGTGAATTAAAATTTAAAAAAAAATTTTAGCAGGTAATTACTCAATTTTATGTTTCAGATTTTTGCACTTTTGTTGCATAATTTTGAGCATTACGGTGCATATTCGCATGCATATTTCGTCGATTTTATGTTGCATATAATCCGGTCTCATACATAATGTAAAATAGCCTTTAGGTATTTACGCTCGCGACTGTACAAGGCGGAAGTTTTATCCCCCTTAATAATTTACGTTGAAGCGCGCCGTTAACAAAGTTGTCATCTTGAGCGCGAGATTACATTTGATTTGAGTGATATAAGACTTTGAGATGCTCGTGTTTGCTTAACTCAAGTGTTGACTTAAAGTTGAGCGTTGAAGCTTGAATAGATTTGGTGCGAGGATAGAGGAAATGGAAAGGAAAGATCTTCTAAATTGGACTTAACATTGACTTTGAGAATAAAAACTGGAAAGAACATTACTCAATTAAATATCTTCTACAACAGCGGTTCTCAAACTTTTTAGCAACGGAACCCTTTTGGAAACCTAAATATTTGACGGAGCCCGTTTGTTGCCTAAAATAATAAAAAAATCAAGAAATGGAATTGACAATGGATTACTACAGCTGATTCAAAGCCTGTCCGCTGGATTTCACAATTTTACAATTTACTTGCTTAAAAAAATAATATAATTTTAGTGACTGTCGTATCATAGTAACTTAACTTTTTCTGCAACCTTATTTTTCTTTTTTTTAATTATGACCCGTATTTTTGTGGAGCCCCCCTACAGAGGCTCCACGGAGCACACTTTGAGTAAGGCCGTTCTACAACATAGGTTCTTGGTAGTGGTAATGTTGTATATTGGTAACGTTAGGCAGTAAAGTTTACCAATATAGTTTGATTGGTCAATTATTTTATTTTGACAGCTTCTATCTACTGGTCCAAAATAAAGTGCCTGCAACGTTTTCATTTGTTTAATGTGGCACCAATGCACATTTTTCAAGAAATATCGCATAATCCAAATTATATCGATCTATCGCCTATAATCATCGTCATAAGCCTAGCCTTTTCCCAACCATGATAGGGTCGAATTTCTGTCTAACCGGATGCAGCTGAAAACCAGTACTTATAATTATGTATATATAGTTTATCTATCGGCAAAATATCAAAACATCCCCATCTTAGGGAATAGCCACCAAAATCAGTATGTTACCCTTTTTATCGTCGATCTCTTAGATGTCCCTCGATCTGTTGCTGTTCACGGCAATTAGCGACGTGACGACGGTCGACGGGGGGTAGGCAGCAGTGAAATATTAAACTCGATATAGATTACTAACTTACTAGATGGGGGAAAATGTTCTTGCAACTCAAAAAAATATCAACTGTTTACCACAACCCAGTTAGTACTGGGTAAAACGATACCATTTAGTAAGACTGGTTGTCAGATTTTTTTGGGCCACTGATTACCTCAAAGATCTTAAATGACAGCCGGGACCAACAGTTTAACGTGTGTTTTCCGAGGCACGGAGGAAACTAGGCATGTAAGGGTGGTCACCCATCCACAGACCAACCTAGGCAAGCACGGCTTCACCTAAAGATCAACCCGAGTGGCTGTTATTATTTAGCCACGAGCTCCTCAAGTTAATTTCAGAGTGTGGACTAAAAAACAAAAATATTTTGCAACCTCGCTAACTGAACTTAATGGGTGTATTCTAAAGATATAATTTGAAAAATTCATGTTGGTTTACATTTTAAGAGTTAGAAAAAATTAATTATCCAGTCAAAAAACAAAATCTGTAAACGGATAACATTTTACAAAAATGTTTTGTGTCTGACAGTTTGCAAAACAGCCGCTGATTCGGTTAAAACACAAGTAATTATGGTAATGGCATTTCTGGGTAAGCTCAAAAAATAACGTAACGGAACCGAGTTACAACGGGATAAAAAGAGAATATTCTTTCAGGAAAACGTGGTCCGAAACATCGTCAATTTTGTATAACACAAGAGCGACTAGAATCCGATTTGCTGTCTGTCCTCTAGGACATAATTGAATCCTTGTCAGAAGCATACTTTTTGGCCACCAAATAATTGATTTAACTTAGTATGACACCATCTTCTATTATACTAATAATATTATAAAGTGGAAAGATTTGTATTTGTGACTTAAAAACTACTGGACCGATTTGAAAAATTATTTCATCAATGGATAGCTACATTATCAGCGAGTAAACATAGGCTATATTTTATCCCCGTACTCCCACGGGAACGGGAACTACGCGGATAAAACCGCGTGACGTCCGCTAGTTATGAATAAACAAAACAAACATACTTCAAATAAATAAAGAAAGCAAAAAAATAAACTGGAAACAGTTCCCCTACTGCGTTACGGAGTAAAAGGGCCTTGGCCGGCAAGCGGAAATAGCTTGAAGAGCCACTCTTGCGCTGACAGCCCATCCGTTAGTTGAAGGCTGATTTTATACTTATGAAGCTTATAATCTAGCTCTGAAATAGATAAAACTGTTGACCTTTTGATGAGGTGGAAATTAGTTAAATGAAAAAGACAATCGGAATTGTGAAAATTAAATAAATGAAAAAGACAATCGGATTTGATTGTGAGTGGAATCTTTTGTCCACAATGAATTTATTGCCTACTAGTAGTTCCTCGACTGCCTTGTTGGTCTAGTGTTTGCAAGAGCGACGGCTGAGCTTGAGGTCCTGGGTTCGATTCATGGGTCGGCCAAAGTGTAATAGGCATGACGACAGTATCACAAAATTGCAAATCTATTTAGTCCGTCAGTTAGAGTATTGGAAATTAATGGGCACGTATTTTTTGTTTTAGTAAATCAATGTATATTGACAAAGATAAAACGCATCAAAGCTCGGGAGTGGGGGCTCGTGACGTCAGAACTAGCTAAAAATTATACCTAGGCGTGACGTATTGAGAATTTTAAAAGCGTCATATCTTCGTCAATTTTGGTTTACGTAACAAAAGAAAAAACACGGGTCAATTTTTTTTTGATAATCTAACTGACGGAATAATTAGATTTGTTTTGTCGTCTCGCCTTTTGAGTTTTTCCATCAGGATTTTCTGAATAGCAGCCAATAGGAGTCTTGATTTGACAGGCTCGCCCAATCTTACTTGGGATTTAAACATATAATTGGCAAAATGTAAGTGTACTATTATAAGGTTTACCTCTGCTTAACCATTCGGGAATTACCTACAGTTGTGTTCTTATGTAGTACTAACTTACTTCAATTTTTTTTCTGTTCCAAAAACTTAGGAAGACTTTTGTATAATTTGCCGAAAATCACGTATAAAATCACATATATTATTGATTAAACGCATGTGACGAAAAAGTGACCAAAATGAGCGGGATCAATTTACTACCGAGCCCATGCATGAATTAAGTCTTCAAACCCACAGAAAAATTAAACCAGACTCAGACAATTCACAAATCTTTTCACTTCCACTGCCAATAAGTCTACTGAACTCTTAATAAACTCCCCATTTCCAATCCGAAGGGGACTAACGACCTCAAATTGAAACACATCTGACTCCAAATCGGTCTCATTGTTCCCGTTTCCTTTAACGAATACCCTCCTTAAAATAAAGCTAATCAAATACTGGAAAACCCGAGGTCGTTTAATAGAAGAACCTTAAACGAACCTCCTTTTTAGCCATCTAGAATGGATGTCAAGTGCAGGCGAGGCTGCGGAAACAAAAATCTCTTGACAACGGTATCATGTTGGGCCTGAGTGTTTTTACCGCGTCTTCCGTCGAGTACGGCGGACGAGATTTTAGGCCTTAAACGACGAAAGATTATTATGTTTGTGAAGTTATTGGGGTGTAAACGTCTTCAGCTTAATGTTCCAAGATTTAAATATCAAAGGCAGATTTTTGTTGGCGTTTAGCTTTGATGGTTGTTATTTCTTTTATTACTATTTGGTGGGCAGCTTTTGTTATTGAAGTAATATCGAGCCAATTAGGGGTGCTACGCGCTTCAATATTTTCCATTTTAATGTATTTCATTTAAAATACTCATTGGTAAAGCGGTTGGTCGACTCTACACGTGACCAGAGGGCGCGCCTATTTTTTGGCTAAAGAATCAGCATTGCCATCCAACGTGGCAATGCTGCCAGCCTTCTGGGCACTTTTCCGGTTGACAGCGATGTGGACAAATTTTTGACGCCCTGTAACCGTTTTGTTACATGTACATATTTTTATTATTATTTGTAGTTGTAGTTTGTATCTAAGTAGTGTAATTATTTAAGTAAAACATGATATAAATAAATACTGATGGAGGCAAAAATATACTTACAGAATGTGCGCAATACGAAGAATAATATGGAACTTGGGAGAAGAGGTCCTGACGTTGCGTGAGCGGGTGTGAAAGGACCAAACATCTTGGTTTTCACTCGGCTTAGCTCGAATCGTGCCGAGCCGACCCGAATATGATTCAACGATGGTAGGTGCAGAGTTTCAATCGGTACAACCTAAATGAAACCGAATATGTGTGGTAATTATTTCTGGTCGGCATTGTTTTTAAAATAATACTGCAAAATCAATAATCAAATGTGTCGACCTGAAACATTATGTAGCACCCCTTAGCTAGACAAACGTTTTTCAACGAAAAGACCTCGAATCGAAATTCAATTACGAATTGTTACCAGTGTAATAAATACACCAGTTTAATGTACGTTTTAATATTAATACGAACTTAATATCTCATGATGAAAATTCAAATGAATGACGTTATAATTTCACGAATATTATCCTGGAACGAATCTAAAGGACGGGGAGAACAATGAAATTAATGTGGTTCTGTTTGAAGCATCACCACATCTACAATTATGTTGGAAACGTACGAGAGAGCTTTTGAGTTGTGAGGTTTCTTTTTAATTTTTTAAATGTCGGCAGGTGACCTTTACTTTTTACCTACTGTGTTGGAAGGATCTTTTGTAAAGCAGCTCGTGGCTCGTGGATAAATAAATAAATAAATATATCGCTCGACATTAACACACAGCGCCATCTAGTGCCACACTAATCAACGAGGCTTGTGTCGTGGACACCAGATAGTTGATGTACTACATATATACTTTTTTTTTTTGTAAATACATACTTATTATACATATAAACATCCATGACTCGGAAACAAATGTCGATGCTCATCACACAAACATTTGCTCCAACCGGGATTCGAACCAGGGACCCTAAGAACTTAAGGCAGCCTCACTACCGCTGCGCTATTCGGGTCGTCGATAATAATAACAGCCGCATGCGTTGATCTTCAAGGTTAAGCCGTTCTTGCGTAGGTCGTTCCGAGGATGGGTGACGATCCATACGGAACATACGGATTTTCCGCCGTTGGTCCCGGCTGTCATTTGTAGATCTTTGACAGTCGTTATAGGTCATAGTCTGTGGCCCGAAAGTCCACTTACCCTTTTTTTTTTTTTTTTTCGGATGGGAAATCATCAAATGACTCCTCCCGCTCTGGGCGGAGCAGGAGGGAGTGTCAGACTTTTACTGACTAAAACCCATCCATGTTCCTTCCTCGCCCTTTGTGTTCCGGGGCCACGGTATCTCTTTCGAATAGTCCCGCAGCCAAGTCCACTTACCCCTTCAACCAGTCTTACCAAGGGGTATTATATTACCTAGTACTAACTGAGTTGTGGAGGTCAGAGAGGCAGGCGCTCCATGTAAAATACTTATATTCAGCTGCATCCGGTTAGACTGGAAGCCGAACCCAACATAGTTGGGAAAAGGCTAAGCAGATGATGTTGCAAGGATCTTGTGTCGTTCAAATGACGTTTGCTGATAAACATTCGTGAAATGTATTGACAAAACGAGATGGGTGGCGACATTAGTTTGATGTCCCAAAACATATATTACAAAATGACTACTTTACATACAAACTTCCATCGTGAAGTAGTATGGAAGTTAGTCATTTTTGACTTAACAGAACGAGTTTTCGTTTTTTTTTTTTACTTTTTTGAAAACTAGGAATTTTTTCAGTATCGCACCCACGATACTGGAAAAATTCCAAAAAAAAAAAAAATTAAAATAAAAAAAAAAAAATAAAAAAATTAGGTATATTTGTGAGTTTAAATGTTTGTAAACGCACCCGCGTTTACAAACATTTAAACTCGCAAATATAAACATCCAGACCCAAGACAACTACCTAGCCAACAACATACTAATATTTGTTCCGTGCGGGAATCAAGCCCGCGACACGCAGCGCTTTAGCCAATCGCTCAGCCACTGCGCCAAACGTGCCTTCATAAAATTCAACCTTTGTTTTGTAAGAATTTCATATAATAAAAGCTCACACTTCTACACCCAGTGGTTTAGGTTTTTTAAGTAAGTAGTCCTCTCTGATTTCTTTCAAAATAAACCTATTTGGTTATTCCGAATCGTGGTACTCGAAATGGGTCTTTACGTGGCTCTTCGAGTGCCAATAGGTACTTAAGTGTTTCCGATACACCCTGGGCAATCAGCCTCACTTCAAACCTTGCTGACGTGCTAATTCTTTCCTCTGAACAAGGTAGTATTATTTGCCCATGCCGCGTGATTTTTTTTAATAATACTTGTAAGATTTTGTCAACGAAATGAATACATTTCCTGAAATCATTCTAACTCGAGGACAAGTCGCAGTGAGTGACCCCAAATTAAAGCCATCTTTTATCTTTCCTTCTCAATAATCAAGTTACTTTTTCAACATTTACAAAAGTGATTGCGGGTGACATTTTCTGTTTTAAAAAGATATGGTTACTGCCATCACAGATAATATAATACTCTACTATGAAATTGCTACTATGTTCTTATAGTTGGTAGAAATACCTACCTGTTTGACGATACAATCATGGTGAAATAAAGGCATAATAGTGCTTATGACTACTAGCTGAGTAATTAATAGTCAAAGTGCCCGAAATTCGTTGGAGAGCAAGATTCACAATGGCATCTCCAAATGCATTCCGCTTCGAAGTTCAAAGCATACAGAAGTGATGTGTCTTCTATGTAATTAGGGTTGGTAAAGTTTTAATGCATACGAACCTATTAGTAAGTCGTTTTCATAACTTTATAAGCATCTAGTACTCATGAAAATGAACAACTTTTGCTATGGGGCTATGAAATCTCGAAAAAAAATCAGGTGCTACATACATTAGGTATTTATTGGTCGCGTAACTCAAAAAAAATGTAGGCAGCAACTGATACTTTTTTTCGAGATTTCATAGCCCGTCCCATAGTAAAAGTTGTTCATTTTCATTTTTTTTTTTTTAGGTATGACCACTCGCAGTTGCAACTCGCTAAGGTTGCCTAAATGCTTAACCGAACTATCCTGTGGTGGCCAAAAATTACTTTAAGGCCCCCAGCCAGGGCTTACAAACTAAGGATTTAAATTAAACTGATCCCGGTGACAACTAAATTAATACACAAATAAAATCACTCTATTTTATTTTCTACTCTCGATTCACCGCATATGATATTACAAAACTGCAATCATATTTAACCTTTCATTTAGTTGTCACTTAGTTTTATTAATGAAAACGATCATACACGGTACAAAGGCCAAGCCGTCGACAGTTCACCTTAACGGGTTTAAAAGCTACTTAAAATCTCGTAAACTTCGATCAAAACTGCACCACATAGATAAAACTTTTCGCTTCGACACGTCTCATCTCCAATGGAACGTAAAAATCCTTCACTGTACGTGACACCACTAACGTACTTACTTGAACATTTTCAATGTGGCGACAAACGAATCTTTAAATCGTTAGATTTGCCCTTCGGTGCCATTAAATGACCACGTTCCTTTTCTTTGATAATGACATTTGAATTGTGTTGTCTCGCTCGTTACCACTGAAAATCGTACTTATCGTTCCGTGTGGGATTTAGAAGGTCACTTTTGTTAGTTTTACAAGTTATAACTCTTTTGCACGACCTACCTACGATGAATAGACCTGGCGCTGGATACGCATACCCCTTGGCAAGCCTGATTGTCAGACTTTCGGGCCACTGACAACCTGTAATGACTGTCAAAGATCTACAAATGACAGCTGGGACCAACGGCTTAACGAGCTTTCCGAGGCACGGAGGAAACTCGGAATGTAATGGGTGGTCGCGCTTGCCTAGGTTGTTCCGTGGATGGGTATCCACGGAACAACCTAGGCAACCGCGACTTAGCCTGAAGATCGACCCAAGCAGTTGTTATTATTTAGCCACGCGGTCGCTAGAAGGCACATCTAACGATTTAAATTTCTGGAGGCACATAAATGTGACGCTCATATAAGTTAATGATGATATAAAATATTAAAATCTCTTTTTAAATATTTCTTTTTTACCTGAGAACCTTCGTTCCGTGTAAAGTATCTGAGTACCTTTTCAAATAGCGTTTTACGACATTCTTAGCTGTAACGATAAGGGATCTAAACATGAAAATACAAAATGTTTAAAATGAAAATTTATTTAGAATGTTTTTTGACGACTTTCGGGCCAAATTGACCTGCTTTTGTGGCGTAGTGACCCAGAAATGTATTGCTTTTATAATCAGACAAGCTCATATGTATTTTTAAGTAGTGAAACGAGGATGGAGAAAATTTTACGCTAGAAATGAATTTCTAATATTGAAATTATAATCATGAAAGACAGAAATAGGCAATTTTAATTAGTAAACTGGACAGAGTCAAAACTTTTAGAAACATCTGCAAACTCGAACGGATTACGAATTAAAGTGATTTTGTTGAAACCTAATTAGGAAAATTCAAATTAGACTTTGAGTTATTACTATGAAAGCCAAATTATTTATTGTGCAGGAACATTAATTACTTCCATACCAGTTTGGCCTATGGATTACTTTTACTTCTGTTCAGGAGAAGTTTATTCAATTATATGCTTATTTATTAGGTCGTAAGATTCTAAGTTTGTTTTTAACTGTACGTATCCTATGAGAATTAATCTTTTGAATCTTAACGCCAAGTCAAAGTCACATTCCATCAACGATACCGAGGATTTAAAAGATTGTCATGAACTACTGAAAATCTAATATTAATCATGTTGAAAGTAGCTGCAGCAGTAGCAGTAGTGTGTGTGTGTGGTGTGTGTGTCTGTGTGTGGGGGGGGGGGGTTATTCAAGAAAATGTCACAGAATTTTACAAATATATTTTAGATTATATTTTTCACTACGCAAAAGAATTTAACATCTGTAGCCGAACTATGCAAAAGCCTGTATTTCGGCTATCAGTTCTAATCCCGTCAAATAATTTATAATTAATGGCAGCCATCAAGCATAAATGTTAACCCTAGTGGGTTTTATACAAGGAAATTTTACCAAAATCATAAAAAAATATTTAAAATAAAATTAATACAAATAATGAAAAAAATTAAGTGGACACGACCTTATAATTACACTAGCGATTGTGACAGTTGACAATGACCGACTGGAGCGACTGGATGGAGCGACTGCCTATCTGACCTCCACCTCCACCCCAGTTACTGGGTAATACGATACCCCTTGGTAAGACTAGTATAGTGGTTTATGATTTAAAGTAAAAAAGTTAGCCAGCCAAATGATTTTGTTATCAATAATTATGATGTCGGTATTACAAGTTTATAACATACTTTACGAAAATAATTACATGCCATAAACCTAATTTCCTACAAACTTATTAAAGCTAGGCGTCTGCCTATAATAAAAGGTAGAACAAGGTAATAAACAGTTAAAATTAAGCCATTTACTTTAAATATAATCGTAAACTTTATCAGATTCCACTAAAGTAGCTTTTCTCTTGAACGAAGTTTTTAATTTTATGGTGTGACATGAGGGTAGGTATAGTTTTTTTTTCCTTTTTATTGACTAAAGGTGTAGTCCTGCATTGGATTGGCGTCACCTCACCTCATCTTTACTAGCTGATCCCAGTCCAACGCAATGCCGTCACGGAAAGTGTGCATTGTAGTATGGAGTTGCGACATTATAGACATGGGCAACTTTTCATGCAAGAAAACTATAGTAAAATGGTTTGATAATCTGACATATGAAGAGACGGAAGAAATCTTAAGTTAATTAAACTATAAAACATAAAATAACTATAAACCCACACATCTGCACACACACACACACACACACGCACACACATACATACACACACACACACACACACACACACACACACACACATACGTACATACAAACACAGAGACTCTCTCACACGACATTGGAATTCTTTATTTTTACTCATTACTTCTTTTTATTATTGTATTAATTATGATTTGGATTTTCTTCTTTTTGTTTGTAAAAAGGTATTCCTCTTACCTACTTACTTTGCATTTAGCACATCAACAAATGTCTTTTAATTTTAAGTAAACGCAACTCCGGCCCCCAAGATTCAGGCACAGCCTAGTTTGGGGACCTCTGCTTTCTAACTATTTTTGTTAAAATTTTACTTGTTACGATTTTGTCATAATGCTAAACTAGGTTAGGTAAATGTTTGTAACAATGGATTGATAAATTTATTCTTATTCTTAGTTTCACAGAAAGAACGGCTCGTAGTTGTTGATGTCTGCGATGACCATCATTCTATCCACTCATCATCATCATCAGCCTACAACAGTCAGCTGCTGGACATAGGCCTCTTCAATCGAACACAACTTAACTCGATTCTCGGCAACTCTCATCCAGTTGCTTCCAGCCACCCTGCGAAGATCGTGGCTCCACCGAGCCTGAGGGCGTCCCACCTTCCGCTTGCCGATTCGTGTTTTCTACTCAAGAACACGTCTAACCCAACGCTAAACGGTTCTACGGCTAATATGACCGGCCCAATGCCACTTGAGCTACGTGGACAACTCTGGTCATTCTATCCACTACAGTTTATCAATGGTCTAAGAATAATTGGGTAAAATGTACCCTAGTCTCCTACTTATCTCTTTGTTTCACAGTTGTTAGAGGTCTTTCACAAACTCGATTATATGTTAATTTTACAGTTTTTTAGAAATCTTTCACAAACTCGATTATTATAAAAAAAAAAATACATAAATATGTATATTGCTGGACATTTCACTCAGTGCCATCTAGTGCCACACTAAGCAACGAGGCTTGTGTCTTGGACACCAGATAGTTGATATACTACACAGATACTTTTTGTTTGTAAATACATACTTATTATACATATAAACATCTATGACTCGAAAACAAATGTCCATGCTCATCACACAAACATTTTCTCCTACCGGGATTCGAACCCGGGACCCTAAGGTATTTCCCACAATTTTGAATTTCCCCAATAATTTTAAGAGAATTTACAAAGCATTGATCAGAATCATGTTTCGAAAATTGAATTGAAAATTCTGCCTTAATTTTTTTCTAACTATGTCAGGGCCCGCTTCCGATCTAACCAGATGCAGGTGAATACCGGTATTTTACATGGAGCGACTGCCTATATGAAATACCTGTAAAATGAAAATTGTGTTTGAGATATACGGTCAATATTTTCCTCATTTTTCAAATACAATTTTTAATGTTAAAAAGACAACAAAATTAACGAACTCCACCAGTATTATAAAACATTATAATAAAGAAATCTAAGTACAAAATTACCTACTAAAAACCTACTTCCTCCACAAAAGAGTAATTTTCAAGCAAAAATAGCCTTCCTTACAATATGATATTACCGTAGTAGCTGAACTTTATCGCCTTATTAAAATCTCTCAAAAGATCCGATTACGGCTGCTAATAGTGCCGCTATAATTCTATGCGATAACCGGAGGTAAACACGGGGGTCAGCGCTAGTTACGTGACAAATAGGCATGTTCGAACAACCATAGTGAGAGTGATAACCGTCACGCATCTACAAGAGACTGTTGTTTGTTTAGATTTTTAAGAAGACTGGAAGTTGGAATTATCGAATAATTCATCAACTCACATGCCCACGGCCCATTTGGGACGAGTTGATGAAAATCAAAATAAATAATATTTTCATTCCGTAACTTTCCTTAGTGGTGTGACCGTCGGACTGCCAAGTCATAGGTCTCGAGTTCGAACCCAAGGCACCTCTGATTTTTCGGATTCATGTGCGTATTGTATAATTATCACTTGCTTCGGTGAAGGAAAACATCGTGAGGAAACCAGCATGCCTGAGAGATATTTCTCGACGGCATGTAAGTCAAGTCAGAGGCACAGACAAAAAAAAACTGACGGGGAGCTATGGGCTAGCTCGCCGTCCGTCCGTCTCATGACGACAGGCCGTGTCGACGGCGCGTTCGTGTTCCACGCGCGCCTCAAAGAGAGTCAGCAATAGGGAAGGGGTCCGCAAGGGCCGAAGCCTGCCGGGGCTGCGGGACTATTCGAAAGAGATACCGTGGCCCGGAACACAAAGGGCGATGAAGGAACATGGATGGGTTTTAGTCAGTAAAAGTCTGGCACGCCCTCCTGCTCCGCCCAGAGCGGGAGGAGTCATTTGATGATTTCCCATCCGAAAAAAAAAAGGTTAGGCAACTAACCACCGATAAAGAAGATTCCGCAACTCGTCCCACGTTTCTTTTTGTGTGGAACTTTAAACTTTATCAATACAACGTTATGTACAGTTAGTAAGACAAGATTATAACCGGTGAAGGAAAACATTGAGAGGAAACCAGTCCGTGCCTGCGATATATAACTCGACGGCCTTAATGAAGCTAGTCAGAGGCCCATGGGTGGCATAAAAACTATGACACCAGGTTAGGCAATAACCACACTATAAAGAAGAAGGATCAATAATCTTTATTAGGTTACAAAATTGTGTGAAGTCCCTGACTCCTGTGTTAGGTGATGGATCTGTGTTACAAAGGCCCAGTCCATCTCCTGCACACTTAAAGTGGTCGTACTATACTTTTTTGACCGACCGTTAAGTAACGTGACAAACAAGCATATTTGAACACGCTGTCAGCAGTAAACCCGCCCGACTACGAGTGGTCACGCTACAGATTTACAAGGGATTGCAAGTGTGTATAAGTGTGTAAATATAGGAATAATATTATGACGATTACAGATTCCAATAAACGCGCGATGTATGGGTAATGTATAGTTTTAAATATCTATGAGGTTGATAACATTACAGGTGATAGAATATTCACACCAAGCATATAACGATGTATTTAAAGGCATTTACAGTATAACACATACCATAATTGTGTATATTTCCATACTTGAATGCCTTATTAAAATATCATTACCCCATGCTGAGCGAAATGTAGTGAAGAAAATAATGAGTATGAATATAGATAACTTTGAGTAGAGGTAAACTAAAGAAACGATGGATGGATGTGTGAAGGATGACATGGCTAGAAAGGAGGTGACTGCTGAGATGACGAGTAATTTTTTCTAACCTGCTCTGTCCCACTCCGAGTAATAGAGAATGGAAAAGTAAAAAAATATGGAACAAGAAGACATGTTGCGACCAAAAATAAGTTGGGATAAGGGCAGTAGAATGATGATTACCCATGCTAAAAGCGGCGCTCTATTTGACGACCCGATTGGCGCAGCGGTTGTGATGCTGCCTTACGTTCTTAGGGTCCCGGGTTCGAATCCCGGTGAGAGCAAATGTTTGTGTGATGAACATTGACATTTGTTTCCGAGTCATGGATATTTATATACATAATAAGTATGTATTTACAAACAAAAAGTATCTATGTAGTAAATCAACTATCTGGTGTCCATGACACAAGCCTCGTTGCTTAGTGTGGCACTAGATGGCGCTGTGTGTAATGTCCAGCAATATTTATTTATATTTATATTTATTTATATTTCTGCCAATTTAAGTTAGTAAACTTTTTAATGTTAAAAATGGAGGTTTACACACACTATTTTTAAGGCACACTTTACCCAACATAGCATCACGCCTATAATCCCTGAAGGGTTAGGCAGAGGTGTAGCTTATAGTACGCCCACATTTCACCAGTTATGTTTAACCATAACTGGCGAAAATGCCATCAACTGGGCACAAATCCAGACTCAGTGGTTCCGTGGCAGAAATTCCTGATAGAAAAACCCAATAACATAGCCCGACGCAGGAATTGAATCCAAGACCTTACGCTCAGCAGTTGCGCTTGCGGACACTGGACCTACGAAGCAGTAAATAAATATAGAAATAACTATAAATACAACTACACTGGCCTTCAAAAATAAGTATCACACTTTTAAAATTGCAATAACTTTTTAAGTACAGAAGATATACTTTCGAAACACAAAGGACTCGAAAAATAGTTTAGTTTTGTCTATAGTTTCAAAGAAAGCTGATAAAAATTGCTTTATACCGTTTTTTATTTTAAATCTCCAACTTCTATAGTTTAGGAAAAATTAAAATTTTAAAAGTGTAGTACTTATTTTTGCAGGTCAGTTTAGATAATAACTAATTGAAAACAAAATAATGTTGTGTCAATTCCTCCAAGTTTAAACTATTTTAGTCAGATTATTAGGTAGGCAAATATATTAAGCTCTTAATCTTATAGATCCTAATAATGTTGGCCTAATAAATTTAACTTTAGGCTTATCTAAGCCCCCGATAGCGAAGTTTGGATGAGGAAACATCAAGTCTGACACGATAATTTATCAGATTGATCTTATGGGAGCGTGGCCTTACTAATCCTATGTTAGTTATTGATGACGTAGGTTTTTATTGTGTGTGTTATTAGTGTGTCTAACGCTTTATTTCAAATATTTTCAGACGAATGTGGCCAGTGTCCATCTGACCAAGGTATGTTTTTTTGTAACTTAATGAAATAACTACTTTTTCTTATCTCTAACAAATCTAAGAAGAAGTTAATCAAACTTCTTCTTCTCTTTTCTTCTTCACCAAATAATTTATGTTATTACAATTTCCTGCGGCTACTTTAGTCTAAAAAAAAAAAAAGTTATGTCTTAGTAAATGGGTTGAAAGAAATGAGATACCTATCTTGATAGACACATCACAGACATCGTCTTTTTTTTTTTTTTTTTTGGATGGGAAATCATCAAGTGACTCCTCCCGCTCTGGGCGGAGCAGGAGGGAGTGTCAGACTTTTACTGACTAAAACCCATCCATGTTCCTTCCTCGCCCTTTGTGTTCCGGGGCCACGGTATCTCTTTCGAATAGTCCCGCAGTCCCGGCAGGCTTCGGCCCTTGCCGAACGCGCCGTCGACACGGCCTGTCGTCATGAGACGGACGGACGGCGAGCTAGCCCATAGCTCCCCGTCCACAGGCCCGCGCCTACGGTGGCCGGAAGCCACCACGTGGCCCCCGACGCCCGGGGCGTCTCCCGCGGCAGCCGGGACGTGAGGATATCTCCCTCTCACGTTCCGCCACCTCCTTCGCTAGCATGACTGCTTCGCAGAAGGAGGTGACGGCGTCTCATTCCGTCTCGCTCCGGACCATGTCACGAACCAGGGCCGGAATAACGAGAGGTCGCCGCCGCCGATCGCCACCTCGAGGACACCGCGTTGCTCCACCCAAGCAGGGCACACCTCCATCATGTGCTCCACCGTGTCCTCCGGTCGATCCTCACGATGGAAACACCATCACAGACATCGTCTAAAATCACTTCAGAATTCCCATGCAAACCTACCAAAAAGAGATTTCAAAACCATATTCCTTTAGAAAATAACTTAAACAGAAATAAAACGACACATTGCCCGTTGCAGCGCAAATTATTTCCCGTACTATTCTGTCCTAGATTCCTAATTGCGCACTCCAGGAGCACCTTAATGACTTCCCCCCAATTTTCGACAGGATTTTGTTTTAAAATGACTGTTCCAGGCACTGGCGTTCGCCCATTGTGCCAAGTTACCATTGTGTTATAAAAAGAACAATTTAATAAAATCTTTGTTTGTTGGTAAAGGATTTTTTACTTGAGTTTTATTTTTAATGAGTTTAAAAATGAATTTTACTTCGAAATTTAAGAAAACAAAGGTTTTTATTCATTTGGATTATGCTGAAAGATTTTAACGGGAGACTTGCATCTGATTCGGGTTGCTGTTTTATGTCGCTGTATAATGAGTGTAACAATACCCATAACGAAACCGTAAGGCACTTGTTCTCCCCGTCATTGCGACCATTGTTTTGTTCTTAATCATACCTTGGACTAAAGAGCCGGAACCGCCTTCTAGTTACGGAGATATTGGGGGTCAAAGTTCCTACTTTTTTGGCCAGTTTTTTTTTTACATACCAGTTTTTAATGTTTTAAGGTCACTTTAAATACCTCTACAAACCCCGTACTATACAATGCAAATGCACCCATCAGCACAATGTTTTGAGTGCGTTACATGGAGTCTTGCCGTAAAAGTTTAAAAAAAATATTGCTGGGAAACGACTTTTTTTTTAAATTACGTGTTTCGGACACGTAATTTAAAAAAAAAAGTCGTTTCCTAGCAATATTTTTTGTGTAGAGTTACTTAGTTTGATGTACAGAATGCTTGGTCGACGGCTTCGTGAAGGGTCCGTTTACACCCTCTATGTAACTCCTGAGCGTCACTTTTGGTCTCATTTTATTCCCGCGCCGGCCCAAATTCGTACCTACAAACCAGGAAACTCAAAGGCATATCGCAGGCATGGTCGCTACCTAACTTTTGAATTCGACATTATCGTTACTTGCAACTGTTATAAATATTTTAGTTATAGTTTACTTATAAGCAATAATTATACAATTGTCTGAAATAACACTACTGCACCCAAATGTACACTTTGGTAATACCTACTTATTAAATGAATTACTCTTATTCTATTCTACTCTATATAGAAATCAACCATTAATACATATTTTGTAGCTGGCTCTTACTCCGATTAGTTTATCTTCTTCAACATTATTTTTTTATGAGCCGTCATCTCAATATTTAATAAAAAAAAACCATTGTTTCTTTGTACTTTCCGTATCCTTATTATCACCACAATACACTCAAAGCTTTCTCATGGCATATCCCTTATTTTCCTATTAAACAGCCATTTTTATGTCATTTATAAATCTTTGACGACCCGAATGGCGCAGCGGTAGTGAGGCTGCCTTACGTTCTTAGGGTCCCGGGTTCGAATCCCGGTTGGAGCAAATGTTTGTGTGGTGAGCATGGACATTTGTTTCCAAGTCATGGATGTTTATATGTATAATAAGTATGTATTTACAAACAAAAAGTATCTATGTAGTATATCAACTATCTGGTGTCCACGACACAAGCCTCGTTGCTTAGTGTGGCACTAGATGGCGCTGTGTGTTAATGTCCAGCGATATTTATTTATTTGACCTGGAGCTGGTCCAGCTTAGTACAGAGTTTCATGAAAATAAGAGGCCCGCCTAATACTGGTTTTGTTACCGCTTACTTATGGGGTATACACTACACAGCCTATCCATCGTAATTCGTTATCTAACTAAAACAGAGCCAATTACGCACGACCACCCATCAAGCTGTAAAAACCAGTTTATGTAGATCACTCATTGTACGGAAAATCTGAACAAAGCGAGGCCATGTCCTCGTAGATATGACAAGTCTTGGCGGAACTAACTCAATCATAAGATGCAGGCATTAACCACAGAGGATTAGAGGGAACGTAAACTTTAAGGAAACACGCTCACACGACGGTATGCGGGTTGTTGCTGGAGTTTTATTGACCCACAAAAGAAAATTAAATGGGAGTGAGTTCTGTGATTATTTTAATTGTGTTTATAATACTAAATTATTTTAAACGTAACCAAAGAAAAGTCGACGTAAAGGAGATATTATAATGTAAAAGGAAAAACCTACAAAGGTTACCGTTTACTGGGAATAAAGATCATATAGGTGTTTTTTTTATTATGCTGTTCCAAATCGGGAAATTATGTAAACGCAGCGTCCATTTTATTGACTCAACACTGACTGTGTTGAGTCAATAAAATGGACACTGCGTCAGTACTGTCAGTATGTCACAATTGCTACTACCGAAAAAAACGGTATCACCAGTATCTTCATACTGGTGATACCGTTTTTATTTGGTGTAAAGTTCTTCATCTATCATTATTCTTTCTTTCCATTCAGATTTTACAATCTATTTCAAATCATTTTTTTTTTCATCTTTTGCTCAGAATAGTTACAGCACTGATGACAATATTTGTGTCACTTGTTTAATTTAGTTTTTTTTTTTAATTTTCTTCCCTTGAATAGATTCTTTTTTGTTTACCTATTATTTGTGAATGAGTGAACATTGTAGGCTTTGTAGATTCCCAGATGTTTGTTAAATATTTTTCTGTTTTACTTTTTTTGTATAGTAAGCGACCTATTGTCGGGCCTACGCTGTCCCATACTTATGTACTAATGCAGTAACAAAATAATATTGTTATAATTTACCAAATGATTTGAAAAGAGTAACCATGGAGTTTCTTACCGGTTCTCCTCCATGGAAATGACCACCGCGAACCGTGCACCTTTTGCGACGTTTTATAAGTGCCCATCTAGGCCTTTGTGAAATATAATATTTTGATTTTGATTTCATCCCATAAATCACCAGACGGGTGTTATGTCAGGTGAGCTATTGCCCGACAGTTTTCTTGGCAATATGCATCTCGCAAATCAACCTTGAGAGGTTGTCGTCTGCTTAACCTGACTATCCTGAGGGTGCCTTGAGTGTAAGGCCTCCAGCCAGAAACTGCCCGACAGTGTTGTTGTCGGGTTTTTTCTATATAATCTTAAGTCGCGGATAAGAAAGAAAGAAAGAAAGAAAAAGTATTTATTAATCTCACATAGGACATAACAGAAACAAAAATATAGAATGATGGAATGATGGATGATGTTAGTTCTTAATTTATATCCTATGATATCCTATGATCTATATGGCGCTGTAGTACTTTTTGTACTATGTTGCTGCAGTAATTTTTATACTTAGTGCCGCTATCATTTCGAACATCAAATCGCGAAACCACATCTGAAGATCTGGACCAGTGGAAACCGCTAAAAATGGTTTAATTGCAATAACTCAAATAGTGATTTTATTTAAATAATAAATGTCTTTTCGGCTGGTCACGTCTTCCTCCATACACGACAGTCCTAATTCCTGTCTTAATGCATCCCCTAAAGAACATCATCCCTATCAGTTAGACTGATAGTTATCCATTAAGCGAGAGGTTTGGCTTACACGCGTCTGTACTAGGTCAATATTTATGTATCAATCATCCTTCACGCAACGGGGATCGGCAGAGATTGAAGTGACGCGGGTTCATTGGGGTTGTGTGTGATTTTTTCATATTCGCCCTTTTCTTGGAAAATCCGGACCCTCGTAGAAGGGAAAAATAATCTGACTGTACATATACACTTACACGGAGAAGTATATAAAGAAAAAGGGTTATTTATATTTTAGACTAGCTGTTGCTCGCGCCCATCGTTCGTGGTTTTTTTTTTTTGCACGGAACCAGATTTTTTATCTAAAATAAAAGTAGCCTAAGTTACTGCTCATAACATCAGCTATTTGTGTCTAATGTCCTGTCAAAATCAGTTGAGCCGTTACGGAGATTAGCCGGAACAAACAGACACAAAGAAAGACATTTTTTTTTGTTAAAAGTACCGTAAATACTCTGTTTTTTTTTTTGTTATAAGTACCGTAAATACTCTGTTATTTTGAAATTACAAACGGACATTTCAATTATATTTATTTGTTTAAATAACTCTCTTTACAAGTACCAAGAAAACTCAAGGTTTTTATATTTTCAAGTTTAGCATACAAGGTTTTTATATTTTCAAGTTTAGCATAACTTAATTGCTTAACTTGAAAATACAAAAACCTTGAGCTTTTTATAACTTTAACTTCATCAATTTTATTTTGTTTAACCCATAAAACCAATGGCTAGCCATATTTAATTTTATTACGTAGCGTTTTGTGGACTTGACTCTAGTCATGCAATGAGGTTGCATATAATGGCTTTATTATCATAATTTCACACAAAATAAATGGGCCCTACTCGTGATTTCCCAACACTAATAATGTTCAAAAAGCGTCGGCTTAGTGATGCGAACACACCACTCCTTTCTGCTCGGCAAGACTATATTCGATATTCGATTGTGTTCGAATCCGATTCTCGGACATTCGAATAACGGACTGAGCTCAATAGCGTCCCAATATGAAATCAGTTCTGGAATCTTTTGAAATGAAAGCTTTTAAGTCTAGCGAGAGCCAATTTTGAAGATCCTTTGAAATCTAAGTTAAGAACGAGTATGCAGGGGGAAATTATATAAACATGAACAATATTAAATACATAGTAATAATAAAAACGTTGATAAAATAACTTAATATTAGCTTATAGTTAAGAAAAGATTAGTTATAAATGTATCTTTAAAGATTGGTTGGCCTAGATTGATAATAAATCAGCGTATTCCGATTTCAAGAAACTGCCTTTTATTAATTAATAAGACATTTTAATTAAGCTCGCCTCAACTGTAATTAAGTTTCAACTTCGTAACAAAACCACATCATAATCGATTAAGATTTCAAAAGTTAATCGAATAATTATCGAAAAGCGGTAAATTGTGGGAAAAATCTCATTAAATTCCCTTCTTTATGGTAACCACAAGCGGATTTATTGTTTGTTTACTGAACGATGCTCATATTGTTATTGGAGTTATGAAATACCGAATTCAATTGCAAAAGGGTATCGGAATAATATGTAAATTTTACCTTAAATGGCCTTTAGAAATACTCGTATGCTGGTTTTACCTGAAACAGAAATGAACAACAATTAAAGAAAGAAAGAAAGAAATCATATTTATAAGGCACATGCCATAAGTCCACACAACAAAACAAGAATAAAATAAAAACTTAAAATATCACGATTAAAAAAATAACTTAAAACTAAACAGAAAAAAAGAAAAGAAATAATATTGTGTGTCTCACGGCTGCACCAAATAGTCCCAGTACAGCAAACTGCCGAGCAGCTAGTGCCCGACGCTGGTTTTCAACTGGACCTGAGATGGTGATGTTACGACACATTTATTGATAAAATAATAATTTGATTCTATTTCGTGACAGTCAGTCAAAAATCCAACAATATTTTCAACTAACCACACGCATCAAATACCTAATAGTAGATATACATAATTATCCTACAGAATTTCAGATTACATTAAAAAAAAAAATGTGTATGTGTGGTGGTTAAAACAAAAACAATTTTTACCACCCATAGAATCGGAATAAAAGTACAAAAGTAGTCTTAAAACTAAACAAATATTATGTGTGAAACTCGCATTAACAATTTAAAAATCCTTTTTTTTGGGACAAACCCGCCACACTTTCCCAAACCACAGCAACTCCTGGTAGCCAGAATCAACAGTGGCGACCATCAGAAAAACGCCGAGACAATTATTATTATTTTTATTTACTTCAATCAACTTTGGATCATAGGTACAATTAAATAGAATTAAAAATTATAAAATCAGCAACACAATTAAAATTAAAATTGTTAACAAAAATAAATCAAACCAAAATAAAATCAAATTAAAATCAACATCACAATTAAAATTATTGTAAAATTAAAATTATTATAAAATTAAATCAAATTTAAAACCAAATTAAAACAATATCTTAACATTAGTCAGTACGTGATCCATGCAGCTGTGGTTCACGACAGTCGAAATGTTCAGCAAAAGTCTTCAGGATACTGTTGCGGCTGGCCCGCACCCTGCGCACCAGGGATGTGCACCGCTTGCGCATGACTGTGTAGAAACAATCCACACGCGCCTCGGCGAACATCCCCGATGCGCTACAGAAGCGAGGCAGCCCCAAGAGTACCCTGAATGCGTTATTGTATTGGACACGTAGAGCGCTGTACTGTTTTTGCGTTTAATCCATCCACAGACTGCCGGTATAAAAGGACGTACAAAATGCCCTAAATAGGGCTATTTTGACGCCCCTCGGACACCGAGCAAATCTGCGGGCTATCATATTCGCACGAACAGACAGCGCCCTACGTTCCCTTGTCTGCATCGTCTTCCAGGTCAAAAGTTAATAAATGTCCAAGATATTTAAAAGTATTTACTCTATTAGGTGGGCATCCGTTGAGCTTAATTGCCGGCAAGTAATCTGGGCACTTCCTCTTGGCCCGAAAGACCAGACAGACCAGACACTGAAGCTCGACGAAGTCCCAGAGAAAGAATTTAACTGTCTTGGATCCCGCAACGAAGTTGATCAGAAAAAAATAGCAGAGGAGTAGGAAAAACATAATTTCCACTTAGCATATCAGCAGGAGACAAAACAAAACAGAGCCAATGGGCACAAACGGGCGTTTACAGCTTGGCAAAACAGTTGCTTAGCACCACAGATTTAAATAAGTTTATGTAACGTTTACTTACTACTGGCGTTCGTGCTAAACCCAGCAGTACTCTTCGAGGCTGCAGGACTATTCGAAAGAGATACCGTGGCCCCGGAACACAAAGGGCGATGAAGGAACATGGATGGGTTTTAGTCAGTAAAAGTCTGACACTCCCTCCTGCTCCGCCCAGAGCGGGAGGAGGCATTTGATGAATTCCCATCCGAAAAAAAAAAAAACAGTACTTCTAAACTTCTTGACTTATTATCATGTACGGCTGGCTACCGTATCGGTTTTGGAAAGGCTTCAAGTTCTCTGCCATAAGAATTTTGACAGGTTCGTGACATTCAACAGATAATAATCACAAACAGTGGCAACGGCCTTAACATGGCGTGGTAGGTCAGGTTGACAGGTCAACTAATCATATAATTTTAAGAGCATTGAGGACAAACTACGGTAGAAAGACTGTCGTATATGAGGGGGCTGAACTCTATAACTCTTTACCTAAAGTAATCAAGGAATCGAAATCACTTCCAATTTTAAAAGACTATTAAAACACCACCTAAATAATTTATAAATTATAAGGTTTTGCCCTTTTTTATAACTTAATTTTAGTTTATTACCAAGCGAAACCGTCGTTTATTGTATCTTAATTATTATGTGTTTCCTCATAGAAGTGAATAATTGTATTCTTTCGAGCGAAATAAATTTCTTAAACCGTAACTAACCCAGCCAGGTAGGCTCTTATAACTGGACTATCTCGTAGGTCTCGTGGTCGAAAGCGCGACTGCTGATCATGGTCCTGGGTTCGATTCCCAGGTCTTGCAAAGTGTTATTGGTTTTTCCATCAGGAATTTCTCAGTAGCAGCCACGGAGTCTGGATTTGTGCCCAGTTGATAACAAAAGGCTCAACCCTTATTACATGGGACTTAAACAAAATGTGGGTGTACCTACTAATGGGTACCTATCCCTTCGGGGATTACAGGCGTGTCTGTGTCCCAGCTGTGGGAACAATATACGTTGATTATATTATATTACTCTCATAAGAAACGCAACTTGAGAGTGAATGAACACTAATGAACAGTACTCTCCTAAGAGGTGCGATGGCAATCTAAATTGTGTCAACCCATAATTAACAAAGAAGATACCTTTCTTGCGTATAGTGGGGCATTAGAGGTTAGATAAATACATAGATCACAGTGACACAGCTTGAACAACCCCTATTTTAAAAGATTTAGCACCAACTAGACTAGATTTAGAGGTCTAAATCTGTGGTAGCCCAGGGGTTACGACCTCGACTTACGTGCCGTAGGTTGCCGGTTCGCACTCTGCCAAGCAATTTATTTTGGGTGATTTGTTTAATCACCACTGTCAATGCGGTGATATACAAGGAGCTGGTGGCTGAATAGTAGCCGATCTTCAGGTTAAGAGCCTGCGACACACCGTTATTTTCTTCGTATTTATTCTTAACATGTTTGCTTTTTCTTTTGCACTTTATTTTATGGCATTTTTGGCATCACTTTGGGCCCGATCAGAATATAATAGAATAGAATTATTTATTTAAAAAGTAGATAATACAAAAGTGTACATTTAAGTGCAGTAGTGTTATTTCTTAAACTATTGTATAATTAGTGCTTAGAAGTAAACTATCACTACAAAATATTTAACAGTCACAAGTAACGAAAATGTCGAGTTCAAATGTTAGGTAGCGACCTGCCTGATCTAGGTTTATTTAAACCTGTGTTTCAGAATACCAGCGCTGTGACGTTTTTTTATTGTTACAGCACCATGCTGAGATAGGGGCCTTTTGGCCTCGTACAGGACCAATTTCGTTTCTTTTTATTTATTTATTTTTTCTCTATGTTTATTTTTTATTAGTTGTACTCTAAATTTAACCATTTTATTTTGTGTTTTTTGTCCTGTGCGGGCTAATAAATGATTTTTCTTTCTTTCTTACACAGGACTTGTCCATCATCATCATCATCATCACTCCCTGCCCTTGTCCCATATCACTTGGGGTCGGCGCAACACGTGTATTTTCAATACAAACGTTATATCGAAATCATTTACGAAAGACCCAAGGCAGTATTCTCCTCGTTATTGCGATCATATTTTTTATTGTTATTCTGTTGGAGATATAATTGGTCTTGGTTCCAACTTTTTTACATTTTTTTTTTGTTGATAGACGTGTGTGAATGTTAACTTTACTTTCAATACTTCTATGACCCCTGAACTATTCAATGCGTCGTCCATCAGCACAATGCTTGAATGCGTTACATTAGGTCCTACCACATAACCTAACATAACATCACGCCTGTAAATCCCGAAGGGTTAGGCAGAGGTGTACCTAAATACCTACACCCACATTTCACCAGTTATGTTTAAGTCCCATGTAATAGGGGGCAAGCCTATTACCATCACCAGACACAAATCCAGACTCCATGGCTGCTACTGAGAAATTCCTGATGGAAAAACCCACTAACAATTTGGTCCTACCGTAAAACGTGATTTTTCACCCCAAAAATGTTTGCGTAGAGTTACTAAGTTCGATGTACAGATTGCTTGGTTGACAGCTTCGTGAAGGGTCCATTAACACCCTGTATTATTTTTTGCTAAGCCCAAGGGTGCACACCTTACACCTTGTCTAGAAAAAACAAACCAAGTAATTACCACCAGCGTGTTGTACATGACATTTGCACCAAGGAGTTACGCTTGGATAAACAAGTGGTAGCTGAGATAATATTCTCTAAGCGGAACCGACCAAGTTATCCTCAGTTGGGACTTGAAGTTATCCTCACTTGCGGGTAGAGGTAGAGAAGTTCTCGAAAACTTAATTCATAATTTCCTTTTATAACTTCAACAAAACTTCAAAGGGTTAGTTAGCTAAGGAAAAACATAATGCTTCTTGGAAAAGCTATGTTAACTAGGTGCAAAACATTATTGATGAATTGGGTGAAAATTCAGCAATCAGCCTCAAAAAGAAATTATGCAAATAATTTGCAAATATCTCATAAAATATGTAGGAAATGGATAAGACTTAGGAGAAAAATCGTAATATGTAGTTTGATTTATAAATCAACCTAAATATTATGATTATTCTTTAATGAATAGTAAATAATAATACAATGACTCGAATTACTGGAAAACTAGTTTTTGATTGCACAAATTATTTGTAGTCTGATAACATCGTCGGAAAATATCTATAAAATCTGTAAGGAGTTTCTTAATGGAACTTAGTGTCAATTTCCATGCATTCTGTATTCACTTTAAGTGTCAATCTACTTTCTCTTCTCCATTTCTAATAAGCTTTATGGTATATTTTCGAGTAAAAAATATGTACACACAACAATAAAAGCAAAACCAACGCGTTACATATTAGTGCTGAAAGACTCGTCTGAATTTCCAAATCTACAAAGCAATTTCAACTTTTTACTGCAAAGTTTAGGGTTTAATTTCGTATGTGTGTTTGTCTTTTGTTTGAAACAGGTCGTTACGTAGTGACTTCACGCGTTCTCATTACTGTCTGGTTTGAGAGCGTTGCGTTGTACTTCTTACTGTTACTCCTCTCCTGGTACCACGGAAGTGTGGCCGACATACTTTCATTGTATTTTCGTCTATTTTCTTCACTAATGTATGGTGGAAATGTAACGCCTTATCTGTCTCAGGAAGATTGGATTGTATGTCAGATTACGTGTCGCAATCAGGGATGAGTGCTGTTCGCTTTTTATCCCCTTATCGTTCATGACTTCCTGGTACTTAGATTATTATTTCGGCAGTGAAAATGTTTAAATATGCATGGGATGGGAATGTGAAAAATCTGTATTAATTAAAACCGAGTAGAGGATTTAAATTAATAGTTTTGAGGATTACGGATTAACTCGAATTCATAAAATTTCGGATTCTGCGTAATATTTATAAATTTTGATGGATTGAACAAAAGCTCTCGAAAGGACCCAGAATAGGCTAGTTTCCACCATCAATAAATTGCAAGTCTATTTAGTCCGTCAGTTAGAGTATTGGAAAATAATGGACACGTATTTTTTGTTTTTGTAAATCAATGAATATTGACAAAGATAAAACGCATCAAAACTCGCGAGTGGGGGCTAGTGACGTCACAACGCACTAAAAATTATACCACGGCGTGACGTATTGAGAATTTTAAAGGCGTCGTATCTTGGTAAATTTTGGTTTACGTAACAAAAGAAAAAATACGTGTCAAATATTTTTTTTAAATCTAACTGACGGACTAATTAGATTTTTTCAGGACACAAGCCTATTGATCGAATGAAACAATTGTTTGATTTGTTTAAACTATGTTTGAAATTAAATGCTAGCTGTTGCCTGCGACTTCGTTCTAGTGGAAATTTTGATGTGTAGGTATATGTGATAACACCCTACGACCTGAAACATTTTCATAAAAGCGGTCAAGCCGTTTTGGAGGAGTTCGATAACAAACACTGTGACACGAGATTTTTATATATTAGAAGATTACAAATGCGAAAATTTGGATGAATGGATGGATGTTTGTTATTCAATCACGCCAAAACGGCTCTATGGATCTGGATGTAATTTGGCACAGAGATAGATAATAGTCTGGAATAACACAAAGGGTATTTTTTTCTCACACTCGCGCGTACGAGGTCGCAACAACGGGCAACACCTTTGAAACTTCATGTACATATTTGGCTGTACACAATTACCAAACAAACCAGCATCTCATTGAAACTTCAGCCGTAAATCTCACCACCATGTATTTAATTAATTTAAAACATTAAACTCGATGCATAATATCAGTTGGCAGACAGGTTTTAAATTTAAAATAATTATTCAAATCACATCCCAACTTTTGCAATAAATATAAAAGGTTTTTTGAACTTCCCTTACCTTACGTACTTTGTCAGTTTTAATTTATTCTACTCAAATAAGATTAAAGTTGACGTCCGTAGTTGGCAACTTGAAGAATTCGGGACAACATTAATCGTCCCGTTTGTTTACGCAGATGTAATGGAAACATCGCTGTTCTGTCAGAAGTTTCCAGAAACATTTACAAGTTTATTTGTGAATTTTCTGGTTTGTTGACCAATTGTAGAAATATTTATTTACTTTAAGCTAAGACAAATATCGGGGGTACACTTTTGAGACGCCGGGTTGGATATTAACAAGAATATTTCTTGAATTCAATTTATAATTTATATATTTATAATTATAATTAATAAGTGCCCATCTTGGCTCTTTTGACACGTCAGAAACTAGGTGCACGGTTCGAATTGGTCGTGTCGTATCTATGCAGAAGAACCGACAAGAAACTCCTTACAAATTTTACGTAGCTACTCGCAAATATCGACGATGCTTGGGCCAGCAATTAGTTACTGAAACGATAGCTAAAGTAACTAGAATAAAGAAAATTGTTCACACTATTTATTAATAGGCGAGACGACAAAAAAAAACTAATTAGTCCGTTACTTAGATTATCAAAAAATATTTGACCCGTGTTTTTTCTTTTGTTACGTAAACCAACATTGACGAAGATACGACGCTTTTAAGATTCTCAATACGTCACGCCATGGTATAATTTTTAGCTAGTTCTGACGTCACGAGCCCCCACTCTCGAGTTTTGATGCGTTTTATCTTTGTTAATATTCATTGATTTACAAAAACAAAAAATACGTGTCCATTAATTTCCAATACTCTAACTGACGGATTAAATAGATTTGCAATTTTTTGATACTGTCGTCATGCCTATTGCACGCACAGACGAATAAAAATTAAAATATATTCATAAAAGTGCAGTCTTACGAAAAATGTCATATCAGCAATGTAAAAAACAGTCCACGGATCCGTGCGTCTTAAAAAAACTAACTCCAAATGGAAAAACGTAGGTACACCCCACAATAGAGGCTTCAAATCCGGATAAACCGCACAAAGTCTAAAAAAATAATGCGGGACGGACTTTTCGACTCCGTGAATTATGTAAAATCCCCGCTTATTTTTTAGGAGCGGAAATAATTTTCGCGGTCTGCCCTTAGTCACTTTCCTTTTGTTTTCATGCAAATTCACTACGAAATAATAATCAGAAAGTATTAATGGCGCGTTTACATCGTTTTATTTGTGTTTTGTTACTCGATTTTTTAGCGAGCTGTATAATTTCTTGGGTGTGTTACTGCCCTTAATCATTATGTTGTAGGATTTAAATTTGATTTGCACAATAATGTATCACGTGAAGAATTTCAATGAAATAAAATCTTCTTCATGCATATTTTTATTTACAGCTAGCTGTTCCCTGCTGCTTCGACCGCGTTAAGTTCGGTAACTGTCCCACGGGATCATACTAAGGGGCTAAAATCAGCATCCTATATGTTAATACAGGTCTATGGGCCAAATTTCATCCAAATCCGTTCAGTAGTTTTCGCGGGAAAGAGTCACAACCATTCATCCATCCATCCTCACAAACTTTCACATTTAAAATATTAGTCAGATGCAAAACAGTCACACTATCGGAAAAACTTTCATTACTTTTCATGTAATTTTGCCATGTAATTGGGAGCAATCAATTTTTTATTCCATCGTAAATGTACTACTAAGTAATTAAATGAATTACTCGAGCCCTAGATCGAACAAACATTTACGTGAAACTACGTAAAAAAGTTTAATGTTAAATAAAACTAGTAGAACCCAGTTCGCTCATAAAACTTAGCACTTACTTTTGAACTTTATGATCCTATTAGAATACTTTTTAATCACATCATTAAAAGCTCCGCTTACAAATCTCCTACAAAGAAAAAAACCTTATAAAATGGTACCTACTCCTTAATAAACAAAGTCGAAGTTCTATTGTCACCCTATCACAAACAAAAGACAACTTACCTACTAAACGAAAACACCCTAATAACTTTTAACAGTAATGTAGGTGAAACTCGAATGCAATAAAGACTAACTTCAAATGGTCAATGGAGGTCTACTACGTGCTTTTCATTCACATGTAAATTCACCGTTACCTTCCCAATTCTCAAAATATAGGGAACCGTATTTCCCACGACTCCAATTTTTCTTCCTGATTAAATTTGTTGCGGTTTCTCCAAGACGTCCTGACTTTCCATGGGACAATCGATGTGTTTCAAGTAACGGATAACTCGTTTTCTAAAGACATCGGCCAGAAATTGGAAGACCGTGTCTTTTACACGTATTTCTCGGAAAGATCTCCCGAGAATTTTCTCAATTGAATTCGATTTAAAATGGCGTCGTCTTTTTAAAATTGTATTTCTGAATTGTACCTTTTTACGTTGGAAGGATGCCTAGCTGGTTTCGTTTTGAAATAATAAAACAATATCCTGCTCCAGGAAATTAAGCGGAGACGTATTTCCGGCCGCTTACTTACTGTTATTAATTCTATCTCTTTTTTTCAGATTCATTTTTACGGATTCATCAACTGAATAAGAAGTTTCTTTTATAGCGAATTCTACTATGGTGTCACCGTTATACAAAAGGGAAGTTTTCTTAGATTACTGTGGTCAAGTTTCATCATTCATCATATCATCTTCCTGACCTTGTCCCATGTCACTTGGAGTCGGTGCAACAATTTTTTTTCTTCTATTCCCGTATGAGAAGAGGCCTTTGCCCAGCAGTGGGACAGTAATAGGCTGGTATTATTATTATTATTATTCCCGTCTATCAACCACCTCGCTATCGTTAACTCCTTTTTTCTTTCATATCATTCCTCACAAACACAATCCATCCATCGTTTCCTTTATCTCTATCTCCCTCTCCTTCCGGGTCTGGGGGCTTTTGGAACCAGGACCGCGGTCCCGGATTCCCCCAACCCATAATTAGCATTACTGACCTAGAGGAAATAGTTTATGTCTTTTTTGAGAATAAATATCTTCAAACCTGAAAGATCTGTGATGGGGGTTAATATTTTGAGTGGTCTCAACATTTATTCATAATTCTTTTAGTCACACGCAATTCGTCCCATACCAAAATATCTAATGGAAGCCATATTGAGATCATATCTTCGTATTACCCACTTCTTTGTAAGTAAAAAAAGATCTTTTTTCTTGAAAAAAATCACTTGAAACAAGTCGCATTACAGCGAACATCTTACGGCTAAAGTCTCTTTGTAAATCGTGAAAGAATTATCCTGCTAACTATCTAAAGGACAATAGGCTCTATTGTTTTGGATTACGTATCAATTTCGTTTGGTGAAAGCGGTTGCACAATCAAACGGAGAAGTTTTTCACAACTGTTACGCGTTTTACGGAACAGCAGTTTTAGTGACGGGTATGAAATATGTGGTATACCTAATTATTTCGATGAAGTTACAAATAATGGAGTGATACAGCTAAGGAATTATCCTTTCTTGGAAAAAGTGTTCGAAAATGTAGACACTTACGTAATATTTAATTGAAAATCCTGCCTTACCTACTATGTATTTGCGTAGAAATCATCTATGAAAAAAGAAGCGAGATAAACACACTAACAAATATAAGAAAAAACTGAAATAATTTATTTGAAAAATCGCCATTTTTTAAAATAATTCAAATCGATTTACGAAATTCTTCCCTAAAATATAAAATCGTAGCAGGTGGCGTTCTGTGGTTTATGCCTACCCCTATGGAAAAAAGCGTGAGTTTATCAATGTGTGAATGTGTTATCAAATGTGGAAAAGTATATAACCCGTCATTGTATACAATTCCTAAGAAATGTGTACAATTCCTTAAACAGATAGGAAATCTATGATCTACTTTGTAATATGCACTTTTCCTAGGAAATCTATACATTTCCGATTGTCCTTCACACCGCTACCCCGCTTTACTTAAGAACATTCTTAAGTAAAGCGGGGTAGCGGTGTGAAGGGCGACTACATAGTGTCGAGAGGACTATTTATTTATGTTACCCTAATACACAACACACCACACCAACATAAACAAGGCATTGTGGCAAGGAAAACTTAGGATGCAAGAGCTGAGGGAGAGATCCCTATGTCCCGGCCGCCGCGGGAGACGCCCCGCGCGTCGGGGGCCACGTGGTGGCTTCCGGCCACCGTAGGCGCGGGCCTGTGGACGGTGAGCTATGGGCTAGCTTGCCGTCCGTCCGTCTCATGACGACAGGCCGTATCGACGGCGCGTTCGTGTTCCGCGCGCGCCTCAAAGAGAGTCAGCAATAGGGAAGGGGTCCGCAAGGGCCGAAGCCTGCCGGGGCTGCGGGACTATTCGAAAGAGATACCATGGCCCCGGAACACAAAGGGCGATGAAGGAACATGGATGGGTTTTAGTCAGTAAAAGTCTGACACTCCCTCCTGCTCCGCCCAGAGCGGAAGGAGTCATTTGATGATTTCGCATCTGGAAAAAAAAAGGATGCAAGAGCTAGCGAAGCGAGCATTTGGGACACCCCGACTCCAGACAGGTTAAGTTCGAAGGGGATGGGGGGGTTTGAGAGCCAGCGAAGAGAGCGAACTAAGACACCGCCATCCCTTTCGTGTTAGGTTACTTTAAACCCTGCAGACAGAAATAGGAGCCCCACGTAGCAGGGATACGCCAACTACTACTATTATAACATTTTAATATTTAATTTGACATTGATTTTGAGGAGCTCGTGGCTAAATAATAACAGCCACTCAGTTCGACCTTAGGGTTGAGCCGTGATTGCCTAGGTTGGTCCGTGGATGGGTGACCGCCCATTACATACCGAGTTTCTTCCATGCCTCGGAAAACATATTAAGCCGTTGGTCCCGGCTGTCATTAGTAGATCTTTGACAGTCGTTACAGGTAGTGGCTCGAAAGTCTGACAACCAGTCTTACCAAGGGGTATCGTATTACCCAGTGCTAGCTGGGTTGTGGAGGTCAGATAGGCAGTCGCTCCATGTAAAATAATGTTATTCAGCTGCATCCGGTTAGACTGGAAGCAGACTCCAAAATAGTTGGGAAAAGGCTAGGCAAATGATAATGTTGATTTTGTTCGTGTTTTATTTATTTTGTTCAGTGCATTGCTTTTTTATACATTTCCTAGTATCTCGGAATTGCATACAATTCCTAGGAAATGCATACATTTCCCAGGAAATGTGTGGATTAAAGAATCTTTGAAACATTATTTTACACATTTTCTAAGTAGGATCGGAATTGTATATACATTTCCTGTTACTTATGTTTGTATGTTAAATACAAAAATCGAGTGTACTATGTTCGTACACGTACACGCTAATCTGCGAAACTACCCAACCGACTCCAATGACGATTTGACGACGATTTTGTGGTTGGATCCAGCTTGAAAGATAGGAAAGTTTTGTACCCGCTATGTGGCGCCATGTGAAGCAGTGGGGGGCGCTAATATTATTATATAATAATAAATAAATAAATATCGCTGGACATTAACACACAGCGCCATCTAATGCCACACTAAGCAACGAGGCTTGTGTCGTGGACACCAGATAGTTGATATACTACATAGATACTTTTTGTTTGTAAATACATATATATATCTACAGTATTTACCTTACAATATTGTCAAGGCGACTACCACATTTTGCAATATTAACAGTGGAGAAGCACCCGATACGCTGGAAGCAAATCCTGACGCAAGTCAACCTCTACCTAAGTTCTACCTTCATAAATACGTATGACATTGGATCAAACATATGAAAATAAGTCTATGACATGTACGTACGTAATCGTGTTGTGTCCCGGAGACATCAAATAACGTGTTTCTGTCCAATTTGCTTTGGCACAAAGCGAAGCCACCATTTTTCATATTCATATATTTTGTCTGGTACACTAAGAACCACCAGAAGATAGTAGATACATGAAAGCTCAGTTCCTTTAAATAACCAAAAAAGGTGTCCTAACACACACATTTCGCCAGTTATGTTTAAGTCTCATCTAATAGGGGGCGAACCCATCGCCGTCAACCGGGCACAAATCCAGACTTCGTGTCTGCTACTGAGAAACTCCTGATGAAAAAACCCTATAACACTTAGCCTTAACCGAATGCAGCCGAATAGCAGTATTTTTCATGGAACCCATCTGTTCTCCACATCCCAGCAACTGCGTAATACGATACCCCAGAAGAAACGAAGAGTCTTCAAACACTGAAACTGAAGCTAATAAAGTTCCATCAATATCAGTTCGGACCAACTTCAGTACCATAGCCAAAATTGATGAATATACAACGTTCGAACATCGAAACACTTGAACATCGGAGACACAGTTGATGATCTAGTACAAAGTCGGGCAACTTTGAATGTCCTTCACGAATAACGTTGAGTGCTTGCGGGTGTACTCGACGTAGCATATTGTGTTTGGAATTTTGGCTGCGTCCTGGGAGAAACTGAAAGTGGCACCGGACTGGTGAAAAGCTTTTTACGGTTTTGACAATTTTGAGGCTTATTTTAATGAATTATTTTGGTTTTTGAATTGTATTTTTTTTTTGTTTTGTTTTACTGTGGACACTTATATCGTGCACATCTTGCTACATTGTTCTCACATAATATACCATCTCAACATGAATGATGTAACCAAGATTTTGATTTATAAGAGTGTCCATGGAGTTTCTTGCCCGTTCTTCTCCATAGAGATCTATGCTAGGGAATGGGCAACTACAGTACTTTCACAGTTTTAATGTCTTGTGACTGGGACTGTAGCTATATTTAATTTTCATCTTTGTTTCGACAATTCAAAAGTGCCTGTAACTGGCCTACTTGAAATAAATGCTTTGATTTTGATTTTGAGGTCGAATTTAAAAAAGGAAGGGAGATTCCGTGAGGCATTAAACACGGGTCATCAATGGTGTTCGATGAGCACGTATCTGCCATTTTTATTTATTTTATTGGCCGTTTTATCACCACACAGATTAAGTTGTATGTAATGAAATGGTCAGTAAGTAGTAAAAGTATGAAGCACGTGAATATTAGAGACAAGCCTTAGCCTTTAGTCTTCAAAGTTGACCAACTTTGAATGTCCTTCACGTTGAACATTGAGTGCTTGTGGCCTGTGTACTCGACGTCGACGTCGTGTAGAGAATTTTCGCTGCATTCTGAGAGGAACTGAAAGCGGCAACCCTGTGAACAGCTTTATTGGTGTCGACAATTTAAGAGGTCGAATATAAAGAAGAAAGGCAGTTTTCGTGAAAATTTTAATACTGGCTGTTAAATAGAGTTCTATACGTCATATTCATATTATTATTATTTAATTATTTTTCGTTTTCGATTCACATTATTAAAATGTCCAGTGTTTCCGGTGTATCAAAAATCAAAATTAAAATTAAATTACTTAGTAGCACTAATACGATTCAGTAGTAACAAATAGATAAACATGTTCAAAATTTAGATTAAAATACAAACAGAATATTAATACCAATACTCGTAATTTAATTACTGTATTGAGCTTACTTAATTAATTTTTGAAATATTTAAAGAAGAAGTTATTAAACTGCTTAATAAAACACTACAACATTTTATCAACAAAATTAATAAAATCTAAGAAAAATATATTGTCAAAAGTCATACACAAAATTCATAATTTTGTTATATGGATGAGATTTAAAAATTATGAGGACCACGTGGCTAAATAATAACAGCCTCTCGGGTCGATCTTCAGGTTAAGCCGCGCTTGCCTGGGTTGGTCCGTGGATGGGTAACACCCATTTCCATTTAGATACCAAGTTTCCTCCGTACCCCGAAAAGCACGTTAAGCCTTTGGTCTCGTTTGTCATTTATGGATCTTTGACAGTCCTTACACACTTACAGTGGCCCGAAAATCGGGCAACCAGTCTCACCTAGGGGTATCGTATTATCCAGTACCTACTAACTAGGGTTTGAAGGTCATATAGACAGTCGCACTATTTAAAATACTGGTATTCAGTTGTATCCGGTAAGACTGGATGCATCGGCTTCCAGCCTTACCAACATAATAGGGAAAAAGCTAGTAGATGATGATGAATTATATGGACGAAATCACGAACAAGAACGTAGCATTGCGTGACGGTCCTGAATGACGAGAACCTCGTGAAAGCCGAGAAAGGTAAGCAAATCAAGTATCTTTTTTATAAGCTTTTTTTCAACTTGCCTTGTTAGTTTGTTAGTAGGTATGTATTGATCAAATCTTGCAACTGAATTTCAGACCAGGCCCCTTATTCACAACGCTTCGATGACATTACGAAATTGAGCGATATAGACATATGACTTTCCGAATCGAAAATCGAATCGTAGCGTTGTGAATAGCTTTGCAGTTCCCCCCAACCGATTGAGCTAAAATTTTGCACAGACCTTTGGTTCCGGTGGCAATATTTTTTTATGGCAGACAAAACCTCTCCGTCTCCTCATGAAAAAACTCTTCAACATGAAACTTTATATAAGCGTTCAATTTTGATAGATAAAGGTGATTTTTAACATGACCTCATCCTGCAGCCAGGATCGTCTCCGCAAAAGGGAACTCCTTAACAGTTAACGGCACGGATACGAAAATTTGTAGACGCGTTCATATTTGATGGATAATCGTAATTTCCGTCATGACCTCATCCTGCAGTCAGGATTGTCTTCTCACGAGCGAACTCTTTAACGGTAAATAGTACGGATACGAAAATTTGTAGACGCGTTCATATAGATAAACATGATTTCTATCATGACCTAATCCTGCAGCTAGAATAGTCTTCTTACGAGGGAACACCTCAACGTTAATGGCACTGACACGAATTTTTTATAAGAGTTCAATGAAACAAAGAATAACGACAAAACTAAAAAAATAACTAATTAATTAAAAACCTTTTTAAAAATAAGCTTTTCTAAAATGCACTTAGAAGAAGAAAATAAACTTTGGAGTAAATAAAAACGAAAAAGAATAGTTTTAATAAAAGCTTGTCGAGTGAATTATAGAAATGGCAAAAAAAACAATACTTACGCGACAAGCTTTTATTAAAACTATCCATTTTCATAAAAAAAAAAGTAAGAAAGAAAATGAATAAACGAACTAACTTCAACAATTAGGCACAGTTATACACTTCGTTAACTAAAATTAACAAGAGTGCGTAACTAGGCACCTCAACGAGTCTGAAATCTCTAAAAGGCAAATACTGAGAACACTTGTCTAACGTTTTAAACGATTTTATTGAGTTAACTTTGATAACTTTCACTGAATAAATTCCGCGAAAACTGTAGTTTCTGAAAGAGCTTGTTCATTGAATTTTCACGTAGGTTCTGAGTTAGAAACGCTAATAATTAGATTTGTTTAGATCAATTACTTTGATTTAATTTATTTGTCTGCCTGAAGTCATGTTCTAACCAAAGCGAACATGATGTGAACACGAGACAACACAAACAGGTTCTAAGCTAAAAATACACTCTACAAGCACTTTAGTAATGTCAGTTAAAATATATAATAAATTACCCGATGAAATTAAAAATGAACAAAAATTTAATATCTTTATAAATAAATTAAAACAACTTCTAATCCGTAAATGTTATTATAATGTACATGAATATTTAAATGATAAATTTAATAAATAAATAATAATAAAAAAACCGCAATAATAATCTAAAATACCAATAATAATAATATATGTATAATTTAAATAAATATTAATGTATAAATCCAATATATAAGTAGTAAAAATTATATGACACAATTTATGTACCTAGTTGTAAGCCCTTCACAAAACGAATGAGTAGATAAATATTGAAGTTGTAAACTAATATTAATTTATAATAGCCCTCCTCCTAATTTGTATTTTTGTTATGCCCGACAGGGCCCACAATGCTCTAAAACTACTGTATGTATATTCCTATGTACCTACCACCTTTTTTTTTTTTTTTTTTTTTTTTCGGATGGGAAATCATCAAATGACTTCTCCCGCTCTGGGCTGAGCAGGAGGGAGTGTCAGACTTTTACTGACTAAAACCCATCCATGTTCCTTCATCGCCCTTTGTGTTCCGGGGCCACGGTATCTCTTTCGAATAGTCCCGCAGCCCCGGCAGGCTTCGGCCCTTGCGGACCCCTTCACTGATGCTGACTCTCTTTGAGGCGCGCGTGGAACACGAACGCGCCGTCGACACGGCCTGTCGTCATGAGACGGACGGACGGCGAGCTAGCCCATAGCTCCCCGTCCACAGGCCCGCGCCTACGGTGGCCGGAAGCCACCACGTGGCCCCCGACGCCCGGGGCGTCTCCCGCGGCGGCCGGGACGTGAGGATCTCTCCCTGTCCTGTTCCGCCACCTCCTTCGCTAGCATGACTGCTTCGCAGAAGGAGGTGACGGCGTCCCATTCCGTCTCGCTCCGGACCATGGCACGAACCAGGGCCGGGAGCGAGAGGTCGCCGCCGCCGATCGCCACCTCGAGGACACGGCGGTGCTCCACCCAAGCGGGGCACACCTCCACAGTGTGCTCCACCGTGTCCTCCGGCCTATCCTCACAATGATAGCACCCGGGCGTTTCCTCCCGCCCGATTCGGTGCAGGAACTTACCGAAACATCCGTGTCCGGTAAGAACCTGCGTCAGGCGGAAGGTGAGGACGCCGTGGCGTCTCTCCAACCACTCCTCAAAGAGGGGACTTATCGCCACTATTGTGGCGTGCCCTATGTACCTACCACCTAAGTTCACATTGTGGAATGCAATAAAAGTATTGAGTATTGAGACTGCCACGTTATTTTTTAGGATGAACCGGGAACAAGTTGTTGCGATGATAAAAAGCGGCTTCCGGTTTTCCGAACAAACGCGTGACGATCGCTTCGGCTAGGACGTGAGTACTTAAACATTATTTGAAGGTTGAATCATAGAATGCATGCCCAAATACAAAATAACATACCCCAATTCTTTTAATAAATTCAAATAAACACGCACATGTAAGTTCAGTAAACCAGTAAACATTACAAAAAAATGTACGGAATTCCGTAGAACCGCTTTTTAAAATTTCAAAGGTTTAAATACACGAACAGGCGACGACGCGTATGTAAACGAAAGGTCTTATCCATTTACATTTTGACTACGCATGTTGTATTTATGTTATTTACATTTTTTAACGGGTGTTACCCCTTTTTTTACTTTTTTGCTCGGTTAGCAGAAAGAATAGCTGCGGGTTTTTATCACTTGCTTCGGTTAAGTACCTATATCTAAAACCGGTGTTAACCAGACTAAAATCTGTCCATCTCGGTATGACTAAACCAATAAAAAAAGCCCGTGTGAATGAAATATAGCGGCCATTTTCAATAACTTACTAACAGGTATCGGTAGGTTGCTATCTCTGTCTGTTTGACATTTAGCTTACGGACCGTTAGAAAGAAAACGTCAAAGAAAGTCTTTCTTTGATTTTTCAATGAATCAAGTGACAGGTAGGTGACGCGAATAGGATATTTCAAGCTAACTTTGTTTATAGAAACACCGATAGCTACGAGAGATATTAACTGACAGTTATACGTAAGTAATAGAAAACGGCCTTAAAACAACAGACGAAGACGGCTCATTTCAAATAAGAATGGTATCGGCTTACATTATAACAAGGTCGCATTTATTCAGCGGGACCTTTTGTTGTTTTACAATTTATGGTATTGATTGGCACAAGACTGAGAAGGATGGCGTAAATGGCATTTTTTATACAGAGTGGGTAAAAAATCGTGGATCAAACGAAAAGGGGCTATAGTTATGGTTATTTGCAGTAAAAAGTTTCTGTGTGGCAGAGCCCTAACTTGATCTACTTAAAAGTTATGACTATTTGAGTGTTTTTTTTTAAAGAAAATACCAAAGATTGAAATAAATAGGTTGTTTAGAGTTGCTTCTAGGTAATGTATCATCATTACAAAAGTTCTATTATGACAGTGGGTACGATGATTTATGAGTATTGGCACTTTATTCAATATCTGCTATGTCTCACGAAAAAAAAATTTATAACTTTAAATTAACATTACTGTAAAATCAAAACTATCAAAAAATTACCCTGATAACCCCAACTATCCCCATGTTTCGATTGATCCACGATTTTTTACCCACCCTGTATATTTCCTGCTGCCAGTTACAGCGTGTACCAGAAAGTGTGTTCATATCTAAGGTCACAAGGCAGGTGTAAGTGGCTACGCCGGGAGGGAACGCCCTAGAAGTACACACACATGACCTTATTGGTAAGGTTCTTCGGAACGGTCGGAAAGAAAGGAGCGTAGCACTCGCAACCGGCGAGCGTGTAAGACCAGATGTATGGACGTAGACGAGGGAAAAAGAATATGTAAGGATCAGAGCAGGCGGCGTTCAGTAGTTTCTACCTACCACCAAAGAAAAAAGGCCTAACTTTATTATCGATCTAGGTACAATTTTAGGTGGTCGTCAACTAAGATTTAAGTAACTGCTAAAATAAAATTTAGGTTTGTTTATTTGTAACCAAGGATAACTAAAAGCACCAGCATCCCAATTAAATGGAGATAAGTGTAGGCTAATCACAACTAGTCACATTTCCAAGTAAGAAAAAGAAAACAGCCATTTCTAAAATTTCTAGCGAAGCCCTTAACAAAAACAAACTTAATTTCAACAATGACATCATCACCGAATAAAACAAACAAAACATTCCCCCACGTAAATAACTCTACTTCAAATTGATAAATGTATAAGCTCAACGCCATTTTACCATTGTGTATTGCGAATAAAAACTTTTTTGCACCTACGGCGGCCATTTGTCTTCCAGTCTGCGTATGGAATTATAAATAGCGGACCTTTTTGTCACGCGATTTTAATATGAGTGTTAAATACTGATATAAACGTACTTTCAGCGTTGGTGGTTGTATTTTGTTTTATAATTATTTCGTAAATATGTTGGATGCAGTTATAAATGCTATATGATTCGGCAAATATTTCGGTGACTATTGTATTTATTGGTCACAAAAACCTTAGTATATATGTGTCATAGCTTAGGGGTGAGTTCAGCATTGATAAAGGAACCCGAAAAAAAAATTCTAAAAAAATATATTGGAAGATCAACCTAATTTAGAACCTTAAAAACTTAAAATTACAATCGTTTAGAATTAAAATTATTTTATATTGCTATTAAAGTTAGTGGGTACTAAATTAGGTTGATCTTTCAATATTTTTTTAAATGTTTTTACTTTTTTTCGTTATGGCATGCGACTACTTTAACACCCTGTATAGATAAGTCCCAATCGCCTTTAAATCGTTTCGAATTTCTAAATAGACATCAACGCTATGATTAACACTAAAAACGCGATATTTACCAAGTTTATTGTTTGTTTTTAAAAAGGTAGTGACCACGTCGTTTTAAGAACTCTAAAGACAAACGATTTCGCTGATTTATTTTCAGACAAATAGATGTGAAAATGTCACTTTGGCTATTTCCCTCCAGCTAGACTCATAACATTTAAAGCTATTTGAGCCTTATTTTCGTGGAGAAATCCTTGTAGAATGCTTTCTGCGTTTCTTTGCAAGAAATAAAGGATTATAATCTGACTCCTGCCATCAGGAGTCAACAAGTTAGTGAAGCTTGACGCAAGTTCCATCACCTAAGGTCGTCACAGTGATTTAACAAAGGTTCCCTGCCGAAATTAAACATAGAAACAAATGTCAAAGTGTAATAAAATTTTCATCACACGTAAACAGTATCATAACATGCAGGTTAACTTGGCCGCAATGCCCCGTATAAAACCCTCGACCCTTTTTCTTCCCATGAAGCCTAAGGTCGGTAAGTATTTTTTTTTTATTTGTAGCACTGTACACAGGTGTACTGCACTGTACATGCAGGTTCAAGTTCAAGCAAGGAGTTTAAATCTGATCGAAATTAAATAATTGTCTTAAAATGTTATCTAAACAGGAATTTTATAGCAATCTCGCTACATATTAAGTACTTTTATACCGTCATGGCTGTAAACGTATTTGCCCTTAATGTTTCTAATCTAAACGTAGCATTTGTATTATCTGTGGTGTGGGTTTAAAGCCCGCCATCCGCGTAGAAAAAAAATCACGAATTTCGTAATATTAGTTGTGTTGACTTGTGTAGTAAAGCTATATTTCATAAGTAATAAGTTTTTCACCTCAGCACCTCAAACAAGCAGGTTTTGCTGTTTACAGACAGTGAGCAAAATTCGATTTTGCTGCGAGCGTGAGTCAAAGTAACTTTTTAATTATTTTTTTTAAATACCGAGAACTGTGCAGGTCTAGTCACAAAATTCGAAAGATTTCAACTTCACTTTGTTCTGTCACTTTCACTTCGATACGAAAAAAGCGAGAGATAGAAACAAGTCGATTCGAAATTCGATTTTCAAATTCCATATCTAGTAGGCCCAAAAAAGAAACAAAAAATAAAACTTTCGGATACCGATATTGTAAATCGATAACCGTAATATTGTAAATCACGTGTTTAGGTTTTAAATGAAAAATTGTTATATTTCGAATAATCGAATTATATTTTTTTATATCAAGATGTTGAATGAATGTTGAAGAAAAAAATACGAAGTTTATCATGTATCTACTTATGTATTTATAGTTACTAATAACGAACTTTATTATTGAGACAGAATAGCGGTATTCTGTCAAACAACAATTGTGAAAAACATGCGTTCTGAAACTACACTCGCGGGAGTGTAGTTTCAGAACGCATGTTTTTTTAAAATTGCGGGATTTAAATTTTAATTGTTTTCTTTTCTGTGTGTTCTAGTTCTGTAGTACAATAAAATTTGGATAATAAAGTAATAATAACAAATAAACATGAGTGAGTCCAGTGACGAAGTCTGCTATTTAACACCTGAAGAATAGAAGCCTAATGTAAAAAATGCAGAATTACGTTTCCTGCCTGGAAAGTCTCGCGGAAAATATCTAAAAACTTATGATATTTTTAAGCAATGGAGACTGAACTGTTACTTTTAATTTGCAAAACTACAACCATTTCACTTTTAATTTTTTGAAATTATTTAAATGTTGTCATCATCATCAGCCTATTAATGTTCCCACTGCTGGGACACGGCCTCTTCTCAATGAGAGGAAATGGGCTATAATCCACCACGCGGGCCCAGTGCGGATTGGTAGATGTCACATGTCTTCGAATTTCTGGTTCTAGGACATGATGGAAATGATGAAATAAATTACACAAAGTCATGCGCCTGCCTAGGTTCGAACCCGCGACTTACTATTCGTAAGTCGGGGCTGCCACCACTGGGCCACCGCCGCACTCATGTGTCAGTATGTGGCGTGGTGGTTTAATGTTCTCGCTGCTGAGGTGAAAAGTTGTGTGTGTTACTCGAGACCAAAGTTATTTGCATCTCGTGTCTTTGAATCCCTCGCTACGCTCAGGATTCTAACCTAGAATCACTCGCTACGCTCGTGATTCAACTATAGAATCCTTCAATTCAATTCAATTCAAAACATTTATTTCAGACTTTTCGGTCCATAGAGTGTTAGTAGTACATCAAGATGACTTAAAGCTCTATTAGTAACGCACAAATACACAAATATAAGAAAAATAAGAGGGAAAAAAAAAAATATATATATATATATAAGAACGCCAGTCAGCCTACAATATGTGCAGCCCAATCCAATGCCTCCAGATAGGACTATGGATGTAGTCTGCAATTACCCTCAGGTAGCTGTTGGGACTGCCCCTCACCCTCCGCATCAGCGATGCTGCTCTTTTACGTATAATGGCGTGAAAGCCATCCACTTGAGCTTCATCAAACATCGCTGACGCACTGCAGTAGCGAGGCAATCCCATCAGCAACCTGAAAGCATTATTATATTGGACCCGCAGGGCACTGACGCCTTCGCTTACTTGGGATTCAAAATTAACACTCGCAGCAAAAACCCACTTTGCTCTCTTGTTGCACAAATAACTATTTCTGCCCTATAATTTTATTTATTTACTCGCAAATGTGATGAAAAACATTGGGTGGTACGGGAATTACGAACCTCAACTCAAAAAGCCCTCAGTCTTCGACTTCGGGCTTCTACTAAAGCCTCGATCGTAATTCCTTACTTACCGCCCTTAATACACAATGTACTATTACAGAATAACAACAATAGATCAAAAACAGACATTGAAAGCTTTAGAACATAATAACAGTTATTATAATCCGGAAGTCTTCAGTACTAACGATGTCGATGGTCGTAACATGAAGTTTCGGTTAGGATCGATAGGTACCACAATAACTCTGGGTAGTTAACTACTTGATTGATTGAAAACGTTCCAAATACGACCGCAGGTTTGATAGAGAAATGAATACGATACTGAGAATTGATTTATTTGAAGCAAGTATGTCACTCAGGGAGCGATAAGGTTGAGAATTTTTTAAGCAAATTCCTTTCCTGCTTACCGGGCGAATGTCAACTTTTCAAACTGTAATTTAAATTTCTGAAGGGAAGCAAAGAATAGCACTATCCTATCTGTTAGAATTAAGGATTTAGCAAAGAATAAACAGCAGCGTTGTCCATGAGCATTTTATTATTTCATCACCGTACTACGATCGCCAATCCACCTGACAACAGAGCTATTATACGAAAGATGACGACCTGCAATATTATAGAGGTCTTTTGTAACAAAATTTCCCACTTGTTCTACTATTTCTACTATTCTATTACACAATTCTACTCTAAAACTAATGGGGTTTTTGTTCTCAACAGTACTACGTTTTGGCGTAGTTCGTACAATCATACTCTGCAAAACTCGCACTAATGCGAATTTATCCTGCATTCCTTGATACCTAAATGTAAGAAAGGACCGGTATCGGGAAGGCTTAAAGGTCTTAAGTTCAAACTTCACCCGTTTCCCTAGTGATGTGACCTCTCTCGTATTACTAGGAACTCGGGTTACCAGGAAAAACTAACAAGGAGTATTTTCTACCCAATAAACCAAGACTCGCTTCGTATCTACACAAACCCTAGGTAAATACAATCACGTCGTAATGAATAGGTTCATCAACAAACAAAGTGGGCATCTGAGCTGATACCCAAACCGTATCGATATAGTGACAAAAAACTTAGCCTAACCATTCCCGACTTTGTAAGGTTTCCAGTCTAACCGTATCGGTACACAACATAAAAATCTTTACTTATTAGTAAAGAGCGGAATAGATTCAATATAAAATGCTCGAAATATTCCCTCAAATAATATGTATCACAAATGCTAGAAATATGCAACAAAATTAACAAAATATGCAGTAACATATTTAAGAAAGTACTACAAATAATGTATTTTTGAATAATATTAATTAGCTTTAAACAAATTGCTATATTTTGGACTAGATATTGTCATTTTTGTTCTTGAAAACTTAAAAAATCGAGTACAACGGAGGCTTCTATAAAGTATTTCGATAGTTCTTTTTTTGAATTTACCTTTATTTTTGTTATTTTCTAGTAAGGTGCAAAAACATTAAATAAAATATGCCGAAAAAATGCACGGTCACCCGATTTTCCTTGAAATATGCAATATCTTGAAAATGTTGCCATAATATACAAATGCATATGCAAACACGCATTTTCATAAATTTAGTCCGGTCTCTATTTATTAGGTAAATTGTAGCTACAGATACGCACGTGGGAACGTTTGTAAATATGACAGCCTAAGGACCACTCGTTTCTTACAGTCACTATGTTCGTAATCATCAAAAAGGTAATATAAATTCAGTAGTAATGAAAAGACGGACAAATACGTGTAGTTCGAATTAAAACCGTTACTAAGGAAATACCACATTAGAAACAATTGAAGTTAAAAGGGTGTTGTGGCAAAAGTTTAGACAGCCGAATATCCTGCAGGGGACCGGCAGGCATCGGCCAGGGTTAAGAGTATTTGGAAGCTGTCCTCAAAATATTTGAAGAGGCTGTGGACCAAGGTTAGGTCGACTTTCAAAGAGATTACCAAGGGACATTGGGAATTGAGAACGTGACTTCTGAGCCTGGTTCATATTGGACAAAGTGTTATGGGTTGTAGTGTTGGTTGTTCCTGGTTGATTACAACAGACTCGCTCCTATTACACGAGACTTGTGTATTGGGGGAAGACCGTACAGTAATAGTACATTACGATATTAGTGCGTTAAGATGGTTATAACATGCGAGGCGGAATTTCAGCCCGAGCCGAGCATGTTATAACCAATACGCACGTATATCGTACGACGTTTTTTAACACATTTGCGAGGAAACAGAAAAAAAAAACATTTTTCATACGTGGTTATGTATCTGGCCTTGGATATTGACGGCAGCAAGCTGTCGCATGCGGTTCGCGTTTCTGTTAGTGTATCCGGTGGAGTTGAAGTAATATATTAATCATCTTCATTATTGAAAGTTGTCATTTTTAGATTTTCACAATACAAGTACAAAGAAAAGAAAATTTGAGAAAAATGGCGCAAGGATTATTTTCTGCCGTGGCTGCGTGAAAATGTTGGCAAAGACGCTAGAACATGCAGCCAAGTTTTTAAATTACCGAATAAACTGTTTCTTTTTTTATTTTAAATAAACTCAATCTGTGAATGCACACTGTTGCTTTCCCGCCATTTTAACAGCGCGCTAGCGCTGCCTACTGACTGGCGCCGCGCGGCGATTAGTTTGAAATTTGAATAGCAACAGCGCGCTGCTCACTAGCTGGAGTTGTGCGGCGGCGATCAGTTCCATATTTGAAATGGCAAATAATACTGTTATGGAATTTGTATGGACTATAACTTAACTATTTGCTTTGGTGACACACGCGTTTTTTATGACCCGCTTTACATATTTTAAACCGGTGGAATTACATCAGCTTTACGAGTAAGGGTGTTAAAAATACTTTTATAACACATTTGCTCGTAAAGGGTCTCTTATTTCACCAATTTCAATATCGTAATGTATCAATATGTATGTATCATTACGTACTTGTGCTGTAAAGTAAAATGCACGGTTTATACTTTTTTAAATCTTAGCAAAGAGTTTTTATGTCAGAAAAGTGGTTAACATTTTATGAATAAAATTAACTTCGGCAGATGAAATATAATAAATAAACATTTAATTCTTTACTTAATTTAATATTTTTGACAATAAATTACAAAAATTTATCTGTAAAAAAAAAAAACAAAAAAAAATAATAAATCAATAAATCAATACAATAAATAATAATAGCAATATCGCCTCGGCTGTGGTTTTCAACTTACCGCACTTATATCATAATGTACTATTATTCCTCGAAGCACATGATTTTATTGTCAGATGCATGTTGTAGCTCAAGTCATTATAAAGGGTGTAAAACACCTCTTAACGAATTTGAAAGGCACTTGTTTTCCTTGTCATTGCGATCATTTTTTGTTCTACACCAAACCTGGGAACCTTCTAGTTACGGAGATTAAGTTTTTTTTAAAATAGGTACAATTTGTTTAATGTTGTACCTAATTTTACTTTAAATACCTCCATGACCCGTTTCCTACTCAATGCATCCGTCAGCACGATTTGTTGAATGCGTTACATTGAGTTTGACCGTAAAATGATTTTTCACCCCAAAAATATAAGTAGTTTCCCAGCAATCACTTTTGCGCAGAGTTACTCAGTTTGATGTACAGAATGCTTGGTTGACGACTTCATGAAGGGTCTGTTTACAGGATTAGATTAGCTAGCCTTCGCCCGCGTGGTACCCGGATAAAAAGTACCCTATGTCCATTCGGAACAATGAACCTTTAAAATTTTTCATAATGGTGGCATGGTTCTGGAGATTACCCTCCGTTTATACATAAACTTCATATCGTAATGAAAATCGTTCTCTCTCTTTATAACATTAAGTACAGATTACATAACCAGGGACAACACGCAAAATTATCACGCCATTTACCATGTTAATCCCTTCCTTTTTAGTAACTTTTACGATTCGCCAAAACATTTGCATACCGTAATTTATTACAACTAGCATACATGAAAATATCACAGTATATTAACGAAAATAAAATTGGCACAACGTCGCAAATATTATAATTAAAATTCTTTATAAAATAATGAAGTTGTAAATATTGTTAAATTTTTCATATGACGTGTCGAGTAGCACGATATGGTCGTATAGTAATTACATTAAAATATTATGTTAACTTTATTAATGTATGCTTGACATTGCTGCTTATGTTTGTAAGCATTTGTAACGAAATAAGATTGATGCAGCAATGTTTATGCTGGTTAGTTGAGCTTGAGTAATTGTTGCGAATATTTTAGTTAAGTATGGTTGTTTTCGTACCAAAGAACATAGTTTTACATGCAAACATGTTACAATTCTTGCGAATTGCATGCACTAATTCACTACTACTTCTCTGCCAAGAATGTAGTTGGTCATAGTAACAAATGACATGATGGGAACGTACTTTGGTCATAGTATTAAACCTAGGTATTCAATACTAACTTGCTGGCGATCAATTGGTAGGATTGTTCATCGAGTCGTCTAAGTTACTATTGCTGTCAAATGCTTGCACTGACTCTAAAGGGCGACTCCAATCTGTGTGTTTCTTTCCTCAAAAGAACATCTCAAACGCTGATCTGCAGGGTCCTCATAAATGACTTTATCAAGATTATAATAATTATATCTGGATTTCAAAAGAGACTATGACCTCTGAGTTAGTTTCAGCGGTATCTTAGAGTAGTCATGTACGAAACACCTGCCTCATCTAGGTTTTTAAATATAATTTATTTTGACGTGTCATGGATTATGCTCAAAATGTATTTTATGACACGCTACTAAAAATCTGAGACACGTTTCATTTGCGCCAAACCTGGGTTTTTTTTCATACTTTGTGAGCATAAGTTCAAATTCAAATATTTATTGCTCATCACAGCACATTCAGCATTCTCCTTTTAAATAAGTATGATCTAAATCCTATTTATTTCTGTATAAACGATGACTGTATAAATCTATTGTGGTGTTAATAATACTAATCACAAACAGACTGGAAAATCGACTTTATTTAACTCCATTTAGATATAAATAGACAAACAAGGTAGAAGTTATTTACATTGCTCAGTTTTCCCTTACACGCGAACTAGTGCTTGATGTTCCTTGTCTCCGTCCAAAGTTTCCACTTCTATTAGACCTAAAGATCTCTACAAGAACTTCAATCGGAACAAACAACTTCTCACAACTTGTGTAGATTTCTTCTGTAACTTTAAATAAAAGATTCTCTAGAACTGCTGTCATTTTACGCTAACTTCTGAAATTACTTTAAAAAAGTGCTAGCTTTTTGAAAAATTTTGTTCCTTTTGAGTTTTAAAAACGAGAGTTTTCTTATAATATTAGATTTTAGATTGAATTATTAGATTGTCTGAGTATGTTTGTTACTTGAAGCAGTGACTATAATATAATTAGAAGTAAGTATTAAAAATAATGAATATTCTTTCAGTTTTTTCACTAATGCTGCAAAAAACCTAACAGTGTTTTCGGAATCAAGCTAATTTTAATGGCAAGATTGGCCAACATTTGTAAAGAAATGTTTTATCACCTTAGTACTTTTAGAATTTCAACTCTCACTTTTAAGCTTAGCGTTCAAAATCCAACAATGCACTTCTATCCAAATAAATATCGACACCTATCGGCTAATTTCAGTAGAAACGTGTACTACAATCAGAAGACCAACAGCCTAATGAAAACAAATAAATGCAATGAGTTAAAGCTCATGACAGACTGACTACGCCAGTACTGTACTAGTTGAGCACCGAACCACAGGCGAGTAACCACTCCCCCGGCGATTGTGTGACCAGCCAATTAAACAGACTCTGACGCTGGCTTAATGGTAATCTACTTCAGATGAACCTCAAATCTACTTATTTATAGGGGGTCAATTCGTGCCCTAACTGTGGCAGAGTGACCTAGACAAAGTGATATTTTATTATTGACTAGCTTATTCCCGCGGCTTCGCCTGCGTGAAGTTCTGTAACTGTCCTGAATATTTTTTTATGTTTTTTTCCCTGGGATCCTACCCTTAAGCCATAGTACGCAATTTCTTTAACACCCTTTATATGTTAATTTAGGCTATAAACTATATTTGTGCCAAATATCATCCAAACCCGTTCAGTAGTTTTTGCATGAAAGAGTAACAAACATCCGTCCATCCATCATAATATTACGAAAAAATAATAAATAAAAATAAAATCATTTATTTCAGGTCCGAGACCCATATTAATCAAAAATACGTAAATAATTGAAATTACAAAATTACAATAAAATTCCATACGAAACATTATTTAAAAACAAAAATAAATAGACACAAATACAAACACTTAAATAATTGAAATGTCAGAATTACATTCGAAACATCATTGAATTAAAAACTAGATTAAATTAATAAGTCAAAAGTAAAAATACACAATAAATTCAGAATAAATAAATAAAATGTCAAAATAATTTATCATATTATTATTAAAAGATTACAAAAGGTGGAATTACAAGGAATACATTTAAATGGCAAATCAATGGTATAGGTATAATTATATGTAAGTACATATTAGGCCTTAACAACATGCCGGTTACAACAGTGCCTCATATAGGGACAATCAAGTCTCCCCCCCCGCCTCCCTCTATCCCCTCTCCAGGGATAAATATTGACTAAAGTTCTGATAAAGAAGACTGCCCATTACACCGGTTCATACCATCAATGAGCTAGGAAAGTGGCAGGGAAAATAAAATGCATCGAAAAGTATAGGACGGGAGTCTTATACCCGACCGCTCCGTCACCGACAACACCATACCGTGCATGGAGAGTATCGGCAACGGCAAAATATTTTTGCCGACAATTTATTGTAATGTTTTATTGGCATACACAAGTTAGCTTTATACAAACATAGAAAGACAAAATACAATCAGCAACATTATAAGCACACAAAAGTAGAAGTAACTGTGGGGCCCAAACTAGATACAGCTCGTATCTTGGTGGCCATATTTAAGTACAGTCAGTAGACAATTTTTGCTATAACGCTAAACCAATAATTTATGAACACTTCCACAAATCGCACACTCAACCAGCAATAATTCACGCGAATGACAACGTAATGGACATATTTTCAATTATAAACTCTTTTTGTACCATACCGTTATGCGGGGTGATCAAAATGATAAATTGCACTTTATATGAAGCGTGATAATAGTCTTCATGTCGATGACAATGAGAAAAATATGCCAAAAAAGGAATATTTTTAGCATGGGCTAAATTTATCATTTCTCATTCAATGATTTATGTGTTTCTGTATTGTATTTTTGGAGTGAATGTATTGATAAGCTCGTTTAGGAGGTTAAATAAACGTAGCGTGAGCTTTAAGGATCCGTCGTTTGAGTAGTCCCCACTTATCCCGGGCAGTGAGCACACGTACCCTTAAAGAGTTCATCTACTTACTGATAATTTGGTGGTTTTATTCTAAACCCTAACTAGTGTTTCTAGTGAACACCACATGACGTACTGTCCTATTGTTGATATTATGGGTAATTCAGTTTATTTTAGAAGAGATTTCTCTCAAAGTTTGGCTGTTTGATAGATAACTAGGCTAAAAGAAGATTAACAAGGCCAGTATTTTCCGCCCAAGATTTTACAAGTCATCGTATGCAACTGGTGTCCAATATTTCTTACTTATCTCCAACTCTCAACACTTTAAAACTTTTACTTTGAACATTTTAAAAGACTGCAACGTTTTTTATTCAGTTTTGCGTAATTCTAGTACCGCTACGAGCGTGATATGATAGCGCTACGAGTTTGCCACAAGCGTGCTACGGCGTAGCACTTACTGCGCTACGTAATACCTCACATTCAGAATTTTTCAGCACTTTCCTTGTATATATGGCAGTTTCAAGCACCAGGAATTGGTTTCACTTCAATTTAGGTACTCTTGAAATAAATCCGAAATTCCGAACCCCAATCAATCAAATACCTTTCTGTATTTAGATCCTGACCCGAAACTCGAAGGGTTCACTATCTGAAGAAAGGTGGCCAATGTAGAATTCTACTATTTAGCTCTTGGCTCCATCATCGGATCAGCTTCAAGGTACCAAATAATACAATTGTCATCCTAACTACACATACATACAAAGTTTCATTTCGATACGACAATTAGTAGTAAGTTAAAATTGACTTTCAAGATTTGATTACGTTGTTTGTTACAAGTGAAGTTAACATAAACGTGGTTAAAATGCATTTACGCAAGCCACATACTAATGAAAATAATTACAATTGAATAATTTATACTACTGAATGGTGTGGTGAGCGTTAATCTGACAAATCGCGTTGTATTTAAATTGTATTAAATTCGGTATGAATAGTTAATCTAGTGGATTATCGCTGATGGAATTGAGTTGTGTGGCGTGCAACTCGATGCCTGTGAAATGGTTTAGGCATGGCGTTAGTATATCAACTTTGTATTTGGGTAGAGGCAAAACCATAACATTGTTCATAGTTTAGAATAGCGACTCTCATTATCAGCGGAAAAAATAAGTCCTTTCCTTTGTATTTGAAAAAAAAAGAAACAAAATTTTGTCTTAAAAAAAATGTTATGTCATTTATAACGCCAAACGGCGGTGGAATTTCCAGAAATAACGTACTTCCATACATAATTTCATCCACTATTTAACTGCTTCAGAGGATTTTTTTTTTAAGTCCAGGACTTCAAAAAAAAATTAATATTTAATTATTTATTGTATTGTATACATATTTTTATTGACTAATGTATTTAATGACTACTTTGACATTTAATTTTATCTAAATAATATACTTGCTGAATTGTAATGATACATAATCTTTAATGAATAATGATGATTTAATAATTACTCACCTACATAATTCCTATAATGTAATTTTTACGAATATTTTCACGGTTTATGCACCATCTCTTCCTACCAATTTGTACGCCGCAATGTACAGCTAAACATGTTAGAACTTTTCTGTATATTGTTATTATCTTGCATGCAATGTATCATGTACATTTTACTTACTTACTTGTGTGCTAGTTTTAACTTTTCTAGTTCCAGTAGTTTAAACTGTGCACTAGTTCAGTTAGTCACCGAATGAATGACTTTTAAAATGGTATAAAGTTAAAAGTTTATATTGCCAACGATTGGTGATCATTTGATAAAATATGCAAAAGCTACTTTTCATCTCAATAACGTCTTCTCAACACAGTTTAAAAAAAACTCCGTACAAACTTTTTAAAGGACAAACTTAACTTTGCTGTTCGATCCCATGAAACGGCTATTGCACCAACCGCAAATAATAAGTTTGTAATAGTAAAATCGCTTTATTTGTGATTAATTAAACTACATATTTAATAATGTGTGTGTAAAGTCCAGGAATATTTTATTTACGGTTTTCAGATTATTTACGGTTTCCCTTTGCATTTGCTGTAAGACATTGGTTCTCGCCAAATTTTCGCGAAAATCTAAATTTGCCCATATTTTTTTATCATGTTGACTTAGGACCTTGTCTGTCTGTCCGTGTGTCACCACCGATTTTCTCAGGAACGGGTGGACCTAGTAAGTTGAAATTTATACCAGATACTGAGGTCTATAGTTCCTATTACGTGTATCATAATCAAAGTCCTGAGTCAACACGATGAAAAGATATGGGCAAATTTATATTTTCACGAAAACTTGTAAGTACCAAAATTTACTTTAATATATATTTTTTTTTTTGGAATTTTCCATTTACTTGTACATCATTCTAAACCCCCGTTTAGAATGATGTACTCAGTTTGTAGTAACCGTTTTCACGTCGATGTCCACCCTGTATAACTAAAAGTTAAGTTACGGTACCCCTGATTCGTAAAATGGTCCCTTAACTACTTAATTCGAGAGCCTGTACATCACTCGACAGTCAAACTAAACACAAACCTTCAAACCATAAAGAGGAAACTATTGTACTCACAGGAGTTTACAAATGACATGTTTCGCCATCCATTTCCCATGAATATTTGACAAAACTATGTATTCAACACTAACTTTAGTTTGTGTTTCCTCTCATATAAGTTTTCTACCGTCCCTAGAGAGTGCCGTACTTACTTGAGCTTGCCATAGTCTTGGAGAATCAATATGAAATATTTGGCGGAACCCAGGAAATTGAAGATCCTTGAGGAAAAGTGGGAAGTTATGAATTGTTATTTTTAGCAGTTGGTTTTATCGTATTCATGGTTTCAAAGACAAGTTGCTTTTTTATTACCCGACTCAGCGTAATGTGTACTGATATATGTATGTTTGTTCCTTTGTGGCACTCTAAAGGCCAAAGGCGTGGGTCGATTTTGATGATTATTCTGTCAATCGATTTGTGAAATTAAATATGGCGACAACCAGACGCCATGTAAAAGTCGACGAAGTATGTTATGTAAGTTGTCATTGAATAGATATTTGAAAGTCGTCATTAAGCTTCTTACCTATATCTTTTTTTGTTTCGAATGCCTAAATGGGCATTTAGGATATAATATAACGATTTATAGTTGGTTATTTTAAATGACAAATCAAGAAGTCAAAATAATCTTCTGTGGATTCTTTCACTGAAAAGCTGAAAATAAAAATTCCATATTCCATTCCATATTTATAAAAACTAAAAAAAACCCTACTGAAAACCACAAAACACGTCGTTCACTGCTAGACATGAGCATTTATAAAGATCAATAAGGGCACAGAACCGCTACAGCTCGAATGGCAACTAAACAAAAACAAATTTGACAGCTGACAGCGCGCCGAATTACCACCAAATTGTATTTTTTTTCTAATAACTGCTAATCAACCTTCGTGGCCAGTGTCAAAAATATCCAAACATTTTGTTACCATCATGGAAAATAGACAAGCCTGTATAACCTTTTATTATTCCTTTTAACAAAATATTTAGTCTAACAAACTCAACACTACAATGGATATGAAAAATTGCACGTCAAGCCATGTAATTTATTACCTAGCCTAGATTATGGCTGCATACATTATATTTTGAATGGTTGGCAAAAACCTACATGACCTGGCAAAAATTAGTTAAGTATATTACCTTATTGTATTTATAAAGTTTACCTACATCGGCATTGTAAAAAAGGGAATAAATCTGTACATATTACCAAATAAAGTAGTTTTTTGTAAAATGTACGGCGATGCAGTTTTTACAATATTTAGAGAATATAATTATTTGAGAAGGTATTCACAGGTAGTCAGTGGCCGAATAAGTCTGACTACCAGTCTTACCAAGGGGTATCGTATTACCCAGTAGTAACTGGGTTGTGGAGGTCAGATAGGCAGTCGCTCCATGTAAAATACTGGTATTCAGCTGCATCCATTCCGTTAGAATGGAAGTGGACCTCAACATGGTTGGGAAAAGGCTAGGCAGATAATGATTCCAGAAGTTATTTGTGTAATCGTTATTAAATGAGATAAATATCGTGATGTTGAGAGTTGTCGTAAAAATGTGCGAGGCAACATCGGGTCGCTAGTATTGTATAAACTTTGCCTACATGTCAGAAAAAGGTAGAAAATATTATCTAAAATGATAATAGTTTTGTACAGCGGTTGTTGAAGGTCGGGTTGGGTCTAGCCAAATCACTAGGGACGTGTTAGGTAAATTATATTTAGTTGCTCGGTTAGGAAAATCATTTGCTACTTTTGGTGGTACAATGTTTTATAAATTTAACCATTTCAAAGCTGACAGCTGAATACATTCCTAGTATTTTTTTTGACAGTTCGGCATTTTAGAGACATTTGAACATAGAAGCCAGAGTAGACAGCTTGGCGTATCAAAAGGCGTAGCGTATGATGTCCCTAGCTGGATGGTCCGTTGATTCTAAGATGGCGGCTGGGAAAGACTGGATGAGGAAGGCGGAAGACAGGATGTAACCTGGGAAAAACCTGCACCCATGCACCAGATACACTGCTGCTTCTCTAAGATTGAATAGTTACTCGCGCGCTAAGCATTTACTCGAAGATTCTGCCAGTCAAAGAGTGACAGACGGAAGAAATTGGTTCAGAAAAGTCTTCCCTGACGATTAACGTTCACTATATTTTTCACCAAAAACTAGGAAAAATTACGATCACAAATCAATCATCACGAAAAAATGTAACGAAATTGAATCACAGAAACATTTGGAACGTTACCCAATCATTAAAAATCCGGCCCGAATTCGGGTCTCTAATTAAAAGTTCCCAAACCAATTTTATTGAATTACCGTAATATCTAAATGGGGCAATTAACAAAAATCGAAACTCGGAGCCTCGCATACGGCTGATAAATCATGGTTAAAAGCATTCGTTCTTCTTTAAGCTTAGGCACATGAGCAACTTTTGGTAGTAATACACATTTGAAATAGGAGCATCCAAGACTGGTATATAGTTAGGGCAATACGGAGCAATATAATACTACGATACAAACTGGTAATGCACTTAAAGTACTTACGGGATGATATCCGTGATTTTCTTTTCGTTCGATGAGCTCCCGATATTTCGACGCTGTTGCAAGCATCATGATCGCGGGAATACTGAAGAGGTATGCGGGTGGGATGAAAATTATTTATTATGAGCAGACAAATCTGTCTACCCTCTTTCTTAGTCTTTTATTACGCGCACTACTGGAACTCGATTGTAACTCACGACAAAACGCACTCACAGTATCACTAGGTTTTTAGGTTTTTAAGTGTAGTGAAAAACCGTGAAAGTCTAAAACAAACTGGTAATGGTCAATTTATTTTGTCAAAATTCAGAAATACTGTAAAGAACAGCAACAAAAGGAAGCCGAGACCAGCTATGCAATTAATGGCAATCATAAGATTGCTCTACAATTTTTTCCAAAAACCTGGTTATCTTTGTCAGAACATTTCCCATGTAAGCACAGCTTTAGGGTCGAACAGAATACATCGTTCGTCGTCCTCCGTCGATATTTCAAGGTATGGTTTAATAAGATCCGAGGATCCTTGGGGGAGAATGGGCAAAAATTTAATCTGTACATTACATTTTATCGTTTCACTCAACAGTTACATGGTAAGATGGATGATTTCATTTTAAATGTTGATTTTAGGAGGTCGGGGATATGGTTTTGAAGCCAGATTTGGGGTAAGATTTTTCTTGTTTTGTACGTTATTGGGTGGATTTTTTGTCGATCCATTTTAAAAATAACACTGACGCTGCATGGTGAATAGGCATGACGACAGTATCAAAAAATTGCAATTCTATTTAGTTCGTCAGTTAGAGTATTGGAAAATAATGGACACGTATTTTTTGTTTTTGTAAATAAATGAATATTGACAAAAGATAAAACGCATCAAAACTCGGGAGTGGGGGCTCGTGACGTCAGAACTAGCTAAAAATTATACCTAAGCGTGACGTATTGAGAATTTTAAAAGCGTCATATCTTCGTCAATTTTGGTTTACGTAACAAAAGAAAAAACACGGGTCGAACATTTTTTGATAATCTAACTGACGGACTAATTAGTTTTTTTTTTGTCGTCTCGCCTATTATCGGGTCGAATCTATCAGAACGGAATTTTCCATGTTCCTATCCTTTTCTGCCCCTCAGAACCATAATTTGCTAGAGCGAGTAAAAAAGCGGGAGTGCTGCCAGTATAGACGATGCGTTCAGCAGCATCCCGCGCATATTGCCACATGCATGCATTATTTATTGTTAGCTGTAAGCCACCCAAACACAATAAAATAAATAAATAAATAAAATATTGCGATTCTGTGTAGATGAGATTCAACTCTAATAGCCTAGTCACAGAGAAGATGCATGCATGTGTGAACGTTCTATGCTGATTTGGCTGCACCTAAAATTTTATCCTTTTTTCTGCTACATAAAAAAATAATCTTATGTGCTTTATTATAATAATTCCTTTATTAAATTCAAAGACTGCCTCATTGATCTAGTGGTCGCAATCGAGACTGCTGAACATGAGGTCCTTTTTTTTCGGATGGGAAATCATCAAATGACTCCTCCCGCTCTGGGCGGAGCAGGAGGGAGTGTCAGACTTTTACTGACTAAAACCCATCCATGTTCTTTCATCGCCCTTTGTGTTCCGGGGCCACGGTATCTCTTTCGAATAGTCCCACAGGCCCGGCAGGGAACGTGAGGTCCTGGGTTTGATTTCTAAGTCAGACAAATTGTTATTGGGTTTTTCCATTATTAAGGTCCCAGTAGCCGCCACGGAGCATGGAGTTTTGCCCGGTTGATAGCAATAGGCTCGCGGCTTAAACATAATTGGAAATGGACATAATGGACATAATTTGAAATGTGGGTGTACTTAGGTACACCTCTGCTTACCCCTTCGGGCATTACAGGCGTGATGTTATGTAGTCTGTAAATTCATAGTTACATTTCTTACTTACAGTTCAACCTACCCTTGACCTCTTCAAAACAAATAAAGCAATACGAATCGAAACAAAACACGACACAAACATGAGAAATATTCCAGCTGTCCCTCTGTGACAAGTCACAACAATTTATTTTAAAAGTAAAAAAGATATAACCAATAAAATCGAGTCTGAACACTGAAAAATGTCAATAGGTAACATACCTATTGGATGGAGTATTTTTTTATTAAAATAACGTGACGTCGGGGGTGGGTGGTCGTGGAGTTTAAAAGCAATTTTCCAGGCTATAATAGGGATTTTTAATATTCATGTCGCACGTATGAGGTCAAACGATAATAGTGTGGGATAGTAGGTGGATTGGTAAATTGTGGTGGATAGATTGATCACTATTGAAGACCTTTTTCAAATATTAATTTATTAATTAGATATTTATTGAAAAGTACGGACGCCAAGATCATCAAGCTACCCGAAACTGTTAAATTTTCCTAATCAACCTTAAATCTACTGCTTTAGCGATAAAGTTGAAAATATATAAAAGAAAGACAGATTGAGTTGCTTGATGTGCTTGGCGTCTGTACTTCTGTAGACTCAAGGGTTCTAGAGGATTCTAGCGATCCTTCGCTAGCAGCGGAGGCGGAACGTGAGAGGAAGAGAACCTCACGACCCGGCCGCCGCGGGAGACGCCCCGTGGTGGCCCCGGGCCACCGTAGGCGCGGGCCCGTGGACGATGAGCTATGGGCTAGCTCGCCGTTCGTCGTCAGTCTCATGACGACAGGCCGTGTCGACGGCGCGTTCGTGTTCCACGCGCGCCTCAAAGAGAGCCACCAAAAAGGAAGGGGCGCAAGGGCCGATGCCTGCCGGGGCTGCGGGACTATTCGAAAGAGATACCGTGGCCCCGGAACACAAAGGGCGATGAAGGAACATGGATGGGTTTTAGTCAGTAAAAGTCTGACACTCCTTCCTGCTCCGCCCAGAGCCCCGGTCATTTGACGATTTCCCATCCGAAAAAAAAAGGGTTCTAGAGGAGCTCGTGGCTAAATAATAACAGCCGCTCGGGTCGATCTTTAGGTTAAGCCATGCTTGCTTACGTCGCGCGTCGGTCCGCGAATGGGTGTCCACCCATTATATACCGAGTTTCCTCCGTGCCTCGGAAAGCACGTTAAGCAGTTGGTCCCGGCTGTCATTTGTAGATCTTTGACTGTCGTTAAAGGTAGTCAGTGGCCCGAAAGTTTGACAACCAGCCTCACCAAGGGGTTTTTAATCAGTAGGTACTCACTGGGTTGTAGAGCTCAGATGGGCATTCGCTGCATGTAAAATACTAGTATTCGGCTATATCTGATTAGACTGGAAGCTGACCCTAATAGATGATGACTTCTGTGGGCTCAAGTCTAGGTTTAAACCTAGACTTTTTTTTTGACAGTTCGATCAAACCGGTACCTACGGTCAAATTGCAGAATGGCTATTGAGACCAAATTCTGGCAGATAATGTACTGAATTACATGTCAGTGCCCGATGTCAGCAATTTGTCTGTATCAGCATAATAAGCCTATAATGTTCCCTCTGCTGGGACACAGGCCTGCTCTCTCTGATAGGGAATGGGCTATAATTAATCACGCGGGCCCAGTGCGGATTGGTAGTCGTAGATGTCATATGTCTTCGGATTTTTGGTTCTAGGACATGCTAGTTTCCTCTCTATGTGTCGAATTAGTCTGCAACGTGTCCATCGATATGACCGAATCTTTAAACAGTTTAACAAGAATCCATCTTGCTTGCTGGGGAGTTCGTTCCACCAATTTTTCTTTCCAGCTAAAACACTAGGAAGTGGCGAGGGGCTGGCATTTTGGGGAACTGTTTCTGAACTTTGCCGTTCGTAAAGTATCACTTTACGTGCTAATTATCAGTCTAATTTGAATAAAAAAACTTTTGATATTGATTGCCAAACTTGTCCTGAACTCAAAGCCCCAACTCGCGGTTTATCATGAACAGTCTTAGACATCATTCTCTGCCTGAAGGCATTTTGTGGCGCAATAATCAAGGAAAACCAAAGAAATAACTAAGTATTTTCATGATCGAAACCTCTAAATCTCTCATCACATTTTAACATTCCAATTTCATTCAAAAGCTCCACAGATAACACAGCACCTCTCAATACATCCATGCTAACTTATGAACTGCATAATTTACAACAGAACACAATGGGACGGCGTACAAAACTGTCCTTTTGTCTTCCAAGAGCTTTCTCACAAAGAAACTCGGGCGCCATACTTCGTCTGAAAGGGAACATTTTTCTCTTTATACGGAGTGCTTATAATTTGGCGGATTTCATTAGGGGAGTTGCACACTTACTCATACATGTGTTCGGCTCGGCTTGATTTGCCACAGCCGAGCGGGTAAATCTGTACTACTACAAATTAATACGAATGTATTTTCTTTGCTACTTTTTCACATCTTACGAAGGTTAAATGGATTTGGATAAAATTTGATAGAAGGATAGACCAAGGTTAGAAAATAGGATACCTATTTTAAAGTAGTTCGTTCCTCTTGTATAATTTCTGAAATCCACGCGTGCAAATGCCAGTTTATTATGTTGGGGAAAATGCCGCTCGGTTTAACTCGAATTGTGTCAACTCAGCCCGAACTTGGTACAGCGATTGTACCTAAATACCAAAACGAGTTTACATGAGAAGAAATGAAAGCCAGAAATTGTGTAGAACGAACGTACTAGAAAAAAAAGCCATTTGGCTTAGCTCGAACGGTGCCGTGTCAGATGCGATGATAGATGTTCAACGAGGTTTGTTGGAGTCGAATGAAAACCGAATACTTGAGTAGAAACGGCTTTGTTCTTCAACAAATTAATACTGCCGAATAGAAAGTGCCGACCCGAATATGTCTGTAGCCCTCCTTACTCGCATTCGCCTATTGAAGCATGTTAAACATATTTTACTTGTGAAGGCATTACTCGTTTTAAAATACCTTTAAAAGCAGAATGTTGGCAGGTTGAATTTGAGTCAAAGAATTCCGGAGTTCCTCTAATCTTATATGTTATTTGGTTTTAAGTGCTACTTAGACAGGCTTTTTTGGTACTATTTGAGTGCTTTCTGCATTGAGTAATGGATTGGTAGTAGGTACCTACTAACGTCCACCTGTGAATTAATAATGATTCTACTTCCATTAATCCGCTGGCTGGGATTATCTGCGGATACCGACGTTACTGAAAATCGTGAACATTGGGCAGAGCACATAACAACACGCCTGTATTCTATGAAAGGGTAGGTAGAGGTGTTATACAGTCACGCTAAAATCTAATGGACTTACCTAATATGAGCTGAGCCAATGGAATGGAGCTAATGGTGTTTCAATAGACATAATGCTCATTTCCTTCCTAATCCAGCCTTTAGACTGCGGTACGACATTATAGAAACGTTTTCTTATTTTCACAACAACAAAATAAACAAAATCTGTGATAAGTGACATCTGTTGATCATTAATTAAAACTGGCCGATGCCCATTACTCACTGTTTAAATGTGGAACACAATGTTGGTAATTTAAATTTCGAACGGTTGAGCTGGGCTGTCAGGGCGATTGTCAAATGGCGATGATACGGTTTGTGTTGTTACTGAAAAGTAAAATTATTGACAATGCTTGGTGTGACAGATCAATTTTATGTTTTTTTTACTTCTTTGATGCTGAATATGAAGTATTATCGTTCGTGGCTATTGGACACCGGTAAACAGTATAAAAATTACGTAATACGTTACCAATCGCAGTCCAAAAAAAATCAAATCTACCTATTGCTTCTTTTGTTTGAATTAATCGTATGCTCGATCGTTGAATTGACAAAAGGAAAACATCGAATCCTGTGCAGACAGGATTACACTTCCAAAAACCGAGCATAGGAAATTCCAACAAAATGCTATTTAAAGTCTTTTATGTACCACAAAATTCAATTTCACAAGCAGCTTCCACAATGAGACACGTTACGCGAGAACCTCTTACATCTTTAGAATATCACGGAGGCATCCGCTGGCATTGATCAAAGGCGTTAAGCAATTATAGGCACTTATAAGTGAAGATCGCTTACACTTATGAGCGAATATCGCTTATAATGTCTACAAAGCAGGAAGCGAGCCTCGATAATGAACGTAAAAGGTTTAACTACGTGAAGGTTATTATTTATTATTATTATTATATTTTAAGGGCTGAGTTTATAATGAAGGGGAAACGCGTTGCAATTTTGAATCGGAGCGGAATCTGCTGATTTACGCTCGAGTTCTGAATTGAAACGAATTTGTTTCAAATGCATCCAATTGACTCAATCAGAACTCATAGAAATAAAACTACCGGAGGGTGGAAATTTCTTTTCGTCTTTTAGTTTAAATCGGGCGTGTTTTCGAAGTAAACATACTGCGTAGAAATCTGCAATGCAATGCCCAATGGAAATAGCTGCAATGTCCAACTCATATTCCAAACATGTTAAATGCGGGTTACTATAGCTTCCCTGCAATCTTTTAAAAGGAGCTGATGGACGCTACTGAAAGTGATAAACTCGTCGCCAAATTTTGGGCTGACTCGATTTGAATTGTCATCGACACTCAAAGTGCTCATTTACCGACAGGTTAGACGGGCCATTCATGCGGCATTGGTTGGCATTACATGCGCCCATTTTTAGGGCTTTGGGGATATAATTAGTGGTTATTGGTTATTCTTGTTAGGATGTTCTTGATTATTTGTATTTATTATGTTATTGACAATTATTAATCTATTAAATCTAATTGACTTTGTTATTTTAAATTAAATTAATTATTAAACAACAACAGCTACAACTCTCTAATTATGCATAAATTAAATTCCTCATTTAAATTTTGAATTATTATTGTACTTTGCAGTTTTTTTTTTGAATATGTTATTCAACTAATATTATTATTATTTATGTTTTGTCGAATTTGTGTGCTACTGTATGGATATTTTTATGTCTGACTAAATAAATGAATTGAATTGAACTGAATTTACGGAGACGCGTCGCGTCATGCGGCTCGTTGCGCGGTTTTTCGTTTACAGAGAGGCGGTGTCATCGGCCAGATGCTTGTACTTGCGCGTGTGAAGCCGTGTGCACCGCCGCGTTGATCGCAGCGGACAATGCTGCATTTCAGCAGACGCGCGTAAAATTGCTTCTCCGTAAACGCTCTCATACATCGTCATATGTTTGAACTTAAGCGAGCCGCACCGCACAACGTGCCGCGCGACGCGCCCCATCTCCGTAAATGAGCCCTAAGAAGAAAGTGTAGTGTAGCCCTTAGTTGTCTGGTAGATAATGCATAAGGCTTAGACATTCTCGATTTTACGCGCGTCTGCTGAAATACAGCGTTGTCCGCCGCGATCAACGCGGCGCTGCACACGGCTTCACACGCGCAAGTACAAGTATCTGGCAGAAGACACCGCCGCAGATGACACCGCTTCTCCGTAAACGGAAAACCGCGCAACTAAGGGCTGGAAGGATGTAAGGCAAGGACGGACGTAAAGCGTTAAGCCCTAAGGTATTACGTCCGTCTTTGTATATTTAAAATGCGTTAAGTTTAAATAAATGAATAAAGAAAATGCTATATCCCTTAAACGAAGTCAGTGCTACCATTCACATAACCGCTTAAGGTTTCCGTCCAACTAAACTATCCAATAACCTAATACCCCAGAAATAATATCCAATAATACGATTTTCATTTCGTCCATCGTATTTTCTTAGTCGTATCAGTGTTACGCAGGGGAAATCACATGTGAACGGCTCAGCATCACCTGTAGGTCAGATTGTCAAAGGAAAGGAGATGAAGCTTTTATTTGCTTCGATAGTTTTCGAATTGAATCGGTCGTTGAACAGACATCTTTATTAGTATTTTTTTTTTGTTCTGGAACATACCTGGGAACCTTCTAGTTACGGAGATAAGTTTTTTTAATACCTACTCGTTTTAAGGTTAACTTTAAATACCTGCCCTTTTATACTATTCATTGCATCCACCAGCACAGTGTTTTGACTGCGTTATATCGAGTTCTGTCGCAAACGTAATTTTACACTCCAAAAAAAGGTCGTTTCCAAGCAATAATTTTTGCGAAGAGTTACTTAGCTCGACGTACAGGGGATCCCTTCTTTTTGCATAATGTTCTTTTTCCTAATATACTTTGGCATAACTATTTTGGCATAATTTGTTTTGCCATAAAAATACTTTGCCATATATTTTTTTGGCATACAGTTTATGTTGTCATAATTATCTTAAAGGCTTATTAGTTTTGGCATAAATTGAATTCGCATAATGTTACTAGGCATAATGACTATTAGCATAACAGTATTTAGGCATAAGTACATTTAATAGAAATTACAGAATCTAATTTGAGTTATTTTTACGTATTTATTTTAAATTTAAAAATTCATTAAGTTATGCTACAAAAGTTAGTGACAGAAACGAATCGCTGTAAAACCGACTCCACCTAGTCTTGTCTGCCCTACCCCTAGAGTGTAATCTAAGCCCCGCAGCGCCGGAGCCGTGATAGAAACCATGCCCGCTGCATGTTGCATACTGCATGCTTGCTTGCATGCATGGTGTATGCTTGTTTGCATGCCGCATGCATGGTGTATGCTTGTTTACATGTTTGCATGCTTGCTGCATGCATGGTGTATGTTTGTTTATATGTTTGCATGCTGCATGCATGGTGTATGCTTGTTTGCACGTTTCTTACAGGGAAAAAAACCCACATATCTTCACATTCAACTATGTTCAAAGAAAAATGTTAAATATTACCTGCTTCAGGAGATATTGTTTTTATTTCAATCGTCGAAATAATATGGTAGGTATATCCAATTATGGTATGTCTAACATTCTAGGAGTTAATTATTATGCTTCCTTGTTATGCCTATAAAAATTATGTTTTAATATCATTATGCGTAAATAAATTTATGCTTAAGAGTGTTATGCTTAATCATTGTTATGATTAGAGAAATTATGCTTGAAAAATTATGCGTAAGCTGTTATGCGTAAATAATGTTATGCGAAAATATAATTAGGAGTAACAAAAGTATGCCAAGTTCTTAAAATTTTATGCAAATGGATAGGGAACCGACGTACAGAATGCTTGGTTGACAGCTTCGTGAAAGGTCCGTTTACACTTTGTCTATTACAGTACCGTACCTACCTTCTCGTCATCACCTTACCCAATAGTTATTCCGATCCGAGGCGATGTTGTTACAACGTTTACAAGTATGGAGTTTCATAGAAAATATGGTGAGCAGCTCGAGTTGAGATGTATTACTAATCCGATGCAGTGATTATTCGTAAGTGTTAAGCTTTATAGTGTCTGGGCTTTATTAATAATAAATGTAAATTAACGTCGTGTTCAATTCTGGTTACATTTTAATAATGTACAGATATATAGAGTGTAACGTATTTTCTGAAATTCATTTAATTGCTCGCAGAGGTATGAAGATCAAATTAAATACTGTGACTGCCGAAATTTCACCGAATAATTTATTACCACTGTGAATAGGTATACAATTCAAAAGCCAAATGAAGTACGTAACAGTACGTACTTGATTTTACTTATTAATTTTGGCATTGGACAACTGAAATTCTCACCTGTTATAGCCCAGAGTTCTTTCAAGCACTCCTCTCTCGATCTCTGTATGGCAGATCGCTTCTGCACCTCAGGCCCCGACTCCAAATACTCGAAAAGCACTGCACCAAATAGTACATAAATCACCACTAAGATCACCAGACCGATTTGCGAGAAAGCTGCCCTTGCGCACCCGGCGGCCAAGCGACGCACCAATCCTGGCCGCTCGCGACCCTCCAATGACACTTCAGACGACATTATTATTCGTTTTTCGAAATTCAAACGCAAGAACTTGAAGTTTCACTTTTGTTTTTTATTCCCATTGCTTTTGTTACGTTCATTGTTCTTTTTTTATTTTGAAATTGAATTGATATTTGAACTCGTTTTTAATAACAAACCTACTTGCTATGAACATCCATTATAATCTGAAACAAAAAAAAAGATACGTTAAGAAAAATATCCTACGATCCATATTTACTTAGAGGCCCATAAAAATCCATTTTTATTTTCTTGAACCAAAATCATTTTCCCTTTAAAATAACTAGTACCATGAATTACATGTGAAAGTGGAGCGTATAAAGTTCCCTCCCTTACCTACTTAATAAAACTTTGCTATTTATGGTATATGATCCCCTTCAGTTATTTAAGTATGGATAAAATCGTTCAACTTTTAATAAGATGAGAATTTAACTTCGGAAAATAGGTAGATGGTATATTATGCTGAAAATATAATGTTATTGGGAAAAATAGTTAAAGGTTCGTGAACCCGGGATTGCCTAATCTCAATGCTTTTAGTAAAAAGGTATAACTACTGAAAAACCCTTTTTTTTTACTCTATCGAAGTAGGTAGATATATTTTCAGTAAGTGGGATGCGACCTGAAAATATTCAAAGGCCGTCGAACGTCAAAAAATGTTACCCACTTTGAATTCTGAAGCGGATAAGCATGAAGTAAGTAAGTATTCGTTACATACCTACACGTGTAAGAAGTTTTATTTGTAAATATACCTACAGTACGATGATTTCAGGACTGCTGTTCAGCAGTATCTAAACCATTGGGGCCTCATCATCATTATGTTCATTTGCCTAGCCTTTTCCAAACTATGTTCAATTCAGCTTCCAGTCTAACTGCTTTAAAGGAACCAGTATTTCATAAGAAGCGACTGGCTACATATCCGTTTTCAACAAGCTATAGTTGCTGTACCTATAATAAGATAATTGGCAAGTCTTAAAAGAACGATACACTAAAAAACTGATGCTGTGTTGCTTATTTTTTAAGTCGCAGTACCTTCGTGTTTCTTTACTCTGACTGTTTTTCATCATCTAACTTGAAACGTCTAGAGACATCAATCTCGAAATACCAGGAACACATAGCAGGGGCATGTACCAAAAAACTCTAATCCATTTTACGCCCCGATTTCATGTCAAAACAAAAATACCTGTAGCCCGAAGGGAAAACCCTTAGCTCCGTACGTACTAAAGCCATATATCAAAGAGGCATTTGGACCAAAACTATTTGTGACATGCGAGGTACGTTGAAGTATCAAATTTAATGATTTCTCTCTCACTTGTAGTGTACAGTCAGCTACATAAGTTGGTACATAACATCACGCATGTTGTCCCGGAAGAGTTAGGCAGAGGTGTACCTAATAGTTCGTTCGTTCGTTAATTTTGTTGTTATTTTTAATTATTATTTTTTGGATTTTATTTTTATTTTGTCGAGTTCCTTTATCGATACTGAACTCACCCCTAAGCTATGGCACGCGACTACTTTAACACCCTGTATATGTGTTAGTAACGATTTATTAGATTACAGTATGTTTAAAATACCAGCATTATGATAATATTGATGACGATATATTCAAATTAATAATTAGGTTCAACATGGACTTAGTAGTACTTCAGTAGGTACATACAATTTTCAGGAAGCTCAGTCAGGCAACCAGTCTTACCGAGGGATACCGTAATACCTCGCAAAACTGGGTTTTGGAGGTCAGATAGGCTGTCGCTTTATGTCCTATGCTCAATTCCCAGGTCGGGTAAAGTGTTATTGGGTTTATGTGTCCGATATGGCAACAAGCTCGCCTTCTATTACCTACATGGGACTTAAACATAACTGGTGATATGTGAGGGTACTATTAGGTACACTCCGGCCTAACCCATCGGGGATTACAGGCGTGATGATGTTTATAGGGATCTGTTTTGGTAATACATCATAGCTATTCGACACTCGACGTTCAATCAGTGACAAAGTTTAGTTTGGTAGGTAGGTACTATCGAGGACACTCCCGCCTGATCACCACTAAGCTAAGTTTTGCTTGCACTTACAACATAGAAACGCTCTCTAGGCCCACCCAGTTGACTTTGTATAGAAATAATGAATGAGATACCGATCGGCCGAGCGTACTGACGACGCACGCCAAACAAGAGTTATTGTTATTTTGCGTGCCAAAGTTGACTCTAATAGGCCTAAACTTTAAGGGGGTGTGGCTCGGCGCCTCCGCATGAATTAAGCAAAAAAAAAAAATACTGACCAGGCGGAAAAGACCACAACTGTACCTCCCTATATAAATATACCCACGTAGTTAGCAACAAATCAGCACCAATGGTTGAGCCTTAATGATGTAGAGGCGTAACTCTATGCGTGTTAACAGCTACGCGACCACCTATTTAATTATTCTTTAGGTTTGTTTCATTAATCCGTACTGTGATTGACTACAATCAATCTACCTACACGTTGTAAGGGAAATTTAATCACAAACGTCTGCCATGAATTAAGGCTGTGGTATCTGCTAACGAGAGGTTTTCTCCATGTAACTCCTCTTTGATGAGTGAATATAAAAGTGCAAAAAAATATATGTTTGCTTACTAACCCCTAAACTTTAATTGGTACAATTGAAATAATTCGAACGTTATTATTACTTTATAAAAATATTCAAAGTGAAGAATTTTTTTCATTAACTACTCGTAAACGGCATTAGGTTTTAGTATTTCTTGTTCACACAAATATTTGCCACTTTTTTCTTCACAAAGTGTAGAATTGGCATTTTGATCTATTGATTTATTAGGCTACAATTAAATAAAAACCACTCATTTCGCACTATTCGGCCCGCAGTGACTGACGTAACAACCACTTTAGTGCAAGCTAATTAGAACTTTATTCTAACAGTATTTCAAACGAAGTTACAACCATCACAAATAGAGTTGCTGATTTAGCAGATACCTCAGCCTTAAGCACGCGATTCTGGATACATTAAAAAAAATCGGGAAAGTTTTTAACACTTAAGTATTGTTTTTTTTTTTAACACTTATTGGATATTTTTATTTAAATCGATTAGTCTAAACGAACTCTGTAAATACACGAAAAAATCACCATGCTATCCGTGTGAGTCGTGAATTAGACTGAATAGAATCCAGCGAGAGCGCATTCCACGCAGTTTTTTTTTTAACAGAACCTACGATTGACACGCCAGTTAGAGTATTGGAAAATAATGGACACGTATTTTTTGTTTTTGTGAATCAATTAATATTGGCAAAGATAAAACGCATCAAAACTCGGGAGTGGGGGCTCGTGACGTCAGAACGAACTAAAAATTATACCACGCCGTGACGTATTGAGAATTTTAAAAGCGTCGTATCTTCGTCAATTTTGGTTTACGTAATTCTATAATACGGGTCAAATATTTATTTTTTGATAATCTAACTGACGGACTTATTAGATTTTTTCAGTCGACAAGCCTATTGGATGGAGAATCGCAGCTTTTGTTACCTCATAACAGTATTCTACCTTACAAAAATCGATATAACTATTTATTACTTGTAGAGACATAACTATCAAATAGTTCATCAAGTTCAATATGAACTCGCCACCAGAAGTGAGAGTGCGAAGATTAGAGATCTTACAGGCTTATAACTTGTCAGTACCTAATACCCAAGGAACCGTACGGTCAAGGCCGAGATATGTCCGTCTGTAGGGTTGTGCACAGATTGCTTGTAAGTTAATTTAGGCTTGATTTGGGGTTCATGTAGGTTGAATGTCTCTTCTGCAGGGCTATTTCGTTCTTTCTGATATCCAGTGACTATCAATAAGCTTCGGTTGTACACCTAACCTTGATGACAACAGTGAATGTCATAATATTGGTATTACGTATCACACTGAGTGGATATCACTTAACGGTGACTAACAGGGTCATGCATAATACGAAACTAACCTTTTGACAGTTAATTGATGGACACTGAGCCCAGTTACTATCATTTCGAGCTGTCAACAGAGATACCTACGCAATAGCCCTACTGATCGTGTATCGTTTTATATCTGATACGGAAATTAACCCACGGGAACGTCTTATATGAACCTTATGACACTCGAGAATAATGTTGCTTTCCGTTAGTGAAAGAGTTTTCGGAATCAGATCAGTAGTTCCAAAGTTCCATTACTTCACAAGCGGTCGCTCACGGCTCGTCCTCTATTTATGGCCAACAGTTTAGAAACTTGAATTGCTTTGTATGGGTAAATAATTGCTATATCTAATAAGTACTCTATTTCCATACAAACAAGGCTGATGACCTCCTTGACTGGACGAAATCAATGCCTTCGTGCGTTAACCATAATAATATCGTGTATGTTAAAACCGACATGTCCCTCGTCTGTGACTATTATCAACTGATGTTCTTTGAGTTACAGCCCTAACCTGAAGACAGATGTCAGACTAAACTCAAAGCATTAATTTCAAATAAACCAGCTAAAGGCATTTTTAAACTATCAAAAAGTCGTTCAGTAAATGAAGTCATGAAACTACTTGCTCTTTCCAAAGCGTAGATCACCTTATAAGAAGAACAGCAAGAAACTTCACCTGCCTATTATATACCCAATGGGCACTGTCTTTTATTCTTCTGAATCAAAATATTCATTAGTCACTATTTCCAAATCAGGATGGATGTCAGGAAATTCTGACGGCTTCCACAGTCAATTCGATAGACTTTTTATTTAAAAGCCACATTTCCGAATATTCTAAACTTCTTCATTTCTGTCGCTTTAATACATACACAATGATAGCATGAGAATTTACGGCGAATTTATATTGGGCTGTTGAAGCTATCTACTTCCGGACATTCAACCTCCTTGCCTCGTTAAACAAGCTACTATAAATCATCAAACATGGCTACGTCATAAGGCAGACAGAGACACTATAATTCCGTGACATAGCCAAAATGGCCGTTAAATCCGTCACTCGTAACAAGTAAGTTCTTTGAATTACAACCGTAACATGAAGATATTTTTAAAGACTAGATCAGAAGCAGGGCCTACTTACTTTTTTTTAACAAATAAAATTATTTCTTAAGAATAATTCAAAATTATTTTTGCTAAGCTTGTCTTGGGACATCACAGACATCGGTGAAGGAAAACGTCGTGAGGAAACCTGGACGAATTAAGTAAAATAAGTCTGAAATCGCCAACCCGTCTTGAGCAAGCGTGGTGATCAATGCTCGTGCCTTCTTTGTATGAGAAGAGGCCTTTGCCCAACAGTGGGACAGTAATAGGCTGGTAAGTATTTTTTTTTTCGCCTCCGAGTCTGCTACTGAGATATTCCTGCAGGCTTAGCCAAGTTGACAATCTACAATCGTTAGAGCTAGTGGAATGACATCATCTCAACGTTAAATCACGTGATCAACACAAACGAATAGATAATTCGTAGAAAAGTTTACATCGTTTAAAATGATAGAATAGAATGTTATCGTTTCTACAATGTTGATCGCTATACTCTTTGGTAAGAACTTTTTAGCGCTCGACTCAGTCGTGTCAACTTGGCTACTAATTTAGCGCTTTCTACAATCGCTTACGCCGAAGCGTTTACGATTGTAGAAAGAGAATTGATATGAAACGTTTGTAACTTGGCTAGGCCTGCTGATGGAAAACCCAATATCACTTTGCCCGACTGGGGAATAGAACCCAAGACCTTGCGACCGCTCGACCAACGAGGTAGTCTATACTCTATAGTATTTAAAACCTCAATATGTTTTAATTTAATACCATTAAGAGCCTAAATCAATAACAATACCTTCAAAAGTTATCTGTGTCCGGAGGTGTCCGGGCATACAACCTTGCTCCGTTAATTCATCGGAGATTCCTTCGCCCATGCAAAGGTATATCATAGGATTAAACAGACTTCTCATCTGCTTAGCCTTTTTTCCAACTATGTTGGGTTCGGCTTCCAGTCGTACCAGATGCAACTGAATTCCAGTATTTTACATGGAGCGTTACCTATATGACGTTCACAACCCAGTTAGTATTGGGTAATGCCAACCTAGTCAAGCACTACCTAACCTTAAGGATTGACCCGTGTGGCCATTTTAATAGCAGACTCAGTAGCATTAAAGTTCTAAGGGCTCAGTCGAACAACCACAAAATCTGTACTCGTATAACCAACATGCGGTACTTAAATCCGTGAATCGTAACATTGATGTTTATAGATAATGTCCCAAAGACGAATGTCTGATTTATTTCTGAGGGCTTCATCAATCCGATTTGTATTTATTTAGACCAGGACTTTCAAGAAAAGAATTTTATTTGCCATGAAAACGTATTTTTATTTTGGAAAATAAAATATCACACCGTTATTTTATTTTACAAAATAAATAGATTTTTGTTAGATCAGTTTTTAGAGAGGAATTAAGGACTGTCCTGCCTATCCCCTTTTACAAAACCTACGCGAAAGAAGCGGCCAAATACGACGAAGAAAATATGAGACAACCATCAAACTGAAAATATGGAAAATGCCTTAATTTATCTGTAAGTAAGTCGGAAATAATGACTTATTAATTACTTGATACCTAGCTAAAGTAGACCGTAGGCACGTTCATAAAATTAAATCTTAGTTATTTTGTTACACAACTGAACAGAATGATTTTCAAAATAAAATATAGTTTAGAAGGAATACGTACTTACCAAAAACTTAACTCGACATTGTCACGCTAATTTATAATCCTTTAATTAATATTTTACTAAGTATCTATTACTTTTACATCACACGAAAATCCGGAAAAATCTAACATTTAGTTATTTACAAGCTAGGTATTATTTACACAAAACTTTTACGAAATAATCAAGTATGTCTAAACACCACATAGAAAATTAAGCGCCACAACTATTAGCTACGCGAAAACATTTTCCAACTAGATTACGTTCGTAACTTATGTGAGTTAGCCAGGGAAGCAAAGAGCCGTCTCCATCTCCCGGCGCCTAAGGTGGTACTGAGGCATGCCTGTTTCCAACATACTCAGCAAACAGTTTTCCACTGTTCCTTCCCTTCATAGTTACGATGCGCAAACCTGCGGGAAAGCTTTTCCACGTGATAAAGTTTGTTTATTTCAGCTTATTTTAACGCCATCTCACGGCTGGCGTAAAAAGTAACAAAGTTGAGATTATGACGTTCTCTCAAATAAAATATAGTACAAAACATAGATGACGCTAGTAGCGAATTCGCCGAGTCGACTCTACTAATAAGTATTTTAATAACCTTTTTACTTTATTTCACTAATGGCTCTATTAATTTAATTGTTTTTTGTATAATTAGTACGATATTGAAAAAAAAATCGTCGAGTCTTATAATTTTATCGCGCTCAAATTTTAATGTCATGGCAAAGTTGGAGTGGAGTTGAACTGTCAGTTTTGTGTTCTGGAAAATTGTACACGAATAGAGATTGACACGCTTTCTTCTATTTTTATAATATCTGTAGAAACAATTAACTTATTTTATAACTTATTTGTTATTCCCGTTGTTATTAGTAAGCTAGATAAAGAAAAACGGCGAAAATGAGTACAATATTGGAGAAAATTGCTGGTATAGAAGCCGAGGTTCGTAGAAGAGGTTATATTATAAATTCAATGAGTTTTCTATTTATTATTGACAAATCTTTTGCTTGACTAGTAATTCCCGTAAAAAAAAATCCTTAAAATTCAGATATGGTCCACATTTTTCATCTTTATTGTTGTACTGTAACAATTTATTCATATCATTACAGATGGCTCGAACGCAAAAAAATAAGGCCACTGCACTCCATTTAGGTATATTAAAGGCCCGTTTAGCTAAATTGAGACGTGAATTGATCACCCCCAAAGGCGGCGGCGGTGCAACCGGCGAAGGTAAATAAACAATTGTAACTAGAACTTATTATTTTACCTGTATGTACAAAAAGAGGGAAAACAGGGGATTCCGTATTAAATAAAACCCTTACATCATTAACAGCTTTCGAATTATAAACTCACCATTTAAATAAAAGATGAGTGATGAGATCAACTACAGTTCAAAGTGCCGGGATCATCTGCGGTCTTCATTTTCAAAAAAATATTAACATTTGTCTTGAGAAATATTGAAAACCCAAGTCTCTTATAAAGTTTTCATATAAAGTAGTTGGAATTGTGTTTTATAATGCTGGGTTAATTGGACAAGAGCCAATTGCAATTTAATTTTTATTGAACACTGCAATAATGTGCTATTAATTATACCCTTTACAGGTTTCGACGTTGCCAAAACTGGTGATGCCCGAATTGGTTTTGTAGGATTTCCTTCTGTGGGGAAATCAACGCTGCTCTCTAATTTAGCCGGAGTGTACTCCGAGGTGGCAGCGTATGAGTTCACAACGCTTACAACAGTGCCGGGATGCATCAAATATAAGGGTGCTAAGATTCAGGTAATTTCATACAGTATTCTTATCATAATTCATTTGTATCTACTGGAAGATCAAACATTAAATAACCCCTTTGTAGTGAATTTTAAACCAATCAACAGTCAGAACTTAGTTTAAACGAAATTAATTTAATTGTGAAATTAGTTTAATTCTGCTAATTGCTATTAGCAATTAATTAGTGTAAACTAATTTCTTACTAGTCTGCAAGAACAATCTGTCTTTGTTATTAAACAAAGACAGATTGTTCTTGCAGACTACCAGTTGTAGTTATACAATCACAATGCACTCAATCTGTTGAAAAGGCTCTTCAACATTCCAGTTTTTTTTTTTTTTTAATTATTATTTTTCTCTGTTTGCTTACTTTATATTAGTTATAATTACAATTTTATTTTTGTGTTTTGTCCTGGCGGGCTAATCAATGCTTTTTCTTTCTTAGCATATCTTTGTGAAATACAAGGCAATAGCTATAATACATATTTTTTTAATGCGTTTACACAAACATTTGACGACCCGAATGGCGCAGTGGTAGTGGGGCTGCCTTACGTTCTTAGGGTTCCGGGTTCGAATCCCGGTAGGAGCAAATGTTTGTGTGATGAGCATGGACATTTGTTTCCGAGTCATGGATGTTTATATGTATAATAAGTATGTATTTACAAACAAAAAGTATCTATGTAGTATATCAACTAACTGGTGTCCACGACACAAGCCTCGTTGCTTAGTGTGGCACTAGATGGCGCTGTGTGTAATGTCCAGCGATATTTATTTATTTATTTATTTAAACTCACACACACAGCCAGTTCTTGAACAACCACCTGGTAGGCCATATAAATATTTGTTCCATGTGGGAAACTAACCCGCAACACGCAGCTCAGTAGCCAAGCATGTCAATATTTTTCTTAAATAGTATTAGTAACCATAACTAGTTATGTTATCCGTTTTTATTTTACGTGACTGAATATATTTTCATATATTTTTCCAGCTCCTTGATCTGCCTGGTATTATCGAAGGTGCAAAGGACGGCAAGGGTAGAGGTCGTCAGGTCATCGCCGTCGCCAGAACATGCAGTCTCATATTCATAGTATTGGATGTGTTGAAACCGCTGCAGCATAAGAAACTGATTGAGCATGAGTTGGAAGGGTTCGGGCTGAGGTTAAACAAGCAACCACCTAACATACACTTTAGGAAAAAAGACAAGGGTGGCATCAATTTGAATACTACTGTGAGTTTTTTTTTATGTTTTGACTTACTTTATAATGGGTGTAAAAAGACCCTCTTAACGAAGCCGAAAGGCACTGGTTTTCCCTGTCACTATGATTATTTTGTTTTCGTAACCGTACCTCCTAGTTATGAAGAATTATTGGAGGTTCCCACTTTTTCTTTAAAAACAAGTTTTTAATGTTTTAATTTTAAATACCTCCCTGTACTATTCAATGCATCCAACAGCATATTTAGTGCGGTACATTGAGTCTTACCGTAAAACATATTCTATCATGGGGTTTAGGTTTCCGCACTTAGTCCTTGAAGTGGACCATTGTGCGTGAGCCATGGTGGCCGATTACTCCAACCAGCCCGCCTGGGAAGGCAGGATGGCATAGTACCGTAAAACATATGTTTTCACACCAAAAAAAAAAGACCCAATATACTTACAATTATGTTAGCTTCTAGCTTATTATGTAATTAAATAATTAGAACATGCAAATGATGGTAAATCTGTGAATTGGTGAGCTAATAGTAACATTTTCAGATTTCACCATTTTCATCATTTATCATACTCGTGATTTCATGTGATTTGTGAATTTATTAGTTACTAAAGCCTGATATTCTAATTCCAGTGTCCACAAACAGAGTTGGATATAGAAACAGTGAAGACAATTTTATCGGAGTACAAAATCCACAACGCTGACATTACTCTCCGGTACGATGCTAATAGTGACGACCTGATCGATGTCATTGAAGGAAACAGGGTGTACATGCCTTGTATTTATTTGCTTAATAAGATTGGTAAGTAATTTGTCGTCGATCTTTAGGTTAAGGGCGCGTTTGCATATCAGGTGAAATTATGCTGTTTTTCGGTACAATTTTATGGCATAACCAAACAAAGTCCAATATAACTAATAACTACCTCGTATAGATTGGTTCTTCATCTTCAAATAATAGGTACTTGATCATTGAAAATTTTAGTTTTTTGTAATGTAAACTCGATCTGTCGTTGCCATTTTCCCTAAAATTAACGATACAGGGTTGAGTTTAGGTACATTTTTTGTGCTATTATTAACATATTTTCCTATTTCTAAAAATACTGTATGTTGGCAAACATAATCAATTCTTAATGCAAGGATTTTTTTTTTATCTAAATGATTTATATAGTTGCAGAAAAAATGAAAACCAAATCTTATTTTTTCACATTTTTTGCTATTCTGGATGAATCTTAATCGATTGCATTAGGGGTTATTTTATTTTGGATACCCGTCTTGATTTATTGCACAAACACTTTGAATGAAACTTTAGTCCGCGCACGGCCGCCGTCGAGAGTGGACACGTAACGCCTGTTGGGAGCGGCTCGAGTTGAAAAAGATCGCTGTACAAACACAAAATATTCGATAAACCAAATTTGATACTACTTGACAAGCTAATATTTTTATTATTTATTAGTTATGATGAGACCTTACCTCCGGACTTGATGAAGTGATTGGTGACTGCTACTGGAAAGCCTTGACGTGTTGTACTAGGTGAGCTGAGTTTGGGGTCGCGCGTTTTGTTAGTTATGATGAAACCTTACCTCCGGACCTGATGTAGTGAACTGAAGATGTACTTCGATGATTGCTACTGGAACTCCTTGACGTGTTGTACTGGGTGAGCCGAGTTTGGGCTCGTTTTGTTAGTTATGATGAGGCTTTACCTCCGGACTTGATGGAGTGACCTGAAGGTGTACTTCGGTGATTTCTACTGGAACTCCTTCACATATTGTACTAGGTGAGCCGAGTTTAGGCTCGTTTTGTTGGTTATGATGAGACCTTACCTCCGGACTTGATGGAGTGACCTGAAGGTGTACTTCGATGATTGCTACTGGAACTCCTTGACGTGTTGTACTGGGTGAGCCGAGTTTGGGCTCGTTTTGTTAGTTATGATGAGACTTTACCTCCGGACTTGATGGAGTGACCTGAAGGTGTACTTCGGCGACTGCTACTGGAACTCCTCGATGTGTTGTACTAGGTGAGCCGAGTTTGGGCTCGTTTTGTTAGTTGTGATGAGACCTTACCTCTGGACTTGATGGAGTGACCTGAAGGTGTATTTCGGTGACTGCTACTGGAACTCTGACATATTCAAAGAAATATTCTCACAATAAAAATTGATAACGTTTGATTTGTTGCTTTGATAATCACGATAGTACCTACACCTTCCAGCAGGTCTTATCATAACTATCAAAACAAGCCCAAACTCGACTCACCTAGTACAACACGTCGAGGAGTTCCAGTAGCAGTCACCGAAGTACATTTTCAGGTCACTCCATCAAGTCTGGAGGTAAGGTCTCATCATACCTAACAAAACGAGCCCAAACTCGGCTCACCCAGTACAACACGTCAAGGAGTTCCAGTAGCAGTCACCGAAGTACACCTTCAGGTCACGCCATCAGGTCCGGAGGTAATTCGTAAAAACAGCAAAAAAAAATTTTTTGTATGGACCTACCATAATTTTATTTCTAAGAAATACCTAAAAATCTATCAAAGCATCAAAATGAGTTCACTTGACTACTATTCTCGCAGTTAGTCGTGCGTACACTTGTGTGTATGACCCGTGTCAATGTAGTAGTTCGATTCTGTACCTATCAATTTTGCAAACGCGTCCTTAAGCCGTGCTTGCCTAGGTTGATCTGTGGATGGGTGACCACCCTTCCATACCGAGTTTCCTCCGTGCCTCGGAAAGCACGTTGAGCTGTTGGTCCCAGCTGTCATTTGTAGATCTTTGACAGTCATTACAGGTAGTCAGTGGCCCAAAATGTCTGACAATCAGTCTTACCAAGGGGTATTGTATTACCCAGTACTAACTGGGTTGTGAAGGTCAGATAGGCTAGGTTATTTAATTAATATCTATAGTACTACCTATTCATTTTGTTATATATAATAATATAATATTATTTCTTACATAATATTATTAGAAATTAATAATTATTTGTCACTGACTGTGTCATTCTTTAGTTAGAGCAACAAAACAGATTTAGCTATATCCTTTCTTTATTTTTAGTTTTCGATTTTGTTTTCATGTAAGTAGTTTTGTATTTTTTTTTTTGCCTTAATGTACTATTTGTTACAGTAATTAAACTTGAAATACATATAATTTTGACGACCCGATTGGCGCAGCGGTAGTGAGGCTGCCTTACGTTCGTAGGGTCCCGGGTTCGAATCCCGGTAGGAGCAAATGTTTGTGTGATGAGCATCGACATTTGTTTCCGAGTCATGGATGTTTATATGTATAATAAGTATGTATTTACAAACAAAAAGTATCTATGTAGTATATCAACTATCTGGTGTCCACGACACAAGCCTCGTTGCTTAGTGTGGCACTAAATGGCGCTGTGTGTAATGTCCAGCGATATTTATTTATTTACATAATAATATGTAAGTGCCGTGCACACCTGTAAGTGACAAATTCACTCTAGATTTTAAGTATAATTGTTACATTACCCCAAAAAATGTATTAGTGAATAAGTCGTTGGAGTGCCATAATTAAATAAATAAATCAAGAGGCAGTCGCTCCATGTAAAATACTGGTGTTCCGCTGCATCCGGTTAGACTGGAAGCCGACCCCGAGTTGGGAAAAGGCTAGGCAGATGATGATTCCTTCACATGCAATTATCCAGACTCCAATTTCTTAAATATCAATAATAATATTTCGAGCCAGAAAGAGGTGGCGCGACAATCTGGCACCGTACCGCGAGGACTGGTTCGAGGTGGCACAGGAAACGAGCTCATGGAATCGTCGGGGGCCTTTGGCTAAAGCAGTAGGATATTTTTTTACTTAAACTTCATGTACAATAGTGTTACTTAGGCAGAATTAATGTCACAAGGCATTCTCTACCTCCACCCTTTGGGTTAAATAGGACTACATTGTGATAGGGTACAATATACAATGTTTAAAAACCGGCCATGTGCGTGTCGGGCCACGCGCAGTGTAGGGTTCCGTAGTAGCCCGTTATCACAATATAGGACGAACCCGTTGATACAGCGCCATCTAGCGGCATCTTTGTGAAACTTAAGATAATTAATTATGTTTTTTTTTATTTTAGATTTTGTTTTTCAATGCAAGTCTTAACCCGTTATAAACAAGCAACTTCTTCATCTTAGTCACTTTAAAGGATTTATTGTATTTGGTACAAAGTTTTCCAACACCCAAGTTCAATTACTATTACTGCTAAACTAATAAAGTTATCTTAACCACTATAGTTTTCCTTTAAATTTCATGCAATGCACTATCATCATGAATTTTTATTATTATAAATTATTTTTTTTATTTTAGTTTAGCTTATAAAGTTAAAGTTTAATATTTCGTAATTGTCATCATCATCTGCCTAGCCTTTTCACAACTATGTTGGGGTCGGCTCCCAGTCTAACCTGATGCAGCTGAAAACCAGTATTTTATTTTATTTTAGTTTATTATGGGACAATAATCAGCTACAATATATGATGTTTACAAATAAAAATAATATACGTAATTATGAAGTTTAACAATATTGCAGCCAACTACATTATCCGCATGTTAACAAAATTAAGATATGGTAAAAAGAGCCACTACATTTAGCATTACTCAGTTATATAATTTTAAGAAGAAAAAGAACATAGCTGATTAAAATAAACACAATACAATAGGCGAGACGACAAAAAAAATCTAATTAGTCCGTCACTTAGATTATCAAAAAATAATTGACCCGTGTTTTTTCTTTTGTTACGTAAACCAAAATTGACGAAGATACAACCCTTTTAAAATTCTCAACACGTCACGCCATGGTATAATTTTTAGCTAGTTCTGACGTCCCGAGCCCCCACTCCCGAGTTTTGATGCGTTTTATCTTTGTCAATATTCATTGATTTACAAAAACAAAAAAACGTGTCCATTAATTTCCAATACTCTAACTGACGGACTAAATAGATTTGCAATTTTTTTATACTGTCGTCATGCCTGTTAATACGTTATCTAAGAAATTTTATTTATATTTCAATGGAGCGACTTAATATTTCGTAAATGGAGCATTAAATCGAAAAGTAGTACTAGCAACCCCTAAGTCATAAGATCTATTCAACGATACCCCACACGATGGGGAAGTGGGGATGATTTTTTTTTTTCGTGTCTAACGAAAAAAAAAATTCATCCCCACTTCACATGTAGGGGAGCTACCCTATCAAATAAAAAATCTTCCAAAATTGTATTTTACCACTTTGTCGGCGTAATTGATATACACACCCCTACAAAATTACAGCTCTGTTTTAAACACTGTTTTAAGCTTATATCCCGTAAGTGACATTTTAAGTAAAATTACAGCTTTCTAGTACTAACGGTCTCTTAGCAAAACCTCGGACAGACCGAAAGATCGACATGACGAAACTATAAGGACTACGGAACCCTAAAAAATGAGCTAACAAAAAATAAGGTCACTGTTGGCTGAACACTGGTTAAAAAAGTTGTAATGAGATACAAACTATTTACTTATTCCACAGATCAAATCAGCATAGAAGAATTGGACGTAATTTACAAGATACCCCACTGTGTGCCCATCTCAGCCCACCACAAATGGAACTTTGACGACTTACTGGAGAAAATGTGGGAATACTTGAAGCTTATCAGGATATACACGAAGCCCAAGGGACAGTTACCTGATTATAATGCGCCTGTAGTTCTGCATGCTGACCGAACTAGTGTCGAAGATTTCTGTAATAAGCTGCATAGGTCAATCATCAAGGAATTTAAGATGTAAGTGGTTTATTTTTACTTTACATACATTACTTAATACAAAAGAAATTACTATCATTTTGAATAACGTACAGGGTCTTAAGTGATGAATTCCCGGTAACAGTTTGCGTGTCAAATACACCGTGTACATGCAAAAAGCGGGCAACATTTTGACATTTTTTTTTTTGTAATTAGTCGCTAAACTGGCAACACTTTTCAGTAAAAGAAACAAAAATGAAATTCACAATTACATTTATTTTGAATATATGTAACACATTCATCTACCAAAAATAGCACACATTTGGTATAAAAAAAACAAGTAATTGAAAGCGCCCAAAAAAACTACTCTAACTGAGCAAGAACTTTTGGATACAAAACTTCGGCAGCATCCTCACCCCATATAAAGTCTGCATGGTTGTAATCTTTCAAAACATAGTACAATCCTACATTCGGAACTTGATCTCTCACTCTTTCCGCATCTTCTATTCCCAAAATTTTATCATTTCCTCCCACAAACAGGACAACTTTACAAGTTACTGCGCTGAAATCATACTCAGGAGGGGTTTCTAAACCATATTTATCCATATTGCCGTTACCATAATCAAATTGAGCGAATTTACCAGATTCGCCAATTTGCATATAATGATTCAAGTTCTTTCTGCTCGATCCTGCTGGGAAATGACCCAATACTGACAGGAAGACATCTGGCTTTAGATTTTCTGGGTGGTACCCAAACAGGGAACCTATGCCTAGATTAACGCACGCGTTATAGCCAAGTGCACCTTGTGAACAGAAACGTTGGATTAAGTTTCTACTAAATGATGTAAACCCGAAAATTTCCTCCACACCTGTAGCTTGTAGCACCTCGTCTAATATTGGTCCCAAGCTTACTAGAGTATGAAGCGCAAACCCAGGATTTGATAAATAGCAAACAGGTGATAAAGCTACAAATACCTTGATCTTCTTATTATATTCAGGCCTTGTCGAAGTTAACACAAAAACAGCCGCATTCCCTTCTGAGTGGCCAATCACACTCAATTGCTTCTTCTCAGTTTCTTCCAATACTGTATCTATAACGGCTTTTAAATCGTAATATCCGAATTCGTGCATGCTGTAATCCCAGAATTCCTCATCGAAGTCAGGTTTTAATTCTTTATGACTTCTTGAGTAATGGTTTCCTCTGAAATTCATCACCCAAACATCGTATCCTTCTTGTACTAGCATGTAGACCAATGAGGTATTTCCTAGGATGATAAAATCATCTGATGAGCCAAAGAAGGCGTGGGTTAGTAGTACTACGTCACCATCCCCTGGTATACGGAATAGCGTCAGAATACAACCGTCTTCAGTAGTCACATGATATTCCTCTGCAGTTTTAGCGTACTTCTCCGCAAGACCCTTAAAGTCGAGTTCTCCATCTTCTGTAGTCCTTGCAGCTAATAATGCATTCAAATAGTCTGTGAAGTTTACTTCACTTATAATTTTCATTACGAGGTTGAAAAAATCTTGTACAGCATCAGTTAAGTTCACATGCAGCAAACTCAGAATATCATGCAAGTCCAAATTTTCCGAAATAATTTCCTGTATTGCGCTTTCCAAATATTGCTGTCCATCTTTTGGGAGAATACCGCTTACTAAACTCAAAATGCTTGCTATTCCTTCACTGTTCTGAATTCCTTCAATAACATCATGGGTTCCCTGACGTAACGAGTTTTGAAAATCACTTACTTTGTTACTTGCTTTATCTACCATAGATGACACCTCACTTACTTTGTTACTTGCTTTATCTACCAAAGATGACACCTTTGATGGAAGCTCTTCAATTTTTTCAACAGTTTTCTGCTTAATGGAGGATATCGATTTAAAAATGCCGGCAGAACTACCACCAATTAATAAAATTATGACAAGTCCTTTTATAAGCGAATTCATTGTGGTGAATTCTTATTTCCGACTTTCAAACTTTTGATATAATAAATTGTATCGCGAGTATTTATACATCTGCCGAAATTTACGGTAAAAATTAGCCAAGTTCTTGAGATACTTTAATAACGTTCGTTTCTGCGAGTCTGCGCCCGCGTGGCGGAATCCGCCTTTACTCTCACAATGAGATGTAAGTGTCCTTGGAGCAGGGATATTATAGGGCCATTAAAATATTTATCAATGGTCTACTATAAATATGATAGGCTGCCCTGGGGGCCTGAAGTGACCGCTTCAGCAGAATCATAATAGAATAAAAATATGAATTACGTTACAAATTTTGTAAAATGGTTTCAAAGTTATTTATGATTATTAACTGCGTGTGACCATTTTAATGCGATTCATATTATTTTCCTATTACGATTCTGCTAAAACGGACATTTTTGGTCCCCTGGTCCAGTTACGATTCTCGAGCATGGCTGAGCACTACCGTACACCATATATTCAACAGTTTGAACAGCTTATTTTTCAATATAACTAATATATTTAAGCAAACGTTTTCGGTCAATATACATAAGTAATTGTAGGTAATATCTTCTGACAAACATCAATTCAAAATAACACCTGTATTAAGGACGCGTTTGCAAAATTGATAGGTACAGAATCGAACTACTACATTGACACTGGTCATACACACAAGTGTACGCACGACTAACTGCGAGAATAGTAGTCAAGTGAACTCATTTTGATGCTTTGAAAGATTCATTTTTTTACGTATTTCTTAGAAATAAAATTATGGTAGGTCCCTACAAAAAAAACATTTTTGCTGTTTATGTTTAACGAATTACCTCCGGACTTGATGGAGTGACCTGAAGGTATACTTCAGTGACTGCCACTGGAACTTTTCGAGGTGTTGTACTAGGTGAGCTGAGTTTGGGCTCATTTTGTTAGTAATGATGAGACCTTACCTCCGGACCTGATGGAGTGACCTGAACGTGTACTTCGGTGACTGCTACTGGAACTCCTTGACGTGTTGTACTAGGTGAGCCGAGTTTGGGCTCGTTTTATTAGTAATGATGAGACCTTACCTCCTGACCTGATGGAGTGACGTGAAGGTGTACTTCGGTGACTGCTACTGGAACTCCTCGATGTGTTGTACTAGGTGAGCCGAGTTTGGGCTCGTTTTGTTAGTTATGATGAGACCTTACCTCCGGACCTGATGGAGTGACCTGGAGGTGTACTTCGGTGACTGCTACTGGAACTCCTTGACGTGTTGTACTAGGTGAGCCGAGTTTGGGCTCGTTTTGTTAGTAATGATGAGACCTTACCTCCTGACCTGATGGAGTGACGTGAAGGTGTACTTCGGTGACTGCTACTGGAACTCCTCGATGTGTTGTACTAGGTGAGCCGAGTTTGGGCTCGTTTTGTTAGTGATGATGAGAACTTACCTTCGGACTTGATGGGGTGACCTGAAGGTGTACTTTGGTGACTGCTACTGTAACTCCTCGATGTGTTGTACTAGGTGAGCCGAGTTTGGGCTCGTTTTGTTAGTTATAATGAGACCTTACCTCCGGACTTGATGGAGTGTCTCACCTAGTACAACACGTCAAGGAGTTCCAGTAGCAGTCACCGAAGTACACCTTCAGCACACTCCATCAGGTCCGGAGGTAAGGTCTCATCTTTACTAACAAAACGAGCCCAAACTCGGCTCACCTAGTACAACCCATTGAGGAGTTCCAGTAGGAGTCACTGAAGTACACCTTCAGGTCACTCCATCAGGTCCGGAGGTAAGGTCTCATCATAACTAACAAAACGAGCCCAAACTCGGCTTACCTAGTACAACACATCAAGGAGTTCCAGTAGCAGTCATCAAAGTACACCTTCAGGTCACTCCATCAGGTCCGGAGGTAAGGTCTCATCATAACTAACAAAACGAGCCCAAACTCGGCTCACCTAGTACAACACATCGAGGAGTTCCAGTAGCAGTCACTAAAGTACACCTTCAGGTCACTCCATCAGGTCCGGAGGTAAGGTCTCATCATAACTAACAAAACGAGCCCAAACTCGGCTCACCTAGTACAACACATCGAGGAGTTCCAGTAGCAGTCACTAAAGTACACCTTCAGGTCACTCCATCAGGTCCGGAGGTAAGGTCTCATCATAACTAACAAAACGAGCCCAAACTCGGCTCACCTAGTACAACACATCGAGGAGTTCCAGTAGCAGACACTAAAGTACACCTTCAGGTCACTCCATCAAGTCCGGAGGTAAGGTCTCATCATTACTAACAAAACGAGCCCTTGGACTCGTTTCACCTAGTACAACCCATCGAGGAGTTCCAGTAGCAGTCACTGAAGTACACCTTCAGGTCACTCCATCGGGTCCGGAGGTAAGGTCTCATCATTTCTAACAAAACGAGCCCAAACTCGGCTCACCTAGTACAACCCATCGAGGAGTTCCAGTAGGAGTCACTGAAGTACACCTTCAGGTCACTCCATCAGGTCCGGAGGTAAGGTCTCATCATAACTAACAAAACGAGCCCAAACTCGGCTCACCTAGTACAACACATCGAGGAGTTCCAGTAGCAGTCACTAAAGTACACCTTCAGGTCACTCCATCAAGTCCGGAGGTAAGGTCTCATCATTACTAACAAAACGAGCCCAAACTCGTTTCACCTAGTACAACCCATCGAGGAGTTCCAGTAGCAGTCACTGAAGTACACCTTCAGGTCACTACATCGGGTCCGGAGGTAAGGTCTCATCATTACTAACAAAACGAGCCCAAACTCGGCTCACCTAGTACAACCCATCGAGGAGTTCCAGTAGGAGTCACTGAAGTACACCTTCAGGTCACTCCATCACGTCCGGAGGTAAGGTCTCATCATTTCTAACAAAACGAGCCCAAACTCGGCTCACCTAGTACAACCCATCAAGGAGTTCCAGTAGGAGTCACTGAAGTACACCTTCAGGTCACTCCATCACGTCCGGAGGTAAGGTCTCATCATTACTAACAAAACGAGCCCAAACTCGGCTCACCTAGTACAACACATCGAGGAGTTCCAGTAGCAATCACCGAAGTACACCTTCAGGTCAGGGAGGTAAGGTCTCATCATAACTAATAAATAATAAAAATCTTACTTTGTCAAGTATCAAATTTGGTTTATCGAATATTTTTTGTTTGTACAGCGATCTTTTTCAACTCGAGCCGCTCCAAACAGGCGTTACGTGTCCACTCTCGACGGCGGCCGCCCGCGGACTAAAGTTTCATTCAAAATGCTTGTGCAATAAATCAAAAATAAAATAACCCCTAATGCAATGGATTAAGGTTCATCCAGCATAGCAAAAAATGTGAAAAAATAAGTTTTGGTTTTTATTTTATGTGAGACTATATAAATCATTTAGATAAAAAAAAAATCCTTGCATTAAGAATTGATTATGTTTGCCAACATACAGTATTTTTAGAAATAGTAAAATATGTTAATAATAGCACAAAAAATGTACCTAAACTCAACCCTGTATCGTTAATTTTATGGAAAATGGCAACGACAGATCGATTTTACATTATAAAAAACTAAAATTTTCAATGATCAAGTACCTATTATTTGAAGATGAAGAACCAATCTCTACGAGGTAGTTATTAGTTATATTGGATTTTGTTTGGTTATGGCATAAAATTGTACCGAAAAACACCATAATTTTACCTGATATGCAAACGCGCCCTTAATATCATGTTGTAGATACCTCGTAAAGCCAACAACAGGTTCCTCTCGTTCCCCGCATCATGCGCATACAACAATTCAAAATTAAGGTGGATGCTCCAGGGTAGCCCGCGAAATTCAAATTTTCTTACGTTTTTTGCAATTACTTACTTTTTCAAGGTCAAAGTTATTCCTGCACCGTTATGCGCTTGGAGGGTTGTATTGATGATTTTGATGATTATAATTCTATAACTGCATACGTGTTACAGCCGCGAATCATATTTTAATCAACAGACAACCTGACACTGACCTGCAAATTGCAAAAAACGTAAGAAAATTTGAATTTCGCGGGCCACCCTGGAGCATCCACCTTAAGTCATTACAACTTATCTTGTCTTTAACGTAATCGGGGGTGATTTCTGCACCACACAAGTCATCTGTCTCTGATGGGATCTCCCATTAATAAAATGAAGCAGTTTCGTCCAAACTTTTATCAACTATTTAACCCCTTTAAGCTTTAGGGGTTTTATAAATGTAGGTAACCCACATTTTTAAAAACCTGTTGTGATCATAAGAAATTCTTATGCAAAATTTCATACTTCTAGATCCTATGGTTCAGGCTTGTGTGTTGTATGACAGTGATTTATTTCTTAGCCTTTTGAACGCCATTGTCACATATATACGTGACAAGCAAGCAAACAAATATGTGACAAAATGGCAGGTGAAATTGTGGCTTAGTCTGAAATGAAATGTTCTTTGATGTACTTATGTATAACTTGAAAAAAATGTCCCTTGAAGAAATTCTGAAGAAGAGACTCTTAAATATGAACAAATAATTAAGAGACAGATAACTTTAAAATTCAATGTTAATTTATTCGATAAGAATATAAATGAGGCAAATTTTCAATTCAATTTCAATGCTAATGTTTGGGCAACTGGATTCAAATTTGAATGGAATTAGCCACGTTATTCTCTAAACTATTATTTTTCCACCATTGGTGAATTAAATATCCGAACTTATCAGGACATGGCGAGACGGGTCCAGGAAAAAAAATAGTGCATGTTAGCTCCGACGCGTAACTGGAGTTTACTCCTCAATAAAACTTTAAATCATTATAACTCCACAAATTGACGTTTGATATTTTACATGATACTGACTACTATAGTCAAATTATAATAAAAATAGTGGCCACGCTGTTATACATGTCTTGCTGCTATGCCGTAACGCCAACACGCTTTCCACATTACAAGAGAGAGGGTAAATGTGTACTTGACGCTGAAGTGCGGGGACCGTGCGCAATGCCAAAAACAACTCTTTTTCATTTTTTTTTTTTTTTTCTTCATTTCTTTGACATTTCCTAGCAAGTTGCAGTGGGGATTTGTTTGTACGAAAAATCAAAGGCCAGTTTTCAAAGCACTCAAGATCCTCCCCCTGATATTCCCACTGCTAGAGCACTAGCCTCCGCTCTATGAGATTATAGAGAAAGCCTCTCGGTAATATACTACGCGGATTTGCACGTTGACAGATGTCACATGTCTTTGAATTGAATTAAAAGATGTCCCCGCCTCCCTAATTACCTTATTGATATTCATCTCAATAACCATCAACATTTCATCCGAAAGACGTTCACTGCTGGGCATAAACCTCACCCAAGTATCGCCAAATTGACCGGTCCCGTGCGTCTCGCATCCAGTGGATTCCCGCAACCTTCACCGGGTCATCGGTCCACCTAGTGGGAGGCCTTCCAACGCAACGTGTTCCTGTTCGCGATTGGGTTTCATCTCGATATTAAATGAATATTTTGTCTTTTCCAGTGCTCTCGTATGGGGTTCTTCCGTGAAGCATCAGCCGCAGAAAGTGGGCATAGACCACGTGTTAAGCGACGAAGACGTAGTCCAAATCGTCAAGAAAGTGTAAAGCGTACCATTGTATACTGAAGAATATATTATATTATATATTTTTGCAAAACGAAAGTGAAAATAATGGTTATAGTTAAGTACCTATTTTGAGTATTTGAAGAATTTTGTAAGTGATATTTGTTCAGCTTGTAATTAATATGTATATTTTCAATTCAAGTAAATATTCGATGTCTTGTTTTCCGTACCTCAGATGTTATAAATATTATAATTTTCTCGTATATTCTAAGGGCGTACCTATACACGTAGAACGCTGGTTGTCAGCGCTGGCAGGTCGGCGCCGACAATAGAGAGCCCACGACACTAAACTTGAGACTAAAACCGAAAAAACCTGTCGGCGCTATTAAAAAACAAAACGATTTTTGGTATGATCTAAAAATCGTTCTTTTTTTCCTCCAGGCCTCCCGGTTTTTTGCATTGCAGCATCGCTATTTCGTGTTACTCCATTAATAACGTGACTAATAGGCATGACGACAGTATCAAAAAATTGCAAATCTATTTAGTACGTCAGTTAGAGTATTGGAAATTAATTAATGGACTCGTATTTTTTGTTTTTGTAAATCAATGAATATTGACAAAAGATAAAACGCATCAAAACTCGGGAGTGGGGGCTCGTGACGTCAGAAGTAGCTAAAAATTATACTTAGGCGTGACGTATTGAGAATTTTAAAAGCGTCATATCTTCATCAATTTTGGTTTACGTAACAAAAGAAAAAATACGGGTCAAATATTTTTTGATAATCTAACTGACGGACTAATTGGATTTTTTTTTTGTCGTCTCGCCTATTATATACATCTGGGTGTCTTATCGAACTAGGTTTACTGTCGTGGGCTGTCTATAAGCGCCGACAATTTCTGACAGCCAGCGTTCTACGTGTATACGCACTAGGGCCATAATCCGGGTGAAAGCATCGACGCACAAACGGTTTACCACCACGTAAAAGAAACTGCTGTTTACTACACTAGTACAGTAAGTAAAGCTGTCTTTTTTTTTTAATTCGGTAGGTACCGAAGAAAACTTTTGATGATGATGTATGTGTGGTAATCGTTTGTACGTCTATGTGCCTACCAACCTGTATATGCAAGTACGCGTACCCCATAATGTGCAAAACACCATAATGTTTGTATAATAGACCAAAAAAAGATGTTAGCGGCAATATGAAGAGCCTATGTCAATCCTCTTGAAAATTTTTGTAGAAATCTCAAACACTTTGAAAGCAATAGACGAGACGACAAAAAATATCTAATTAGTCCGTCACTTACATTATCAAAAAATATTTGAACCGTGTTTTTTCTTTTGTTACGTAAACCAAAATTGACGAAGATACGACCCTTTTAAAATTCTCAATACGTCACGCCATGGTATAATTTTTAGCTAGTTCAGACGTCACGAGCCCCCACTCCCGAGTTTTGATGCGTTTTATCTTTATCAATATTCATTAATTTACAAAAACAAAAAATACGTGTCCATTAATTTCCAATACTCTAACTGACGGACTAAATAGATTTGCAAGTTTTTGATACTGTCGTCATGCCTATTGATACCCGAGACCCTCGCACGAGCGCGCGTTGTAAACGCAATGTAAAGACGTCAGTTTTTTTTATTATTAATAGTTGTTTCACATAATATGTTATTTTGATAATATTAGGAATGTATTCATATCTATGGATGTTACTGATTGTGTTTGTTGCTAATAATTTAGTTAAAATGCTGTAGGATAATTGGGATGATTCCTGATAAAAAAAAAATCTGCTTAGTCCGTCAGTTAGATTATCGAAAAATATTGAATACTTACGTGTTTTTTTGTTTTATCAAATTAATAAAAAAATTACGAAGATAAAAACGCGTCAAAGTTCATGAGTGGGGGCTTGAGACGTCACTTTCTGGTAAAAAAATTACTCAAATGTGACGTCACACGTTTTCGACGCACTGTACCGTCTTCATTTTTTGTTTGCGTAAAAAAAAAGAAAAAAAATGTGTCCAATATTTTTTGGAAATCTATCTGGTAGACTATTTTTTTTTTGTTTTCAATTAAAAAAATCGACGTATTTACGTTACGCACCGTGCGCTCGTGCTAGGGCATCTGTATAATATTAGACCCTCTCACTTTCGTAAAGTCTACTTGCCTATTCTTAAGATACTCGAAATAAATTTGTTATTGTTGGAAAAGAAAATTCTATGTAAGGAATACGTTTGTAAAGAGTTGTATAACTTTTTTTTCTCAGTTAATTCGCATTTACGTATAATAAGCCAACAGTTACACACAGGTTGCCTGAACTTGATATAACTATCATAATAAATCAGATTTGAATAATTTATAAACATTTTTTTTTTCCTTTTGTATTACTGTAATTTGATGGAAAAAGTACCCCATGTTACTTATGTAAAAGATTGAGTATTGGTTGCCTACAGGAACGTTTATTAGGGGACAGTGTTTATTTAATAAGCAAGTTAGATAACAGATTTAAATTGTTATGGCGCTCCCTCATCGGAAAACTTGCCTGTGATGTAACAATCCAAGATTCGATTTTGTACAGAAACAAGTCATTGTAACAAATTGTATCGTTACAGGTGCGCACTGTAATGCTCGGTTCACGATGCTCGAATTTAAACTGTTACATTACAGGCGAATGCTCTGGCCCTCGGCGTGAGGTAGCGCCTTTAGAATCGGCCTCCTAAGGCAAAAATTGATAGCGTTTTTGTCGGGTTTTTTTTAGCTTCTGTTGCATTGACCATGATATTAAAATATTGTAATGAAAATCGTGTTTTTCGTTCCATGCGGGATGTGGGTGACCCTTCTCAGTGTTTACACTTTTTCGCGGAATCAAAGCATGGCGGGCCACATCTATCGATTAACCTTATGAACGCCAGTGTCTCTTAAACGTGACAAGCGCAGCCGTGTTTGCCAAACGACACAAATATGTGACAAAATGGTAGGTAGGTGAAATTGTGGCTTGGCGTGCAGGGCACGAGCGTGTGTTTTTGGTCTGGCGTTTCTTAAGGAGCAAGTAAGAAAATTGGCTAGCTAAACTGTATTGCGCTGTAAATAAATTGTTTTACGCACACTTAGTTTGAAGGAAACACCGAGTAGGTATCATAAGCAATAAAAGTAATAGTTAAAATAAAATAGACATAGTCCCAATTGTTCCTAAAGAAGTAATAAGAATAAGGCAAATCCGACCAGTCTAGATGTATGGTATTTTTCATTAACCAGGGATGTTATACTTGTGTTGTACAGAATGCTCAATAAAAACATGTAAAAAATCAAAATGTTGTTTCATTGCTATATGTCTAGCGTGTGTCCGTTCTAACTAAACGCAGTTGAGTACCAGTTTTTAGGGTTCCGTACAAAAAAATAAAAAACGGAACCCATAGAGGATTACTCGTGCGTCTGTCTGTCACAGCCAATTTGCTCCAGATCTACTGGACCAAATCAGGTGACATTTGATAGGATGGTGTAATCCTATGACCCAAACACAGGTGTGCAAAAATTTGAATTTAGTATAAATATAGGTATTTTTAAGTAAGGGTCATTTTCGCGGGACAAATTAGGAATTTAAAAAAAAAAACAGTTTTGCAAACCTTACTGTGTCATATATCAAATGAAAGGACTCGTTATGAAGATCTTAAATATATTTTTGTTATTATTGTAAAATAAATAGTTTTCATTTTATTCATGAAAGAAGACGAATATTATATTTAATAAATAAAATAAAATTGATCATTCCTCCTGATCTCCAAAAGTATCGAGCCTAAAATTTTGAAAAAATACAAAATAGTATATAGTTCATTGCTTGTAAATTACAGGAAAACCTATAAGAATTCTATCAATTGAAAATAAAGTCATTTTCGCGGGACAAATTAGGAAATTAAAAAAAATTACTGGCATTGTACGGAACCCTACCCACGCTAGTTCAACTAGCACTTGGCCGATTTTTAGGGTTCCGTAGTCCTGACAAGGAACCCTTATAGTTTCGCCATGTCCGTCTGTCTGTCTGAGGTTTTGCTTAGAGACCGTTAGTATAAGAAAGCTGTTATTTTGGAAACTAGCAGTAGGCATTGAGCTAGGAATAAGAATAAGAATAATTTATTTTAGGTGTCACTTAGTGTTTATGAAAACGGGTATTAGGCATTGTCTGATAAAATCTGCCGTACCTACACTGTTAAACAGTAATAATAGTTTTTGTTTCATCGAAATTGGTCGGATTTTGACGCGGAGGCGGTAGATAACTCGGACATTTTTGAAGATTACAAAAAAAACTATTATTTCTCAAGTTGCCTATTTTTTAGCTGCTGATAACAAAAAACGGTGTGACGGTGTGACTCATTTTGGAATATCCCAATAAATTTATTAGCCGTCGAAATGCTTCTGCACATTGAAGGATGTAAAATGAATTTGCTTCTATAATATGATTGCTGACTTTATCTACGTATCATTTTAGTTACAATAATTTAGTCCAAGGTGAAACGTTAAACTTTTTCAAATAGGCTGTGTATTGCTTTAAACCTTTGCTAAATGTAATTGTCATTGTCAACTTGACATACCTACATTGAAATGACACTGACATTTGGGTGAGTGACAGTAAAATAAAAATCTTCAAACTTGTCGGTTTACCAAAAAGGTTATGTTTTTGTTGTTAAACCTACAAATAAAAAGTGATAAAGAAATGTGTGCCTTTTTCGAAAATTGCTTACTCCTCTGGACTAGATTTTAGTTATACATATTATTATGTGTTAAAAATACAAATCCGAACAGAAAACATTTGTTTGTTTTGATTGTATTGTAACTGTAAGAAAAATGACATCTTTTGAAAATCTATCTTCTGCTCAAGTAAGTTTTATTCCGTACAATATCATTCAAAGGAATATTGAGTTGTTGATTAAAAAAATATAAAGATATAAAGTGAAATAATTAAAATAAGTGAACATCTGGGTATTGTAGACAACGCCATCTATGTATGAAGTTACGCATTCTCTTGAAAGCATTTCATGAAAGTGACATCATGCGCAACAATCCACCAATTTTGTTTGTAGTTTTAAAAGGCGGTCATAGATAGCGCTTTATATGTTTTTATTTCTTTTAGAAAATTCGCGCTGCTCTGCACCGGGATGTTCGAACTATTGGCACCGAAACTTGCCATTTCCTTGGCCTGGAGATAACAAAGCCTGCTATGGAAATCGTAGCAGAGCTTGTTTATAAGAAACTGTCAGTTTACGGAGCCGATTTGGAAGCTTTTGCGAAGTTAATATTTTGAATTATTTTTGTTCTTGTACCTCATAATTTCCTTCTTTAAGTAACAAAGTTGATTGGTCGCGACAGCTGGGAATGAGGTCCTGGTTTCGATTCTTAGGCTGGTCACAGTGTTATTGGGTATTTCCATCAGGAATTGCTCAGTAGCAACCACGTAGTCTAGATTTGTGCCCAGTTTATGACAATAGGCTCGCCCCCTATTACATGCGACATAAACTTATCTAGCTAAATAGGGGTGTACTCTTAGGTACACCTCGAGGATTGCAGGCGTAGTGTTATATCCATCCTAAAAGTTGGTGCGGTTGGTTAGTCCTCCTGACCGTTTATCGGTCACGGCGCCCAAACTCGACGGAGATAAGCCATCGGTGAAGGAGGTATTATAGTGCAGAAGTGTGTGTGCTGGCACAGGTGCACTCTCCGTTTCTTTACTCTAATAGTCCGATGGGACAGCTATCTGACACGACTGGAGAGAGATCAGGCGCAGGACCAGTGACTTAACGTGCTTTCCGAGGGTATCATACCGCCAACTTCCAAACTTCGGGCTGCTACTGAGAAATTTGTAATGGAAAAATCCAATATCACTTTTTGCTCGACCCGGTAATCAAACCCAGGACCCCACGCTCAGCAGTTGCAGTCGCGCTTGCGACCGCCAGACCAACGGGGCAGTAAGTAAGTAATTAGGTAGGGAAGTAACTAATGGTGCCTTCTTTTATTTTAGACATGCAAAACGATCGACAATAAATGCAGACGATGTGAAACTCCTAGTGCGGAGGTGCCCTTCTCTGGTAAGTCGAAATAACTAGGTATTAATAAGTTTAAGTAGCAGGAGGTACTTACTATTTTTTTTTTTTTATGGGAAATCATCAAATGACTCCCCCTGCTCTGGGCGGAGCAGGAGGAAGTGCCAGACTTTTACTGTATAAAACCCATCCATGTTCCTTCCTCGCCCTTTGTGTTCCGGGGCCACGGTATCTCTTTCGAATAGTCCCGCAGCCCCGGCAGGCTCCCGCAGCCCTGGCAGGCAGCAGTAGGTCCTTTTTTTTTTTTTTTAGGATGGGTAATCATCAAATGACTTCTCCCGCTCTGGGCGGAGCAGGAGGGAGTGTCAGACTTTTACTGGCTAAAACCCATCCATGTTCCTTCCTCGCCCTTTGTGTTCCGGGGCCACGGTATCTCTTTCGAATAGTCCCGCAGCCCCGGCAGGCTTCGGTCCTTGCGGACCCCTTCCCTATTGCTGACTCTCTTTGAGGCGCGCATGGAACACGAACGCGCCGTCGACACGGCCAGCAGTAAGTCCTGCTGTACACTTTTCTTTAAAGTTGTAATTTGCATGGCATGTTTGGCCAACCTTGAGATTGAGATTTCCTTACGGGGACTACAGGAGTTAAACGCGAGTTTTATAATGTAAAAAAGCATACGACGTAACAACCACTTTGTAGTGCAAGCTAATTAGAACGTTATTCTAACAGTTTTTCAAACGAAGTTTGAACCACCACAAATAGAGTTGCTAATTTAGCTCCTGTAGTCGCCATATGGTACTTTTCCGTAACCAGTGGTAGAAATGGTCTGATTTTTGAGAGTTTTCCAGCTCTGAAGTCCAAAACTGATGAGGGCCGATAACACTCAAAAATCAGACCATTTCAACCACTCACTTATGTTAAACACAATTTTATTGCATGCATACAAATTAAGCCAAAAAGCAAGCGTGCATAAGTAAATTATAATCGAAAGCCGTCACCTCATTATTTAAAGTTTCCACCTTATAAATCACTTTTAAAAAGTCACCAACCGGTGCGAACTCAAACCCCATGAATCGGATCCCAGTTATATTAACAACGATTTTAAATTTAAATCCGATGCTGAATCTTTAAATAGCTGTGTGATGGAGCTGTTTATTTATGCAATTGCTGTTTTCACGTTGAAATGATATGCCTAATTGACTTATTACAATGTTCTGTTTGATGAACTAATCGGTTCAGTGTCACGATCTGTGGACCTGCACGAAGCTTTGGCCATCATACTTACTTAGCACGTTTGGTAGTGCCATTGGTCATTTTGCTCTGAAATAACTAGTGCTAGAAAGTGACCAGTGCAAAAATTCCCCTTATTTCATGTCACGTTCAATACACATGTAAATATGCTTAGAGTTGTTTGTGCTTGCTCCCTTCATAACGGTTCTACAGCCAGTATCACTTTATTAGGACCAATAAACCCCTAGAGAATATTCAGTAGTGCAATCGTCCCAATACCTAAACTAACGTGGGCCCAGTTGCCTATTATCAAATTAGAAAAGGTGGAAATGGTCCCTGGTCCCAGTTTCGAAGTGGGACGAGTTGCCCCCTAACCCTCTTTTAAGACTTACCTACCTATTTAGTTATTAATAGAAAACGTGTCCATGTGTCAGTGTGCGCTGCATTGTTCTGCTGGCGATCAAATAATCAAATAAATCCTTATGTTAAATATGCGGCACCAAAAAGTATTGAATATCTGCTTATAATATTTCAGAAAAGCCACTTAAATATAGTTGCACCAAGTCCTAAACAAACACGAAGGAAGACTACAAATAAAGCTCCAGAAACACCGGCTTCGAAACAAAAGGAACCAGAGGTTTCGACTTCCAATGTGAAAGAGCGTGAAGTTCCGACTTCGAAAGAGAAAGAACCAGAAGTTCTGAATTCCAAACAGAAAGAGACAGAAGGTGCTAATCAGAAAGAAAAAGACAATCAGGATGGAAATGCTGAGTTGGAGAGTATGGACATCGATGATATGATTGATTTAACATTTGATTAAAACACATTTTGTACTACTTGAGAATTTTATTTGCATATAAGTTACTCAGAAGACGAAAGAATGAATGGCCAAGATATCTTTTTTTTAGAAATCTAGGAACTGTTGAACACTTTGTTTCTATAGGAGAAACAATTGTTGGTAAATCAACCACTTATATTATAACTAGTGGACGAACGAAGAAGATTAAAAAGAGGACATAAATGGATAGTGTGAAAGATAGTGCGGCTCGCAAGTTAAGTTAATAGATGACAGATGAATTTATGAAAAAAAAATTGTAGGCACAGTATCTCAGACTCTTGAGACATTGATATGAAGAAACAATAGTGCTGAATGGAAGAAAAAAGACCAGAATACATCAAAATACGATCTCATCATCATCATTCTCCTGCCCTTATCCCAACTCCTTTGGTGTCGGCGCAGCATGTCTACTTCTTCCATTCTTCTCTATTACTCGTCAACTCGGCAATACGATCTCTTACTCGATAAAAAAACTCATATGGCTGTATGCTGTGTAAAATTTGTTCAAGCATAACTGCAAGTCTGCATCCTACTTTACCAGATCAGGGACATTCACAGTCATATCCGTACGAACAGCTATCTTATGGGGAGTGAAATGAGCAAAGCAAAACACAGGTTTGCCGCGGGTCGAGTCACCGCGCTCGCCAAAAAACTCGTTATAACGAAACACAATTACCTCGGCACAGGGAAATGTGTGGAGTAGATAGATAAACGGTTATAATTAATGGTGGTTTTAATTAGTGCAATTATGGAACATGTGTTTTATTTGTCACTGCGCCAGAATCGATGATATTTTTTCCAAGAGAAGATTTTCAAAATCTTTAATAGCTATTGGTGTCGATGCTGTTGTGCACAAACTTAACTTAATTTAGGCTATTGCTATCTTTTACTAAAAGGCAGTGCGAGAAAAGGACGGCTATAGCTATGAACTTAGTTAGAGATGTCAAACTAGTTGCCTTGCGCTTCACCGTGTTTTTAGTCGACATGTTTTACGTGCACCCTTAAGCCTTTAAATTTAATTCGAACTAATATTTCAATACAAATGAATTCATTTGTATGGAAATATTAGTTCGAATTAAATTTGACAGCTCTAAATTACGTCCGTCTCTTTCTCGTTTTATAAGAGAGAAAAAGATAGCAATAGCCTAAATTAAGTTTAGTTTGTGCACAACAGAATCGAAACCATTGTCTGCTACCATTTGCGTAAAATCAACTTTAAGAACTTTTAACTTTCGAAATACCTTAACTTTACCGTCATAGGTACCTGAATGGCTTGGCGGTTGAAAAATAATAGACAGATCATGCATAAGACTGAATTGAGGTTTGGCACTTAATTTTACGTCTTCAGGGAATTTAAAACTACAGATCGAATTATGGTAAAACATAGTAAAATCACGTCTATCGAATGCATTGATAACACCCTTACCGTATCAGACCCATCTCCTCCTATGTAACTTCATAATTCGTTCATGTACATAACCCAACTTGAAAAAACTAACACACAACACAACTCCACCGCGTCAGCTGTCCACGGTAGTTAATTACTCCTATAACGACAGTTAGAGCATAATGAGATTTTTGCAATTCAACAGTAGCACATTACAGGGTGCTGTTTGTCAACTCCCCCCTCACACCCTCACTGACCACCCCCTGGCCGTAGGGGGACGTTATTAGGCGGCTTTGTTAATGAATTTCATGTAGGGTAAACACATATATCAGGTATGTACCTACAGGTATAAATGAGTTATGTTGCTGACGTCACAATGTCTGATTGTCGGTTTCCACGAGCTTTTATATTTTCTAAAATGTTCAGGGTAGGTAGGGACATCAGCATACTGTAGCTGTTCATGGGGAAAGCCAATGAATACAGCGAATGAAAAAGTGAGTCATTATTTCTGACCATGATCAGTAATATTCAGAAAGAACTAAGCTTCTTCTTCTTCGTCATGTTAAATAAAATTCGACCAGTAGGTCTATTACGTATCTCTGTTGACAGCTCGAAATGATAGTAACTGGGCTCAGTATCCATCAATTAACTGTCAAAAGGTTAATTTCGTATTATGTATGACCCTGCTAGTCATCGTAATGTGATATCCACTCAGTATGATACGCAATACCAATATTTTGACATTCACGGTTGTACATCAAAGTTCAATGTACAACCGAAGCTTGATTGTCACTGGATGTCAGAAAGATACGTAATAGCACTAGGTGGCAAAGTTCTGCACTTTGCCACCTCAATAGCGTTAGTAGTGACTTCGGACAGTTCCCTTATGATAGCCTCAGCTGAAAGAGAATGAAACGCATCTAAAAAAAGTTTTGAAGGTGCCTTTGAGTTTTTAACTTTCAGAAGCTACTATTTACTTCTGCAATCGAATTCAGGACACTTGATCGTTTTTAAAAGTTAATCAATCAATCAATATCTTTATAAGTCAATCGCCGTTACCACAAAAACGACGCAATCGATCCCTCACACTAATTAGCTCACCTATAACAGAAAAAACGTAGCTTCCCTAGATTTTACCATCAATTAGGCTTCTCTAATTATCGGCGGTGTCCCCCAGACGGCCGATGAATATGCAGGAGACATCAGACAGTCCCCCCCAAAGCACACTTAGGGTAATGTTAACAGCTACTTTCTGAATATATTTGATATCGGTCCAAATGTTGCCTTGGTTCTCTTTGAGTCAATGGTTTTAATGGGTTTGTCTCGTTTAAGTTAAGTCTGACATTTTTTATTTATGTCTAGGGAAAAAACTTTTCCCTAGGTTGAATGTATGTGTGTACTTGCACCATACGTTTGAAATCATAAATGGCTGTTATTCAGATATTTGCTCCTATCAAACATTATAAACATATGCCATACGCCCAAGCGCTGAAAAAAATCCCAAAGCGACTTTTTTCAGTAATACGGGTCCTTATGAAGCAACGTGTGGAACATGTGCTGAGTTCCTTGTCAAACGTTTTGGTAGTTCTCGCATTCTACTCTGACTTTCAAGAAATCTTCATCTATCACTCCCAAATCTAACTTAAATCTACCAAACCATATTCAATATTTCACCATTCTATGTATATGCATGATCTGTACTCAATCATTCTCCGATCGAAGAACCCTCACATTACCAACAAAAAAGCAAGTCTAATTAAATGCCAATAATCTCAAACGCTAGCACTGAACAAGCAAAAAGCAAATCGGCCACATCCATCACACAGAGCCGGTGAGAGTATTGAGCAGGCTACCAGGCTACAGGGTACCTGTGGCCGCTTACCTAGTAGCTAGCTAGGAGATAGGCCTCCGGTGCTCATTAAAATATGTAAATGCCTGCCGAGACATTACGCAGATAGGTGCTTCTGACTTATTGACTGGACCGCGTTATGTGAGCTTTTGGGATTGAAGAAATGGTTGATGATCGCTGGGATTTTTTTTTTTTTTTAAACTGACACGAAGGCTGGGATACGAGTGCGACTTCGCCTAAGCCCCGAACCAGCTGAGGTTCACTCTAATTTGTCTGTTTTAAAAAGCCAAAACATTAAATTTAGTCGACGCAGATATGTTTAGCTGGGAACATGATCAACCACAATGTAATGTTTAATGTAGATAAAGATAAGGTCAAAGGCGTTACGAGTGAACTCATACTCGTTGACGACCGGATTAATCACGCCAGACAAGACCGGAATCCTTCAATTGTTTTTAAAATTGGTCAAGCTATCCATCATCAGCTTACCTAGTTAAGAACGGGACGACACTATCGAATCTTAGGAAGAATCTTGTTAGCAAAAGTTTGTTTTTTGTCCTATCAATCCATTAAGCCATTTTTAGGTCATATTCGTACCATATCTTAAAGTCTTACCAAAGTAAGTAACACCTGCATCCATGACTGCTGGTTGCAAGACCTCGTTATTTATAAAAACCAACCACAAAAACCTAAAACTACCCTTTTCTCTGTACTTGCTCAAAATCGCTTAGTTTTCTATAACTTCGACCCCATACCATTTGCACTCGCGGGTTTGTCCCAGAGCCTGAATCAAAGCCAGCACTTTAATAAAATCGAAAACGTTGACACATGTGTTAATAAATCACTTCTCCTAAATCTTCCCTAATATAATTATCTTAACTCCTTCTCGCATATGACCATTCTCTTCGAGTAGAGAACGCATTACTCGCTAGCAGGGCACCTACCGCGCGCAACTATTTAGTATCATTACAAATGTCGTTCGCCGCGTCCGTGTGTCCGTCTGTCTGTCTGTGTGCGCTTGAGAGCTACCGTTCCTTATTAATAAGGAGTATTGGATGGTTTGGGAGTATGGAGGAGGCTTCGGGATGTTAGTTTGATGGATGGGACTTGGTTTGAAGTTGTGTGTGCTAAGATCGTTGTTGGGATCCAACAGTATTGGTTTTAGCCACCTTGGGTTTTGTAGAATAAAGACGGCATGATGGACAATAAATTGCATAATCTAATCCTGCCTTGGTTCAGAAAGATTCTGTCCAGCAGCTCCGTGATAAACCAAGACAAAGCTGTACTAAACAAGTTTGCCAATTTTTATATTGCCAATTGTAATACAATATGGCTGGAAGAGCGCTTTGGGCTTCTGACTGAGCTGTAATTGGCTTCAAAGTTTTACCTAATGAAGCTACAGAAAAAGAGGGTCCTAAGTCCTTAACAATTTAGAGATTCTTCAATTTTGGCGAAATTTTCTCGTACGGTTATCATTTGAAGCTCAGTTAGCATATGCCATGGAACTATTTATTTCTCCCGAAAGGTTAAAGCGTTCTCCGTACAACGGGTTATCCGTTCGTTACCGAGTCGCTGAGGTAAGCAAGAGTGTTGTTTTGTTCCGTCCTCCGTCCTCGTCATTACGTACCTTTCAGCTCATTACGAGAACAGATCACTCGCTTAATTTGTGCATTTCCGATCTACAGATATTCAAATTTAAACCCTAATGACGCACGGGAAATGTTAATAAAATGTTAATGCCACGAAAGCGGTTGTCTCTCTCGCAATAAGTGACAGATTTGCTTGACAGCACCCAGGCTCGTTTGTTGCTATGTATGAATAAGTCACGATTTTGCTTTTTTGTTGAAACTAGATAGGTATATTTTAAATGATTGCTTTTAGAACCGGAGTTGTGGCATTTGGAGTATTTTAATGAGTTATTATATCGGCAGCTGATATTGATTTTGTTTTATGAATATTTTAGCCGTTATTGTTGATTTCGTTTGGTACGTTGTGCTTTTGTTTGGACATTTGAATTTCTTAATTATTTGTTTAACCGACCTAATAATTATCATCATCATCATCTGCCTAGCCCTTTCTCAACGATGTTCTCGGCCTGACTTGTTGGTCGGCTTCCAGTCTAACCGGATGCAGCTGAATACCAGTATTTTACACGGAGCGACTGTCTATCTGATCTCCAAAACCCAGTTAATACTGGGTAACGCTTACCGCTTCCTGTAACGACTGTCAAAGATCTACTGGACCAACGGCTTATGATGCTTTTCGATGCACGGAGGAAATTCGGTTTGTAATGGGTGATCACCCATTCAAGGACCAACCAAGGCAAGCGCGGCTTAACCTGAACATAGAACCGAGCGTCTGTTGTTATTATTTAGCTACGCGTAATATCATCTTAGAAATAAAAATATTTGCATGTTTGTATCTCCTTAAGGTAGACCCACCTCCAACATAACAGACTCACGACATTATGACGAATATTGGTTTACAGGATAACTAGCCTACATGGCTACATACCTACGTCATCAGTCCAGAGTTCGGAAACTACCCAAGGTTTGAAACAGCTCTTTCTAGTGCGGATAACCTAGCTTTTCGCCACCATTAGTTGTGGATTTTAAATATCTAGGATTAATTTCCTCTCGGTGTCTAGAACATTGCTGTTGTTCTGGCTTCTACTATAGATAGACAAGACTAGACAGCTACAACTTAACAACTCTATTACAATAACGGCCTGAAATTCCTAGAATTGATTAACCATGTCCAGGAGTAGAAATCTCTCAGAGACCCAACTTCATACCATTGTTCTGTGATGTTAACGTTACAGCAGCGTTGCTGTGTTTCCATTTGTAGTTACACGCACCTGACGATAAGATGTTTCAGCTAGGTCATCATCATCTATCGTGATACAGCTGAATACCAGTGTTTTACATGAAGCGACTGCCTATCTGACTTCCAAAACCCACTTACTAGGTCAAAAAATACCGCTGGGCATGACTGGTGGCCAGACTGCTGACTACCCGCTGGTTCAGTTTGGAATAGTCCCTAAAATACCAATACGTCGGCTATACCTCTGGTACTACAAATTGCCATGGCATCTGTGATCACCTAGGTACCTAGTATTATCAAGTGAATTGCCTGTTGGTTTGCTGTATAATCTAAAAAAAACTCGACTATGTGTTCGTTACGTTGACGAGATAGTCCATCACGGCCCGATCGTAAATACCATGCTACGCTATTATATCGTGCGGTTTTATGAAGCTGGGTCTCTGGTGCACTATCTACTCCATTGTACATTACATATAGTGTCTTGCGTAAGTTATAAAGCTGCTTGGAGAAATGGTCTTAGAAGGTGATTGTCTTACTGCCTACCTGCCTCTACTGCGTCATTGCAATCTTTAAACTCCACACCATATTGCTCTATAATCGATAATATAGCGCTTAGAATGTAGATTAAAGGACATTATGGCTTGAGTTCTTTTAGAGCTTTTTGTTTGTGGTCTACCAGAGACGTACGCCTGACCAGTGTTTCAATGGGAAAACGGCTTCTGCAACCACACCACTGTAGTTTATAGTCAGATAAACAGAGCATTTCAGGAACAAATCGCTGGTATGTTCATATAGAAGGTGTAACACAAGATCTCTCGTGTGATGACTCAGACCATGATACTGAACCACTCTTGTTCTATGAGTTTTGAAAATTCATACCTTTTTAGGGTTCCGTACCTCAAAGGGTAAGGTCCGTCTGTCCGTCTGTCACCACCGATTTTCTCAGGAACAGGTGAACCTAGCAAGTTGAAATCTACACCAGATACTGAGGTATATAGTCCCTATTAGATGTAGGTCCTGAGTCAACACGACAAAAAGATATGGGCAAATTTTGATTTTCGCGAAAACTTGTAAGTACCAAAATTTTCAGCTTTTTTATTTTTCGGAATTTTTCCTTTACTTATGCTGTATGACCTTGCTTTTAACCAAAATTGGCAATTCTAGGTTTCTCGTAAGTACCCTATAGGTTTTGGGTCGAAAACCTAAATGGAAGTTCCCGTTCACCTAGAATCACGAAATTTGCCGAGAAGCAATGTCTTACAGCACATGTAAAGGGAAAAATATGAAAACCGAAAATATGTAGTTTATTAACAAAAAAAGCGATTTTACTATTACAAACTTATTATTTGCGGTTGTGCAATAGCCGTTTCTGGGGATCGAACAGCAAAGTTAAGGTTGTCCTTTAAAAAGTTTATACGGAACCCTTGGTGCGGGTTTTTTAGAATAATCCTTCTAATCTAGAAGGGCTTTTAGAGCCTTACAGACCGAGCATCGAACCTTTGCCGTGCCCTTCATACGAACAGATTGTAACTGTATAGATAATCTTCGCGTGTTTTGCCTCAGGACAAATGGCGAATGAGACATAATAATTATATTATAAAATATTAAGACACGCTTCTGTATTGTAATTTATTGTTATTAACTATTTATTAGAGCGAGAGTAACCTATCACGATCGGAGGACAGATTAAAGAAAGCCGGTAAGTATCGATAGACCAGTATCTTTATGAAGATGTGAAATTCTATTACAATACTAAGAGATAATAGAGAAGTATGGCCAAGAAAATGGCCTAAATGAATAGGCATGACGACAGTATCAAAATTGCAAATCTATTTAGTCCGTCAGTTATAGTATTGCAAATTAATAGACACGTATTTTTTGTTTTTGTAAATCAATGAATATTGACAAAGATAAAACGCATCAAAACTCGGGAGTGGGGGCTCATGACGTCAGAACTAGCTAAAAATTATACCTGGGCGTGACGTATTGAGAATTTTAAAAGCGCCATAACTTCGTCAATTTTGGTTTACGTAACAAAAGGAAAAACACGGGTCAAATATTTTTTGATAATCTAACTGACGGACTAATTAATTTTTTTTTTGTCGTCTCGCCTATATTAAGAGATATTAGAGAAGTATGGCCGAAGAAGACACCCCAAATGAATTGGGATAGGGGCAAGAGAATTATGACAAAAAAAAACATTTAATTACGACCAAACATTTTGTACATTTAATACACCCACCAAACTGCGTAACAGTTTGTCGGCGGGAGACTTAGAGGTGGGTAGATAGGCATTGCTGAGGGAAAACTGTGTGGACCTATACGAAAATCATGTCTCAGTTATCATGATCTGGATGGAAGGAATTAAGGAAACTCACAAACCCAAAAGCGGCCTAAAGCTCTTTCGGTCGACGATATCGTCAAAATCGCGGGAAACACCTGGATAAGGGACGCACAGAACCGGGAAGTGTGGCAGAAGAAAGGGGAGGCCTATACCCAGCAGTGGGTGATTCTGGACTGATATGACGATGATGATGACTAAGCCAAAAACAGACAACATTCCAAATCTGAACTTCAAGTCTTAGCCGATAGTATTCACTTGAGACATTTTTAAATCCAATCCGGAACAAAACTGTTAAGCTGTTAAACAGTAATAAACAAATGAATTCATTTAATTCAGAAAACGCAAGATCCATATTCATAATTAGTCACGTTCACAAAATTAATTCACAATGTTAGTAAAAATACAGAACTTACTTATCTACAAGAAGGTAATATTTGCATGCAGCTAAAACAGCAACAACAACACTCCAGAATCGCAAAACAACCAAAAACCAACGAAATTCCTATATATTTCTGTTACGAATTAATTAGCTGATAGTTAGCTTAATGGATTCAAAAGTAAAGATAACTTTAATAAGCCTGAATTTGAATAAAGCGTCCCACGCCTAAGTTATACTGGCCGGCTGCTAACAGATATTTGCCGTTTGAATTATTCATTATAATCAGTGCACTTATACAGGTCCCGTTTTATACAGAATTACTTGTAATTGTGTCTGTTTGTGTACTGTGTAGTGTGGGGAAAGCTTTCGAAATCGTGAATAGACGGTTTTACCTGTAGAACATTCAAATGCGAACGTATATCAGATGGGTCATGATGATCCAGTGTGTGCATGAAGAAAATCGTAGAAGCATGTAATATGGGTTTAGCACGGGTCAAATTCTCTTGTTTTGAAGGTTTTTGGCTTTGATCCTGTACTGTAATGGGTCTTGTTTTGGTTTGATCTTCCTACATTTTCACAGGCTCTTTCAGGACAATCATAATCACCCCGCAGATAACTCGCCTATTGCGAGTTTTTATCACTGACCAAAGAAATATTTGATTGTGTAAAAGTGAATACCTAGTGAATCGTGTTTGTCATTTTCGGCGCTGGTTCAGTTTCAGTGCAAAATGAACTTTACGAAAAGATAAAAGATCTCAAATTCTCTACAAAAGAACTTACACAGGGTGTAATAGTCAGCCCTCCGCAAACTGACAGGATGCATTGAGCTCTTTATTTTGAATCATATTCCACCGGAATTTTTCTCAGGAAATGTTTTATTTTCTTTATGGTTTTCAGTTACTTACTATTCATTTTTAATGTAGGTAACATTACATTCTCTGCACGCAGCACTCCATTTATGTAAATAATACGGCTTAAATAAAATAAAAAAACCAACAATGGATGTTGAAAAACTCAAACGAACGACGCATGAAATCAGCTGTTCACTTCCTGCCTATAAGCTAAAGAGTTGTCCCTTACACGCTGTATTGTCCATCATACGAACTATATACCTACCTATAAATTCTAGTTCCCACGTGATGTGAAACGAGCCTAACGTCCTTTATCGAGGACAATTCCATTCCCAAGCCAATCAAACTCCGTGAAAGTCAAAGGATTTTTGTTTTATCTGTTTCTTTTTACAAATTTTCAGCGGCTAACCACCATATTGCTTTCCATTCATGCCAGGATGAAATTATTTTGGGTGGATGAACAATGTTTTGACTACCTGTACCTAAAACACCGGTCAAGTGCGAAAGGACTCGTACACAAAGGGTTCCGTAGAACTAAACAATCTAACAACAATATTTTAACGTTTATTCATAGATCAATTAACACTAAACAGCAAAACAATTTTTTTTTCGTAGTAAGTTTGTTAATTAAACTGCGTTGCTTTGTTTTACTGCAGTTTCACGAAAAAGTTCCGTATCATAAAAGCTAAATATCAAATCTTATTCGAACCAATTTTCGTTGAAAGCTATTTTTACACACATCTCTCTTTTTAAACTTTTTCAGAATTTTCCTCCTCTTGAAGACACTAGCTCTACAAACAACTGTGTAGTGCCAATAATCTCGGAGTTACAATGGCTGTTTAATCTATAAGGGTTCTGTTTTTGCCGTCTACAATGGAACTCTAAAAAGGGTTTGATTATGTGCAAGAAATGAGCGACTACGTCTACGAGTATAGGTGTATTGCTTGCTACGTAAAACTTAGCATAGTTTTTCGCACTGCTAGCTGTTTTAGTGCAGATCTTCGACATTATCGAACCCTGTTTTGACCATTATTATCGGTGGGTGAAAGAAGTCGTGGGATATATTTTGGAATGTAGAAAACCCCAAATCTACCAAAGCTAAAGTTACGAAGTCTATGATTTCATGGTGCTATTTTGTTTGTCTCGACCTCAAAGTGCTATACGGCTTGCTGTTATTCTTTTGACAGCAAAAAGAGGAATCACAATCATTGATAAAGCATGAGCTGACCAGGGTTCTCAAGTATCCTCACTTGTGGAGACCATTTTGAAACTATTTTAAAAACAACATAAACATAACATCACCCCCGGCATCAACGAAGGTATAGGTAGAGGTGTACATTATAGTAAACCAATATTTCACCAGTTATGTTTCAAAACCCACGTAGGTAATATAGGGCGAGGCTGTTGCCATGAACCACGCACAAATCCAGACTCCATGGCTGCTACTGAAAAATTTGTAATGAAAAAAACCAATAACACTTTGCCCGACCCGGAAATCAAACCCAGGCCAACATAAAGGGCGATGAAGGAACATGGATGGGTTTTAGTCAGTAAAAGTCTGACACTCCCTCCTGCTCCGCCCAGAGCGAGAGGAGTCATTTGATGATTTCCCATCCTTAAAAAAAAAAAGGCCCTCATGCTCAACGAGGCAGAGACAGTTTTAAAAACAACCACAGACAATATCACTGATAATTTCCTCTCAAAAGAGTTGTAATCATGGTGCAGACAACTTTAATATAAATACTGTGTGAATAATCAATCTGATCCCACTCAGGACTGGACGCCAACTGGCATTGACATTTTTTGGTTTAAGCTTAATTATTTACAAAATAGTGAAAAAGTACGGGTGAGTGATGGTGTAGTGGATGAGGATGGCGGGCAGTGTGGGTTTGATTTCTGGGTGAAATTGTTTGGTGTAGTTGAAATCCTGTTTATTGTGTAGTAGGTAAGTGGATTATTTATATCAATAGACCTCAGACCAAATACAAAATTTGGTCTGAGCAATAGACAACAATATTCTGGGAAAGTGTAAAAATATTGTATTGTGTTTATTTTAATAATCTATGCTCTTTTTTTTTCTTAAAATTATTTAGCTGAGTACCTAATGCTAATCTAGTGTCACTTTTTACCTTATCTTAATTTTGTTAACATGCGGATAATGTAGTGGGCTGCAATATTGTTAATACTTCATAATGATGTAGGTATATTATTGTTATTTGTAAACATTATATAATTATTGTAGCTGTTTATTGTCCCATAATAAATAAAATAAAATAAAATATTCAGTCACGCAGTTTTATTTAAAACGTTAAAGTACACTAGTATAAAAAGGTACGGTGAAAAAAACGAATTGAACAGAAACTTGATTTGTAAATTAAATTACACCTTATCGCCGTCCAAAGTTATCTTGCCATTTTAAAAAGCCATTAGTTTCTGTTAAACAATGGTTTTTGAAAGTTGCGGGGATCCGCTGGATGCGAGACGCACAGGACCACCACTCCGATCCAGCCTGTCCCCTTGCTGTCCTCTCCCAGCGACGCCCTAAGCCGAGGCCCGTACCCCGCAGGGGTGCCCTTAGCGTGTAGTCGCTTAGTTTGTAAGTTTTTTGCCCTGGCTGGAGGCCTTACACTTAAGGCACCCACAGGAAAGTCCGGTTAAGCAGACGAAAACCTCTCTGGTTGAACTGCGAGAGGCCATTTCGAAAAAAAAAAAAAATAACGCACAGGACCAGTCAATGTGGCGACACTTGGGGGAAGACGTCTTTCGGCTGAAATAATGATGATAAATATTTTTTTTTGTTAATTTTATCATAGTATGCAGTTTTTATACGAAGCCATATTATACTACCTTCAAGAAAACCTACAAACGAAAACTGACAAAAATAAATAAATAACAACAAAAATTAACACTCCAAACGCAAAAAAAAACAAAACTACCCTCACTATTTAAAAAATCGCAAGTGAAGCTACCTCTGTAAACATGATCTGTGCACAAATGAATAATAGTTATTTTATTTTTCGATTGTCCACTGCGGTTCGTCGAAGCTGGCTGTCCAAGAATTAATAACGAACGGTACTGGGTCCGCAACCACGACAATCTGCTGCTCTTTTTGAGTGTGCACAATTTTTTTCGGTGCATATTTTTTTTTTCGTTTTTTTTTCTATTCAGTGCCCGATAGTTTTTTGCGGTCGATGACCGTCCCCGCTTTTATGAATGCAATGGACTTTTTTTAATGGACGCCTATGAGTTTTTGGTTAGCGATAATTATGTTGTTTAAATTGGATGTGTGTTTTTTGTTTGTTTTTTAAATGTGAGCGGTTGTGTGTAACGTAAAATGTTTATGGATTGTGCAATGTGTTGACATTGTCTCAATGTAGGACAATATTTAACGATAGATTATGGTAGAGCGCGTAAGATAATAAGTTCTTTGATTTTTATTTCAATGGTTTCGGAAATCAATCAAGTTGCGTAAAATTCACGACGTTATTTGAACAAAAATACTGCACAAAATCTGTTAATTCCTTATAGTTATAGTTCCAGCATAAAGTAACAGTAAAATTCTCGTTGACCTAGTTGTCGCAAGCGCTGCTACTGAGCACAAGGTTCGATTCCCAAGTTGCTCAGTGTTATTGGTTTTTTAATTAGGAATAATATTAGTAAGTCAGAGTCCGAATTTGTGCCCGGTTGATGACAATAGGCTGGCCCCCTATTACATGAGCCCTAAATCTTATAACTGGCGAAATATGTGTGTATAGGTTCTTTAAGTACACTTCTGCCTAACCCTTTGGGGAAAACAAGCAGGATGTAATGTTATGTTAATTGTTGTTGTTGTTTGTTGTTGTTAATTGTTATATGTTGTATTGTGTTGTTTATTCGTTGCTAAATCACAATTTTAAACTCTTACCCCCGAATACTGAAACGTCACTCAAAATTTAAGTAGCACTTATATTTAACAGATACTCAAAAGTGACGTTTGGCCATACGAAATTTAAAGTTTAGGAGCTGCTCAAATGTTAACATTTGAGCAGCTCCTAAACTTTTAATTTCGTTTCGTCGTTTTTATTTAAGGGCTGCTTAAGCAGCCCTTAAATTTTGAGTGACGTTTCAGTATTCGGGGGTTAGACATCCAGGTTTCCGTCAACGTTTTAATTAACGTTATTATTCTCAATCATTAATTTTTTTAAGTACATATTATTATCTTACATTTAATATTTTTTAAAACAAATAAAAAATACTGTTAAATATTTATATTATATTAGTAGTCCATCGTCATCAGGAAATCAGGTCCAAGCTGCCGGTGGTCAGGGCTCCAGAGAGAGAAATCTCCTCACTATGAGTGCCGTGTCCAGGAGTACTACTGCTTTCTGAATCAACGTTATCATTAATTTGTTATCAATCAATATTACAGTCCGCTGCTGGCCATGAGTAAGTCGTGGGTTCGAACCCAGGCAGGCGCATTAATTTGTGTAATTTATATCATCACGACTGCTCTCAAAACGCTGAAGGAAAATATCGTGAGGAGACCGGCATGTCCCAGAACCAAAAATTTCGAAGACATGTGACATCAACCAATCCGCACTGGGCCCGCGTGGTGGATTATAGTCCATTCCCTCTCTAAGAGAGGAGGCCTGTGTCCCAGCAGTGGGAACATTAATGGGCCATGAGAGGTCTTCTTATGCTGCGTCAAAACACCATGTCCTCCGCCAATTTATTTATACCAATCAAATATTTCACTACATCATATCCAGCTAAACTTAACTTATACATTATGTACACTTCTTTTCAAGTACAACCACGTCGGTCGGTTAAACAATGTTTGTCATATAGCGGCAGCCAGTGTTAATGAATTTATACGATACCGCGACGCGTTTACAAGCACCGCGCTAGTAACACGCTGCTGCTGAGGTACAGGATACGGTAAGTGAACATTATTATAGTTGGTATTGTGCTGAAGATTCTTTTTGTAGCTGCAGCTAAAACTTTTACATTTATTTTAACCAAAGTGATTGTGATGATGACTGACAACGGACTACGGGTGACCACTGAAAACCAGCGCTGTGCTGTGGGCCCCCTATAGCACAGCATCATGCGGAGTGGTAACCTGCTTGTCGCAGTCACGACGTGCAAGCTGGCAACTTTTTTCCTCCGTCCAGTTGTATTAATAAATGTTTGTTATGCGTTGTATATTTATTGTCATTTTGTATGCACGTCGTTTCCCTGTGACACATATACACATATTTTTTCTGGATTTTGTTTAACATGGAAGGTAGATTCTAGGTGCTTATATTAGACACAGAGAAAAAGCCTTAGAAACGAAAGAGCCAAAAATTAAAAACCTCGAAAAAAAAAAACAAATCAAAATGAATCGAACCATTTCTATGTTAAATATCTGCTCAAAACAATGATTCTAAGTATGTGACGTTTCAGACTTATAGAATATTAGACAGTTCAATAAAACGTACAATAATACCAATATCCACTTATTCCTCACCGAATACAAAACGCAGCATACCACGTTCTACCCAGTACAGCCGCTTTCGATGTTCAATTTATTTTTGGCCCTCAGTGATCGCTACTTTGAGGTGTATTAATATGTTCCCAGCTAATTTTTAATGGATACCGAATAGTTTTATAACAGCCTTTCCTACGGACAATTTGCGGTGACAGAATCGAAGGGAAATAAGTGACTTTGCACTTTCAAACTGTCAATTAGTCGATTTCGGTAACAATATTGTATTATGATATGGAGTAAAAATGTGGGGATCAGTGTGTGTGTGTGAGTGAGTTCGAGAGCGATTGTGTTTTGTTTTTTTTTGTGTGAGATGTTGAGTGGTTACTTGGTTAAGTGACGGTGGGATGAATGTGTGATATTTTCTTTGCAGTAGAGTTGGGGTTAAGTATTCAGGAGAAAATCTGGTTAAAAAAAAAACAAACAAATTTTGTCACGTTTGACCGTTACGTTAATAAATATTTTTCTGCTTCTCTATGATATTACTATATTTCTCTAAAAAGGAATCCTTAGAAAATAACTGACTTTCTGTCAGTCTAAAGTAGGCACGTGAACAAATTAAAAACGTAGTGAAAAAACAAAAAGGCGAAAATGTCAAAAACTGTATAAGATGTTGATTGTGTGGATTATTGGCTATCTTCTTGGATCTTTCTAAGGCATTCGACACTGTGTCTGTTCCCCACCTATTATCTAAGCTGGAGGCTACAGACATTCGCGGACATACCTTAAAGGTTTTCCAGGATTACCTCTGTGATAGAACTCAATGCGTTAAAATAAATGATGTTGTTAGTGAGAGTTTTGGCGTTCCTCAGGGCTCAATCCTGGGTCCTACCCTTTTTCTCATCTATATTAACAACTTATGCAAAATGTCTCTAATGAATTGTTCAATCTTCACTTACGCAGATGATACGGCTATGTTAATTCATGGTAGTGACTGGCCTGAAACTGTTAAATATGCGGAACTTGCTCTAAACTCAGTGATGAAATGGCTGTCAAATAATATCCTTACCCTAAACTTAAATAAAACGGTGTACTTACCTTTCTCCTTACTGTCCACCAACCTCCCTCCTCAGGATTCAATAGAGCTCATACTTGCTCAATAGGTCCTTCTTCCTCACAATGTGGCTGCCCTCACATCAAAAGGTGTGAGTCTGTCAAGTATCTCGGTGTATATGTAGATAGTTCTCTGAGCTGGAAACCTCATGTTAGTAATCTCATATCGCGAGTCCGCAAGTGTATATTTATTTTTAAAAGACTAAGACACTCCGATGACGGCCGTACGATTAAAACTGTTTATTATGCCCTATGCCAAAGCATAATTAACTACTGCATCACAGTGTGGGGTGGGACTCCCAAGACAATACTCCTGCCTCTGGAACGAGCGCAGAGAGCTGTTCTCAAAGTTATGACCTTGAAGCCTTTTAGGTATCCCACTACGGCTCTCTACACCGAATGTCAGGTTCTTACTGTAAGACAGCTTTTTGTCCTGAGTACTATTCTGCGCAAGCATCCTTCTGTGTGTATACGATCCAAATACCACCAAAAAGCGCAAACATTTCGAAGTATGCTCAACCCACGGATGTAGAACGGCCCTTGCTCAGCGTCATTTCGGTATACTGTCAAACCATTTATATAATAAAATAAATAAACACTGCTCCATTGCACGCATGTGTCTAAATGGATGCAAAACTAAGGTCACGAAGTGGCTCTTGACATTAACTTATTACGAAACTGAAGACTTACTACGGATATCGATCGCTTAACCTTATGTAGTTAGTAAAATAATAAATTTATAATTATATTTATACAGATTTACATCAATACAAGTTTTCACCATATAAATCTATCCCACACACTCTTAAACACACCCATACATAGATACATAAATAGGCCACATCTTAGTTGCATTAGCTAGTAAATATAGTATTGTAATTAAATGATGATATACTGTGCTCGTCTTACAACTACTGTTACATGTTCAAAGTGTAGGCGAGGACGCTGGCACCCTAAACACAAGTTAAATCTTACATTGGGTGCCAGAGCTCATCGTAAACACTCTTTCCCCTAGTTGTAACGCTGCATAGTGCTTAGATAAGTGTTTCTTGTACAATGATTGAAGGTAATATATATATATATATATATATTTTAATTACTTGTAGACTTTAGATGTGTCCTTCTAAGGGCGTATACACGTAGAACGGTGGTTGTCAGCACTGGCAGGTTGGCGCCGATAATACTTAGAGAACCCACGACACTAAACATAGTTCGATAAGACTCCCAGATGATATATAAATATATAATTAGCCACGTTATTAATGGGGGAATACGAAACGGCGATGCTGCAAAGCAAAAAACCTGGAGGCGCTATTAAAAAAAAACGATTATAATATGGTCTAAAAAATGTTTTTCTCTCTAACTGTAAGCGCCGACAATTTCTGACAGCCAGCGTTCTACGTGTATACGCACTAAGGCCTTGTTCTTTCTCATGGTTATGTCACAGAACAGGAAGAAGCTGCTTTAGTTGTTGGCAATAACGATCATTGTTCTTCGTCACAAAAGCGCTATGTTCTCCTGATTCAACATCTATCATAATCGTCAACTTTTACAATGAATAATACTCACTCGCTTCATGTAAAATACTGGTATTCAGCTGCAACCGGTTAGACAGGAAGATGACCCCAACATGGTTGGGAAACGGCGAGGCAGATGATTAGCTAGCGGAGCATTACCAGCATTCCCGCTTATACATTAGAGGGTTCTTTTCTATAATTGGGATTGGATCCACCCAGTGGATGTCACAACTCATGTCGTCAACTTTTTGATTCTAGGTCGTCCTGTTTTTAGGGTTCCGTAGTCCTGTCAAGGATTAACCCTTATAGTTTCGTCATGTTCGTCTGTCTATCTGTCAGAGGTTTTGCTAATAGACCGTTAGTACTAGTAAGTTGTAATTTTGTAGAGGTGTGTATATCACACTAACGCCGACAAAGCGGTAAAATAAAATTTTGGAAAATATTTTTGGGGGTTTTCATCGTGTGGGGTATCGTTGAATAGGTCTTTTAAAATGATGACTTAGGGGTTGCTAATACTACTTTTATGGTTTATGGTTTAAGAACTTTATTTCTCAAAAAGAATTACATTCACTTATATGAGAAAAACCTTATTTCTACTTATGATACATTAGCGACGCGACGGTTACACAACAAAAACAGTTTAGAGTATTACACTACCCGGAGATATCTTAAATTTTAAATTTTAAATCCGCTAAAATGTGTTTCTTTAAATATTTTTTAAAAGTATAAATAGATTTTTGATCTTTCACATGCCGAGCCAATTTGTTGTAAAGCTGTGCTCCTTCATACAGAATAGTACTCCTGCCGTAGTTTGTTCTAGGGGCCCGCAACGCTATGTCATTTGCTTGTCTAGTTCTGTATCTGTTTTTTATTTGTGATTGTTTTGTAAGAGTTATTTGTGTGTGTATGTTTTTGTTTAAAATTTTATGTACAAGTATACAAGTATTATACCTATATATCTGAGAAATATTCATAAGTTTTGTTTTATTGTACAGTTTTAGTGTAGGTGTTCGGTTGTTGTATTTAAAAAGAACTTTGATAATTTTATTTTGTGCTGTTTGCAAGATTTGTAGGTTGGATTTATAAGTACAGCCATACACTTCAATTAAATAGTCCAAATGAGGTTTTACCATGGAGTAATAAATCATATAGCACACTTGTGGTGGAAGACAACGAACAATGCTGCGCAGTGCGCCTGTTAAGGAAGAGAGCTTATTTCTTATTTTCTCGATATGCGCTTTCCACGACAAGTCGCTATCCAGTAAAAGTCCAAGGTATTTTTCTGCTTTGGATTTTTCTAGAATTTTACCATTGAGGTTAAGAGTGTGTTGTGTTTGTATTTTTTTATTTTTAGCAGCAAATATTGTGTACTTTGTTTTATTCGTGTTAACTGTCAGTAAATTGCACTGGAACCAATCAAACAATCTATGTAAGTCGTCTTGTGCCTGTTCCATAAGAGTATCAATTTTGTTACCAAAATAGAACAGACTTGTATCGTCAGCATATAGTGACACGTCACCTCGTAGTCCTATGTCTGTAATATTATTTATATATACTAAGAACAGCAATGGGCCCAGAATAGAGCCTTGGGGAACACCACATGTAATCAGTTGGGGGCTACTCTGACAGTGATCGATTTTTACCACTTGAAATCTATCCATCAGGTATGATTTAAAGATTTTGTATGCTGCTCCAGTGACACCAATTGCTTTCAGCTTTTTTAGCAGCAGTTCATGACTTACTGTGTCGAAAGCTTTCTTAAGATCTATAAACAGACCCAAGGCCTTTTCGATTTAATGCTCCATTTACGAAATATTAAACTTTAAAGTGCAAATTTTTGTTCCAGTAGGGCGTCCCCCCCTCTAAAAAACAAACTGCTGGCTTGAAAAATCTGGAAAAATTCTTGGTGATAGTGCATTTAATGAACTTTAAAGGAAAACTATAGCGGTTAAGATAATTTTATTACTTTAGCAGTAATAGTCGTTGAACTTGGGTATTGGATAATTATGTACCAAATACAAAATCCTTAGAATTAATCCTTTAAAGCGACTTAGATGACGTAGTTGCTTGAATATAACGGGCTACTACGGAACCCTATACTGCGCGTGGCCCGGCACGCACTTGGCTGGTTTTCTTACTATATATAAGTTAATGTGCTTGCCCGTTGAACAAGACATGCTGCATGAGCTGCGCCGACCACAAATAAATTGGGATACGGGCAGGAGAATGATGATGCCTGCTTACCACCTCTGCTGAAAACAGTAAGCTCAATTTAAATATAGAAAGGATTTAACGACTTCATATTCAAGACCCTAAAATACTAAATAAAGGGTGTAAAACACCTCTTAACGAAGCCAAAAGGCAATTGTTCTCCTCGTCATTGCGATCATTATTTGATCTACACCATACCTGGGAACCTTCTATGTAGTTACGGAGATATTGGGGGTCAAAGTTACAACTTTTTGACAACTTTTTTTTTAAATACAAGTTTTTAATGTAAGATTTTTACTTTAAACGCCTCCACGACCCCCGTACTATTCAATCCATCCATCAGCACATTGTTTTGAGTGCGTTACATTGAGTTCTACCACAAAACATGATTTTTCACCCCCAAAAAAAAGTCGTTTCCCAGCAATGATTTTTGCGTAAAGGTACTTATTTGGATGTACAGAATGCTTGGTTGACGGCTTCGTGATGAGGTGGTTTACATCCTGTATATTCCTAGTTAGGGACCACACACCAAGGCTAAGCATGTACACGCATTTAAATAATAAAATTAAATATTTAAATTGCACGTAAACAAAAGGTAAAGTATGTATACTCGGAATTATACATAATGACTGAATAATAAATTAGTTCTGTAATTAACGAGTGTACCTAGGAGTAGATAATAAAACTCCGCTTAAGTACTTTAATAATAATATATAATGGTGCCATATATATATGCCATATAATGGTGTGGTGTAATAGCCTTATCGAGGTATGTAATAGATTTAATTATTTTGTATTATGAGGTGCCACGAGTTTGCTTCTGCGTAAGTTAATAAAGCAAATAATTCATTTTGAAAACACTTTCTCGAAAACTGCCTCTTATCGCACTACGATTAGGTTCAACATGCATGGTTACTGCAGTTCTCGGTAACCATAATAACCTCGCCTGCGGCTCGGGTGTGAGTTCCGCCTCGACTGCAATAACAAAGTTTCCCCACATATCAAAATGTACTATTCCTTTTTACCTGTCTGGTTGCGTTTATTTTTACCCTTATTCAATAGGTACTGTCCTAAATGATGCCTGCCTCGTTGGTTTAGTAGTCGCAATCGCGAATGCTGAGCATTATAGGTCCTGGGTTCGCTTCCCGGATCAGGTAAATTGTTATTGCCTATATTTTGTTCATTGGATAGGCTCCGATTTGGCATGGAAGCAATATACGAGTAATAAGTAGCGTTGTGTTATGTGAAAACAATGTAGGTTAATGTGTGAAAAGTGAACTATATTTCGATAAGCATAGCGTTTTCATAGTATGGGTATACCATAAACTAATGTAAGTAGACGGCTCTCATTGGCTCTACGAGATAGAATAATCTACGAAAAACTTCAAGTTTCAAAAGTACCTTTAAAGCATAGAATCTACAATTCTACATCATTCTCCTGTCCTTTTCACAATTGATTTGGGGTCGACGCAGCATGTCTCCTTCTTTCATACGTTCCTAGTAATAGTACTTATGTAGTAGTAAAATATGATGCTTACCGAAACGTATGGTCATTCAGGCAATATGCAAAAAAGTTGATCTCAGATTAGACAAAGATTTTAGAAGATTTCATGAATGAAGAGATTTCATAAGTTGATATAAAATTTATCTATTGTTTTATTATTTATGTATGACACCACTTGACATAATTATAATTTTTATTTTGCTTCTGAATTATTGTGATTATAAGACGCTATTTGATATTTTAATACGATTATTGTTAGCTTTTAAGCGTTTTGGTAAAAACTGTATGCTTAGATTGTATTTCTGTCTAAATAAATAATATCTACACAGAAATATAAAATGTAGTTTTAGTATTGGTTTATATTAGGTCAAATTACGAGATACAGTTCACAATCATCATCGACTTTTAGAAATCAGCGCAGATAAAGTTGCTCGCAAAAGCGTCCTACACAGAGTTTCACATACAAACTACATAAACTTTTAATTTAATTATAATATATTGGTAATATCCAGTAATGCAAACAAGGACTTGCTCGGCGAGCTACCAGACTGGGGTGACCAGGTGCTTCGAGAATAAGGAGGACATTTTTTTTCCAAGCATAACATTTTCGATGACCAATTTTCAAATATGTAGTAAATATTTTATGTAATGACAGTTACTGGATAGTCTGTTCTTTATATGGTTTTAAGTAAGTGTTCCATCTCAACTGTAATAATTTCAGCAAATATGGAACACTTTTCAATCCTTATTGAGGATGATAATATAATCATTTCAATTTAAATTAACTAGTCATCTTTATTTTATACCAAGCTATTTAATTCTCATCAGTTTGTGGGCTTTCAAAGCGCTCAGCTAAATTCAAGCTAAAACGAGCATATATTTTTTCTTGAATGTCAACCTTTAAGGCTGGTTTCTGCTTAACTGGACTACCCTGTGGGTGCCTTGAGTGTAAGGTCTCCAGCCAAGAGCGAGCATTTATCAATGTTCTTAATTATTTATATATAAAACAAACGATAGATACATGTGTATATGGACTTTTGGTCTGAAATAAATTTTATTATTATATTATTAGTTAATGTGTCAATCACTCTGTAAAAGAGCACTCCCTGACAATTACATCATTACCATTCAAAATATCACCCCAGGACTTATCCCCAAACATCTCAAAACCATAGCCACCGTCGACCGCGTCCGCAGTATCTTAGTACAAGTGCATCGAATTAAATTCACGATTAGCATACGTAATTACTACGCTTATCGGCGGCTTAATTGCGCTGTAATGAATCAACTGACGGTTCTTATGCTGTACTGTGTGTACTTGCTTACTTTCAGGTACCTTTATGTTATAGGTGCTGGGTAGTTTAGAAGGTATATTTTCCTAGAGTAGAGTATCTACTTTGAAAAGGTCGTACTTTATATTCATATAGCTTTGTTGGGTTCCTAAACTGTTTGTATAGCTATAGTTCTTTCACAGTTCATTTACCTTTCGTGATTAAGTTGGCTAACCTAAAATTCGAATGATTCTGTCGTAGATTTTTTTTTAACACAAACCTCAGCTTCATTGACTGCCCAGCGACTTTCCAACTACGTTGGGGTCGGCATCCAGTCTAACCGGATGCAGCTGAACCAGTACTTTACACAGAGCGACTGCCTATCTGACCTCCACAACCCAGTTAGTACTGGGTAATACGATACCCCTTGGTAATACTAATTGTCAGACTTCCGGGAGACTTTCGGGCTACTGACTATCTATAACAACTGTTAAAGATCTACAAACAACACGGAGGAAACTCGGTACGTAATGGTTGGTCATCCATCCACGGACCAACCTAGGCAAGCTCAGCTTAACCTAAAGATCGACCCGAGAGCCGTTGTTATTTAGCCACGAGCTCCTTTTACACAAACCTCAGGTTAGCTAATCGTTAATAAACTGTAACAGGACATTAGTTGAAGTTTAAATTCTTCCATTACGGCTTGGCCACATGCTCCAGCGATACGCGTCTTGTAATAGTGACTACGGCAAAAACAAATAAAAGAAATTGCTTGGAGCACGCCGCGAGGCAGTGTGACGTGATGGTACTCAGGAAACAAGTGAAACACGCGTGTCTTGCCTGTCGCATGTAGGCGGAGGTCCTGAACAGGGCGTAAGGGTTTCGTTGGCAGTTAACGTAAGTCGATCGTGCTAGTCGAAAATCGTTTTGGCAAAGTCTTCGAAAATTGTGCTAGAAAACGACATATACCTAGTGACTATCCGAAGAGCCATGGCAAAGTTTAAGTTTTGCCTTATCATGACGATAGGAACAATATTGATTTTTCATCTGTCGTAATTCATCATTTCTTTTCACTTATGTAGTTTGTTAAGTTTTGATCAGTAGGCTAATTCACGTAACTAAAGAAGTGCTGTTGCAGTGCAGTTGCAGTTAAGTTTCGATCAAAACAACGCTTTTCGTATTCTCTACCGCTGTCAGACACGCTCGCGTCAAGTTCGCGTCACGCGAGCGCAATAACAGCATTCTACTGATGCGCGTCTTTGGTGCGTGCTTCGGAACGCAACATGATCGGTATTGTATAAGTAAGAAAATGCACTAAAATCTGTACTGGGGTATTATTTTAATATTTTAATAACGTCATATTCATTGAAATATAATCGATTCTATTCGATTATTTAGTGAGTAATATTTTTTCTCTCTTATGGCCACACTATAAGTAAGATTTTTGACGTGTAGTTGACGCGCAGCTTACGCGCAGGTCAAAGATTACAAGAATACCGTTTATCACTGGAACTTGAGCTTAACTGCAACTGCACTACAACTTCATCGGCGCGTCATTAAATTACGTGAATTAGCCCTCTGAACTGTGAACGTGACCATAAAAGCGTATGAATGTAGCATGACATAGACTTATTCCAGGTTTATAAAATACAAACCAGTTGGTCATACTGTTGAATCAACTGATGACTGATCCAATAATAATTAAGCTTGTAATAAATGTTCCTACTTTCAAACCAGTTCGATCATAATAACATTGCAAGTTATTGAGATATTTCCTGCTAAGCACCTAATAGTAATTTAACGAAATATCACGTTTAATTACGAAATCACAATATTGCAGGCAATGGAGACACGCCTTACGCCAAACCGACTGCAGTAACTTAGTTGCGTGGTGCGTTTTTTTATTCATGTTTTGTCTTTTTTTCGTTGTGGATTCATTCAGTGTCTTGCTCATTCATGGAGTTGACTTGAAGTATTTATTTGCTTGTTCTTTAGACGTACTTGAAGTCGGTGGGTACTTATTATTTATGTGACTTTCGTATTTTTGTATTCTCATGTTTATTTTTATTGCGATGCTGAATGCCATTGCTATTATTATCGTCGAAATAGACCATCTGTCTTAAAACTATTGACCAATCCTAATGACAATTAATTTAATAGTTCAAAATAGCATCATATTTAATTACGCAATCATAACTCTGTTTCGGTCAAATCGCGCCACACTGCACGCCACAAGGCCGAACGCAGTAACTTTGTCTCGTCGTCTGTTCGTTAATTTATTTAATTTGCAGCTCTGTATATGCGGTGTTCTAATTGCTCGGGTGCCGTTCGCCCACTTATCATAATGTCTCGCAAATCACGACGCTGCGGGAATAAATCTAGCGTCGATAGGACTTGGCCACTGGTCTGCTAGGGCTGAGCTGTGCTTCATAGTTTACGAGATGCTGAAAATTGAATAATGTTTTATGTCATGTCATTGTTCCTCTTAAATATTTATGTACAATTATTATTATTATACAGTTGCGGGTACATTTGGGCCGTGTGGGTATTGATCATGTTGAAAACAGTTCTTTTTATTAAATTATATAACTGAAAAATTTCTATGTTCAGAATGTTGTACTGAATACATGATAAGCGTTTGTGCCTCGGTGACCCTTCCTACGTGTAGGCAAACTTGGCTCTAATAGAATAAGATTGATACGGAAGATGATGCAGTAAGTTTGATTTACTACGCCAAAGACTACAAGTTGGTAACATAACTACTAATTCAATTGTGTCCTACTTAATACTCTTCTTTCATTTAACATACAACTATGGCATTTCTTTTCAATCAAAAAATAATACTTATCGAAAAGTACTTAGTTAGAGTTTTATCTCTGCTCTGAAAAACTACTTACCTATCACGTGAAAACATTTATTATTGTTGGTACCTAACGCCACACGTCCGACTAAATCTTAACAATGCATAATCTAACAAGTAAGTAATTGGTTTTCACTAATTTCTGTATCCAATCAATAGAACTACCTTCAGTAAGAACTTTATATGGAAGAACTATTCAGTTTGAGGGAGCGCAGATTTATAATAAATTACCAAAGGACATAAGGGATTCTTCATCTATTAATATATTTAAAAATAGGTTAAAGTTGTATTTGGCCAACCAACAATAATATGTACCGCTACCTACATTTTGTACTCGATTGTTAGAACGACAAATAATTTACTATTAAAGTTTTACTTTTATGCTAAGTTTCTCATATATAAGTGAACTATGTATGTACTTTTTGAGAAATAAATTTCTTTAAACCGAATCTCTTGATAACCCTACAAAATCCAGTTACGCACAAAAATGGAGCTGGGCGCACGCGAATTTCTAACATAAATCGCGAACGACTCCCCATCGGCGCGCACGCAGCGCTCCCCGGCCACCGCACTACTTTATTATGTATCAACACGAAATTATTATACAATCAACGCTATTACCGATAACATTCAATTTGCATCTCATCTTAGAAACTAATGTTTATTAATTTTTATTAAAAATATTGAAGTTTTTTAGTATAATTAAGCTGAGTTTTAATAAGCGTGGGCATTATGCAAGACAATTTAATTAAAACAGCTTTTAAGGCGGTTATTAGTTTTTTATTTAGAAGGTTAGTTGCTATTATCCCGGATTCAATCGTGAGTCGCGGTCGTGAGAGCAGCGGTGGCCCAGTGGTGGCGGCACCGACTTACGAAGTAAGTCGCGGGTACGAACCCAGGCAGGCTTTACTTTGTGTAATTTATTTCATCACCACTGCTCTCAAAAACGGTGAAGGAAAACATCGTGAGGAAACGGGCATGTCCTAGAACCAAAAATTCGAAGACATGTGACATCTACCAATCCGCACTGGACCCGCGTGGTGGATTATAGCCCATTCCTTCTCATAGAGAGGAGGCCTGTGTCCCAGCAGTAGGAACATTGATAGGCTGATGATGATTCGTGAGTCAAAAGTGAAGGTAGAACACGCAAATGATTCCTAAGCAAATCTTTCACAAAGAAACAGCAAACATCGTCTTCCTGCCCTTGTGCCATTCTACTTGCGGTCGGCGCAACAAGTTTTCTTCTTCCATTCTCCCCTGTCAGACGTCACGGCATCATTTACCATCCTTATTTTCTTTGACCTTCCCCTCCCTCTCAATCTATCAACATTCATGTCCATCAATCAATCTTTTAGTCACATGCGTTTCTTACCTCCTCATTACATGTCCATACCAAGACAAACCACTTCCTTTAAATTTTTTAAACCTCCAACATCGAACAGGTTATTAAATTTCGAGTTTGCTTCAGAAACCGATGTTCATCCAACAACCTTCTACCCCCTTACATAGTTTATCGATCTCCTCCGGGTACATGCTATAAATGATCAAATATACACTGAATATCCTTCCTCTGTATTTACGTAGTACATAGCCTACACAAAACACCCACCTTGTACGTTGAGACTAGAAATCTATGCCTACAGAGGGGCTAGGCCGAAAATTATTGGGGGTGTGGGAGGGGGTGGAGGGTAGAAGGGTGGGGGCCAGCCGTCGCCGGGCTGATATGTGACCGGAGAGTCTTGTTCAACAAACGATGACGATGATTTAAGCTCAGGCGTTTTAAGTGTATTACTGGGAGAAATCCGGCTTTTGGGCTTAGGCTTAGATTTGAGTGAGCCAGCTATTATGGGGGGAGGCTTCTCGATTTATGTGTGCCTGTCCATTTGACGGCGGGGCCACCGGAGTCGGGAGTTGTGACGTCATTTAGTTACTGGCCGCTTGGACGAAAAAGGTTTTATTTTGGGCAAGACTTCCTTTTTTACTACTTTAACTCCCAATATTTAAATGATTTCTTAAAAAAAAAAATATTCTTGAAATAGAGATGTAAAGAAGATTCATTTATTTAATAATTATGTTTTAATTATTAAAGAAATGAATACACATCTTGAGTCACAACATGAGTTTCCGTCTTTAAAATGACACCTAGGTATAAGTAAACTTTTAGTAAAACTTACAAAAATACTGAACCTACGAAAATTAAATAGGTAAAACATTTTCTTATTACTGCACTATGATGCAGAAACATAATTAAAAATTCTTCAAATAATTCAATGCACCACAATTGCATTAAAATAATGACTTCGTACGTAATCAAGTGTTAATGTGAAAGATTAATACGTTTCCAGTGCATTCAAATGGTTAATTACACTAATGAACGGTGTAAAACTCACTGTTTTTAAATAATATCCACAACTGCGAATCAGCCACAATTTTAAACAAAACAAGGTAAATCGCAGCATCAATGGTACGAAAAAAAATAGTAAAGTTTTTTCACTACTTCTATTTACTGCATCCCTAATAGCAGCACAAAAAAGCTATATTTCTTTGACGTCATAAAACTAAATTAAATCATGCATCACGATGACCTTTAAACCCCCACGTGACTGCTACACAGTTACATACCCCACTACTTGCGCCTATAGCACTGATCGCGGCTAATGTGTTTGCGTGGAGGCCGGGAGGTCATCTGCTTTCCTGGGAAGGAAAATTGGACTTTAGATACGTATTTCGAGAACCTTCAATTAGGATTTAGGTTTGTTATGATGATCCATCGAATAGTTGTGTGGAAATTGGTTATTACGAGGTGGATGGTGTAAATTAAATGATGGTCACGATGCAAGAAGAAAAAAAACAAGGCTTTGGAAATGAATTGGAAATCAGGATGGTTAGATGAGTATTTCATCAACTGGTCCCATATGGTTACGGCACATTTGGGACGAGTTGATGAAAATCAAAATAAATAATATTTTCATTCTGCAACTCGTCCCACGTTACTATCAAAGACGCTTGTAAGCAATCTAATTGACTTTAACCTTTGTGGTCATTTAGGAATTAACTCTGGTGCGTTATCAAGAAAAACGAAAAAAACAATAATCTGCCCAAAACTCCTTTTATTCATTACACTTAGCCTTTACACCGCACATCCGATCCAAACAGTACGTTTCACAAGTTTTTCAAACGCAGACACTATTTTAGGTATACTGAGTAGAATGAATTTATTATACTTAATCAGCCTATGATGTCTCACTGGTGAGACTTAGCCTACTCTTCGTGCAGTGTTGGTGGTTGTTAATAATGTCTTCAGATTTTTGTTTCTATGATATTTCGGTTTCCTCACGATGTTTTCCTTCACCATTCTAAAACAATTTACACAAAGTAAAGTGCCTGGCGGGATCTATCTAGGAGCTGGACCAAGTCGTGTGTGTATGTGTTTTTTTTTTTTGCCCTCAAAACGGTGTCCTAGAACTAAAAATTCAAAGACATGTAGCATCTACCAACCCGCACTGGGACCGCGTGGTGGATTATAGCCCATTCCTTCTCATAGAGAGAAGACTTATGTCTCAGCAGTGGGAACATTATAGGCTGATCATGCTTATGCTGAAAACTAGCTCATGCAAGTTAACTAAACACCAATTCCATTTAAAATGTCAACTTACAAAAGCACACCACCGTGAAACTCAATCCTTTTACCGAATAATCCTGAACGCGTAAATTCGATATTGAATTTTTCTCGAGTTAATCTTGTATTCAAATTTTAATTATATCATTCTGGCGTTTGAATAAAAACGAATTCATTTCGTTTCGTCGGTGAATAATAATGTACGGGCGAGTCGACGCTTGAATTACTGAGGGCGCATGTCACACCAAAGTGTAATGATTAGCGTGTGTGCTTATACGTTTCATCATCCGCCTAGCCTTTTCCCAACTATGTTGGGGTCGACTTCCAGTCTAACCGGATGCAGCTGATTACCAGTATTTTACATGGAGCGACTGCCTATCTGTCTTCCACAACCCAGTTAGTACTGGGTAATACGGTACCCCTTGGTAAGACTGGTTGTCAGACTTTCTGGTCTATCTGGTAAAGACTGTCAAAGATCTACAAATGACAACCGAGACCAATGGCTTAACGTGCTTTCCGACGCACGGAGGAAACTCGGTATACGTAATGGGCCCATCCACAAATCAACCTAGGCAAGCACGACTTAAACTAAAGACCGACCCGAGCGGCTGTTATTATTTAGCTACGAGCTTTTAGTTTAGTAGATTAAAAAAAAATTAGGGCTTTGTTTGTATTTGTCGCATACAATTCGAAAATTCGTTTCTTTGCAAAATAAGATTTTTGCAAAGAAACGAATTGGCCAAGGACTGAATTATAGGTAACTAAGAAAGACGTATCACGCCTGTATTTCTAAAAGGGTTAGGCTGAGGAATACCTATGGGACACCTATTTCGCCAGTTATATTTTAGTCTTTTAAAATAACAAGGGGAGCCTGTATTGCTATCAACCGGGCACAAGTTGAGACCCGAGACCCCGATGACTTTTTTTTTTTTCGGATGGGAAATCATCAAATGACTCCTCCCGCTCTGGGCGAAGCAGGAGGGGATGTCTGACTTTTACTGACTAAAACCCATCCATGTTCCTTCATCGCCCTTTGTGTTCCGGGGCCATGGTATCTCTTTCGAATAGTCCCGCAGCCCCGGCAGGCATCGGCCCTTGCGGACCCATTCCTTTTTGCTGACTCCCTTTGAGGCGCGCGTGGAAGATGAACGCGCCGTCGACACGGCCTGTCGTCATGAGACGGACGGACGGCGAGCTAGCCCATAGCTCACCGTGCACAGGCCCGCGCCTACGGTGGCCGGGGGCCACCACGTGGCCCCCGACGCCTGGGGTGTCCCCCGCGGCGGCCGGGACGTGAGGATCTCTCCCTCTCACGTTCCGAGACCCCGATGACTCAGATCAAGTATAGCTACTGTAACTAAGTTTCAATTGGAATGTTCTAAGTCTTTCTGCTGCGCTATATCTTAAAGTTGAATTAGCCCGACATGCTTGCCCAAAATAAATAAAAGCTTTATAATGGTGATATTGTTTGCTGTTTTATAGGTTTTGTATGGGAACTGTCTCCTCTATGGCTTTTTGCGCTGCTGCCAAGCATTAGGCGCTGAGTTTAATACCTAAGGCGGTCAAAATGTTACTCGTGGTGTCTGGATTTGTGGCCAATTGATGGCTACAGGCTCGTGTCCTGTTACTTGGGGCTTAAATATATAACTGGTGAAATATAGATCTACATATCAACACCTCTGCAGGCGTGACGTAATGTTTTGTATAATTTTGAAAACTGGATGAAATCAATTTCAAACGGCTCATTGTTACACTACGGTGTAACACACACGAAGTTATGGAGATCAACAATTAATTCCTATGTCTGTATCCGGAAAAGCACTTTTCATGACCTGATATGCATATTGAAATGATGCCGTATGATTACGTTTAGAATATTATTATGCCCTGGACACGTCTAGCCTGACAGCTAAGTCCTGGCTATCACTGTCATGGTACTCATTAGGGCTATTTTCATTTGGATTTAGATTTGAGTTAATGAATACAGGCAGTGTTTATTTGAGGTCTTGCATTAAGCGATTTTGGTTTCTAAACTAAGCTGGGCTTGATAGCCTCGTAAGATCTTTGTAATTTGTGGCAAATACTCTCAAAACTAGACAAAGGAACAGTATTTGCGTATTAATGAAGTAAATTAATGTTTGGTCATTGTTTTTAACAAACTGTAAAATGAAGTAAATTAATGTTTGGTCATTGTTTTTAACAAACTGTAAAATGAAATGATCAAAGTTAACATAATAAGCTACTTATGTACGAAAAAATCACACAAAAACTGATTGAGTCGTAACAATAGAACATCGCACAGAATACTATGCTTTTGATTGTAAATGAGGGAGCATAAACCCGTCATAATCTCCGCGGAAGAAGTCCCAAGAGGTTGCCAGTAAGCCGCGTCGTAATAAGTACACATTTAAAAGGAAATCACCATAACGAATTCAAACATTAATTCAAAAGCATAACTGTACATCTAAAGTACAAGTAGGTACGTTACTAACACAATCTGTACAAAGGGCACAGAGCACTCCATTTATATAATACTCGTCAATAATAATTTCATTAAAATGTAGATCTAGTTAAAAGCATTTTTTCTGATTAATTTTCAGTCGCGGGCCCGCTCTTCTTTTTTTAATTGAATATCAGGCCACTTTGATGGCGCGACGAGAAAGGGTTGAAAAAAAAGTTCGCCCTCATTTGAATAAAATAACAGCACTCACACTTTGCATTTACGGAGATATTTCAAATTATATCTGGACTCCTTTTTGTTTTAATTTTTTTTGTTCCTCGTATTTATTTTATTTTTCCATCACCGCTCCCGTCTAATTGAGTTAGGCCTCCAAATCGAAAATGTCGATCGAGTTGTAATTCAATTTATTTTTGTTTCTAATGGAGTTCGGAGCTTTTTATTCTCTTTTTTTAACTGTAATTTTGAATCATTTGCCTATTGAAGGGTTGGTTCTGTTTACCAATGCGAGGACTTTTCCATGCAATGTTTCGTTTCTTGAATCTGTTTTTACATGATTTTGCAACGAGTAGGCAGTATAAGCGAGGTTGTGTCGCAAAAATGATTGAATAAAAACTTCTTTGAAACAGAATATAACCGACTTTAAAAAAAACACAAAAGTGGAAAATAAGTACATTATCTTCAGAAATCGGTGACTTGTTTGTTTCGTTGATTATTTGCCATTGAACAAGCCACCGCGCAAGCTTCTTCTACCAAACAAAAATAATCGATTAAATCGGACCAGGCCCCTTATTCACAACGGTTCGATTCGATTTTCGATTCGGAAAGTCGTATGTCTATCTTTTTTTAACATTACGAAATCGAGCGAGATAGACATACGACTTTCCGAATCGAAAAACGAATCGAAGCGTTGTGAATAGTTATGCTGTAATCACGGAGAAATTGATGTACTTACATACACTAAATAAAAAATGGTGGTCGAATACATAACTACTGCCTTGTTTAGAAGTCTGTTAATAAAAGTAGTCAGTTTACATGTAGTTAGAGAAGATTATGTACGAACACTAACTTCAAAACGTCAAAAATACTACCATCATAAAACACTTCAGATTCAGTACCACTGAAACTGTTTTCTTTTCAGATTTCTTACACAAACACTTCAGATTCTTATTTTACCCCGCGGCCCGTGAGATTGTATCAACTCCGAGTAAAAAGATAGCTAAATAAGAGGCGGTTTAGTTTAGTAACACTTCCACTGCCGTGATTTGTACCCTTTTTCGTTTTCTTCGCTTTCTTTTCCACAGAATATTTTCAACTTGATGGCAGCTTTAGGCCAATCATTGAATGATCACTGATCAGCGACAGTTGTGTATCAACGTTTCCACGTGCGTAAATTAATAATTACGTAGGTATTTGACATATCTGGTTGGGTCGACGATATCGTCAAAATCGCGGGAAACACCTGCATAAGGGACACAGAACCGGGAAGTGTGGGAGAAGAAAGGGGAGGCCTTTACCCAGCAGTGGGTGATTCTGGGCTGATATGATGATGATACATTATGGGATAAGGGCAAGATAATGATGATGATGATCACGATTGTATTTATTATTCTTTATGTAGGCACCGAAAATAAAGCTGCTCGAGCATTCAGGCCCGTTACCTACCACATTTTTTATTGCATATCTTGTAGGTACTTTTCTCGTATTGTTCCCGCGGAAGTTAATGGTAAGTCTATCGGCTGGTAGAACGATGATAATGATGAATAGTTACCACCGATAGAAAAAACAAAGAACAGTTCCAAAGGAAAACGGCTCACTTTATTGCTGAAACAAAAATCAGTAGACGTAAAACACAAAGTAGCTTTAAAAATAAGGTCAAATTCCTACCTCAGCCACATGCTACTAACATAATGAAGATTATACACGTATAAGCATTATTATATTAGCTGTATACACGCTGCAACAATGTCGCACGGACGGCGCCTACTCAAAAGACACTTGTCGCTTCTACGCTGACGGAGAGTAGTTGATACTTTCCGCTAAAATTAATTAGATTGTAAAAAAAATAAGAAATAAGGTTGGTGGCAATTTGAGAGATGTGAAATGTTTACCTATGGATAAGATGGCGATAAAATTATTTCACTCTTATATATCTGGCGTTTTATAGCCGTGATACACTTAAGCTGACTTCTGTGTTGTTTTAAAGGCCTCTATTAAAATAAAAAATAAAAAATGCTCGGAATCAGTGTAACTTTTCCTACTGAAGTTAAGATAAACATAGTACCATTCATAGAATATCAATTCAGAGTAAAATTGGTTTCTGGACTTAAACTCAAACATTGCTATACCCACCTTCTTCAGAAATACATACATGGTAGAAATAACATATTTAATACATGAAAATCACGCCTTTTTTCAAGGGCTTTAGGCAGATACTACAGAACACTATCTTTTTCTATCCTAAAATACTCTTTTTACTACGTATCGGCTCATAAATCTGGTTATAATAATCTAACCAAAATGGACGTTGTTGGTCGAAATAGATCATTATTTGGATTGATTTTGATTTGATAAACTTACGTATCTAAATCAGTGGAACATTAAATTAAGCCAAGTCGAAGCGCGATTTTCCCAAGTATCAACTACACTAACTCACAGTACAGTCACGGAGAGCGTTTAAGAGAGTGAGAAAAGCTCGCCGCCCCGGCCTATTCGTTTCATGAGGGCGGCCCTACTTTTGTCTTGGCTGTCGGCTGTCGGCGACCCAAACCGGGTAAGTCGGGAATGTCGGGATTTAACAACATTTTCACTGACTTTTACGAGTTTTTCTTTTGATTTTATTTGAGTGAGATGATGTAAGGAGGGTTTTGAAATTTATAAACTGTTTTTTAATTACGTGTACTGAATGTTTAGGTAGTTTTGATTTCGTTTTACTTTATTCGTGAACTCTTTGAAATGTGAAAGAAAAATGCTGCGCCAACCCCAAATAAATTGGGAGGGCAGGACAAAGATGTTGTCGTGAATTCTTCGTTTAAACTCGAACGCTTTAAATTATCATTCAGCTGCATATCTAAGCTAGTACTGAAGTTAATAATCCCATCTACCCACATAATTTTATTTTGAACTTTGGGTAAATGAGAAAGTTATTTAAGATGGAAATAACTAGCGCTGACGTAGGATAGGATAGGATCTGATCTGATAGCTTGCTAAGTTTTTCCAAAAATATTCTTATTTACATCGTGAGATAATATCGCGCAAACATACATAAACACCAACGGTGAAGGAAAACAACGTCAGACAATCGTAATATCCTAGAGTCAAAAACTCAATAACGTGTGACACCCACCAATCCACTGGGCCCGCTTTGTGGATTACGATAAACTCCTGGTCCCAGTAGAGGCACAATAGGCCGATTAAACTAACCGCACACAAGGGCACGCACTAGTGCCATGGGGTCCGAGGGTAGTCTTGACATCGTCAAGCGGTTGTTTGACTCTTCCCGTGGCTGTCATCCAACGTGGCAATGCTGCCAGCCTTAAAGGGCGTCAAAAAAATCGTCCACTTCGCTAACAACCGGAATACTGCCCATTCCGGTTGACAGCAATGTGGATGATTTTTTTGACGCCCTTTAATGCTTTTCTTTTTTCCTATACATTATAACTTTTCTATCACATGGAAACAAACAAACCAAGCCTGAAAGTCATAATTTCTCTCCTCCTCTTTTTTTAAATAATTTTCTCTTTTTAAATAAAACAAAACATAACTAGACTTACCCCACTTCTTTGTTTCTTCGCCAATCTGAGAAGAATCTCGGAGCGAGGTTGAAGTGAGTCACGGGCTGGGGTCGCCTGCACCCCACCGGACTTGACACTCATTTAAGTAGCATATAATTCAGTTTATTTAGCCGAATTCAATCTTCAAGAAGTGGAGAAGGGTTGGCTAAGAAAAAATATTAGTTTTGAGTTGTAACGTCGTTTTTTGTTGATGAACAATTTTATCGTACTGGTTCACTACACTATTAATTTCTGTCTTTTATCATAGTAATAGCTGATGCCAGCGGCTTCGGCTAAAACCCTGCTCTTGAATCATTATATCTACTAAAAAACCCGCATCAAAATACGTTGCGTAGTTTTAAAGATCTAAGCATACAAAGGGACAGACAGACGCGGCGGGGACTTTGTTTTAAAATAATTATGTAGTGACAAGTAAACGGTTACTGCTCTGTTACTATCTGTTCTTTTCTTTTCTGCTCAATAGTTATTGTCTATGACAAAATAAGGCTTACTAGAGCCTACCCTAATATTATTCTTCTTTCAGATATAAAAAAATAACCCTAAAACACGTATTCCTAATCTGACGAATTTCAGTATTTTAAAATGTGCTGATTAGATTACACAAAGTCATACAATCAATATCTAAACTACAGAAAAATGCCTTATAAATTAGTACCAATACGACATAAGTGGGTAAGTATACGTACCGGGAACTGAACAGTTAGCAAAAGGACGATCTGATCAACTCGTCGCGACGATAAGTGGATCAGTGTGATTTATTCGCACTAACGATCAAATCGTTCTGATCACCCAGTAGCAAAAGTACCAACTTACGTAAAATAATTACTCATTCAACGAGATTACAAAAAATTATTTAACTTAAAGGAACAAAGAAAGAAATATAAATTATATATTTGTCACAGGGACATGACGTGCATACAAAAATAAAAAAAAAACATAACCCTTACAAATATTTATAAATTGGTAGGTACTATGGGAGGGAACAAAAAAACAAAATGTTGACAGCTTGCTCGTGTAGGTATGTGTCATGGTGTCATCATCGTCATCAACCTACAGACATCCACTGCTGGACATAGGATTCTCTTATTGCAATTGCACGCCACTCAGCTCCATTTTCGGCAACTTTCACCTAGCTGCATGGCTGCCTATTTCAATAACGACAAATATTTAAAAAAAAAACATTTTGTTAGTTTAAAACTGGCCAGATGTTTTCATGCTGTTTAATTATTTATGTGGCAACTTTTTTTTACGCAAGGAGTTTCTAATATCAAATTAAACCTTCACAAACTTTTCTTAAAGATGTAGTTCTGTCATCTCATCGGCCTTTTAAATGAAAAGGGGTGATTTGGAAGGGCTGTCAAACCTTTTTCTTTAAATAAATTAGCGGACTTGTGTTCTTTCTCGTGCTAATGAATGTCTTGTGGACTCGACGTCAGTCCTGAATTAATTCCGTTTTTAATTAATTGATTTAATGAGAATTCGACGAATTTATCACTTTATACCTAGTACTAATTAAGTATAGTAAATTTAATTCAGTCTGCTTTGTTTTTGTATAATTACGTGGAATTTAAATACCACTTATTTACAAACACATTTAATTGAAAATATATTAACTGATATACCTACTGGATTAAACTGGAATGAACTAGAATTTTTCATTGACATACCGAAACAGATCCACGTAAGTCTATACTGCAAGGTCTACTTACAAGGTTATTGGTAAAACCAATTCTATGCTAATCCGTTTCTTTAGATTAATCAATGCTTTAATTAGGTGCAAAAAGTGGTTCCTTAAACGCTGCTAACGGTTAAGTAATTATTTGCGACTATTAAATTTACATACAAACATTTTTGACGTGCAAACGTTTCTAAACTATAACCAACATTTACGAATAAACCCTTCGATAACGTGTTAATACAAAACAAACAAATAAAAAAGACGAAAATCCCAATATAACACACCTATTGTGCGCATTATAAGTATTAGAAGCGTGTGTTTTATCACTGCGACAATCAAAACGTACGTTCCCGACCGCAAGTTTAATTATGCAAACATCAAGCCGTCGCCAGATTTCTCATTAGAGCCAAGATAATGACGGTACACACTGTCGCAAAATTAGATAGCAAGCACGCACCCAAACAGATATACGCGCCACATTAACATAAACCGAATTTGCATGTAAATTACATTTTACAGCATCTTAATTAAAACATTTTGGCATTATAAATGATCAAGCGGGGGAGGGTGGTGTACCCCTGACCTTAGCGCCTCCTCCCAACGGTTAATTCGATAGTTTGAAATTTGGAACATTTGAATTTGACGTTCGATATTATGTTTTTTTTTTTGTGTTGAGTGGGAAATTTGTTGTCGATGTGAAAATGACATGATAGTGTGTGCGTTTGGCAGTATCTAAAATACAACCGGCTTTAGTGATCTTTTTTTGAAAAAATATTGGAATAATGATAGAAGCTTGGTTTAAACACAGGTAAACAACAGGTTAATTAAACTACAAAAATATGATTCCATTTAGTGCTCAAGTTATGCCACCACATTTTTAAAGCATCCAATGATATCCATAGATATCATAGTATTTATTATATTAGTATAAAGTATATCATAGTATATAGTGCATTCACACACACACACACACTCACATTTCATAGTAATTATATCGTATGTTGTTTCTTCAAGATACAAAATACGATATAATACTTTTGTCTAAGCAAAACAGTAACACAATCTAACACATCATCGCAGATTTGATACATTTTCACTTTTAAACGCAGCTAACTCCTGAAACACACGGTTTTTACCCCTGTATATCATAATGCAGCTATTGTTTAACAGCATTCACCCAGCATTACATTTACCCCCACGCTGCAGTCACCGCGATACATCGTCCTGACGTACGGTTGACCCTCGACGTATCTACGTTGCACAGTCAAGTGCAATGCTAGGGTTGCACTTCACACGTGTTTAGAACTAATTATGAGGTGAAAATATTGCACGAGACTTTTTGCACATTTTTTTCTTTTAAGTAAATGTTCAGTTTATGTGCTCTGTTCAACTTTATGTGTAACTAGCTGTTGCTAGAGACCTTCGTTAGGGTAAAATTATTATAAAAATATGACTTCATATTTGAATAGAATTTCGTTAACAATTTTATGTAGTATTCATTTTTGTACGGAACCCTAATTTTTTGTCTAAAATAAATGTAGGTAGCTTAAGTTACTCCTTAATACATCAACTATCTGCCAATAAAGTCCCGTCAAAATCGGTCCCGCCGTTTCGGAGATTACCCGGAACAAACAGTCAGACAATTGCTTTTTTTATGTTTTCTTTGTTATTAGTAGCGTATTTACTTTCATATGCATTCAGTAATAAGCTGTTATTTTGAAATTACAAACGGAGACTTCAATTTTATTTGTTTGTATAAATTGTATCGAAAATTAGGGTTTTTAAAATATCGGAATCGTCTTCAGCCCGATTTTGGCCATTGCTGGACATACCTACATTCTTTTCCAGACCATGCGTTTTGCTACTGTAACCCGAACTGCTATCACCGCGCCATGCTAAAATATTCAAGTTTCAGTAAGTCACGCTCACAGTCTTGTCTTGTGTCTTCAGATCTCCTCATATTTTCAGAAACTTCGAAGAGTGCTGTATGTCTCTAGCATGTATTACAGATAGATGCGAAAAACGTATTTATAACCTACCGAAAATATAAGAAACTCTAAGATTTCGAGAATTTAAGTTAATTATATTTTTTTATTGCTTGACCAACCCCATCGGATTTCTTAACAACATTTACATGAGATTAAAGGAAGAATCTTTTTTTAAAACAACCCTCCTTTGAGGGTATTAACTGAAAGTTCTTTAAATAAGTTAGCAATTAGGGGTAACATAAAATTAACATAATTGTATAAGTTCGTGCTGTTTATGTTTCGACAATAACGATTTTGTCTGTTGCAGTCTCCGTGGGTATGTATAATGAGGGTAGATGGAATTAAACAACTTGGTAATGGATAGTTATGTATTTACAAAGTGGTGGTGCAGCAGTAACGACTCCGACTTTCGTGATAATAGCCGTAGGTTCGATGCCGGACAGGCATTTTACTTACCTCGAGATATTATTTATTAAACTGGTATGACAAAGAACCTTTTTTTTTTTGAATGGGAAAATCCTCATGGAGACCGTCCGCCTGGGGCAAGCGGAGGGTTATGTCAGACTCTATCCGACTAAAAACTCACTGTTCCTACTACTACCATGTGTCGGGGCCCGGGAGGTACAAGTACTCGTACATTCGCGCGCACCCCCGACTGGTATTAGCCCGCCTTTCCCGGCGGGCCCCATCACCAAGTGACAAAGAACCTAAAATTCGAAGACATTTGACATCCACCAACGGTGGATTACAACCAGAGCCTCCCCTCCACAGAACGTCTGAGCAGCGGTCACGTTAAATGCGGATAATGCTATGATGGGTTCTTCTGAGTTCACTGAGGGTCTGCCAGTTTTCACCCTTATATCCTCGGTTATAAGGTTGAAAGACAAGTGGCCGACCGTCAGTGCACTCGGTGACCTCGGTAGTAGCTACTGAGTACAAAATTTCAACAGGAAACCGCTAGATGCACCATGCAGTGTTATCTTGATGATAAAAATACAAACAAAAGATCAGGGAAAAACTGAAGACAGGACCAAAATCCAAAAACAAAAGCACCTCTAATCATAACATCCTAAAAGACTTGACACAAATGTTTTGTCGCACTAGTGACGTACCATTGTCCCGGAACAGGAATAAATAATGAACAGTGACGACTGCTACTTCTGTTGCTAAAGGAAGTAAAAAGTAACTGGTATAGCCGACGGCGATCTTCCGTAAGCTTTGTTGCGCTGCACTAATTTTAGCAGAGTAGTGATGCGAATGTGATATTTACACGGACTGATGGAGGTCCGTCAAAAAGCCATGTTCTTTTTTTGAGTGTGTTTTTTTTTCGGTAATGGCTAATGGAAACTGTGTGGAGTATTCGAAAGTTTATTGGTTGATAGAAGAATGTTCGATCTTTAAATTTTCACTATATGCTCTATTGTTTCTCGAAGTAAAAATTCGTTACCAAACCTATGCTTAAAAGAAAATGTACCTACGGGATTAGTTATTTTAAACGGTTATTAGTTACCTATTTCTGCACTTAACCTAACCATGGTGAATAGAACATTTTGTACCATCAGTGAAAGTTTTATTTCTTTCGTATTTTGTACACTATGTCTACTTATGTCTTTTTTTAGTATCTCTTCGCAGGTTTACCGGAAGAGTTTCCTTTATAAATAAGCATCACCTTTGTATTCTTGTTCTGTTCCTTTCTTTTTTTTCTGTATGTAATGTGTACATAAATTTTAAAATAAATCATTCAAAGAAAGTGTTTAATTCCGTACGTTTTGAGGACCCTCTTAGTAAAGAAGGTACAAAGCATATTTTAAAAAACTTTCTTGACCCAATAATAAAGAATGGCACATGCACCTGCCTCTATTAATTTCAATTACAACAAAACTATTTAACAGACTATAAATATATCAAGTGAGAGTGTCTCGAATTCTCGATGTTGTTTAACTGCTTGGCCACGAGCTATGCGACACACGTGTTGTGACAGTGTCTGAGAGAAGATAAACGAAAAAAAAAGTATCGAGCACGCCACGAATCATGACGACACGCGACCTGCGGGGTGACGTACTCATTCGAAGGAAGCATTTGACACACGCGTGTGTCGCTTGACACACGTCGCATCGCATTGCTTCACGGCTTGACTACGAGCGACATGCTCAAGCGACACTTTTTTTGTTTTGTTACAAGCCCGCACTCTATTCCCAAACTACTGTAACTCCTGAAAGCCAGAATCAACAGTAGCGACAACCAGAAAAGCGCTGAGACAATGAAGCTCGACGAAGTCCTGACGAAGATGCTCAAGCGGCATGCTTGTTGTACAGCGACTAGGGGGAAAACAAGTATTTCTTTTTCGTGTGGTTAGTGCCTAACTTGGTGTTAAATTTTTTATGCCGCCCACGGGCCTCTGACTTGGCTTTACATGCCGTCGAGAAATATCTCTCACATGATGGTTTGGTTTCCTCACACGATGTTTTGCTTCACCGAAGCAAGTGATAATTTATACAAAAGCACATAAAACCAAAAAATCAGGGGGAATTAAATGAAAGATTACCGCGACACGACTCGCGACGGGATGGTACTCAATTGAAACAAGTGTCACCACACAACCAACCGTCACAGGTGATACGATGTAGTACCTACTACATCGTATGACCTGCGACGGTTTACCCACGAGCTACAAGCTTACGATAGCGATTGCAGAAGAAACAAATGAACGAAATCGCTTAGAGCGTGCCAAGAATCGACGCGACGCGACGGGGCGAAGAAACAAGAGACTAGCGCCCGTTTCTCTTGACGTGAGTCGCATCTTCTGACGGCTTGACCGCGAGCTTCACGCTCAAGAGACACGCGTGTTGTGACAGCATCTGCAAAAAAACAAATAATAGAAGTAACACAGAACATGTCACGAGTCACCGCGGTCGTAAGTAACCACGTGGTTTGACGCAAATCGTGAGGTCGTTCACGGGGCATAAGTATTGCGTGTGTTGACGTGATCAATTATTATCTGTGGACTTGTTCGAAGTGTGAATCCATCTCATTTGCGATTATGTTTAGGCCGTGGCTCGATTGTATTAAAGTTATGCCCCTTTCGTCTTGTAATTTAAAAGGCGTTCTGTGCCTTCTCTAATTTTATTTACAATCAAATGTCAAAGACATGTAGATTTTATAATGTGTTTTTAAATGTCATGTTTTATGTTTGATTGTAAATGTGTAATGGATACTTAATTAATGTGGTTACACTTACAATTTTGATCACTTATTCAGTCAGTTTTTATATTCTTAGTTTAAATTATGTCTTATAGGTGGGAATATTACGTAAGAAACGTAGCTAAAGTAGTAGTACATGTAATTGCTTAAATTCCAACTATCACGATTTGCAACTAAAAATATTTGCAAAACAAATACTGCGTCGTAGAAGTACAAAAAATAATAACTCCACCAACAATACGTTCAACAACTCTTAGCGCAAAAAGAAAACGCAGGAAAATAATGATACAAAGCTCTTTATTTCACACAATTACTGCGATATGTGGAGGAGACGAGCCGTTGAACATACACAATTAGTCGCTTTTTCACACAGCGAGACACAGCATAACAAAGTAGTGGAGCGAAAAAGTTTGCTCAACCAGTATGTCAATTTATTCAGCCGTACATTTGTTAGTATAGTACAGATTTTAAAAATAGGTTGTCAAAGTGTAGACGCTCAGCGACTGCAGCGCCGTGAAAAGTAATGAAAAACAGGCGCCTAGTGTCAAGTGTAAATCGCCTTGTTAATTTCACTAGCCCTGCGGCGAATTTCGCCGAGGACGCATTGTGTGTGCCGGCTTTATGTCGCGTCTTCCCGTTGTCTGTACACGGCTTTAATTGCGCGCGTCATTGGCGCGCTTTTTGAAAAAAGAATGACGTGTAATTAACGCGCGAATATGGAACGTGACAACGCGCGTTCTGAGGGAGCGATTTTTTTTAATTTTTTTAATTAGGCACACGAAGGGTTGAGTTCGGTGTTTTGTTTTTGTTCCTTTTTTATTATTTTGTTGTTAAAGAGTCCAGTTATAGCAAGCGAATTTAAATTATAATGAATAAATTAAAATGCTTTTAGTAAATCATTCGTATTGATTATAATTATTATAACTTGCTGGATTCGACACCTTGTGTTCAGTCTTAATATAGCTTTAGGGTTATAGCATTCATTTCATAAACATGATGATCTTTAAACACACCTTTTCTTCGGCAGTAGTGTTAAAAGAAAAGGCATTGAACTAAAACTAGAGAGCAACAAAGGCGCTGAACAATATTATTTGCAAAAGAGCCACAAACTAGTCCTCATTGACCTAAAACAGTTCCATAAACATAATTTACTGAGTAATTAATTTGATGTATACTTTCGCCGTTTCCCGTGTCTGTGGATTGTAAATAAATAAAAAATAAATATAATTTTTTTTTTGAGGACAATGACTGTCCGAAAAAAGCGATGATACATGATCCTCGTTTGGCTGGCTCGCGTACATTTTTTTTATTAAAAAAAATCACATTAACGGCCTTCATTGGGGCGGCGATAAATAATGCCCTCCTTATTCAAATTTTTGTTTTGTTCATCCCCCACGCGTTATAAATGAGACTTATTTGGAAACGAATGATAGGGAGCGATAAAATTCTCGATTATGTTAGAATGTGTGAGTGCAGAACGAGTTGGTAATCGGGCCATTTATTATAAATTTAAATTTTATTTTTACGCGCATTACCTGTGCCTGTATTTTAACTGTTCTTTTTTTAATTAATCAAGGCAACAGAATGTTTTTTTTTGTCCATTGCCATGAACAGTTGTTACTTATTATGCTTAATAGTTTTTGGAATCCTTCACATAATTACGTTTTCAAAACTAGTTTGTCCAGTTGGTATGATTAAACTAAAACTATGGCAAAAACCTTGATGCAGGTCTTCAGTTTTGTGGTAAGGCCACAACCATTATCAGTTCCTAAACTATCGATATTGGGTTAGCAGACTACGCACAATTTGGTGTTATAAGTCACACATCAAAATATAAAAATTCGAATGAACCCTTTTCATAGTAAGAGTCATCGGCTACCATTCTTTAGATACTATAACCTCCTTACATAAAAAAAACTAAATAAGTTTTTTTTTTTTTTCGTTCTCTGTATTACAACCTCTTTTCAAACATACTCACAGAATTCTCATCAATCCACTAAGTAGGTACGTCATGCCATACCATTCCATATGCAACGATCCTTAAGGACCCTCGACACTCCTTAATCACGACTGATGGGTAAGGTCGCTGCGATTTTCCTCCTGACCTTCAACCGTTGCTAACTGATGCAGCTGAGTAGGATGCTCTGTCTCTCTCTAGCAGAGGACTAGTAACTGGCTAGGTATTGGTGTCGTGTTCTAATATTTATGTATAATTTATAATTAGATTTAAATTTGCAATTTAATGCCTAAATTTAATTATTGGTTAATTTAATATTGTTTTTTTATCCTTGTTTAAATACCTTTTAATGACTTTTCTTACCATGTATATATTTGTTATGCCCCAAAGGCCGAACATGATGGATCTTTTTGTTTATGAACAACTTGCATAATCTTGTAGATATGTATACCTATTACCTACTCATGTTTCTACAAATAAATGTCTTGTCTTGTCTTGTCTTGTCCTGGTTTGGGAAGTGGGGACTTTTCCATAAATACATGTTTTTTATGAGACATAGACGCTGATTTAGACTTCTATTAAGGGGACTACAGGAGCTAAACGCGAGTTTTATAATGCAAAAAAGCATATGATTCACTGCAATAAACAAAACCAGAAAAATATATTCTTTTGGATATATGATAGTGTTTTTAATACATAATACAACTAATTTTTTTACTAAATTACTCGATGAAAAAAAATCAGGAACTTATCTCTAAAAAATCCTTTTAACGAGTAAAAATCATACTCAAATACATGCGATCATTCTGATTTTTTTGGCAAATAATACTACAAGCAACATATTAGCATGACAGAGTTTTATTTTTTAGTCGAATCAATAGATTTTTTGTAAATCGCAAAAAACCACTCATTTCGCTCTATTCGGCCAGCAGTGACTGAGGTAACAACCACTTTGTAGTGCAAGCTGACTAAAACTTTATTCTAACAGCAATTCAAACGAAGTTTAAACCACCACAATTATAGCTGCTAATTTAGCTCCTGTAGTCGCCTTAAGTCAACTCTAAAGTAATGAGTGTCTATAGAAATAAGTCCTTACTCAAAATATTCTTTATTGACAACCCGAATGGCGCAGCGGTAGTGAGGCTGCCCTACGTTCTTAGGGTCCCGGGTTCGAATCCCGGTAGGAGCAAATGTTTGTGTGATGAGCATGGACATTTGTTTCCTAGTCATGGATGTTTATATGTATATTATGTATGTATTTACAAACAAAAAGTATCCATGTAGTATATTAACTATCTGGTGTTCACGACACAAGCCTCTTTGCTTAGTGTGGCACTAGATGGCGCTGTGTGTAATGTCCAGCGATATTTATTTATTTATTATGTGTCGAATTTGTTTATATTATATTTATTATTATTTATTCTTATTTCAGTAAAACCGCTTCAATGTTTCTTTTGTTCTTTCAATTATTACTCTTATTTACTCTTCGGAGCGTACTTAGCTGAAGCTAAAGCATTTTATTTTCTGTAACGGAAAAAGGCGTGTAGTTTTAAGGCACGGTCCTTTTTAACCGACGAAAAAAAGGAGGAAGTCCTCAAGTCGACGCGTAATTTTTTTAATGTATGACCACGCGTAACCTTTTACTCACAGAGAAGTTTGATTCTTTTAACCTATTCTTTTCTACCTACAGGTATTCCTAAGACCTAGTAGGACTAGAATCAAACTCAAACAGAATCACACCGCTCCCCATACATAATGTATGAAACTTAAAGAAATGCAATGAAATGATAAAATGATCGCCCCATTGTAGATAAACGGGCCATTTCCACTGGCACAATTGAATGATGACCAGCCATTGTGACTATGTTTAGAGATCCTGCATATAATGCCTGGATAGGTGCTCCAGACTCTATTTCATCCACTTATTGCGACGTATTACTCAGTGTTAGTAGATTGGGTAAATATCCCCTTTTTTGGGGAAAAAAAATCGTTCTAGGGCAAATTTTGAATAAAATATTCTTTATTATGCACATCTTACAAGTAACATTCATAAAAAAAACACTGAAAAAAAAAAAAAAAAATCGGGAAATGAAATTTATTTGGAAAATTATGGGGAAATCAAAACACAATTTTCGAATATTTACGAAAACAGACACATTTTACAGCCAAATTAGTTAATAATAACTTGCGTAAAATACGCCCATAGCATTGTGTCGTATGTGAACGGGAACGGGCAATTCAAAGACAAACAAAATATCAATATACCTAACGGTAAATACCCGTAGATTTATATTTTTTCGTTTATTTCCTTTCCTGTTTGAAAAACAGAATGGGGTAAAAAAATCCAAACATATAATTGAGTATGGTGTCTACGACACAAGCCTCGTTGCTTAGTGTGCCACTAGATGGCAGTGTGAGTAATGTCCAGCGATATTTATTTATTTATGGAGAAAATTAAAAAACTAGTTGTAGCAACCCTGGTATTACTTCGCTTATTGGGTCAGTATGAACATGTTCAGCTGGTAATTGAGCAGAGATTTGGCGTGGAAGATTTTGCACATTGGGTCTACGATGTTTTTCTTTGGAGTATTATTAGATAAGTATTGCTTTTGTATGCTTATTGGGAGGATAAAGGGGCGGAAATTAGTCATTGGTAACTACATGTAGATGAGATTAGTGCAGTACCTACTTACATGGTTAATAAAAACCAATATCATATACTATACTGCGTCCAGTTTAAGCTATAAGATCTTCCACAAGGGATTCCCCTTTTTTTTTCGGATGGGAAATCATCAAATGACTCCTCCCGCTCTGGGCCGAGCAGGAGGGAGTGTCAGACTTTTACTGACTAAAACCCATCCTGTTCATGCCTCCATGTTCCTTCATCGTCCTTTGAGTTCCGGGGCCACGGTATCTCAAGGGATTCCCCTTGAAAGGCTTCGAGAAAACGCTGCTTTTTGGTATGAACCTATTGGTAACCAATCAAAATTGACCAGAAAAAAAACATTTAAAAGATTAACCAGACAGTAGGTTGACTGCCTTGTTGTTCTAGTAGTGGTTGCGACTGCTGAGCCATTAGGTCCTGGATTCGATACCCGAGGTTATCAACAATTGGGAGGACGCTAGGCAGGCACATTTCGCGCAGTATCATTGGGTTTTTCCATTTGGAATTTCTCAATAGTGATGGTAATAGGCTCGCCCCCTCTGCCTAACCCTTTGGGGTTTACAGGCGTGATGTTATTTAGATGTCAGGTTGCTGGGCCACATGATCGAACCAACCTACATAATGTCGCATCTAGTGTTTTTTGCACAGTAGCGTTTAGAGGATAATACTATTAAAATCTACCTACAGTAATAACCACTACAGGGTCCTCCTCCTGAAATATCAATATTTAACATCGGACCAAATATCAACTGTGTCTAGCGTCAGTTGAGAAGTGAGTGTTCTATAAATTAAATGGCGCGAATATCTGCAATGTTGCCAACCTTTTTGCGTTATGATAAGTAGCTGTGTATACGCTTTTGTTTTTGGATTTCGTTTGAAAATGGAATTCTTGTTTGTTCTTTTGTTTTTTGAGAGTCTAAGTTTTAAATATTTGTTGAGAGTATGATTTTATTAGTTGTTATTTGACAAAATATAACAATGATTAATTGTTACGTATACCTAAAAATTAAAATAATACCGGAAAATTCTTTGAACATTCGTCTCGGAAATATTCAATCAAACTAAAAATACTAGCGCGTCAAATTATAAAATATGATGGAACTAGAAGTCATAGAGAACCTTTCATTTCGCATAGTGCCTGAAGGATCAAACGTGATATAAACAAACAAAGGCTTTAGTAATAACACGGTTTCGTGAAAGTAGAAATTGGAATGGATTTTTAGAAAAATAGTGGCACTGCTACCTATACTAAGTAACGTGCGCGCATTTTCAGGTGAAAAATTGAAACCTTTTCTGTGAAAAGAACTCAGTAAAACTAGCTACAGTGTTCCACACACGTATTTAGGTACTCTACCAATTGTGCATGAAGTGAGTCAAAAGGGAGAGAATGGTACTTATGCTTGCTGTTACAATTTTCGGCAAAAACTTTGAAAAGGCCAATACTAATGAAAGCATTGATGATGCAGTAGAAGAGAAATAAAGGGAAGACTATGGCATTGAGAATCGTGTTTAAGGTAATAACGTGATTACTAGTCAATAATATAAATCATTCAGTCACTGAATACAAAGCGTAATGTGTTCTTTTGGCGGCGTCTGAATTTTACTTCTTAATTTATAAATGCGAAAGTTTGTCAGGATGTATATTTGATACTCTTTAACGCAAGAAATACTGAACGGATTTAGACGAAATTAAGCACTCGGATCGATTATAACCTTTATTAACACATTGGATATTTTTATCCCAGTAGTATGATCCCGAGGGACAATAACCAAATTCCACGCGGGCAAAGCCGTAAAAGCTAGTAAAGTATATGTATACGAAAGGACATCAAATAAACGAAATACACGCCCAATGTTACCAAAGCTATCTAAATAGGATAGGATAAGCATAAACAGCCTGTTATATTCTCAATTCTTGGACACAAACCTCCTCTCTATGGAAAAGAAATTAAAATAACTGGCCACTTACAAAAAAAGAACAGCTTACAAAACTACAATGATTATGAGAACGTCGAAATATTTTTTCAAAATTTCCTATCCGAGGTTATCGACAACTGGTAGGACGCTTAAATTACGGGGCAGGCACATTTTTATCTGCTTTTTTTGCCCGAGCCTAGGGGTGGTGGTGCTTTTTTGGACTTATTTTTTATCGAACGCTTCGAATGGACCACTTCAGTGTAGGGTTAAACTGTCTGTGCTACGAAAACTACGCTTTGTAACGTACTACGCGTACGTAGTTATATGTTTTATGATGTTATACCGTTATTAAAACGGTTAATTGCTAATCTGAATGTGTGATTGGCTGTATAAATTTTCGATGATGTTGTTTGTGAAAATTTTGTTTTTGAATGAGTTTTAGTTTTGAGTAGATTGGTGATCAGAATGGTTAATTTAATTAGCGATGAATATAATTAAAATTCTGGAGTGGCGACCGCGAACCGGAAGACGTTGCGTTGGAAGGCCTCACACTAGGTGGAACGATGACCTGGTGAAAGCGTTGGATGCGAGTCGCACGGGACCGTTTAATGTGGCGACACTTGGGGGAGGCCTATGTCCAGCTGTGGACGTCTTTCGGCTGAAATGATGACTTGATTTCTCTTCTATTATTCACTTTCATGTGATTAGTGCCAAATCTGGTGTTTTATGCCGCCCGTTGACCTCTGACTTGGCTTTACAAGCCATCTCAATCATCAACATCTCTCAGGCATGCTTGGTTTTCTCACGATGTTTTCTTCACCGAAGCAAGTGATAAATATACAATACGCACATGAATTCGAAAAATCAGAGGTGCGTGTCTGGGTTTCGAACTCGAGACCTATGACTTGGCAGTCCGAAGGTCACACCACTAGGCTATCACTGTTAACCTGCTGATCTTTATAATTATTTCCGTCGATCGTATTTTATGATATACGTTGATTTTAAATTACCTAGGTAGGTATTATTATTTATTTATTTATTCAGTAGTATACCTACATACATTTTTTTTTTAAGTTTTAAGCGTTTTTTTTTTACATTTTATTTAATAAATTAATGATTTGTTATAAAGGAAAACAATACCTACTTTTTTTTTTCAGAGTTAATGTACATTGCACACATAAATATAGAAATAATTCTGATTCACGAGATCAAGCTGTAACTAAAGCATTCCTGCTCCATCTTCACATTGAAAGGCCCTGACATGTTTTCGCGTGCCTCTTACTCTCATAGAAACTGCTCTTATAACTGAGATTTGTATTTTCACTTTCAACCAGTACACTATTTGAGAATATGCGTTTCCCCATTTCTCATTAAGCTTTGATTCGGTTTTTTTTACATACATTTTATACATTAAAGTTGGTGCCAACATAAACTCATTAGATTTTTACCTTGCACCAAGATCATCGACTACATAATTTAGGATTAGATCCACTTAAGTAGGTACTTAGTTAAAAATAAAGAAACAACTACGAAAGTTACAACGGGTATTTGGCGAAATAATATCTAATACCAAGGAGCGAACCTCGCTGGTCCGTTCATAAAAAAACAGAAGTAGTGGAGGAAGTTTTAAATAATACAGGTTGTTCCTAAAAGTATATTACTTAGTAATGTTTTTTTTATCATCATCATCATCATTTCAGCCGAAAGACGTCCACTGCTGGACATAGGCCTCCCCCAAGTGTCGCCACATTGACCGGTCCCGTGCGACTCGCACGCCGAAATGTGGGTAGTACTATTAGGGTACACCTCTGCCTAACCCTTCTGGAATTACAGGCGTTATGTTTTAGATAATTTAGCGGAAGCTTAAAAATGGAACTCCAATTATTGTTGTAGTAAAGTCTTCAGGGTGTCCTAGTGTCATCATAAAAAGGATACAGCTTGTTTTATTTTATCCTTTCAGTCCCAAAATAGTTCTCCAAAACCACTTCTAGAACATTCGGTACCTTCTGTAATCTAACCATTGCTGTAAAAACACGCCAGTATCACGTCGAGCTGCCGTCAACACACGCATTGTACGACATTTTGTTTGCGGCTCAAAGCGGCGGCAGCGTGCAATCTGAGCAGCACAATCTAACCCAACGGCTTTGTGCTTACTTTCATATTTGCTGCATTGACAGCTAAAGGACGGGGTAGGGCTGGTAGAAGACTGGAAATAATATAATATTGTTTCAATTTTGTAAAGCTGAATAAAGGGTGTAAAACACCTCTTAACGAAGCCGAAAGGCACTTGTTCTCCTCGTCATTGCGATCATTTTTTTGCTCTACACCATACCTGGGAACCAGTTACGGAGTTCTAGTTACGGAGATATTGGGGGTCAAAGTTCCAACCTTTTTTTTTAAATACAAGTTTTTAATGTAAGATTTTTACTTTAAACACCACCACGACCTCGTACTATTCAATCCATCCATCAGCACATTGTTTTGAGTGCGTTACATTGAGTTCTACCACAAAACATGATTTTTCACCCCAAAAAAAAAAGTCGTTTCCCTGTTTCGCATTTTTGCGTAAAGTTTGATGTACTTACAGAATGCTTGGTTCACGGCTTCGTGATGAGGTGGTTTACACCCTGTATATAAGAATAACTATTTGTTGAGTATCAAGCTCCAGTTCTGCTGCTCGTGGTCTTGATTATTGAAGAGTATGGGAGTAAAACTACTTGCTGATATAAAATAGGGCTGTATTTCTAATTTAGGTGGTAACAGATAGCCGTTGTGCGCACGTCAAACGAGGGCGTCGGTGAGAGAGTGGCGCGCAGAGTGCGCTCACACAGATCATACAAAAATATAGATTATATTGTGCCACGACGGCACAGATAATTAATCTACGACGGGTGTGGTCCGACGTGACGCAGGAACACTATTGCATTTTTTCTTTTTTCTTTTGTTGAAATTGTATGGAGGTCTAAGAGAAAGTCTGGCACTCTGTTTTTGTATTGGGAACTGTACTATTGATGGTTTAAAATTAAAAATACACAATTTCGCTGCCTGCCTACTATAGTTTGTGCCAGTTAAGATCGCAATAGCGGTCATTGCCCTTTCCCTAATATCTCTTCCTACGAAACAAAACAAATGAACCGTGTATCGCTTTTCATTAGAAAAAATGTTGAAGATCACGATGATTCAAGACTTGAACAGGCCTTATTTTAGATTTCAAAGTTAAGAACTTTAATAAATGTAGGTGGGACAATGACCTCTTTTGCGATCTTAACTGGCACCAACTATATGAATGTGAAGTTGACTTCAGAGATCGGGAGAAAAAAGCAACAGTCAAGCAATGCTGCTGGAATATGAGATAGTTTAACATAACATCACGCCTGTAATTCCCGAAGGGTTAGGCAGGGAGTGTACCTTATAGTACACACGTATTTCGCCTGTTATGTTTAAGTCCTATGTAATAGAGGGCGAGCCTATTGCCATAAACCGGGCACAAATCCGACTCCATGGCTGCAACAGAGAAATTCCTGATGGAAAAACCCAATAACAATTTGCCCGACTCGGGAATCAAAACCAGGACCTTATGCTCAGGAGTCGAGAGTGCGACAACTAGATCAACGAGGCAGTCAATATAAGATAGATAGGACAAATGTTTGATTAACCTTGCCATCAAAAACAAGACAAGTGGAACAATTTGACGACCCAAATGGCGCAGCGGTAGTGAGGCCCTTACGTTCTTAGGGTCCCGGGTTCGAATCCAGGGATTGGAGCAAATGTTTGTGTGATGAGCATGGACATTTGTTTCCGGGTCATGGATGTTTATATGTATAATAAGTATGTATTTACAAACAAAAAGTATCTATGTAGTATATCAACTATCTGGTGTCCACGACACAACCCTCGTTGCTTAGTGTGGCATTAGGTGGCGCTGTGTGTTAATGTCCAGCGATATTTATTTATTTAATTTATTTCTAGGCACCAGGAGGAATATTTTAACTGTGTGTTTTTTTTAACAGAATAATAATCCTAACCACCAATAATCACAACACAAAACAATCAACCAATCCAGTCCTTAAGGAAGAAATTGATCACAATCTCAATCAAATCTCACAACCCTACGGCAACCAACACATGCACAGTAGTCGAACCGACCGCCTTATTAATAAACATACGCTAACAATAAATAATTGTTTATAATGAACTTTATAATATATTAGTGCAGATAGTTCATTATCTTTAGCACGCACACTACGACAGCGGTCCACGCGAGACGCATCGGGTTAACGTAGTGTTGGGAAATATTTATAGTATCGATTGCTGCATGGTATCTTTTTTTTTTTGCTGCGACTAACATACCTACAGTGTAGGTATTGCAGTTTTGTAGGAAACCGCTGTTTTTAGGGTTCCGTACGTAAGGCTAAAAACGGGACCCTATTACTAAGAGTCCACTGTCCGCCCGTCTGTCTGTCACCAGGCTGTATCTCATGAACCGTGAGATGTATTTTTGTTGCCGCTGTAACAACAAATACTAAAAACAGAATAAAATTAATATTTAAGGGGGCTCCTAAATATTAATTAATGTTTTTTTTTTTCACATCAGATCATTTCATAAAATTTCATTTCATCGATGATTTCGAATCGATTTATGAGTGTGAGTCACCGGGTAGTTGCGTGGTTTTGAATCATTTATAAAATGAATTTGTATCGTTGTTGCTCAATGTGTTGGAATATTATATTGTTAGGCGTAGTAGAGCTGTGAAAAAACGATGTGGTAATTGAAATCAATACAGCTACAAGAATACCTAAGGGGAGAAAGGCGCCGGGGCTGCGGGACTATTCGAAAGAGATACCGTGGCCCCGGAACACAAAGGGCGATGAAGGAACATGGATGGGTTTTAGTCAGTAAAAGTCTGACACTCCCTCCTGCTCCGCCCAGAGCGGGAGGAGTCATTTGATGATATCCCATCCGAAAACAAAAAAAAAGGGGAGGAAGGCACTAGTTCTCCCCGTCATTGCAATATTTTTTTTGTTCTAGAAGAACCTTCAAGTACTGGTGATATGAAGGGTATGGTGAACGCACACTTATCAGAGCCGAAATAAGCGAAAGAGCCGAAAGAAACGAATTTTAGAATTACTTGTATGAAATTCTATAAAACCTCGCACATTTATCCGAGTCGGAAAAATAGATAACGTTATACGGATGAGAATATGTTTCTTTCGGCGCGGTCGGTTCTTTCGGCGCGGATAAGTGTAAGTTCCCAAAAAAGGAAGGCTTCGTGAAAGGTCCATTTACACCGTGTATTTAGTCAACAAGATCAATTAGTAATTTCAACACACTTACACATAAGATCACGCCTGTCAATCTCGAAAGAGTAGGCACAGGTGTAACCATCAATACACTCACATTTCGCCAGTTATGTTTAAGTTACATGTAATAGTTAGTGAGCCTATGGCAATCACCAAAGATAAGTGAAATCCATTTCGTAACTTTATTAATCTAAAACCTATTTATTTTGTAATTTAAAATTCACAATCCAAATGCAAGCTATCAAATAAGACACGTAATTTATCGATAACGAAAAAATCGACAGCATCCCCAACCTCCGTTGCGCAGGAGCATCGCCGCTCGCATTTTCTTTTATCAACGCATTGATTAATGCTGGTTGATTTGAATAATAATTTTCTGATACAAACGTTATTGTATGATAAATTTAGTGCAAATTGTAATGTGAGAGCGAACCTGAGTTATTGCTAGATGTTGCTATCTGTTGCTTACGTACTCCTTGATTTAATGGCGCAGCCAGGAAGTGAGCTTTTATTATTTTATTGTTGTATCTGAGACGTAGTTTGAGTTCGGATTATTGTTGGTAAGTTTATATTAATGGATTACTTTGACATTTTTTAAAGGCTGTTGATGAAGTTAGATACTATTTTAACTTAAAAAAATTAGGTTATCGTTTTAACTACACTGGCCTGCAAAACTAAGTACTTATATATTTGTGTACCTAAAAACTTATTGCAATTTTAAAAGTGTGATACTTAGTTTTGCAGGCCAGTGTAGTTACTGGGTTGTGAAGTTAGAAAAAAAAAATTGTCACAGGGACATGACGTGCATACAAAATGTCAAAAAAATACAGTAAACATACGATACATTACAGCAGAAAAGCAGTTGATCCATGTAAATGACTGATGATTGATAATCATCAGTCATTTAGAAAGTAGAATAATTTTTATCAAGTTGACAATTGAAAATTTCCAACTTTATTGATTTACTCACTAAACACATAATTATTTTCCAACACTAACAATTTTTTTTTTACGAGCTAAACTATTCTATACCTCATCATCCCCTTAACAAGAATAACACAAACGGTTTAAAAGTAAAGCAAACACACACCCACCCAACGTTCCCATTCACCCATTCAATAAACATGTAACAAAAATCCCATTCACGGCTCCCAAAAGGTCAACAAATCGTTCATAAAACAAGGAGAACGACATAAGAACGAGCAAAACAACGTCGCGAGGTGAAGGTCGCACCACAAAGACGGAGCGTGTATGGGTGTATGCAACATACATGAACATACAAACGTCCATACACGACATACATACATGCACATACATACTCAGATGGACAGTACAACGCTACTCACTTACACGGACCAAATAAAAACGTGTTTGGGAGAAATTGAGGATTGTATAGAGCTGTTGTAATTTTGGTGTAATTATTTGGTAATTATTTTTAATAATCTTGGTCTTATTTGTGACTGATACAGGGAAACAGTTTCAAATAGCGGGTAAATTAGTTTAATAGAAGTTATAAGATATGAATGTCTATATTGTTTTTAAATCAACTTTTGTTGTTTTCACATGCATGTTGAGACTGTGATTGTTAGTACAGCAAAACCAATGCAAATAAAATTTACCAATTGAAAAGTTTACAGAAAATCAAGTTACAACAAAAAGAGATAGAAGTAAACTTATATTGTCAGTTACGGGATATCTTCTGTGATTATTATTTGTTTTGAGCTCCCGATAAGTTTAGTTTTAAACCATGAAAGCTTAAAACAGTGTTTCAGAGATAGAAGCTTTGGAATCCACAAAAAAAAATTGCCCTTCATTTCTCTTTTTCGCTCATCTCTGATTATTCTATCTTAGATACAAAAGTCAAAGATTCAGCAGAAAGTTATTTACTTTTAGTACATTAAAATGATAAAGCGACAATTCAAAACTTTTCCAGGTAAAATTTATTGAACAAGTGGTATTCAAAACAATAGTCACACCCGTTACAACCATCAACCTACTCAAACAACTCTATAGAGATACTCCTAGTAGGGCGGGCGGCGTAAGTCCGGTGGTCCCACATATCAGGCGCCACCTCCAGTCTTTTATAGTTAACGCGACGATGATGGCTTAGTCTGTAGCCTAGTAGCCATTCTCCTTGTTGCTTGGCTCCTGTTTACATTACTGCTTGTTAAACTAGCTAAGGTTTTAATCATAATTTTGCAGTTTTTTTTTCTTTTTTTGTAGCTTACAAATCTATGATAGGTTAGTAGTCATACTCCTTGTTGCTCCATGTTTATTATTTATTTTTTAGGATTTTGAGGGTACTTTTATATGTTATAAATCATGATCTGTCAAATGACCAATTTGGTCGAGACGCCATTGTTTAACTATTGTGTCTACTTCGTGGACAGTTCATGGGTTAAGGATATAGCTTATATATATATAGCTTATTAGTTATTGGCTTCTAGCTTTTCATCTGTTTGTATCGCTGCTTGATGATGCTCCCTTTATATTAATATTGTTGTAGTTGTAAGGTACTTAAACGACACCTGTTGTCGTTTGTAAATGCAACACGAGTATTTTTATAAGGATAGCTTAGTGACAGTTAGCCACATTCCTTGTGGCTTTACTCTTTTTTTTTTGTATTGTTGCCGCCTTACTAAGTGATTCTTATTTTAATACAGAGAGAGGAAGCGGTGGCCCAGTGGTGGCTGCCCCGACTTACAAACATTAAGTCGTGGGTTCAAACCCAGACAGGCGCAATACTTTGTGTAATTTATTTCATCACCACTGCTCTCAAAACGGTGAAGGAAAACATCGTGAGGAAACCGGCATGTCCCAGAACCAAAAATTCGAAGACATGTGACATCTACCACTGGGCCCGCGTGGTGGATTATAGCCCATTCCCTCTCATTAAGAGGAGGCCGTGTCCCAGCAGTGGGAACATTATAGGCTGATGATGATGATGATGATGATGATGATGATTTTAATACTGTTATTACCGGCGCGCGGTGTTGTGCGAATTTCGGGACAGAGATAAGTTTTAAAATAAAACCATTTTTATTTAATTTTTGTTGTAAGGAGATAAAGTTACTTAGTTAAATTATAAATGCTGTCCTGGAGAAGATCAAAGAGCTCTTTTAGGCAGAGTCAAAAACTACAATTCTTCGCAGGTGATGCTTCAAGAAAAGAATCAGCATTTTTTGTTGTTGTTTGTAAGCAATTCTTTTGTCCACCACAAGTGGAATCTTCTACAATCGAAACAAGTACTATTTATACATCGTCACGTGTCAGTCCAAGTTATTATTACAATAAAACAAGGGGCTCATTAAATGCGTTTGTAATAAAGCGCCACATTACTCGCCAGTCGCTACAGACACAATGTAGCTCCAGCTGTAAATTACTTACTGTCGCCAAATAGCGCATCACTGAATAGTTCGTGGTTTTCCATTGGGTACGATGAAGGTTCTAATACTTGAGAAAAAAAAAATAGAAAAATAATTTTAAATTAAAATGTTATAACCTCTTGAGTTTTCTTTTATAAGTTAAATGTTTTGAGAATTAGTGTTTTTTTCACTAAAACCTTAAAGGTGTGCTTACCATAAGATTATAAATAGGCAATAATTATACATAATTAGTAATCATAAGAAAAAAAAAAACAAAAACTTAATCGAATAGAAAGATTTGCGATGGTATCAATTAAATTTGCATTTGTTTAGAAGAAGAAACAGAATTTCCATTTCCTCAAACTTCGTCTTAACTTCGTCATTGTTTACGATATTAAGACGAAGTTTGAATAAAATTAAACTCAACTTCACATTAGTTGACAAAGGTTACCAACTTTTGTTGCCCAGAAATCGTAAAAAAACCGATCATGCATTAATACATCTCCACACTGTCGACTTATCAAGATAAATAAAATTGCGCTCTAATTAAAAATAAAATCATCTCTAATAAAAAATAAATAAATTTTGTTATAAATAAAGTTTGTAAGAAATGAAATTGTGTCGGCACCATTGGAACCAGCGTAGACAGGGCGCGAACTTGTGTCCCATTCTATTGTGTGGACTTGAAACAATAATCTGGAACCGTAGTAATGAGTCGACGAGCCAAGGGTTGTTTTATAATGGTCGCAGAGTTAAGTTTTTAAGTCTGCTTTAACGCAAGCTAAAACGACATTGCTTCGCCTCTAACATTCTAAGAGTTTGAGATGAAAAAAAATATCTTTCGTTGTCTTTGTTTGAAGGACCTAATGTTTTTAAATTTAAAATCTGGCAGTTATACCCACGTTACTTTTATAAAATTAGTGAGAACCAGAGTTTTTTGGCCGAAGGGTGTCATGTATCGGCGATTCCGCGGAAGGCTACGCGACACCACGCAGCGCAACATGACGCCGTCTCTTCATGTTCAATAGCTTAATTAGGTTTCTGTGGTTTTTATAAATATGTATGTTAGTCTGTAAGGTATATTATATGATATGGGTCTTTTGTTACCAGAATTAAATGATATATTATTATTAAAATATTGTAAGCCGAATATTTTTGTGTCGCAATCAAGTTGGATCCGGTCATCGGGACGGTCATAAAATAAATCGCAAGCGAGCCACAAGTCTACCCACCACCTACAGCGTACTTTTACGGAGTCGTAATGTTCGCCAGGGTAGCCCGCGAAATTCAAATTTTCTTACAGTTTTTGCAATTTCCCGGTCAGTGTCGGGTTGTAAGTTGAAAAATATAATTTGCTAGTGTTCGGGAATTCGATCCCGATAAAGATTTAAGCAGAAAATAATTTTTAAGTTACATTTAAAGTACTTACGGGATAATATCCGTGATTTTCTTTTCTGTTTTTATTTTTCCCGATCAATTTTTAAGTTATCTTCAAGAAAATTTGTAGCGATGGACGTAATCATATTATCAGTCATAAGACGTTCAATACTGAACATAAACCTACCCAGTAAGACTCGCCACATGACTGGTCCTGTGGACTTGTCTCTGCAGGAACAAACATTTTCGAGACATACATTTAGTCCTAACAAATCTGCGCCCACTGTGGAGATCGGACCGCAAGCCGTCCGCCTTAAGGCTGGCTTCTTATGCAGATTTTACGAGAGGTTACAGCAGTAAGCAGCGCTCGAATCGCTTAATTGTTCGAATCAGACGTCTTGCGAACAAAAACTTAACAACATTCGATGTTTTTGGCAAGAAAGCGATATGACACGCCAACTCCGCTTCATTTGTTAGTTATTCGTCTAGTCGCTTTAAGGACCCTTGTGGTATGTCTGGTATGTCTGAATGCAATAAAGGCAGGTCTATGAAGTGAGGAATTTACTATTCATGAAATTATTTTCGTGTATCAACTTACAATAGCTGTTTTATACTTAAAATATCACTTACGGGATATCTTCCGAGCTCCCGATATTTCGATGCTGTTGCAAGCGCCATAATCGCAAAAATAAACAATAATCACGGAAGATATCCCGTGACATTTTAAGTATAGTTGTGAACCGTGAAAGCTTAAAACAATGTTTGAACAGCTGTTTTGTTCCTGAATTAGTCAACTAAGGCCCTAACTCATTCCTACAATCTGCTGCTGGACATATAATAGGGGCTTTCTTAGCTTCGTCAAAAAACCCTATCGTCCGCCTTCCCCATACAGTCTGACCGGTATCTTTTTAGGGTTCCGTTCCCGAAGGGTCACCAACGGAACTAAGACGAGAGAGAATTACTAAGTCTCCGCCTTCCGTTCGTCCGTTTGTCTGTTAGCGGGCTGTATCTCATGACCCGTAATAGGTAGTCAGTTGAAAATTTCACAGAATATTTATTATTTATTATTATTATTTATTAAACTTACACACTATCTTTACAGGATGACCCCAATACAATAGTGGTTTGCAAACACACCAGAAAAATAGAAAAACAACTGAATTACGGCTAATACTATAAAACTAAACTTTAAAGTATGCAGAAAGCAACAGTAAAAACAATAACTATTTAAAAGAACAGAATTATATAAAACTACATATAATATTTAACAAACTAAACTTTTTTACTGCTATAAAATCTTAACCTATAATATAAAATCAGACAACACGGAATATTAGTATTTAATATAACTGACAAAATTCAACAAAACTCTTGCGAATTCACTCAGATTGCACGAAAATATGTATTTCTGTTGCCGGTATAACAACAAATAATAAATTAAAAGGGGCTCTCCTACTGCGGTGGTACGGAATCCCTCATGCGCGAGTCCGACTTGCACTTAGCCGGTTTTTTTGAGGTCGATCTAGTTAAGAGACATCTTACACTACGCTTAACAATATACGCAGTTTCCCACGCTGGGACTTAAAATAACCAAAATTAGCGGCATGGTAAAACAAATTTCTTTAAAAACTAAACTGGCTAAAAAATTTAATCTAATTTCTATCAATTCACTTCTGTACCAAAATCAGCTCGCATACTTACATACGCTACTGCGGTACGCTTGCCGCAGTAGCTGAGCGATTGACTGCTGCGTTGCGTGTCGCGGGTTCGATCCCCGTACGGAACAAATATTGGTATGGCCTATAGATAGTTGTTCCGGGTCTCGCTGTTTGTATATGTGAGTTTTAATGTTTGTAAACGCACCCATGATACTGAAGAAATTCCAAATGTGGGGCAACATTTTTTCTTTATCAAAAAAAAAAAAAATACCAGCTTCAATGAAAGAGTTTTTTGTAAAAGCAACCAAAATGGTTTTAAATGGATTTTACCTAATAACCAATTTCCATTATAAAACATATGGAAAAGGGTATTTATCGCGAATTTTACCTTTAATATAAGCCCGACGTTTCGACCGGATTGCACCAGCCGTGGTCGCGGGAAGACTGAAGTATTGGAGGTACCGCCACAGCAACAAACCAACCAACCAACAACCAACCACCAACTACCAACAACCAACCAACCAACTTCCGTCTTTAAGTTGAAAAAATCGGGCACTATCAAGCCTTCCAGTATCCTCGAATAAGTCGATCAAGGTTAAGTTTCTATTTCAGGAGTTGCGTTCTAGTTTATATCGTTATCTATCTTAAGGAACTTGGCATCGGTAATCTTTTTAGTCTGTTTCCCGAAGGCTTAGTCTCCTTTGTTTTATTTTAATTACTTCGATGCAACTTGTTGATGTGAAATGAAAAGAAAATACTACTTACCTACTTTTTGTCTGATTTGAGTGGAACTGACCTAGACATGAATTATTTGAGTTAAGGCTAGGGGATTGAACAGGAAACCAAGCGATGACCGTAATCAGTGAATTCTGAAAAAAAAAACTTCTCAAGCAGGCTATTTCCCAAAAATCATCAGGGGCCCTACTCTCTAACACTTCGTCCGTATATTCGGATCTATTCGTCTCTCTCACTCGCACTCATCTGCAGACGTGCGCGAGAGAGACGGACAGATCCGAATATACGGACGAAGCGTGAGGGAGTAGGGCCCCAGGACAGCAAGCTTTTTCGTGCTCATATCGCGATTATTGTTATGACTTGCTCTTAATACTGTAATCTCATTATCAAAACCGACTTGCTGTGTTAACATGTTTCAGCTTCAATACTCATAACGCACATGTGTGGCGGGATAACTAGAAGATCCGATTATTACGATAATTTTTATTATTCTTAGTTTCCAACAATTCGAAACTTTGCAACAATCGTTGGTCAAGAAAACGATATTTTTTTCTGATTGTTTTTTTTTGTTAGTCTGTTTGAGTGTCCCACTGCTGGGCAAAGGCTCCCCCTTTATTCTTCCAAACCTCTCTATCCTGTGCAATATCTGGCCATGTTCGCCCCGCAAGCAAGATCAGCTCGCCACACGACTTTCGCCGCGGTCTACCTCGACGGCGATTTCCGACATTTTTCCAATCATGCTCAGAAAGTGTACAACTGCAAGTATCTCTAAAGAGTACTAAACCAAAGATACTCATGAGTCACGGTACACCTCTGAATCAGACCACTTACTCCTATCATCAGTCCTTAAACAGCTAGCTACAATACAGCCCGTAATACTCTGCATCACAGCCACATTTAGGCGCCACCATAAAAGTATTAATTGGTCGCGCTATTGTTGTTCTAATACAGTATATTGCTGGTTCTAGAAGTGTCAAGAAAAATAACGTTTTTGTTTTTAATAATTTTGTTTGACAAAATTGATAATAGTGCCATCTGTTGGTTTAAATGCTTACTAAATTGTGCTTATTTTGGGGGTTTTAAGAAGCCTGCTTTTTTTTTTTTTTTTGATATAACCAGATAGTTAGATAGAGATTTTATTTAGCTTAACTAACTTTGAACTGTAATGACCCTGTGATTGCTGTTCTGAAAATTGACGAAAAGGAGCAAATTGCCGTGCTTACTATTGCTAAGTAAGAATGCAAAAAAGAACATTAATTGGTGCATGTCCTTTGAGCCTAAACCGGTGGGCATCGCTTACTAAACTTTCTCGGTCGGAAATTTCTCGGACCTTCAACAAGATCTCATAGCATATATAAATTATATATTTTTTTCTTTTCAATCATCGTTCTAGCTGGAATAATGGAAAAAAGGCATAGCACGCAATAAAACTCAAAACTAAGACATATTAAAAAATTTGCAAAAAAAAAAACACCTCTTCGTTTCCATATTCTACGTCGATCTATTGTCTTAGCCGGTTCACAAATAAGTCGTAACAATTAATTGGTGTAAGTACCAGGCTTGGCCCGATAATTGTACTGTGAACCAGCGGGTGACTCATTTCATACGTCTCGCTGGCATAACACTATCATATTAATTAATGATGTCATAGCAATTATTATAAGTGCGATTATATTTAGTCAGATTCTAGATTATGTGCGTTGAATGAGTTTCAGGTTACAGTGGAGAGTTTTACTATAGTGGATGTGATTTGGAAAATATCGTAAGGAACGTTTTTAGTATACATGTAAATTACGGCTATGAGTGTTAGAAAAGCCCAAAGGAACTATGGATGGTTTGTGTAAAAGACGAAATGGCTAGAAAGTAGTGGACCACCAGATATTGACCCATAGAGAAAGAAGACAAGCAACGCCAACGACAAATGAAATGGTGGCCCTTGGTGGCTACGAGAGGATGTCATGCTCACTCAAATGTCTCGCTGATGGTGGCGGGTGTGTCGGGTCACTTAGTTCCCTTAAATATGGTCGAGTTGAATGGTGCCGATACATGCGTCATGTTCGTGAACGGGCGCTCTCAGTTGGGACTGGTCATCTCTTGGCTGCCACGGTTCGTTCATTTTAATTCCTTTTTTTTTTTAATTTTTGATTTATCATTTTACTCTGGACGCTCTTAATGTGCACGTCTTTCTACATCGTTCTCACATATACGTATAATCTCAACATGAATGATGTAACCAAGATTTTGTAACAATATTTTGATTTAAAAGAGTGTCCATGGAGTTTCTTGCCCGTTCTTCTCCATAGAGATCTACGTTAGGGAATGGGCAACTACAGTACTTTCTCAAGTTATTATGCCTTGTGGCTGTGACTGTAGCTTTGCTTTTTTTGTATTTTCGACATTCAAAAGTGCCGTAATGGTCTAATTGAAATAAATGATTTGAGTTTGAGTTTGAGTTTGAATGAGATTAGAACAATTTTTTTTACAAATTTATCAAGGAAAGATTACAAACTGGAAAAAGCTTACAGGCATTTAATAGATTCTGGCTGGAGAAAACATAATGTTCTTCAATAAACTCATTCTTGTAGTGTCGTCATGAATAAATTCACCAAATTATATGTAACAAGAAAGGGATCAAGGATATTCGTCATGATTTTTCATAACACTATCATATTATTAATGTCATAGCAATTATTATAAGTGCCGTGTGTGATATTTAGTCAGATTCTAGATTATGTGCGTTGAATGAGTTTCAGGTTACAGTGGAATTTTATGTGGATTGGAGAATTGTCAAGCCGTGGGTTGCGTTTTAATTTGTTCCGAACTACTTATCCGGTTGGTTGCAGTAATGGATATGATTGATAACTTGTTCTGGAAAGTTTTGAGTAGGTATGAATGTAGACCATAAGAGTAGGGAAGATCAAAATGAAGATACAATGACTGTGTGAGAGATGATATTATTAGAAAGGGGATGAATACTGAGATGACGACAAATCGGGCCAAAGAAAAAGTGCAGGCAGCATAAGAGTTACAGGCAGTTGATAGATTCCGGCTAGAGATATCATCATCACAACTTGGGAACGTGCTAAACCGGTTTGTTTTTATGCGTCCATTTAATTTATTTAAGTACCTACCTTTTGTTTTTGTTTTGTCTTGCACTCTTTATTAATATGTAGTTTTATTATTTGTTACTATTTTGCACACAAATTTATTATATTTAAGTATCTATTCAATTATACATGACACACAATTCTACATACCTATAACACAAAGAACAAAACTGTTTTACGTCAGTCACATCACCATTTCAGGTCCAGTTGAAAACCATCGTCGGGCACTGGCTGCTCGGCAGTTTGCTGAACTGGGCCTATTTGGCGCAGCCGTGAGACACAATATTATCTCAATTTTTTCTGTCTCGATTTAAGTTTTTATTGTGTAGTTTTAAGTTTACTCTTTTGTTTTTACTTTTTTTTATGTTGTGTGCTCTTATTGCATGTGCCGAATAAATATGTTTTCTTTCTTTCTTTCATTCATTATGTTCTTCAACCAAGTAACTATTAGTAGTTTAATTAAATACTAAGCGCGTAAGTTTATAGTAAAGCGTTAGCCAGGGCTCTTGCCTAAAAAGTGCCTTGAGAATTATTGTTCCCACGGGACTTCCTCAAGGATGGTTTTTTCAAACAGGGTTTAGTTGCTTCTTTATCTTCAGACGTATTTAAAGTCGATCTTACTTTCACACTAGCAGTAGATGACTCCACGCAATTATTTCTTATATCAACAGTTACGTACAATGATTGCTTGCATAAATTAACTACTACACGCTTTTTACAATTCTGAGGTACTAATGATAGAAACCACTTAAATTCTCGTCGACACCTGTACATGGCAGTTATCCACGTGTGTTTATTGTTCAAAGTTTTCTTGATTCCCACGGATTTGAACGGATTGAGGTATTAGACGATTCGATACGATGCCTCCACGACATCGACCTTTTACACGCAGCCATTTCTTTTTATGTACCAACTAATCGATTAGGCAAACGATTGATAGATTTCGGCCAAGAGCTTGAGTAGACACATGAGTGGGACTTTGAATAGAGGTGCAAAGGCGATGGTGCAATTGACTGTATGAATGTTTAATGAAGATAGTCTTTTATAGTATTGCAGAAAGCAGACTGACTGACATTTTGGCCATTTAGCATAATTTGTGCTGTCAAAATTAAGGAAAACGTCGTGACGAAACTGACATTCGTTCTAAATTTGAAACTTGAAAGAACGTGTGTCATCCACCAACGGGCACCCGCGTGGTGACCCTCTCCTCGTACCATGTGTCCAGATAACTAGAAAATATTTCCATAAATTGACTGCATCGTTGGTCTAGTTGTCACACGCGCGACTACTGAACATGAGATCCTGGGTTCGATTCCCGGGTCGGGCAAAAAAGTGTTAGCGGGTTTTTCCATCAGGAATTTCTCAGTAGCAGCCACGGAGTCTCAATTTGTGCTCGGTTGGTGTCAATAAGCTTATCCCCTATTAAATAGGACTCAAACATAACTGGCGAAATGTGGGTGTACTATTGGGTACACCTCTGTCTAACCCTTCGGGGATTACAGGCGTGATGGTATGTATGTATTTACATAAATTAAGGTGTACATTAGATCTTCGTCACAACACTGTGATTCTGTTTCTTTCAACCAAAACCCAATTTAATACATCTAACAAAAGTAGTTCATAAAATTCACTACCTACGTATAAAATTATCCCAGACACGCGGTCAAGCAAATCAGTTGTTCCGCAATTTGTCCCATTTAGCAACAGGGTGTAACTGATACCCGAACGGTACCCGTCAAGACAAAAGCGTGGTCCGTAATAATTGTTGTAGCTACTGTGGCAATATTGCAAATATCACATTGAAGTAGGATAGTGTAAACGGTAGCAGGATAGTTTTTAAAAGCAAAGAGAACGTTCTTTTTTCAAAAATCTTTGTTTTTTAAAGTTGATTGTTTTGTTCAATTTTTTTTGCATCATCATCATCAGCCTATTAATGCTGGGACACAGGCCTCCTCTCAATGAGAGGGAAAGGGCTATAATCCACCACGCGGGCCCAGTGGGGATTGGTAGATGTCACATGTCTTCGAATTTTTTGGTTCTGGTACATGCCGGTTTCCTCACGATGTTTTCCTTCACCGTTTTGAGAGCAGCGTTGATGAAATAAATTACACAAAGTAATGCTCCTGCCTGGGTTCGAACCCACGACTTACTGTTCGTAAGTCGGGGCCGCCACCACTGGGCCACCGCTGCTCGCATTGCATCACATGATCATAAAGACTTATGTCTCTAGTAACGTAGGTATAGTTGTGAAATCGGTTAGTCGTAGTTGGTAAAAAAAAGACTGACTGCGTAAGGTGTCCTAGTCAGTCAGAACTCAGCACCAACCGTCTTGACAGACAGACTGGCCAAGGAAACTTGACATGGTTTTATTTTCATCACTGGCAGAAAAAGGCTCTTTTACAAAAAGGTAAGAAACTATCACGTCTAAATAAACCGCCACAAAGCTCAAACTCCCTAATTATTCCAACAGTTGTAACATCAAAAACAAACTAGCCCGTACTTCAGGATATGCTAATTAATAATATAACAAAACAATCTGCGAATAAGCTTTAAGCGTAAGCGGTTGCAGTAAAGCGAACCGTACATAGCCGACTATCGCAGACTGACCCACCCTTATAAATAATAGTGGCAAGGCGCCCATCCGTGCCTCCTACCCCCTTAAAGGGTACCCTCCGGATCTCATTTCCAAATTGCATTTTGGAACCGAATCTCGACCTTACAACTGTACACAATCAGTCAAAAACCCACCCTATCTTACTCGTTTAAAGTCTTATCTCCATTGGTGTTGAGGATAGAATTGAGTGTTTAGTCGTCAGGTCATAACCCAAGGAGGCAACATCTCCTTGCACAAGCACTAACTTGTATAATGAGATATGATAATAAACGCTTCAGTTGAATATTGATGTCGACGAGTTAGGAATGCACTCGCCATGTTTACGGCTGCTTGGAACTTCTAATTAATTATAAATAATTTTAGAGGATTGTTATGAGCTGACGTATCTACCTAGCTAGCGAAGAGTTTGATGGAAAGGTTCATGCGAATAAATTAAGCGGGTTTTCAGCTTCTGAAGTTTGAATTATTGAAGATGTAGATTTTAAATTTCGTTGATGAATGCTGTAATGATACCATCAAACGAATAGTCTCCTATATAATTACGTAGATAATATGATTGTGCAATCACACGTGTTTATTATTTACAAACAAATAAGATGTTTTGAATTTAAAATAGTTCGTACATTACACACAGCGCCATCTAGTGCCACACTAAGCAACGAGGCTTGTGTCGTGAACACCAGATAGTTGATATACTACATAGATACTTTTTGTTTGTAAATACATACTTATTATACATATAAACACCCGTGACTCGGAAACAAATGTCCATGCTCATCACACAAACATTTGCTCTTACCGGGATTCGAACCCGAGACCCTAAGAACGTAAGACAGCCTCACTACCGCTGCGCCATTTGGGTCGTCAACCAATAAAGATTTGCTATCTTTTTTGGTTATATCATTTTATTGTTGTGTTTCAATTTTGGTATACTATCGGAAAAGTGACGAATCGGGCATAACTCCTTAAAAGTATATTCTGTTCTTTTCTATTATAAAAACCCTCTATGAAACTTTTGGTGTTCATTTGCAACATTTTCTGGTGGTTCTTGTGAACCCACCCGGGGTTAGTGACTGAGCTATCTGGCAGCTACACAGAAGGTCACAGTTTCGATTCCTGCATTATCGAAACAAATATTATTGCGTTATGTCCTACACATTGTATAGTCGCCAGATTTTTGTGCAAGTGTAATTTAATAAGGGAGACGGGTATGTCTGTGATCTGTACGACGTATAAGGAATTAAGGGTAACGAGTTCCAGGTAACGTACCTAACTAGTGATTTTAATGCTTCTTGTTAGACGATCCGGTAGAGATATTGTTTATATACTTGAGGATGTAGTTGAGTAAGTAAGTTACTATACGAGTAGTACAGTTATGTGTACAGTCGTGGTCTTTTCCGCCTGATCAGTTAAAAATTTTTTCGCTTAAATCATGCGGAGGCGCCGAGCCTATTAAGTAAGTAACCTACGTTTAGGTCAATAAGAAAGCGTAAATTTGGCGCGCAAAATAACAATAACTCTCGTTTGGCGTGCGTCATCAGTGCGTTCGGCCGATCGCTATTGTCTTTCATTCATTATTTCTTACAAAGAAGAGAGCGTTTCTATGTTGCGAGTGCAAGCAAAAATAAGCTTAGTGGTGATCAGGCGGGAGTGTCCTCGATAGTACAAATTCAGAAGGAAACTTGCCACACGATTCCTTACATATTTTTACACTATTCATTAGATTACTTTAAGTCCGATACTTTATATATGTGATGCGGAGGAATAAGTGTGTGTGGATGGATTTAAGAGCAGAGGCAGACCAAAGAAACGATGGATGAACAATGTGAAAGATGGACTGTGGCAAGAAAGGAGGTGTCTGATGAGATGACGAGCAATAGAGAAGTATGGAAGAAGAAGACATGCTGCGCCGACCGCAAATGAATTGGGATAAGGGCAAGAGAATGATAATGATGACGACCCGAATAGCGCAGCGGTAGTGAGGCTGCCTTACGTTCTTAGGGTCCCGGGTTCGAATTCCGGTAGGAGCAAATGTTTGTGTGATGAGCATGGACATTTGTTTCCGAGTCATGGATGTTATATGTATAGATAAGTATGTATTTACAAACAAAAAGTATATATGTAGTATATCAACGATCTGGTGTTCACGACACAAGCCTCGTTGCTTAGTGTGGCACCAGATGGCGCTATGTGTAATGTCCAGTGATATTTATTTATTTTATTTTAATGATATACGAAACTTCATGGAACCACTACTTGTAATTTTTTCATCAAAGTATCTATGCTGAATGAACGAAGGAAACTGACCGATAAGTATGTCAACCTCGGCGGCCGCGGCCCGTTTATCACCCCCTACAAATTGTGAGGTAATGGAGGGAAGTAGCTTATTGTGATGCGGATCTGAACATCTGTTTAGCTATTGTGATCTTGAGGTCATTCTCCTCGCTGTCTAGGCGATCTAGGAGGGTTATTTTGGTGTGTGAAGTGGTTACTTTTCTATAATTGACGGTAAATGAGTGAAGGGGAAGAATGTCTGAGTGAATTCATGAATGAGTTAATTAATTGTGAGGTGTGTACTTAGCTATATTATTGCAATTAAGAATAATAATTTAAAATAATAACTTTACAATTACTGCCTCGTTGGTCTAGTGGTTGCAAGCGCGACTGTTGAGCATGAGGTCTTGGGTTCGATTCCCGGGTCGGGCAAAGTGTTATTGGGTTTTTCTATCAGGATTTTTTTTTGATGAACTTTTGCAGCGCGGTGCACTGCTTAATCTACATCATATCCTTCTTTAACTATTTTACAGAAGTCGTGTTTAGAAATCCAGTAAAGTACACAGGTTACTGGTCTGGTAGACTGTAGCCGATTTCATTATTTATGTACAACATCTTATACCTGTACCTACATTCATAGCAAATAAATATCTGATTCTGATTCTGGTTGTATCAGAAAGCCCTCTCGTGTGGTGACTGAGACCATGAAACTGAATGACTTTTGTTCTATGACATTTTGGAAATTCATAACTTTTTTTTTTAGCTTTCCTGTACATGGATCTCGTCAATTCATATAGAAAGTATTTTTTTTTTGCGAATTTCAAGAACTCGTAGAACAATTTAGTTGCTTAGTTTCATGGTCTGAGACACCACGCGAGAGTTCTTGTATTTATTATGTTCGACTTGTAAGAAAAAGCTTGGTCACAAAACGCATCGTGTCTTTGGTATATACTGCTCTTGGGTAACGTAACATAACCTCCGTAAACCAAAACTAAAAGTAGAACAATTTTTATGCGTCATTCCAACGGTAGCCCTACTAATGACCTACTAATCACCATTAAAACAGCAATTAATTTACTACAAATAGAGGTTAATTTACCATCTTTTACTTTTCTAACAACGTAGGTACATACACATGTCTCTATCTGAGTGGTTCCATGAATATTATCAACGTTTTTTGCCCAGACAAGCATATTAGCAGCCATCAAATTAAAACAAGTACACGATTATGCTTAATTTATGTTAATTATTCTAACATTGCCGGTTAAGTAGATTTACTGTGAACGTTGAAATTTTGGGATCGTTTCCATTGTGTGATGGCGCTCTGTAAACGATATCTTTTGTGAATAGAAGGCAGATAGGTAAAAGGTTTTTCAGTAGCAACATCGAAAGAACTTACAAGAAGATAAGAGGTTCTTTTGCAACCTCGAGCCAGCCCAACATAGAGCTAAAATTAGCTAACATTATTTTATGACTTACACGAGAGGGTACTACAGAGAGGATGACGTATGTATTTTCTCAATTGTAAAGGGTGTAAAACACCTCTTAACGAAGCCGAAAGGCACTTGTTTTTCCCGTCATTGCGATCATTTTTTTGTTCTACACCATACCTGGAAAACTTCTAGTTACGTCAAAGTTCCAACTTTTTGGCAACTTTTTGTTTAAATACAAGTTTTTAATGTAAGATTTTTACTTTAAACACCTTTACGACCCCCGTACTATTCAATCCATCCATCAGCACAATGTTTTGAGTGCGTTACATTGAGTTCTAACACAAAACGTGATTTTTCACCCCAAAAAAAAAGTCGTTTCCCAGAAATAATTTTTGCGTAAAGTTTCATAGTTTGATGTACAGAATGCTTGGTTGACGGCTTCGTGATGAGGTGGTTTACACCCTGTATACTGGGACGACACAATTTGAAAACAAACCCGGCCAAGTGCGAGTTTGACTCGCGCACCGAGGGTCCCGTAGGTAAAAACTTCATAATGCAACGGTCACATCTTTTGATTGCCTTTTTCGCAGCCGAAAGAGACCCGAGTATTTGATATAATTTTTACTTGATACAGGGTCTTGACAGACAGATAGACAAACGGACAACAGTAACACAGTAATTCTAAAAGGGTTCCTTTTTCCTTTTGAGGCACGGATCCCTAAACACCAGACAATCCAAACGGGTACGTCCCAAATCACTTTCAAAGACGTCCTCTATTTTTACACCGGAATGGCTTTACAAAAATAATATCGCATGTGTTGGATAAATCGGCGTCAACACGATAGCGCCTTGCCCGCTGATTGATTGGTGCTCCAGATGATTTACACTGCCGGCATGGCGACAAATAGCCGGCTGTAGCGGGTGATGCGATGACGGTGCTGCAACTTCGTGTTAGACAGGGTTAGGAGTTTTGATGATGGTTTTGCAGTTTTTACGAGAATGTTCTAGAAAAATTATGACTTCCAAGGCGTTTCCGAAGTAATCTGGTATTGGTAATCATGACCTTAAAGTACCAGTAATTTTAAAAAACAGAGCTCTTTTCGCCCTGTTGATTGAATAAGTGTCTGCATAAATCTGAAATTAAAAAGAAATCAGCTAGGCAATTTGTACATTTTGACACTAGGACTCTGTTCCCATTGATTTTTTTGTCTTTGTAACATTAAGTATCTGGCGTCGTAAATCAGTCTTAATTTTCAGTATAAGTACTTGTATCTCTGTTTTGGGGATTTTTTTTTGTAGGAATAGTATCAGAAAATTTTCACGACATCTTCCTGATGTGTCACTATCATCCTCTATGATAACACATAAACATAACATCACGCCTTGTTTTCACCGAAGTGTTAGACAGAAGTGTACTATCGAGGACACTCCCGCCTGATCACCACTAAGCTTATTTTTGCTTGCACTTAAAACATAGAAACGCTCTCTATCCCCGCCCCGTTGACTTTATAATAAATAATTAATGAGAAAAATACCGATCGGCGACACATGCCAAACGAGAGTTATTGTTATTTTGCGCGCAAAAGTTGACGCTTTCCTAATAGGCCTAAAGTTTAAGGTGGAGTGGCTCGGCGCATCCGCATGATTTAAGCGAAAAAAAAATTAACTGATCAGGCGGAAAAGACCACGACTGTACCTAACATCCACATTTCGCCAGTTATGTTTAAGTCCCTTGTTTTAGGCGGCGATCCTATTGCCATCAACCGGGCACAAATCCAGGCTCCGTCGCTGCTACTGAGAATTTCCTTATGGAAAAACCCAATAACACTTTGCCCGACTCGGGAATCGAACTCAAGGCCTCAAGCACGGCAGTCGCGCTTGAGACTACTATAGACCAACAAGGCAGTCCTCGAGGCGAACCTCTATGATCTATTTTAGTTAAAAAATATTTCCTTTCTCCCAAAAAATGAAAACCCAATGGAAACATTCATAATGAGACATTAACATCCGTAATTAGATAGATAGCCGTGAAATTATTATTCTACAACATATTTTGTGAACTCGTAAAACTGGCTTCATAATTATTTTTCAACTAACATAAATTGTTCATGTATTGAGTCTTGAGTCGGCGTCGTCAAAGGAAGCATTATATGGATATTGTTAATAGAATTTTTATAGCCCACATTATAAAATTATGAGGAATTAACACGGTGTTATATTTATATGATAATTGGATGGGTAACGCACGTGACGTCTTCAGAGAATACCGTAACGATGTATCAGTGTTGATGAACTAAGAATTGGTGTTTTCTATTCAGTTTTTCAAGGTTAGTTTTTGTAAGAAACTGTGTAATGAATGCAGGTGCATTTGAAGTGTGCCTTTCGGAAACTCAAACTCAAAGCATTATTTCAATTAGACCATTACAGGCACTTTTGAATTTCAGAAAAAACAAAGAAAGCGAAGCTACAACGTCACAGTCACAAGGCATATAACTTGTGAAAGTACTGTAGTTGCCCATTCCAATGCGTGGATCTCTATGGAGAAGAATGGGAGAAGAAATGTCATGGACACTACAAAAAGTTTTTTGGGTTCCGTACCTCAAAAGTCGATAAAAAGACATGGGCAAATTTTGATTTTCGGTGAAAACTTGTAAGTACAAAAATTTACCTTAATTTTCAACTTTTTTTTGTTTTCGGACTTTTCCCTTTACTTGTAGGTACTGTAAGACCTTGCTTTTAACCAACATTGACAATTCTAGGTCAACCAGAAGTAACTATAGGTTTTGGGCCGCAAACCTATAGGTATATGGTAGTTGGTAGTTCCCGTTGACCTAGAATCACGAAATTTTAATTTTGGTTAAAAGCAAGGTCTTACAGCACATGTAAAGAGAAAAGTCTGATAACCGTAAAGTATGGTACCGTAAATATGTAGTTTAATAACAAAAAAAAGCGATTTTACTATTAGAAACTTATTATTTGCGGTTGGTGCAATAGCCGTTTCTAGGGATCGAACAGCACAGTTAAGTTTGTCCTTTAAAAAGTTTGTACGGAACCCTCGGTGCCCGAGTCCGACTCGCTCTTGGCCGGTTTTTTATTGCAGCTCCAGTAGGTTTATGCTGAAGGACAACCACAAAGTATCCAGCTTCAATATTGTTTTTAAAAATCTTGTTCTTAAAAAGAAAGCGATCGTACACCATCAACTTCAGTACCTAAGTCAAGAGGAACTACCCACGAAACTGCAAACTAAAATTTTTACAAGTTTAAACTTAAAAGTTGACATGAGGGGTTGGGGGTATAGGGTCGATAGTTAATTCTGTCGGTACTTCGAAAGGGGGTTAATTAATAATAACGGCGTATGGGTGATTAATGAAACTGTACCCTACCTAATTTATAGTTGGACTTAAACACCCCGCCCCGCGCGCCCCGCCGGCCCAAAGCAAACTAAATATCCAATACCTCGATGTTGACTGTTGAGTGAAAGGTTTTGATACTTGCATTACTTTTTATTAAAAGTTACATGGCATTTTTATCGTGTAAAAAATTACTGTATTTTGGAAAAGTTAGCTTCATTTAACATTGTGTGCTTACAAATGTATTTAGTCATAGTTAATTTCATGTTTTGACAACGTTAAAAGACGGTTTCTAGAGACATGTAAGACAGAGTGCATGTTCTTATTGACGCGTTTTGAAAATAAGTAATTTAGTTTTCAGGATGGTGTACTCAGGATAAAGGAGCCTGCTGTCCCACATTTTTGTAACTGATGTTCAAAAGTTTTCAACAGAACTTGAATTTATAGTAAGTAGTTTAAACTTTCTGTTTGAAAATAATAAAACATCACGTACTGACTATCCCAAGATATTCCCGAAGACTTAGGCAGCAGTGCAGGTACCTATGTCTAGTAGGTACACCCATTTCTCCAGTTAAGTTTGAGTCCATAAATGGAGGCGAGGCTATTGATGTCAACGGGGCACAAAACACGCTTGCAACCTCTAAACCAACTAGGATCTTTATACTTTCGATATTAATTACAAAGTATCAACTCTGTTCAATCCGCTCACATTATTATGAAGACAAGTACGAGCAGTGTATTCGGACTTTGAAAATCTAATTACGTAGCCGGTACCCTTACCTCGATCGCTCCTTCGCGCCGCCCAGCCGCCGCCCACGGCGCGCGCTCCAATGTTGCCGACACAGAGGGTATGTGATCGACACGTCGACACAGATAATGATGGATTTTGTATAGGGCTTGTTTTCCAATGGTATCTTAATATATGTGCAATTGGGGTGGCCACTGAAGAAACCGTGGACGGGGGAAGTTCTGGACTAATAAAATATGATGTCGTGCTAGCGACACGAAGAAGAAGACCAGATGTATGAATGCGGACGAAGCAAGAGGAGTATGTAACGATCGTAGCAGGTGGCGTTCTGCTGTTTCTGCCTCCCCCCTTTGAAAATACCATGATATTATGTGTGTTTCTTAATGTCTGAAAGTTGTAAGGTATTCATTTCAAGAGTTTATTTCCTTGAATAACCATTATAATATGTCATAACGAATATAAAAGTATATCATGCAAAAATTTACTGTCGTTAGCTATGGATTTTACTGGCTCTTATAATTATATTAAGGTAATTTCATTGTTAACAGGTCTACTAGATTAAGTCCCGTTAAGAATAACTCATCTAATGGACTTAAGAACTGGAAACACTAAATGAAAAAAAAAAAGTTAAAAATATACTTAAATTGAAAAAAGTCGTGTCGACACCAATGGAAAACTCTTAAGTTTGTCCAGGGCGCACGAATTATACATGGTGTATTAATACGCTGTTCAACTCAACTATTGCTAGTGAAGTTTTAATTCGATAACCCACCGGCTGGCCGCGGCCTTACCCCCTTTACCCCGTCTGCCTCGTCTGCCGCGATAATGTATTTATGGACGATACCACGGGCCTAATGAGCGAACCTATGCCTCTTTACGCGACCCCTGTACTTAGATTTGGTTAGGATACGTTAGATAATGTACCGTTTGCGTTTTAGGGTTAAGGGGTGAATCTGTTGTGATGGTAGTGTTGGGTGGGAGACTAGAACGGAACTTTTCTTCAGTTGGTAATCGATTTCCTGTTTTATTTCTGATTCATATAAAGTAGGGTATGGAATTTTTTCATCGGTGCAAAACTCTGCTAAGTAGTTCAACATTAGGTAGGACTGAAATAAATCACAATTTATTTTATTTTATTTATGTTTACTTTATGAAGTTTCGAATGTTCACTGACACTAGGCGACACCTTAATGAATGCTTAAATATTGCTGCACCTAACAGGGAGCATTTATTTAGATATTCCTCATAATAGTGAAAACGAAGATTTTAGAAATGCTCACCTATAAAGGGTGTAAAACACCTCTTAACGAAGCCGAAAGGCACTTGTTTTTCTCGTCATTGCGATCATTTTTTTGTTCTACACCATACCTAGGAACCTTCTAGTGACGGAGATATTGGGCGTCAAAGATCCAACTTTTTGACCAGCTTTTTTTTTAAATACAAGTTTTTAATGTAAGATTTTTACTTTAAACACCTCCACGACCCCCGTATTATCCATCCATCAGAACAATGTTTTGAGTGCGTTACATTGAGTTTTACCACAAAACATGATTTTTCACCCAAAAAAAAAATCGTTTCCCAGCAATAATTTTTGCGTAAAGATACTTAGTTTGATGTACAGAATGCTTGGTTGACGGCTTCGTGATGAAGTGGTTTACACTCTGTATACCTACACACTCTGTATACCTACAGAATATCAGGGGCACGAGCGCGCGGTGTAAACGTAACGTAAATACGTATGGCCTCTGAACTTGTGACCAACACGAAACATACCACGGAATCGTAGATAAGAATCATTCCCTCCACGTCGATTCCCTTTACGTCGACTCGTGAAACAAATGACATCTGTTTTAAAAAGTTTACGCTGGACCTCGAAGTTGCAAAAGTACACGTAAAACAAAAATTGAAACGCTTTCACAAATAAAATTATATTTATTTCACACAAATTATAAAATTATTCTATCTAATAGAGACAACAAGGCTATCCTCCAAAATATTGACTAAAATCATCTTTTTGGCGGCCAAAAGTACTAGGCTTGCATACATTCAAGGGAGTCTACCTACATATAAACTGCAATTACCGCACATTATCGAGCTCATAAAGAAAATACCAACACAGCGCCGCTCCCGCTCGCAAGCACTCCTCCTACGGACTGTATCTGGTTATGCTGTTGCCTACATTACGATTTCTAATTGAAACGCGTTACCCTTGATAGGGTTATCGCTGTGGACTAACGAGATTTCGCTGATACCGTATGTTCTAGTATTTGTAGAAACTTTGTTGTGTTCTATGCCTTAGATTAAAGTAATAGTGTTTTAGTCAATAGAATGATGAGTGGGATACTGAAAATGTAAAGATATCGGTGATTTACATACCTACCTATATAGGGTGGTGACGACAATACTACAATAAATTAAATTGCTGATGAAGTAGATTAAGGTTGCACTAGACACTACATTGTTTCCATACAAATTTCGGGGGGATATTACTCCACTGTTTGACACTGTACATCCAAAGTTAAACATGATATCGTTTTGTCTCATTATTAATTTTGTCTGTGCGGAAACAGAATAGTAAAATAAAAAGCCATTCAAAAGTTACAAGCTACCAAAGATTCGTTTTATTGCCAATTTTAACGCAACTTTAGGCGTAAATTAGTAATAAAAGAAGTGTCAAATTTCCAAAAAACAAGTCCGTACCGACAAAGACTAACACCGATAGGTTAACCCTGCATTGAAATGCTAAGTAAAGTAAAGTAAAGTAAAGCAAAGTAAGTAAATAAGTTTTGCTCACCTGTTAGGGTAGGATATGATTTTGAGCCCTATTGTTATAATATGTTTCATCCTTATGTGCAGAGCCAAGAAAAATAAAATCATTTGTTTTTTTTTTACGATTTGATAAAAATTACTTCACACTAAACACATTATGTAGAAAATGCTAAAAATGATAAATAATGCACTATGACTAAACTGCTGGAAATATTTGATTGAATATTTTGTATGCAAACTGGGAACGTCACGAGGTATACGCAGTTTATTTTATTCTCGTAATGTCGTCGCCACCCTGTATAACTTCATATAACTTCTTATAAAAAGTATGTACAGACCAGCACATCAAGCTTCTACAATCTGACAAATTTATTTAATAGATTTTCAACTTTATTGCTAAAGCATTCAGTTCAAGGTTGATTGGGAACATTTGGCAGTTTCGGGTAATTTAATGTGCCAGGGCTAAGAAAACTTCTACAAAACAAAAACAACTGAACATCACTACCATCGAACCACACTCGAACTAAAACAAAGAGCGTCTATGAAGGACAATAGATACTTCCATCCAAATTTTAATTATAAGTAATAATGATTAGAGCCATCAGCGCGACAACGGGTTGACCTACCGTCTCCCACACCCTCTGAGGACATCGAGCTATGGTGAAGATTGATGCGGCATTTTAGTTGGTGAATGTAGATGTTACTGTTGGCGGGTGATAAATATCAAGTTGATTGTGTTTCATTTAGTTGTCTATCAATGGATTAGTATTGATATTAAGGATAGTAATTATGGGTTTATCAGTTTAATTGACAAACGATGGGTATACATAGGTCGGTGATAATAGGACAGAGTTGGTAATGAACATGTTATCAGTTTAGATGCATTTTTTTCACACGTAATAATGTAATTTTTGTTTTACATTCAAATGCAAAATAGTTAATTTAATTTTAAGACTTGACCTTAGATACCTAAATTGTTTATTGATATTATTGAAATTGGTGGGGTTATCATAGTCTGTGATTTACTCATTCATACTTTTTTTGTGTATTGTAAGAAACGATGTCCCACACTATGAATTTGTCCTGAATCGTGGTTACGTTTACAAACATTTAAACTCTCGTACAGCCAGGGACAACTACCTTTATATTTGTTCCGTGCGGGAATCGAAGCCGCGACAGGCAGCACAGGAACCAATCGCTCAGCCTCTGCGCCAACCATGTCGTCATAAATAAATAAAAATAAATAAATATCGCTGGACATTACACACAGCGCCTAGTGCCATACTAAGCAACGAGGCTTGTGTCGTGGACACCAGATACTTAGTTGATATACTACTTTTTGTTTGTAAATACATACAAAATCAAAATCAAAATCAAAGCATTTATTTCAAGTAGGCCAGTTACAGGCACTTTTGAATTGTCGAAACAAAGATGAAAATTAAATGTAGCTACAGTCCCAGTCACAAGACATAAAAACTGTGAAAGTACTGTAGTTGCCCATTCCCTAGCGTAGATCTCTATGGAGAAGAACGGGCAAGAAACTCCATGGACACTCTTTTAAATCAGAAAATTGTTACAAAATCTTGGTTACATCATTCATGTTGAGATGGTATATTATGTGAGAACAATGTAGCAAGATGTGCACGTTAAAAGTGTCCACAGTATAACAAAACAGAAAAAAAAACAATCCTAAAACTTAAATAATTCATTAAAATAAGCCATGGCAACTGAGATATGTCTATACTTATTATACATATAAACATCCATGACTCGAAATCTAATGTCCATGCTCATCACACAAACATTTGCTCCTACTGGGATTCGAACCCGGAACCCTAAGAACGTAAAGCAGCCTCACTACCGCTGCGCCATTCGGCAACCCTGGCAGTAGTGGAACCAACGTCTTTTAACAAACCCATATCCGTTTCAAATTCCTCAACAAAATAAGTACCTTCTCCCACCCCAGCAACAATGTTCCTCGGCAACCACCCACCAACCCCTCAGTAGGTACGTACGTCTTGAACCAACTTTCTATAATTAATTATACTCATTATCATTATTGTTTGGAAGGCAGTTTTGCTTCGATAATGAATTGTTCGCTTCCATCATTAATTAGTTTATTATAATAAGAACGTAAACTTTCTTGGTAGATTAATCAAGTTTATCTGATGCCCGTTGCGTTTAAAAGTAGGTATTATTTTGCTTAACTGAAGATTTGCTAATTTATTTATTTTGATGGATGTTTCAAGTTTTTGGTGTGAGGTTCGCTGTTTTTTGTTTTTGATATTTGTTGTATGGCTGTTGTTTTGTTTAATACATGAAAAGTTGGTTCGAAATAATTCTAATATACCATGACGTCTGTATATATGGAAGGGGTAAGCAGTGGTGTAATAAACCTACACTGTTCATTTCAAACTTAAGATGTCTTCAGATCCGCGATAAACCCTACGCGGCACCTATTATGCAACGGTTTTGACCTGACTGCTTGCTATACACGACAGCTACGCGACGTCTACAAAGCAACTGTTAGGCAGCGCCTACAACGTGGCTGCTACGCAACGTCTACGACGCTACCGCTACGCGGTGTGTACGCCTACGCTAGACGTCCAACATACACCCAGTGCGGAGACATTTCTAGTAACTGCACGAACTGTGTCTACTTTAGATTCCTATACTGTATGTCTATGAACCCCAGTCACTACGTTGGCCCCTTGGGAGTTAAGCGGAGATGTTTAACTGAATGTCTGTCGGTGATCGCTTGCATGTTTATTACACGTCAACATTACTGTGAGTAGCATCGATAGAAGTGTCTTCCAACCTGCTTTACCTGTATACAGTAGATCAGTGTCTGTGATCAGTGTTTGTTAAGATGATGAATTAAGTAATGCAATTAATCCGTCATCTTAGCAAAATAGGTAATAGGCATGACGACAGTATCAAAAAATTGCAAATCTATTAAGTCCGTCAGTTAGAGTATTGGAAATTAATGGACACATATTTTTTGTTTTTGTAAATAAATGAATATTGACAAAAGATAAAACGCATTAAAACTCGGGAGTGAGGGCTCGTGACGTCAGAATTAGCTAAAAATTATACCTAAGCGTCACGTATTGAGAATTTTAAAAGAATTTTAAAATTTTAATATCTTCGTCAATTTTGGTTAACGTAACAAAAGAAAAAATACGGGTCAAATATTTTTTGATAATCGAAGTGACGGACTACTTAATTAGATTTTTTTTTGTCGTATCGCCTATTCTAGTGTAGTTCACCGACCGACGTTCGTGTATTCGTTTGCAAAGAAAGGTGATATTATTTTTTCCGTTGATTTGTTATGGTTATCAACAATGATAAGAAAGAAGTGTTCGTTCAGGAGATGCAAAAAAGGACAATCATTCTCGAGTCATACAAAAACAATCTTTTAATAATTTGACGGCATGGTTAACGCACTCACGATACAGGAGAGATGTCAAGTGTGGAGCAAGATTTAAAAAAAACTGCTCTATGGTTTCTCTTTTTAACCCTGAGCCTTTCAAATTGTTAATTTGGAAACTAGTACATATTAAACACTATTAAATGCACATTACATATCCACAAATAACATTACCAGAATGCTCAACAACTGAAATGGTTCAGGAAACTTTTTCATTTAATAAAACTTCATTTAGTTTTGCTATCTGCGCTCGTATTTCAAAACTTTTAACTGGCCAGCGGGTTTGCAATGGAAAAGCCTAGTTCGATTTGTCTTTCCGATTTGTCTAAATCCGTTTAGTCTATGGTGCTTACTCTATAGGTGGGTTTGCACTGTGTATACGAAACAATGCCTTTTTGATTAGCTTTCACTGTATATAAATGAATCATTTACGTTTTTACATTTAAAGACTTTTGAATATGAGAGTGTGTAACCTAGTTATATTTTAGGGGTTGTTTCTAGGCCAAAGCGGCATATAAAGCAAAAAAAATTAAGGTGTTTTATTAATCTCAATAATTTTCGTAAAATTCTACATATATTATACTTACTAATCTTGAGGACACGTATAATTAATGATTTAACAATTTCATTTTAATTTATGTGAAATTAGCTGTAGCTGACCCGCGCAACTTCGTCTGCGTTACGTAAGAGAGAGAGAGGGTTAGAGAGAGTGTGAGTCAACCTAAAAAAAAGGCAGATGCTATCACGGAACTTGTAAGAGTAACAATCCCGTCATACATACATGATTACTCGAGTTACTTTAACCGTTTACGCAGCGCTTGCAACGGAAGCTCTCAAAAGCAATAATTTTTCGCTGTATTTGCAACATTTTTCATTGATGATAAAATGAAACATGATTATACGAAGTGCATCGTCTGAAGAGATTAGTAACACCCACCCAACCCAGAATACCTCCCATACGGCTTTAAAAATGTAAAGAGAAATACGTTACATTGGTGGCGTCAAGAACTCCAAACTCCATGAAAAAGCGGGGTGGCCAGCAAGAAAAAAAAAACAATCTCTAAACATTCAGTGGAGAGTGGTGTCACTAACCTGTTACTGGTAGTAGTTTAGAGAGATGCTCGTGACTAAATAATAACAGACTCTCGGGTCAATCTCCAGGTTAAGCCGCGCTTACCTAGGTTGGTCCGTAGATGGGTGACCACCCATTACATACCGAGTTTCCTCTGTGCTTCGGAAAACACGTTAAGCCGTTGCTCTCGGTTCTCATTTGTAGACTATTAGTCACTGGCCCGAAAGTCTGACAACCAGTCTTAACGTTGAGACCGTTTTTTCGGTATTCTTATGCGGTTTTAAATTTTGTCGCTTAACCAAATAAGTTGCGCCTGATTAAATAAGTTATGGGGTTGTTCCTGGTTGGGGAACTCGTTTCGTTTGTGTTACTTCTTATTTTTTGGTGTTTTGGGTAAATCTTTGACCGTCGTTACAGGTAGTCAGGCTCGCGGCCCGAAACTCTGACAACCAACTTACCAAGGGGTATCGTATTACCCAGTACTAACTGAGTTGTGGAGGTCAGATAGGCAGTCGCTCCATGTAAAACACTGGTATTCAGCTGCATCCGGTGAGACTGGAAGCCGACCCCAACATATTTGGAAAGGCTAGGCAGATGATGAGGTAGTGGCTTTGTGAATATTATTAACAAGCCAACATAAAATCTTGAAGGAACTGTAAATTTTGGTAGTGCTCCATATTTTTATTAGGTAAGTGCCTTTTTTTTATTATTTTTTTTTTTTTTTTAGCAGCGGTGGCCCAGGTGTGGCGGCACCGACTTACGAACAGTAAGTCGTGGGTTCGAACCCAGACAGGCGCATTACTTTGTGTAATTTATTTCATACCGCTCTCAAAACGGTGAAGGAAAACATCGTGAGGAAACCGGCATGTCCCAGAACCAAAAAAAATCGAAGACATGTGACATCTACCAACCCGCACTGAGCCCGCGTGGTAGATTATCCTTCCCGTCCATTCCTTCTCATAGAGAGGAGGCCCGTGTCCCAGCAGTGGGAACATTAATAGGCTGATGATGATGATGATGAAGTGCCTTACGCCGTCGAGCTGGCAGAGCTGCGGTCAAAGCATATTTGAGTCTAATAAAGAGAATCGTCGACAGGACGACAAAGAAGAAGTGCCATATGTCATAGAAACATTCATTTAGTTACTATGATTCTTGACCTTGTGGGTACCTATATGATTACTTTGATTTTTGATTATGGGGCACGAGGGGTGATTGGGTTTTTTCATCTAATCTAGGACTTTCTCAATAGATTTGTGCCCGGTTGATGGCCATAGGCTCGCCCCTATTACATAGGACTTAAACATAACTGGCGAAATGTGAGTGGACTATTAAGTACTCCTCACCTAACCCTTCAGGGATTATAGGCGTGATGATATGTATATTATTTTAAATATACACACGATATCGTAGGATATATTTGTTAAAATTAAAATAGAATAATCACAAACAGAAAAAAACCACAGACTAAAGAAAAACCCAAGAAAACTCCTTTCTCCATTTATGCAAATCCATGGACGATTTTTATTAAGTTACAAATTTTAAAATAATAATTACGCATTGTAAACACTAGGATCGAATAAAAAAGTTTTTGTTCGCAAGTTTGTTTAAAAGATTTTTCTCTTTGTGCCGTCTCTCATAATTTATTCATGTCTTGTTACCCCATTCTACAAGTTTTTGGGTTCGCGGTTGCCATTTTCCTTTTTCGCGTTCCCGCGTTTTTCTTTAAGGTTATGCTTAACGCTGACTTAAAATTAAATATTGCTTGTAGCGGTCCTATAATTCGTTATTAAATGAGCCTGTGGGTACCGTATTTTATACCGGTGAACACTATTGAAATCATAAGCATGTTTTACACTTGTGTTTTTTTATATTATACCTAATATAACAAGTATAGCGACCTGTTGCTTTCAAAGATTACACATACGTAAACTCATGTATTTTTATTTACCGTCATACATCAGCAGATTTAGCCAAGTTGACAATCTACAATCGTTAACTTTAGTAGAATGACATCATCACAACAAACGAGTAGAAAATTTGTAGACAAGTTTACATCGTTCAAAATGTTAGAATAGAATGTTATCGTTTCTACAATGTTGATCGCTATACTCTTTGGTAGGAACTCTCACCATAGACTAAAGTGTTGGTTTTTTCTACAGACATTAGAGAACGAGCGATCGACTCAGTGTCAACTTGGCTACCAATTTAGCGCTTTCTACAATCGCTTACGCCGAGGCGTTTACGATTGTAGAAAGAGAATCGATATAAAACATTTGTAACTTGGCTAGGCCTGCAGCAGGCCATACACTTTGCGAGTACTACGAACCTTACCTTTCTGAAGAACCTCACCAATAAGGTCAGTGTATGTCCTTCTAAGGCGTCCCCTCCCGGCGTTTCATAGATTCAAAGGCGTTACTTAGAAATAATAATGGCGGAGTGCGCACTATTAACATAATATTTATAAAAATTACCTTTTCATCCCCCCATCTCGGAAAGAGTATTTTTGCTCTTCGATATCTGAGTGCAAAAGCCGTTTTTGTCCGCTAGAGGATAAAGTAAATTGAATTTTGAACATCGTGTGCACTAAGTTTGTGAATTCAAAACATCATTATAGTACATTATGATATAAGTGCGGTAAGTTGAAAATTACAGCCGAGGCGATATATAAAAAAGCAGAGGCTGTAATTATCAAAGCGCACGTATGTCATACGACGTTTTATAACATATTTAATAGGAAATAAATAAAACAAATAAAAACAGTACAGCGAAAAGAAAAAGCGCCCGGAATAATTTTTACTTGTTCGCAAATTAGCGATGCGCGCGCATCAGCGCTTTTTTTTAAGGCAAAGACACAAAAAACAGCCAGTATTACTAATAAAGTAAATTAATATTTATGTGTTTTTGTTACAGATAAAATGTAAGTTGTGTAATGTAGGTTGTAATTTATTGTCAAAATTAATTAAATTAAAGAATTAAATGTTTATTTATTATATTTCATCTCCCAAGGTTAATTTTATTCATAAAATGTTGACCACTTTTCTGACTTAAAAACTCTTTGCTAAGATTTAAAAAAGTACCGTTCGGTTTAGACGGAGCATCTTGATAAACCGTGCGTTTTACTTTACAATAACGCACAAGTACTCCGCAATGAGAAACATTACGATTTTAAAATTGGTGAAATAAGAGACCCTTTACGAGCAAATGTGTTATAAAACCTATTTACTTCTACCTCCATGGTGCCGAATTTATCATACAACCTTTTTTAATTTGTTAAAAACTCAGACTCACTCAACCTTCTTGGTGTACTTTATAGTACGTGGTGTAACAAAAATATTACACTCAACGTAACTGTAGTAACGCTTTAAAATTTTCTTAATTATACCTAAGTATTATTTGTTGTAATTTAAAGATTGTTCTGTAACACTGTAGTAGTTAATACCTAAACTGAAATAAAAGTATCTTGTGATTGTAAAAGATTTTTTTTTGCATTTAGTCATTTCCTCGCTGAGTTACGTGTTAGAAAAGTTACGTGTTGCACTCGAGTGCAAAGATTTTTCACCTCCTGCCGTTTTGATTCCCTCGCTAACGCTCAGGATTCTAATTTTTGAATCCTTCGCTTGTTCGGTCATCAAAATTGAACACGCGGTTAAAAAGCAACTTTGCACTCTTGTATAACAAATAACTATTATTTCACTCACTATACTAAAAATATTTAAGATTAAGACTGCGTCAATCGTTAATACGTACTAACACGATCAACCAGCTGATGGCCATTGTCTGCAAATCGTAGAGGTCAGGACAGAAAATAGGTCATCGTGGCATGCTGACAATTGACGGACTATCAACACATATGTATGCACAATCTCAATCACAGTCATTGCTGTGCAGTATACTTTGTGTTGTATATCGAAGTGGTATGACTCATTGTTGCCTGGTGTAGGTATTCGAGAAGTGTTATCGGAACAGCCCACCCATGTTTCACACCATTAAAAGGTGTGTTGAAAATTGAATTTCAATGACTTCAGTAACTGACTTTACGATCATAAGTTCTGAAAATACACAAATATTAAGTCTTGAAACGCCAGAGTAGCACGTGAAATTAAAATTGAATGACTTTTTCATGAAATAGTCATTCAATGGGATTACATGAACTAAGAGCATTCTCTAAGTTTCCATTGCTAGTCGGCTAGTCATTCAACTCATCAATACAATGGTATTGATGAGTTGAATGACTATAATAGGGATGATGACTGACTAAAAAAAATATGATTCTGTTTAGTCTATCAGTTAGATTATCGAAAAATATTGGATACGTGTTTTTTGTTTTATCATATTAATAAAAATTGACGAAGATAAAACGTGTCAAAGATCATGAGTGGGGGGGGCTTGTGACGTCACATTTGAGTAAAAAATATACTCAAATGTGACGACATGTGAGTTTTCGACTCAATGTATCATCTTCATTTTTTGTTTACGTGAAAAAAGAAAAATTATGTGTCCAATATTTTTTGGAAATCTATCTGACGGACTAATTAGTTTTTTTTTTTGTCGTCTACCCTATTCTGTAAACACGGCCGCAAATCATATTTTGTCAAACATACAGCCTGACACTGACCTGCTAATTTTACAAAAAAAAACATAAGAAAATTTGAATTTCGCCTTAAATTACTAAATCTTCTTTCGTTGGTCTAGTGGCCACAAGTGTCACTGTTAAACTTGAAGTCTTGGTCATAAGTCATCATCATCATCATCATTTCAGCCGAAAGACGTCCACTGCTGGACATAGGCCTCCCCCAAGTGTCGCCACATTGACCGGTCCCATGCGACTCGCATCCAGCGGACTCCCGCAATCTTCACCAGGTCATCGGTCCACCTAGTGGGAGGTCTTCCAACGCAACGTCTTCCGGTTCGCGGTCGCCACTCCAGAACTTTTCGGCCCCATCGGCCATCCGTTCTGCGAGCAATGTGACCTGCCCACTGCCACTTAAGTTTGGCAATTCTTCGGGCTACGTCGGTAACCTTGGTTCTCTTGCGGATGTCTTCATTTCTGATTCGATCGCGCAAGGAAACTCCGAGCATAGCCATCTCCATTGCCCTTTGGGTGACTTTAAGCCTTCTGATGAGGCCCATTGTGAGCGACCACGTTTCGGTCCCGTATGTAATCACTGGCAACACACACTGGTCATAGACTTTCGTCTTGAGACACTGCGGTAAGTTGGACGAGAAGATACCGCGCAACTTCCCGAACGCTGCCCAGCCGAGTCGGATTCGACGATTGACCTCTTTCTCGAAGTTAGACCTACCTAACTGGACCGTTTGTCCCAGGTACACATAATCGTCTACAACTTCGAGTATAGAGTCTCCGATTTTGATAGGAGTGGGTGTGACATGGGCATTCAACATGACCTTGGTTTTGTCCATGTTCATTTTAAGACCCACTCTTCCGGAAGCTCTACTGAGGTCATCGAGCATCGTCCTGAGGTCCTCCATGGTCTCAGCCATGACCACTATATCGTCGGCAAACCGAAGGTGAGTGATGTACTCGCCATTGACGTTGATGCCTAGCCCTCTCCAGTCCAGAACCTTGAAGACATCCTCCAGTGCAGCGGTGAATAGTTTCGGAGATATGACGTCTCCCTGTCTCACACCTCGCTGCAGGAGGATAGGTTCCGAGGCTTGGTCCTGAAGTCGGACTGACATGGTGGCGTTTTTGTACAAACACTTCAACACCTCGATGTACCGATAGTCAATTTGGCACCGTTGGAGAGACTGCAGTACAGCCCAGGTCTCGATCGAATCGAAGGCTTTCTCGTAGTCCACAAACGCTAAACAGAGGGGCAGGTTATACTCTTCGGTCTTCTGTATAACCTGCCGCAGCGTATGTATGTGGTCCACGGTGCTAAAGCCTTTTCGGAAACCGGCTTGTTCGGTAGGCTGGAAATCGTCAAACTTGCGCGCGAGACGATTCGTGATGACTCTTGAAAACAACTTGTAGACATGGCTTAGAAGTGAGATGGGCCTATAATTCTTCAACCGGGCATTGTCGCCCTTCTTGAAGAAGAGTACCACCACACCCCTGCACCATGCCTGTGGCGTATTTCCCTCAAGTATGACGGAATTAAACAGCTTCTGAAGGGCCTTAAGTCATAAGTCATTTATTTCAAAACAATTTACATTGTGTGGAAATTTTGTAAAATAAAACAGTCCAAAAATTAAATTGTGTAAAAAAGATTAATAACATAGCATCTAACTTTCTGTGAATAATCAATAATAATAATAGAATGTCAAATATAAGTAAAAAGAAAATAAAAACAAATTGTTATAAAAAGGTCCGTAATAATATATGTCATCATCAATCAAAACAATATTAAGTTTAAAATAAAATATTAAGTCAACATATCATTTACAAACTGGAGCTTGAACTTGGGTTTGATTCCTGGACCGAAAAGTGTTACTGGGTATTTCCACCATCAAATCATTACAGGTGTAGCTTGCAAGATCTAAAACGCTTGCTCCCATAAAACTACTCTTTTGGTAATTTTACCTAGAGTTCCTTAATCCTTCTTAAGCATAAAACAAATGTCCTATGAAAACCATCCTTCGATAAATGATAACGTACAGAATAACAAAATCAGTTAAACCATTAATGAATCTGTCTTGTCAAACAAGAGCCGACGTCACAGTAACATTTGCTCCGGATTTGTTAATTTTTAGCCCGGCCTCGATGCCAGAATACAATTCTCGTAGACGTAACACTTAGGATTACCTATTACGTGTTAAGGGTATAGGCTATTGCTATTAAGAAGGTCTTAGGTTTTTCCATAAGGAATTTCTCAATAGTAGCCACGAAGTCAAGACTAGCAGCTTAATTACCAGTTAAGATGAGAATAGCGGTCATTGCCCTTTCCCTAATATCTCTTCGTACGAACCAAAACAAATAAACCATCATTACAAAAAATGTTGAAGATCAGGATAGATGACGATTCCAGACTTGAACAGGCTTATTTTTGGTTTTCAAAGTTAAGAAGTTTGATAAATGTAGGTGGGTCAATGACCGCTATCCTCATCTTAACTGGCACCAACTATTAGATGATTGATGCACAAGAACCAATATGTAAGCACTTAACAACTTTTAAAAGAGTTTTTCTCCTACTGTTCTGATTAAAATTTCATGTTGTTACGAAAATAGTATTTTGGAACTCATATTTTTATGCAATAGATCCGATCTCCAAGTTACAATCGTTATTTCTCGCGAAAATTGCTTTTAAATATAGGAAAGTGTTCGGGGGAAATTGACCTTAATACTAATATTAACATGTATTAGGAATTACTAATATTAAAACGAAAATTTTATCAGCCTATGGTAATTTAGGAATAGTCAAATCCCTGATATCCTCATTTATATACATATCGTGATCGTGACTGTGCTGTGAGAAAGTTGAAAAAGCTAGAGAGGAGATGACTACTGTGCTGACGAGTAATACTGAACTACGGAAGAAGACATGCTGAGACAAAAAAAAAGAAAAAATAACAAGTGCGAGTCGGACCTGCGCTCGAAGGGTTCCGTACCATTTTCTAAACAACAATAAATAAAACGGCAAAAAAATCATGTTTGTTGTATGGGAGCCCCCTTTAAAATTTATTTAATTTTAATTTTATTATTTTTTCAAAGTGAATATACAGCTAAATATTCTGTGAATATTACAAGCGTCTACCTGTTGCCGTTATTAATATCGAGCAAAAAACGGCAAAAAAATCACGTTTGTTGTATGCCGCTATATCAACAAATACTAAAAACAGAATAAAAAAAATATTTAAGGGGGGCTCCCTTAAATATTAACTTTATTCTGTTTTTTTGTTAAAGCGGCAGCAGAAATACATCATCTGTGAAAATTTCAACTGTATAGCTATCACGGTTCGTGAGATACAGCCTGGTGACAGACGAATAGATGGACAGACGGACAGACGGACAGTGGAGTCTAGTAATAAGGTCCCGTTTTTATCCTTTGGGTATGGAACCCTAAAAATGAGTAAGGGCAGGAGAATGATGAAAGCATGGCGTCTGTACAGGTTAATTAATTGCCATCCATGGTCAGTTGGTGGTTGGTTAATCCACGTGTTAAAATTACAATGATCGTCGTTCCAGCTGGGTGGTTAAATGGCTTGAATTAAATTTGTATTCATCTTTATGGTGTGAAATTCTCACGAATTAATGGAAGTTTTTTCTCAGAATAAAGAGAAAACAGGACGGAAGGACAGTGTAGGCTTAGTAATAGGGTCCAGTTGGTTACCCTTCGGGGACGGAACCCTAAAAAGCAAAAATAAAAAAAAACAATTTCGATTGTATTTGGTATTTTCCACCCTTTTTGATTGAAATTTTCCAGGACATTTTCCACCCTCTTTCATCATCACCCAAAAGCACACAGCTAGCCTAGTCCTATCTGCATATTATACTTCTAGGCACACACGTATCGCCCAGCACACAAAGCGCAGCACTAAAGGGTTGGTTTTAAACTTGTACGTGCATATAACCTGTTGAATTAAAGATTACGCGTGCAGTGACGCTGATGACCCAGATTGTGTACTGGCTGAGTTTATAGGTACTTTGTGAGAGTAGGGGTTTGATTCTAGTGTTGGAAAGGGTGTTGAAAAAGTGCTGGCTTTAGCTAGGACTATTTTAGACGCAGGGTTAAGTTAAATTAGGTGGCGAAACTTTACAGACGTGATGAATATTTAAAAATAAATCGATGACTTTTGTTTGTTTCATTGACTCTTTATGAACTTATTTTTTTTTTTCATTTCAGTCTTTTAGTGGTAGTATGATGGTATCTCACACAAATTCTTGTTGAGTATATACATTTTCCATTGTTACATAAAGTTAGCAGTTGTTAGCAGATCATCCACATAGACATAAAAGAAAAAAAAAGTATTACAGAAGATAGGTAACTCATAAACTACCTAAGCCATGTGAATATGGGCCTTCTTCCCACATCCTCATTTTAGAAGTCTGTAAAAATACCAGCGGTCGAAAAAATATCTGCGGTTAAGCCTAGGCAAATAATAATGATACGTCGGGTGTTAATAGGATAAAGGGTATCTACAATTTCCCCATACGCACAATTTCCAAACAAAAAAATCGAATCGTCATTCAGCTATTTATACGTCTAAAAGACGTGTTACCTGTGTTTGAGATGGAGTGATTGTTTGGTCGATTTGTAGCGATTTATTTTTGTTTCGATTCGATTTTGTTCTGTTTTCGGTTTGATTCTATATGGCTGTTTGACTGGGTTGGTATGTTTTGGGGAAGGATAACTATTAGTCCTCATATCCATGTCAATTTCTTGAATCCGGAAGTTCAAATAAGCCCTTAGAAGCTATAATGAAACGTCGTCTTGTTGCAAGTTTCAGTATTCCAAATAGTCCAAGGCAAGACACTCCTTGGAAGAGTGTAATTGATGCTTATGTTTTAAGTACCATGTAATAGAGGGCGAGCCCTTTGCCATCAACCGGGTACAAATCCAGACTCCGTGTCCGCTACTGAGAAATTCCTGATGGAAAAACGCACTAAAACTTTGCTCGACCTAGAAATCGAGTCCAGGACCTTCCTACAAAACCTTTTCAGTCTAAATATTATTGTTCTCCTTATAATAAAGGGCACATTGAGTATCTAACTATCAAGTTGATATGATTAGGAGAGCAGGCGATGTCCGCTGGTGGTGGATGGTGACTCTGTTACCGCGGTAAAGTGTGTAGAATCTACTAACAGTTTAAGGGTGTGGACAGATGGGACGGTTTTGGGCAGGTTATCAAGACTATATTACGACAATGCTCTTTTAAAAATCAGAGTTCTGTTTCCATAGAACATTTCGTTTTTTAGTATTGGTTGCAACAGGATACACATACCATAATATATGCCGTAGTGGTAAAGAACCAGATTTTTTTATTTAAAAAAAAGCGGCCAAGTGCGAATTGGACTCGTGGACTGAGGGTTCAGGATAAACTTGTGGGTAGTTTGAGATTATGCTACGTATTTACGGCTTTCAGATGTGCTACATAAGGTATTGCTTCTTGCTAAGTTTCATGATTCTAGGTCAACGGGAAGTATCCTATACATTATGATTTATTTGGCTTTATTTTTCGGATTTAAGAATAAATAATTTCATAGAAAAAGCAGCTCCTAAACTTTAAATTTCGTATGACCAAACGTCACTTTTGAGTACTTATCTGTTAAATATAAGTGCTACTTAAATTTTGAGTGACGTTTCAGTATTCGGGGGTAAAAACGGTTAACATAGGTGTGATCATATCAAAATAACAGATTTATATCAAGAAAACCCCCTTAATTGATCGACAACAATCAACTGTAGGGAACCATTAAACAAAGCAAAGTCAATGTTACTCCTCCTATGAATACCGATACCGATACCAGTGCTCACAGCTACAGGTATCAATTCGGTGGCGCGTTAGGTGTCGCCATCACAATTATGCTTGAGCGGTGACAGGTTGCCGGTTGACTAACCGACAAATTGTGTACCATGTTAGTGATGGGAGTATTGAAGATTTAAATATTTTTTGGCATTAAAGGGTTAAGTTACTACTAACCCGAGGTAATTTAGTAATAGTTATTCAGACTATTATAAACAGTCAGGACATAAGCTATTCGCGAGTATTACAATAAAATCAATTTTAACATGAAGTGTGCTTGGAGTTTCTTGCCCGTTCTTCTCCATAGAGATCTACGTTTTGGAATGGGCAACTACAGTAGTTTCACAGTTTTTATGCCTTGTGACTGGGACTGTAGCTACATTTCATTGCTGTATTTGTTTCGACAATTTAAAATTGCCTGTAACTGGCCTACATGAAATAAATGCTTTGATTTTGAATTCAATTCATCGATGTCAATAGCGGACATGGAAAAAATATGTAGTCATTTGAAAGATTAAATTATGCTTATTATTTTAAATCGTCAAAAACAACTTGAATGACCAGACAAACAGAAAAGTCAAGTAAGATTATAATAATAATAATTTAATATTTACATAATAATAAATAACTTTTATAATGATCCCACCCACTATACCAATCTCAAATGACCAAATCTCCAAAGGTGAACAACGAAAAACGGAGCAGGGCAGCTTAGTAAGTCCTTGCAAGTCCATTAAACTGTACTCAAACTTGTAACTGAATTAACCACACGGAGTTAAGACACATGGCTACAAAATATGACCAATATTTAGTTATATTCGATGAAAATTATTGATGGATTTCGGAAAAGTCACATTTTCTTAAAAATTGTGTTTTAATTTTAATATTCTGTTTTACAAGGGAGAAAGGGAGAGTGAACTTGTGATTTTATTTAAACATTCTGTTTTACAGGGTAGAAGGGAGAACCCCTTCTGCTTCTGCCTTGTCGCTTTTGCCCAGGTGGAAGTTAAATAAATAAATACAGACATTACACACAGCGCCATCTAGTGCCACACTAAGCAACGAGGCTTGTGTAGATAGTTGATATACTACATAGATAGTTTTTGTTTGTAAATACATACTTATTATACATATAAACACCCGTGACTCGGAAACAAATGTCCATGCTCATCACACAAACATTTGCTCGTACCGGGATTCGAACCCGGGACCCTAAGAACGTAAGGCAGCTTCACTACCGCTGCGCCATTCGGGTCGTCAAAGTTGGAAATCAAGACTAACTTGTGTCCTACTAACCTAGGCAGTGGACTACCAAAATTCATCTAAAATCCGTTTTCGCCAATAAAGCCTGAAAACATAACAAATAGAGTTACTTTCACATTTATATTATAGGTAAAAATTAACATTGAGTAATGCGGGAAATCGCCAAGCGGTTGGTCGACTCTTCACGTGACCAGAGGGCGGGCCTATTTTTTGGTCAAAAAATCAGCATTGCCATCCAACGTGGCAATGCTGCCAGCCTTCTGGGCACTTTTCCTGTTGACAGCGATGTGGACGAATTTTTTGACGCTCTGTAACCGTTTTCATACTTGTACATGTTTTTATTACTATTTTAGAGTTGTAGTTGTATATTAAAGTGTAAATAATACTGTTATGTTGTACATTGAGTAGCAAAATCTCACTTCGATTATAAATGTGAGGATGGATGGATATTTGTTACTCTGTCACGCAAAAAGTACTGAACGGATTCGGATTAAAATTAGCCCACATATAAGATATAACCTGGATTAACAAATAGGATACTTTTTATCCCCGTAGTATGATCCCTTGGGATCATTATAGAACTCCATGCGGCCGAAACTGCAAGCATAAGCTAGTATTTTCATGTTTGTCATAGATTTACGCAAAGTAACGCCTAACTCCATAACTAAAATGTGTGTGTGTGTACAAAAATTACATAATAATTAAGCTATTGAAGCAAAATCATGATTCAGCGACGCCCATCGCCAACCTTGACTTTTTCTATGCATTAAAGCATAGCTGTGTCGAAGTTGTTTCTACATGAATGAAATGAAACAGGACACTGATTTTCTGTCGGATCGACATTTCGATGTTTTGTCTACTAATTTTAAAAGGTTTCGATCAATACATAGGTTTGCGACACATTAAAGTTTATTTTTGGTCTTTTTTAACCCCTGATAAAAGAGGGGTGTTATAAGCTTTGAAGTGTTTATCTGTGTCTGTCTGTGGCATTATAGCTCCTGAACGGATGAACCGATGTTAATTAAGTTTTTTTTTTGTTTGAAAGTGACTTATTTAATTGAAGTAGGCACGAGCAAAAGACAGCATTGTTTGGAAAATGGAAATGGTGGCCTTTGTTCTGCACTAGGATAATACAGAGTAGTAATTTCGTTTTATCTAGAAAAAAGAAACATTAAATCTTTCATGAACCGTCATGATTAAAACTTCCATCATAGATCAGTAACCTCGATCGTATTATCTCAACAAACTTTAGCCTTCTAAAGCCAAAAAGTCAAGTCAAAAGGTGCCATCTAAACACAACCTTAGTATCTAGTTGATATATTGGCAAACATCGACTAATACAATTACTTAGGGCTTTTACAGTAGAAACCTCTTTGATATGGGAGGTCAAGCAGATTATTGATTAACTAGCGATCGCCCGCGGCCCGGCCCGTTTACGGTAAACTAACGTACCACTACGGAATATAATGTCTTGACATTTAGTTTGAATTTATTGAGACGGAATTTTAGGGTTAATAACGGACCGGACAAGGCAATTTAAGTTTTAGCTGTTTGAAAGCATGTCCTTCAAAGAATTTATGATTCCTTTATGCTCGTATAAAATTACCTTTTTTGTGATTAATTACAGCTGCAAGTTTGTCTTCTTACAAACTTTAGTTTTCAGTAACAGCTCGATTTATGTTGTTCACTACGACTCTGTTGGGAATCTTAATCAAAGTTCAAAATTCAAACTCTCATTGAAGAGATAAATTAGATTTTTGGCTTATTTTGATTGACAATGATTTGTGTGTTGACACACATTTCCATAAACATAAGACCACGGTAAAAATCTTCAAATTCTTTTTAGTTTTTTTTTTAAATCTAGTTTTTCGTGGTTCTTATCTACAAGATCATTGTTTCTTCTTCTATTTAGTTTAGTTTAGTTTTTATGTTCTTGATCTATGCAAGTTTTTGGTTCTCTTCAATTTGGTTTAATTTAAATGAATTACAAAATATTTCATTTCATATTTTAAACCAAACTACTAATCCTAACTTATCTGAAAATTAAAAAAAAAACCAGCGCGCCAATTTAAAAATAAAACGTAAAACGCAGCAACCGAGGGTAAACAAATTTTATCCCTCAGACACAATGTCTAATGTCATGATCGGAACCACAGGGCGGAGGTGGAAGAGACTAAGTCAGAATCGACACACGTGCCATAATGAAGAGAGGCCTATGTCCAGACGTGAGTTCAGATAGACTTATATGTAGAGATATCGAATAGGCAAGCGGTGGAGACGAAACTACTTGCTCTACAAGCTAGATTTAAAAAAAGAATACTGTTGTTTAAATGTCTTCCATTTGACAGCTCTAAAAAATATTTGTTTATCAAACAGGTTGACTTACGTAATATGTCATTGTGTAAAAAGACCCTTATCGAAACCGAAAGGCACTTATTCTCCCCGTCATTGCGATATTTTTTTGTTCTTGACTTCTTGAATCTTCTAGTTACAGAGATATTAGGGGTCAATTTTTATTTTTTTATTTTTTTTATTTCTTTACATACATGCCTCTATGATCCCTGTTATTCAATGCATCCACCAGCATAATGTTTTGAGTGCGTTACGTTGACTCCTACTGTAAAACATGATTTTTCATCCCAAAAAAAGTCGTTTCCCAGCAATAATTTTTGAGTAGAGTTACTTCTAATTTGATCACAGAATGCTTAGTTGAAGACTTCGTGACTGGTCCGTTTACACTATGTATAGACATATCGAATAGGAAGGCGGTAGAGATGAATCTACTCTAGCAAGATAATGACAATAATTTATTTTGGAATATAAAAATAAAATAAAAGGACAGTTCTAGAAATTTAAGAGTAAAGAAAAACAATTTCTGTTAGAGTTAGTTATAGAGCAGTTTTAAGTTTCTTGTTTTTAACAAGTAGTTAGACGTAGGTACCTGTAGACATACATATCGAATAGGAAAACAGTAGAAACGCTTCTATCTAAAAGCAAGGTTCTTTTTTGTTTAGCATATTCTGTCCCACTGCTGGACAAAGGCCTCCTCCATTATTTTCCAACTCTCCCGACAATTTCACTGGCCAATCACGTCCAAGTCCAAATTGTCGACAATAATTTATTATGGAGAGGACACTTCTAGAAGATTCTAGTTAATCATCATCGGTGTGCCTATCTACTATCCAACATCCTTCTCAAAGAGCCTAGACAACAACTGGCAATTGCTTTTAAAGCACTGCGTATTTCTACAAATACTTTCAATAAGTTTTACTTTATATTTTTCCATTATCTTTGACGTTGAAAAAATGACACTTTATCTAAGTCTTGTTGAATCTCTGTTTCTTAAATATTTAATTAAAAAAAATAAAGTTTTTTAAAACCAAGTATTCACCTTACACTTCCACTGAGGAAGTGTCTAAAGTTGCACTGGCCAAGTGATCGTAAGTTTAATGTAAGAACTTGTGGATGTGCTAAATTGTACAGCCATCCTGAATCGGAACTTCTAGTGAAGTTCAGGCGAAGTTATTGTTGATCGATTCTGTAAATAGAAGTACTGCTCTATGTTTTATTTTTAAGAAAAAGTAGGTAGAGAGTTAATGTAGGAATCTTCGATTTGGACACAGACGATGAGTCTATAGAAATTTATGATCGCAATAATCAAAACTTTTCACCTTACACTTCCACTGAGGAAGTGTCTAACTAAAGTAACACTGGCCAAGTGATCGTAAGTTGTATGTAAGAAGTTGTGGATGTGCTAAATTGTACAGCCATCCTGAATCGGAACTTCTAGTGAAGTTCTGGCGAGAAGTTATTGTTGATCGATTCTGTAAATAGAAGTAGTGTTCTATGATTTATTTTTAAGAAAAAGTAGAGAGTTAATGTAGGAATCTTCCATTTGGACACAGACGATGAGTCTATAAAATGATCGCGATAATCAAAACTTTTCCAACGATGAAGTATGATCATGCAAACTAGATGACGTAAGGATTGAAGAATTTGATGGAAGTATTAATTTTACTTCTGAATAATGGACACTATAAGTTAGAAAAACTTGAGATAATAGATATCAGACCATCCAGAAACCCAGTTGATACGTTAAAACTAACTTTTAAGGTGCATTGCACCTGTGATTTTTCTAATCCAATTAATCATCCGTTTTTTAAAGACCAAGAAATCAATTCAATGATACACTCAAATCATTTTATGGCGTATTTATTGATTGTAACTCATTTGGGGTACTTAAAATTGAAATCCGTGAAATTTTTAATTGCGTTTAATGCTTTTTGTTACTTTTTTACTACAATGTATGTACGTAATGTTTATCCAGATTCATTTTAGGATTCTAATCAAAATGCGGTAAAGCCATTATTTCACTGGCTGACTGGCTGTATCCCATTCAAATCCAGTTGTTTTCGGGTTCAAATGGCCCACTAAGGTGATGCGTCCGATTCGCCGGCACTGCTCGATAATGCATTGTCCAGTTACGCGAACACCCCCGAAAATACAGCATGCGAAAAAAGCCATCCTCACCACCTCCCGCCAGCATTAATGTCCCCCCCACCTCGCACTAACCTTCTTTTTTTAATACATAACTTTTTTTCAAGATGCATTTTTACATGTTTCGGCCTAAAACTTTACACACCCAGAAGTGAGAGCCGATGGAAACGGTAACGCCTATCAGCGCTCGGACGTCTCGCTCGCGCGCGCGGCCCGAGCCCGCCGGACGATAGTGGCGCGAGCGAAACGGCCGCATCCGTGCCCACTGCTGCGTCTTCAACTAAGATTAAGGCTCTATTCCGCTTTTCCGAACGCAGGTTCTTAGTTCAAACGCATGCAACGTCAACGTTTCGACACCAAGACTTGATTCTCGGTGCACTACTTTGCACTACATCTGCCGAAACAATTAAATTGTATTTAATGAAAGGCAGCCACTGAAATAAGGCGAAAGCTATACGTCTCACTCTAGCGTCCAGTGCAAAGGCATTCGCGCCACGACAATTGAGTTGAGTTGAATTGAATTGAGTCGGTTAAACCGTAAAAATGGTCGGGCGGGTATAGCCGCGCGAGAGAGAGACGAACGAAAGGCGTGTTGGCCGAGACCGCTGCCTTCTTCTCCTCGACTTACGCCGAGTCGCGACTAGTGAACGTCAGCGTACTGACGTGGACGGCCGTATCTGCGTTTGTTCGTGTCACGTTTGACAGTTGAAAAAAAAAACGTTTCGCGCGTCTTCTGTCATTTTGATTTGAAACTTTCGAGTGCGTTCGGAATTCGAACTGAGTGTTGTTGTAGGTTCAAAAGGATTTTATTTGAAGGAAACTGGTAACGTGTTTATAGTGTAATAATTAACTATCGGCTTGAACTAGCCGCTGAGACGCTATAAAGTGATGAATCAGCGAGCGCCGGCTAATTAGCAACGTCACAGCTACGAAAACAAATCTAAAGCTCTAACTAATATCATTTAGCTTCTGGGATATTGTAAGTGTTAACTTTTTTAATGTTATACCATGTATTTTTCTTGCTTTTCTCTTTTCTTGTGCAGATAAGTTTTGTTTTGATAGTTTTAGATTTTATTTTTGTCTTAAAAATTATTACGTTTTAGGATTGTTCTTTTTAGTTATTATCTAAAATATTTAACGAAACCATTTCTATTGAACGAATTAAATTTTAAAAATAATCGGAGTTGACCGAAAGTTATATTTTGTAAGCCGCGTGTAGTAGCTTGTATGTCCATCATGAAGTTTAAGAAAGAAATAGTATGAATGTGTGACAGAGAGCGAGATAAAAAAAGAAATTTAATACCTTGAAAAAAGTTTTACCATACGTATCGGAAAAATGATGGAATGGTAATATTTTTGACGTGCCAAAGAGGAAAAGTTACGCGGGGCGGGGCGAACGAAGCCAACAAACAGCTGATTGGTTCGAATACATGTGTCGCGTTTTTCTGTAGGTATTTTTTTTACTTTTTTTCTTTTCTTTGCCCAACTTTTTTTGTAGGCTTTATTGATTTTTCGTTTAAAGTGCATCATAATGCGTGTATCTGAACGAGTACTGAATATCCTTTTGTAGTTGAAGTAAAACTTTGTTATTTTTTTATCTGAACGTAAAATTATTTGAATATTCATTTTGTACAGCTCAACACCTAATTTGAAAAGTAATTTGATTGTAACGATAAAAACAGGTGCATTATCATTAGACCATGAATTTATTGCTACATCATTAATTTTCCCATTATTATGATATTAAGTGGATCGTTATTCATTACATCATTTTGTTATCACCCACTTAATTTTTGATAAAATCACTATTATACTCTAAATGTAACACCTAATTTGTGTTTTAGAATATTTTAAATTAATTAATGTTCCTACCATAAAGCATTCTCTTTTAATAGAAAACATGGTATCTATTTAGTAAAAATGTTAATTAAATGCAAATTAAATTACTTTTTTCCTTCATGAATAAAGTACCCATACTATACTTCATCGTTAAAATAATTATGTCACTCACAAAATCATAATTTTCATCAACCATCTAAAGTTTACCTACTTGAAAGTTCAAACACAAAATATTAAAGTACATAATTTACCTTTACGATAAAAAAAAATCAATTTATTTAAAAAAAAGGGTCCCGTTGAACTTTATCCATAACATTGACAAAAAATATAACAAATCGGGCAAATTAAGATAAAGTTAGGGTTTTTCAAAATGCGAAAAAATATTTACACAATAAATATTTAAACTGATCAAGGCTTATTAAAATGATCATTAATAAAGATCTTATTACCTCCGCCATTAATAATGATGATAAAAACAAGAGAAAATACACAAATAATAGACTAACGCAAAACACGATACAATAAAAATATGATTATAAAGATTGATTGCATGATAACTTTTTCTAGACCACGTAAAACATGCTCCTACGCAGACAATGTTAGTTTTTTCTGTTACAGTTACTTTTTTCCTCCTCTTTTTCCATAAAAAATGAAGTGTCTGCTAACTATTTAAAATTACAGTTTTGCTTTTTGTATTCTTATCTTTTAATATCTATGAATTGTTATGTACGAGAAACTATCAATTTATATTCCGAATAAAAATAATTTAGGTAACTTTTCTCTGAAGTTTACTTACCATGCTATTTTTTTTACACAATTTTTTATTTCATTTAGTTTAACTGAATCCCTATCCCCATACCTTTATTAAATGTATTGTATCAAATCTCGTCAAAACGATATGACACCCTAAAATCTTAGCGCACAGCAAAGTCAAGAAATTTACAAATTCATTCAAATGAATTCATACCTACTGAGCAAATCTGAAATGTGTTTAGGAAAACAATTAAGATCGAATTAAATAAAAAACTACACAATAATATAGAATATTATATCTGAGAATTTAAAAAAATATTGTACCATCGAAAAGCTACCACAAAGTTTTGATGTGCAAATTATATCAAATGTAAAGTAATCTTAACAAGATCTAACCGAAATGTAAAAGTAAGAAAAAAACTGTATTATTCAGATGTTTTTTTGTTCTATTCAAAAAGATTCTTCTTCGTAACACCACAATGAAGAAAGAAACAAACTCAAGAAAGAAAAATTAAAGAAATAAATAGATATAATAAATATAAGTCACAGAAACACGTGCTTATCGATTTTAAATACTTTCGATTACAAAAATGTAGGTAAGAAAAAAAATACTAGCGACCATTTTAAAGTAAAAAAAAACAATTCTTTTGCCCAAAACCGTTGACATTTTGGCGCCAATCGTACAAAAGTCAATCAGGCGCCCCTCTACGATGTCACAGGCTAATCTATTCGTCAGTTGTATTTAGACGTGATCGCATCATTTTATTCCTTTGAATTCTTAGTCCATTGTACCTAATTAGAGTATATCACGTGACTCATTTGTATCCCAACTACATTGCTATGAATCAGTCATTTTAATTGTACACGCGGTCATTAAAATTCTGAGGCTTTGATTAATATTCAGATTGTTTTATTGTGTCAGCTACTTTAATCGACCGCGATTTCTATATAACGGTACTAGGTCTACGTAAATATATTTTTTAAGCATTAAAAACGTTGGAAATGGAAACATCTCGCCGTTTTACGACAAACAGAACACCATCTCTGACATCAACTTTTATAACCGTTCAAACAATTACATCTGATCGCGGTGTCCCCCTCGCGAGATACCTACCAAGACGAGTGCGACAGAGACAACCATAAACTAGTCAGCTACGCCCATCAATGTCTAATTGCTTTTATTATTTTAAGGCATCGTAATCATTATGGCCGCAATAAAAATTGTAATTACTTCTCATTAGTTCAATTAAGAATTTTCTAGACACGGTTTAGTTGATATGTTGATTGCAAAATGGTTTACTCTAGTGATGCATTGTGTTGAGAAAGCGGCTCTTTTATTACTATTACGTTATTATTAATTCCCTTGTCTGTGGGTGAAATCTGATGTCGATAATCAATAAATTTTATGTGTGTTAGACACGGCTCGTATCAATCAATATTAATGATCATTCCGAAATTTGGAACTAATCGACGTATTTTAATTTTTAATATCCATAAGTTCTAATCTTTCCGAATAGGTACTTTAACGGCTACAATTCGAATTCGAAAATGGTTTTGTTTAAACCGACAAAACGGTTTCGAACAAATTCAAAAATTACGCGCGTTTAATTTTTCAAATTATCCGTCTATAAAAGATATCGTAACTACACGATAATAGAGTCTATAAAACAGTCGATGTGCTCAAAAGAGAACGCGTTAAGAAATAAAACAGCGAAGTGAAGGTGAAGTCGAGCTTCCAACAAAAAAGGACCGCGTACCGCATGCACACGGGGAAAACTTCGCGGAAAAGTTTTCATGCACGTGGCTAACACGTGGTCTTGGGTGAAAAATCGCGCAACTCCGCGCGTTCCTTGCACCCCCTCCTCACCCCACCCCCTCGCCGCCACGGGAGGTCCCGAGGAGTCCCTTCTAAACGATCTAGGCGGGAAGATGCGGCCTGGCGGGACGAACGTTTATAACACCGACTTGACTTTTTCCGTACTTTTCTTTAGTGTATCTAACATGGTATTTCTATAGAGTTTCTTATTGTACAGTTGCGGCGGCAGTCCCCAGGACGGCGGCAAGCTGTTTTACCCCTACTTGAAGACGTCTTCCCTACAAAGGGACTTCCTATTTGCCAGTGGCTCCGGTACGTAGCTTGTAGTTAGGCACAGTTTATTTGTAGATCACGATAGACTTGATGAAGACTAAGTGGACTTTGTCGAAGCCATTAAGATTGAACTACTCTTTGAAGTAACAAGCATTTAGAAGTTAGTATTAGAGGAATTTTCTTAATTTAAAAATTGTAACCACTTGATTTCGCATTTCACTTTTTTTGCAAGATTGAAATTAGATGCATTTAAATTTTCGATCAAATGCAACATGCATCATTTTAACGACTCATTTTCTTAATTTAAATTTCGAAAACTCGAACGTACAAAAAAAGAAAAGAACGCAGACACTCACACTGGCCAGTAAAGCAGACTCCGAACAAAACGAAAACTTATTTTAAACATAATAATTAAGGTGAAAGTTAAATTCATTCGGCTTAATTATAAAAACCAACTTGCATACGGTTGAAGTAATTAAAATTGTCAATGCATAAATTATGTGAAGCGAGTAATAACAGCTTTGTACGCATCTGTAAACTATTTTATCTTAAGTAAGATCTACGGAACGATGTGTGTAGCATAAAGGGCCAGTAAAAACTATTAAGAATCCACTACAAATGTTTGTTTATGTAAAGTTAATTCTTTTGAAGTATTATCCATCTTATTTATTGTCCATTGCGGGGATCAACTGAAGTAGTTGATACTTAGAGTGATGGCCTCTTTGACATATGGAATCGATTAAATTTTATCGATTTTACGAAGCGAGCTGTTTGTCAAAATCAATTATGGGATTAGTGAGGACCACACAGCTTTTTAATGTGTGTTTAAAAAAAGGAAAATGTTTTTCGAGCTATTTTCAAAACTTTATTAGATATGCAGAGAAAAGACGGCCATAATAGATCAATTTCACATGAATTTGCAAGAAAAAAACTTTTGTTTGATGTGATTTTTATAAATCTTACTTCTACAACGACATAAGAAAAATGTCACGTACAAGACTGATCATTTTGTTTATTTTTATAAACTAGCATACCTATCCACTTTGGACGAAACTCAATAATTCCACCCATAACATTAACTCAGAACAAAACATTATTTTCACAACATAACAATATCTTCCATTGATAACTCAAGCTTTACTCTCCAATACGTCGTAAGTTACTCTCAAAAACCGCCATAAATATTCTTAACCGAAACTAGCGCAATACAATAACACATTCACATCAAAATTGAGTTATCATTACTCTGGTTTTGCTTCGGCTGAGCTCAACAACACACTCATCGACATAGTTTTATAGCAACCGAGGCGCCCGCGCCCGAATTACATCGCAAACAAGCTCGATTAGATCGACTCCGAGAACTGCCCATAAATTCAACCCTAAAACAACCGCTCTGTTTAGTTTGGAAGCACCCATCCCAGTAATTATACAATAATTCATACTTTAATAAATACTAATAAATCGTTCCCTCACTCCGCCGACTCGCAGCATTATCGACCATTATTACACGATGTAATTACAACCAATAAATTACCAAATAATACATCAATCAGATGTGTTATAATTTTCTTATTATTACTTTATTTTTTTTTACTTTTTTATTGGACAACGGGCAATTTTATTAAAATTATAATGCAGCGGCCGACTCCAAATTGGGGTAGCTGGAGGCTAAGATTCGGTTTAATTATATATGTAATGTTTAATGATATATTCTTATAATAAGCTACCTGAAGCTTGGTGGACATAAATCAAATATTTCATTAAAATTCGGAGAGCTTACAACCCTTCATTTGGTAGTTATTAGTCTGGGGATACGATTGTTCGCGAAATCCTCTAAGTGTAGGTGAGTGCCTAATTTTGTGTGGAAATAGCATTTTTGTAGTGACGTTGATGAATGGGATCCATTTAATCCGTTCGTTAATGTATATTAAGTTGGAGTATCAAGTTAATGTTAGTGTCGAAGTTATCAGTGTCGACTTTAGAGCTTTTATAATACAGTTCCCGTCGTTAGGGTTTCCGTAGATTTTTAGCTTAAAATAAGTCTTGAGAACTAAATGGGCGCCTAAGTTATGGTAAGTCTAGTTTTACTTAATTAAGGCAGTTTTTTTTTTAAATCTATGACACACTTTAATCGTATTTCCTTGAACTATAAAACCATATTATAACAAAAATAATGTTGGTAAGTAGTAGTTATTTTATAGTTATATATTTCCTCATAAATAGGCGAGTTCCTGTAAAAATTACATGAATAGTATCAGCTGCTTATCACCTTGTAAATTAACAGGAAAATGAGTAATAATTATAATTGTTTACCTTGTTGGACAAAAATCCAATGTCCTATTCCTACAGGAAAACGTATGGGGGCGATCAAGGGATTCCGTTGAGGGGAATGGCGGGAACCATAACGGCATGGAGTACGTCGTACAAAAAGATTAGTGTGAATTCAAGCGGTTTAGAATTTACCATTGCAATAAAATTAATAAGTTTTATTTTTCATCGATTTTATTAAATCATAATATTGGTTTTATAAATAATTAATTTTAGTAAGGAAAAGTTTTATAATCTCAAATAGGCATTACTTAACTTATTGGGTGTGTGGTTTCGCACTACGTTCGACCCGAATCCGATGCGCACCCGGTCCGGAGTTGTCGTAGAACTATTTCTATGGTAGATTACACACTAGATCCGGCTATCGTCATCCGATTTTTTATTGTAGTGTATTTTCACGGGTACGGATCGGACTCGGATCGGACGTAGTGCGAAAACACTGTAACGAAGTCGAAAGGCAATTGGTTCTCTTCGTCATTGCGTTTTTTTTTGTTCTCGACCATTTCTGGGGGTCAAAGTTGTGTTATAACTTTACTTTAAATATTTTGATTCTATTTAATTGAATTCTAGTTGATTGAGTTTGATTTTATTTTATCCTATTGTAATGATGTTTTTATCTTTTATTAATGTTTATTTGGCAATGGGTGTTATTTACCTGAAATAAATGAATTTATAATATATAAATACCTTCATGACCCCCATACTATTTAATGCATCCATCAGAACAATGATTTGAGTGCGTTTCGCCAAAAAAAAAATAGTCGTTTCCCAGCAATGATTTTTGCGTAGAGTTATTTAGTTTGATGCATGCTATCCAAGCATGCATCAAACTAAGTAATTCCACGCAAAAAGACGGCTTAGTGAAAGGTCCGTTTACACCGTGTATTTATATAGGTTTTTCTGTAATTAATAAATTTAATTTCACAACAATATCCTGAAATACCAAAAAGTTCTGGATTGGCGACCGCCATCCGAAAGACGTTGCGTTGGAAGGCCTCCCACTAAGTGAACCAATGACCTGGTGAAGGTTACGAGAATCCACTGGATGCGAGACGCACGGGACCGGTCAATGTGGCGACCCTTGGGAGAGGCCTATGTCCAGCAGAGGACGTCTTTCGGCTGAAATGATGATGATCCTGAAATAACAAGATAAATAAAGTACACACACTCAATCGTACTAACATCAAGAAAAATATAACACTCCATCCACATCCACATTGACACAAGTCTAAACCAATTTCGTGCTAAAAACTAAACTGGATTAATTAGTTCTATTTATAGAAATTTATTTCACTTAGTATTAACTAAACAATACTGGATGTACAAGACTGGGTGATTCATTTCATTGTTCTAAAATTAGGACAAAACCAATTGTCACTTGTTTTATAGAGTTCCAAAATCCGTTGATTAGTCGAGTACGGCCATATGGCTGGAGTAGACTTGTTGAGCAGAATTTGTGAATGGACTGTGTAAGATTCGGTATTACTATGAAATTATTTTCGTAAACGACTAGGTTGGTCCATGGATGGGTTTGACCCATTACATACCGAGTTTCTTTCACGCCTCGGAAAGCACATTAAGTTGTAAAGTTTGTGCCATGTAAAATAACGGTTCCGGTTAGACTGGAAGCCGACCCCAACATAAGGAAATGATGGGCAGATGATGATTGATAACAGTTGTTACAAGTAGTCAGTGGATTGTGAAGGTCGTTCCATGTAAAATACAGGTTCCGGTTAGACTGGAAGCCGACCCCAACATACTGAAAAGGTCGGCAGATGATGATTGATAACCGTTGTTACAAGTAGTCAGTGGGTTGTGAAGGTCGTTCCATGTAAAATACCGGTTCCGGTTAGACTGGAAGCCGACCCCAACATAGGGAAAAGATGGGCAGATGATGATTGATAACAGTTGTTACAAGTAGTCAGTGGGTTGGAGAAGGTCGTTCCATATAAAATACCGGTTCCGTTTAGACTGGAAGCCGACCCCAACATAGGGAAAATGTGGGCAGGTGATGATTGATAACAGTTGTTACAAGTATTCAGTGGGTTGTGAAGGTCGTTCCATGTAAAATACCGGTTCCGGTTAGACTGGAAGCCGACCCCAACATAGGGAAAATGTGGGCAGGTGATGATTGATAACAGTTGTTACAAGTATTCAGTGTGTTGTGAAGGTCGTTCCATGTAAAATACCGGTTTCTGTTAGACTGGAAGCCGACCCCAACATAAGGAAAAGGTGGGCAGATGAGGATGTTCGTAAAGAGTAATTCACCAAAATAGCATGCTGTGCAAAAGTATGTGTGCAGCATCGACAGATCACTTTCATTAGCATTTTCAGCCTTAATTAGACATTATCACGAGTTTCCTTTTAAAAATTAAGATTATGTTCGCTTTTTACACCAGACTGAATTCAAAATGCCAAAACACTAGATTCAGTTGGATTCTAAACCACCAAGCTTGGAAAAAATTATGAGCGGTCTTTCCTACAAGAAAGTCAATCTACAGAAGTCGGTATAAGATACATACAAAACAAAAAAAAATCCTAATCGGTCCAGCCATCGTCGAGTAATCGGGGAACATACATAAAAAAAGGTTCCGACGAATTGAGAACCTCCTCCTCCTTTTAGAAGTCGGTTAAAATGGGCGTTGTCCGCCCTGTAACAAACACCCAAAAATAAAAACTGGAAGAAATATTTATCAGTCAAGGTGCAAAACCCTCCAGCGTAAGACTACTGTATTATCATCAGTTATAAAAATAATCAATCAAATAAAAAGGCGAGTGAGAATTAAAACACGGCATTTATCACCTGCAACACATCTGGACAAATAATAATTGTAAAAAGTGCGTGTGCATCATTATTAATAATAAGCATAGAAAAGGGTGTTGAAATGACTAGTGGTGGCCGAAATTCTTATCAGGCCATTTTATTGTACTTAATAAAAAAAAATATAGCTTTTTTGCGGCCTATGATACATTTCTATGAATTATCGATTGTCACTTGTTTAGTCTTGATTGTAGCTTTTTATAATTTCACAGTTTGTACATATTATTACAGCTTTTTGAAGGACTTAGATCTAGGGCACTTTTCTGGATAAAAATCACAGTCACAAAAACCCTGCTTCGTCATCTGCCTAGTCTTTTCCTAACTATGTTTGGGTCGGCTTCCAGTCTAACCGGATGCAGCTGAATACCAGTATTTTACATGGAGTGACTGCCTATCTGACCCCCACGACCCATTTAGTATTGGGTAATACTATACCTCATGATTCTCACACTTCACTTTATTTACAAAAACCCATCTTCTAAATAAAAAAAATAAAAACGACAGAAAAAAATATTTATATGTACTAAGTTCCAAGATTATTTGCTCTCACAAATAAACTTGCGTTTTCATTAGCTCAGAGATTGAGACTACAAATCTATCAGCTACACTAGGTAGGTAGATCCATATTATGTTCTAAATGCTGGCTCTGCAGTGAACCGACACAGTTTGCGCTGTAATTGACACAACTGTCTTTAGAAGACAGTCCAGAAATAGAATCAGTCTTGTGCTCTAGCTGATATACTCAAATTATTACAACTGTAACATCTAATTTACTAAGTTCCTATTTCGACCGACGCTATGTTCCTCTTACTGAATATAACATTGAGTTTCTTTTTTAAATTGACGGTTTAGCTAAGCTCCTACGAATGTTGAGTTTTACCGCTTATTAAATATATCCTAAACTTCTGAAACCTGTCATCATTCCCCTGCCCTTATCTCAAATGATTTGAGGTTGGAACAGCATGTCGTTTTCTACTATACTTCTCTATTACTCGTCTTCTGATCAGTTGCCATGCCATCCATCACATACTTCATCCATCGTTTCTTTGATTTTCCTCTACTTTTATACCTTTTTTACTTTTACACATTCATATTCTGAAACCAATTTCGAATAAAATAATCTATTATGCAAAACTGCGTGGTCAAAGCCTTACTATTTGTAAAGATGCCGAAGGTTTCAACTCAATCAAGAACTGTTTATTTAAAATCCCAATTTCTCACTTACCAATGCTGTAATATCACACCTCTCTTCGAAACATTGAACAAAGAAGCTTCCAATTTCAACCAGCCAACACTACATCCAAAGATTGGCTCCATTTCCAGGAATAAACGCATCATTTGTTTGCTTCGAACCTCCTAGACCGTTCCTCTTCCGTCCTTTTTCGCTTTGTCCTCATTCAGTCTTCCCTCCGGTATTCTTTCAACACGTCCCAGCCATTGAGATTTGCTCTTTCTTATTTTCACAAATATTTTCATGGCTTTTAAATTTTTCGACGGTACTGGATAAGAGTTTGTTTTTAGAGGATCTGCAGCGTTTTGAAAACAGACGTTTTAGTTTGCTTTTGTGAATGCAATTGGCTAGTTGAAATGATAATTGTGTTGACCAATGATGACTTTGATGACGTTCGTTTTGTTTATTCAATTTAGTTCATACTATTGTGCTGAATTAGTTGATAAAATAAGCCATTTTGTTGTTGATCTACCAATATCCTAAAACTTTTATCTTAATCTAAAATGCGGATTGACAGCTTTTTGTAAAATATGCCAAATTGCAATAATTATTTTTCTGACAAAAGTGGTCTAGCGATTGAAATACTAGTGAATATAGTATTTATTCGACAGTAACGTTTATAAATATTAGACGGAAGCAAGCAACTGGGATAACCCCACTACAAGTCCAATTCCATCAAAATAACAAATTAAACAAAACCCAAATCAGTAATTAAATTAGTTCGTTACTTCCAAACCACATCGTCCTTGATAAGCCCATAGAGGCAATTGAAAACATTTTCGAGTGTATGTTAGATTCGCGGCAAGCACAGAGGGATGTGGCTACTTATAATGATTGTTTAAACCGTCTCCCGTCGAATCGTTAGTATAATAACCTTGTTTAAATCAAGTATCTTCTTCCGAGGGGGGGAATAGAAACGGAAGTGTTTTGCATGGAAACTAAGAGGGACATTTGCTTTACAAGAGGCTAGTTTCCACCATCAATAAATTGCAAATCTATTTAGCCCGTCAGTTAGAGTATTGGAAAATAATGGACACGTATTTTTCGTTTTTGTAAATCAATGAATATTGACAAAGATAAAACGCATCAAAACTCGAGAGTGGGGGCTCGTGACGTCACAACGCACTAACAAATATAGCATGGCGTGACTTATTGAGAATTTTAAAGGCGTCGAATCTTTGTCAATTTTGGTTTACGTAACAAAAGAAAAGATACGTGTCAAATATTTTTTGATAATCTAACTGACAGACTAATTAGATTTTTTCAGGACACAAGCCTATTGTATTGTGCTTGTAACCAGATTGTCACTGTTGGTCTCTGCTAAGGTTGACTGGTAGAAATTCCACCTATACTCTCTTCTTTCATTTGTCGGATAACTACAGAAGACTTTGGGTATTTGAGCCCTTGTTAAGACTGTCGTCCTGAACTGACATGGTCAAAGAACAGCATTTCAAAAATATCCAGTCTCTAGTTAGTAGAAGTGACTAAGGAGACTTCATCTTTATCATCTGCCTAGCCCTTTCTCAACTATGTTGGGGTCGGCTTCCAGTCTAACACACCCCAGTTAGTACTAGGGTAGATTCACTTTGGTAAGACTGGTTGTTAGACTTTCGGGTCAAAGATCTACAAATTATTTCCGGACACTTCTTAAAATAGGTTTAATGGACCATAACCCAGAGGCTCCTAGGTTCATTGACATGGTTCATCTAAGAAACCAATCCCATCTCATGATTAATGATGATACGACGTCCTCAGAAGTCCATCAGACGCTAGTGAATCTCTTCCATTAGAAGTCTACCTTAAATAACACATCTTTAATAATAATCCAGGTACGGCTTAAATCAAATAGTACAGGTACGGTCTATCCTCCTAGAGGCAGATGGTCCCATGTCATCCGTGGTTGTCTGGTTATGTGGTGCTATTCAAAACACTTTTACTCAAAGAACTTTCCTAATTATGGATATCGATCCGTCTTAATTTTTTCTGGCATTCTATATTGTGACAAAGTAGTTTTTTTCAATAAAAAAAATAGTTCACCGTAATTATGCAAATAATATTTCCAGCACTCCACATAGTGAGATAGTTATGGTGACCTACAGCAAAAAATCTTAACATTCTGCGTAAAGACAATACCTGTCAAGTAACCGAAGTAAAATGTCACACACACCAAATGAACATAAAACATTCAATATTTCCACGAAGCAAGTTTTTCAGTATCTCCATTTGTAATAATATTGTTCGAAAAATAGTTCTCCGTAATTATGCAAATAATATTTCCAACACTCCACATAGTGAGATAATTAGGGTGATCTACAGCGAAAAAACTTACCATTCTACATAAAGACAATACCCTGACAAGTAACCGAAGTAAAATGTCTCACACACCAAATGAAGTTAATACATTCAATACTTCCACGAAACAAGTTTTTCAGTATCTCCATTTGTAATAATATTGTTCGAGTCTAATTAAGTATTAATGAGCGCTCATTAGCAGTACAAGGAAACGGCTAATCAATCGCTTATCTATCCTAATGTACAACCACAAAGTTACACAATGTTTTATAACGCTGTTTTCCCAGTGCGTAACTTAATTACGAAAATATTACGCCTCATTAATGAACGGTACCTTTTTGAGAACAGAGGTGGCGTGGAGTCGACATGGTTGTAAAAGATTTTCAGCACATTTTTTTCCTTGGATGATAGTTTTGGTCTAATATTTACAAGTCTTGTGTTATTCATTATAAAGCTCTTATAATACAATCTTAACATTGTTCTCAACACCTCGTAAAGTAATTTGATTAGAATCTGTTTTTTATGTTTTGGTTTGGAATAAAGTTGTAAAGACGTCACTATGTACTGTAACTTTTATGTTTGTATTATTACATACACTATGTACTGTAACTGTATTTTATGATATCTTTCACAGTTCGCCTTTGGTGCATTGAAATCATAATAAAGTTTTTTATCTATATTTCACGGGAGAGGAATAAGAGGGCGTCATTATTTTTCTCTTATTGTTACTTTTTCATATTTTATTATTATTATATTTTTTTTATAACGTTTTAACCGAGCCTTTATTTCGATACCGACTCCTTGGAGTCCTGTTCCGAACTATCGGAAAAAACACATTTAAATTCCACAAAACCCTACGCACAATAACACCAGGTATCACCATCACTACTATAAATAAGTATAGAGTTCCCAGAAATATTTGCCAAATAGCCAAATACTATGCAGCAGACAATCGACAGCTTCGTTATAAATTCCGTCATTCAAAAGGTCACTGTGTAAAAAAATCTTCAACAAACAAACTAATTAGTATGGCGCGTTGTAATTACTTCTCGATCTTTGATGTACCTTTTAATTAGCAGTTGTTTACACCACGATAACACAGGGCTAGCAACACTGTCCGAATAATAATTAATACCTCATTTCGTGACGTCACAGCACATTATAAAATAATAATAGAGGCCGCCATCTTGTGCGGTTTATTTGAAGTGATAATTTTAAAATCATTAACATAATTACTAACGTTCGTTCGTTTTGCTTTTTGTTACAATATAAGTTTTATGTCTTTGCCGAAATAAGAAAGAATGTTCTAATGGGTTCAATGGTAGCGCTAAAAACTTCTTTAATTTATGGGCGTGTCGCGTCTGAGTTTATGAATTAATCTATGATTAGATAAAGCCTGGATATATGGAGGCGTTTGCGCATTTAAAAGAATAATTAGAGCTTATTCTGAGCTCATTTTAAATTATATATTTTTTAAGAGTTACGTCTCAATTCTGTCTAGATCGGTATCTGTTAATTTTATTGTGGTTAGATTTAATCGTAATTGTAAATTATGGCTACGAGAGCAGAAAATTAAAAATGAAATACCTGTGTGTAACGACTTGAAGTGTTAAAATATTCACAACAAGTTAATTCAATGCCTTTCTAGTCAACTAGCTGTACACACGATGTCTTCTTGAAAGACAGGCAAACGTAAAAGCGACGCTCCACCGACAGACGTGCCTTCAGCTTTTTATACAATTGAATGTCATAATCAGAAGTAAACGACGATCGCGAATTCGCACTACCGTTAGCTTGGTTAGGACGTGGGTCATTCAAAAAAAAAGTTGATTTTTGTAAGTTCCAGTTAATGATGACTATAGTAATATCCTAGTGCATAAAAATATCTGAACTAATATTATAAACGCGAAAGTAAGTGTGTTTGTTACGCCTTTTTACGCCTAAACCACTTAACCGGTCATCCTGAAATTGTGCATTTACGTTGTCAGGTGTACAGAAACGGACATAGGATACCTTTCATCCCGAAATAAAGGACCGTTCTCGAGGAAAACAACAATAACCTTCTTATAATAATAGATAATAGTCTTTCGAATCACGATTGCATTATATTATTATATAAACTTTAGTACTGTGTTAAGGCGACTACAGGAGCTAAATTAGCAACTCTAATTGTGGTGGTTAAAACTTCGTTTGAAATACTGTTAGAATAAAGTTCTAATCAGCTTGCACTACAAAGTGGTTGTAACGTCAGTCACTGCGGGCCGAATAGTACGAAATGAGTGGTTTTTTGCGATTTACAAAAAAAATATTGATTGGATTAAAAAAATAAAACACTGTCATGCTAAATATGTTGCTTGTAAAATTATTTGCCAAAAAATCAGAATGATGCATGTATTTGAGTACGGTTTTCACTCGTTAAAATAATTTTTTAGAGATAAGTTCGTGATTTTTAATCGAGTAAAATTTGTTGTATTATGTTTACGAAACACTATCATACTAGCATATATTCTATAGAATATCATATATTTTTCTGGTTTTGTTTATAGCAGTAAATCATATTCTTTTATAGACGACCCGAATGGCGCAGAGGTAGTGAGGCTGCCTTAAGTTCTTAGGGTCCCGGGTCCGAATCCCGGTTGGAGCAAATGTTTGTGTGATGAGCATGGACATTTGTTTCCGAGTCATGGATGTTTATATGTATAATAAGTATGTATTTACAAACAAAAAGTATATATGTAGTATATCAACTATCTGGTGTCCACGACACAAGCCTCGTTGCTTAGTGTGGCACTAGATGGCGCTGTGTGTTAATGTCCAGCGATATTTATTTATTTATTTTATTTTATGCCTTATAAAATTCGCGTTTAGCTCCTGTAGTCCCCTTAACCCATGATCTGTCCACGAAGTAGACACAATAGTTAAACAATGGCGTCTCGACCAAATTGGTCATTTATGATTGATCATGATTTAAGAGTTTTTTCTGAATTAACGCGAGGGAAGCCGCCGGCAGAAACAGTAACCTAAAACTAAAACTTACCACTGCAAATGAAACAGTACAATCTGTATCATTCTCCAATAAAAAACAAACGGGAAGGGTTCATCTCGCGAGTCGTACCCTTGACCGAAAGTTATGCTTTGTTGCTTCTACATCGGTTAAGCTTTTGTAGGGGAGCGAGCATCGAGCAAGGGTGGCGCGAACGATAGCTTCCAATAAGACTGTTAAAATCGCCAGTCGTACTGTTTAAATGTCACAATTATTTAGTACAAGTAGTGTATTGAAAAGCTTGAAATTTGGGGAAGGCAGGGAAAATAGACGCGTGACAATATTTTGCTGATTGTTTTTTTTTTGCTTGCTATATGGTTGTCTCTGCTTTGTTGCTTGCACAAAGGCTTGCTTGAAAAACCTAAGGACATAATAAAACAACATGGTCGTTGTATTTTAAAAATACTAAACAATAGCACAACATCTAACACAGCCAATTATATCGTTCTTCGGCTAAACAAACAAATACAAACTACAATGGCGATATTACGATTGCTCGTAAATGTTTAAAATCGCGATGCCAATCGTAAAATGGTAGTCCAACTTATAATTTCAACGGAAAGAAAAAAATAGACGATTCAGAATTAAAATCGCTAATGACCAAGACCATTAAGTTAATCATTTTAATTAGACGTTGGTGTACGCTTGCGTTTCTATATTTTTTCGTGTAAAGGGGAGAGCGGGGTAATATTGTAGCAGCGGCTAAAGCGACCGTTTCGCTCTACGCTTATACAATACTACTTCACTTCATTATTCCCTTGTTAAGCTTCTGTTTAAAGTGGCAATGTATTACAAATTGATTGGAGCTTAATTTAATTAGTGCAGTGTACGGTAGCCACACTTAAATCTATCAAATGTCATAAATAAAGATACAAACGAGTCTGAAGCGGGTCTGTCATTTATTGGGGTGATAAAATTAGATGTTTTTTTTTGTAACCAATTGAACGAGCTACTTAATTGAATTTATTAACTTTATTGTACCTTGTAAAGAGAATTTTATTAACAAAATACAGAGAAAAAAAAGTATTAGTACCTTCGTCATTTTAGTTGTTCTAAGTTCTATAAGGCTGCTTACTTTGAAATAAACAAGAAATTCGCAACTCAATACACTGATTAACGAAAGGCTTCTAGATTTGTAAGTATTACCATTTCACTGAATTAAAAACCCCTTCATTTAGACTGTCTTCGTCAGTCGTGATTTCGTGAAGGATGTGTTCAGGAGCTACGAAGGATTATTTCTTTGATCCGCTCTGGCCAATGTTTTTATTGTGAAACTCGTTACAATTTAGTATGAGGTACTCAAAACGCACATTGGAAAAACTTGATAAGTGCACAATACAACTTAACAAAACGTGAAAAATAAAAAACACTTTACCAGCTGACATCATTCAAGACTTTTTCGATGCCCTTTTATAGTTTGTTGTTAGTTTATTTATTTTAGTTTATTTAATAGTTTTTAATTAAATATATAATTAAAAAATATAAAAACAACACTTGTTTTAAAAAGATTTTATTTATTTTCGACTTTTGGTGCACAATATTAAATACATCATTTACCAACAGAAAAGTCTACCACAATTTTTTAATTACGAAAAAATCTGTGATTTTTTCTACCTTTTGCATTAAAACCTCTACAAAATATGCCACATCCAACGTTTCTCAACTGAACACGTCGAAAAGATCCAGACGGACATCTGAATAGCGTCTCATTATCTTTAATTATATACTGATTCTTCGGCAGAAGGGTGCCCGCTTTACTTATTGCTGCGTTCCCAATTATAAACTGCTATATATTTAGTTTTATACTTAAATGTATTAAGGACTCGTAATCAAGACCTTTAATTTCTGTTTCTGAGTGCATCTTTCTTTACAACCATTTCTGTGATCTTTAAATAATTAAAAGAGGTTCGCAATGTAGTCGTCAGTGTCCGATTTAAGTGCAAAAACGCGTTTGTATATTATCTTAAATTGTGAAATTTTCTGCAAAAAAGACAAACGCAGTCATTCAATGCAAATTTCATAATTTTACAATAGTTTCGAAGTGAAAATACCATTGCAGCTAAATGAATAAAATAAATATCGATGGACATTTTATACACAGCTCCATCTAGTGCCACACTAAGCAACAAGGCTTGTGTCGTGGACACCAGATAGTTGATATACTACATAGACACTTTGTGTTTGTAAATACTGGTTAAGAAACCCGGATGCTATCATATCGAGACCTGTTGTCGACAACCAACCATCAGTAGCTTAATGACAAGGCACTTTTATCAACCCTTTTTAACTGTCTGATTTAAAGGATTATTGTCTTACGAGTCAAAGTACGTAAGTCTGTTAATTCTTAATTTAGCCGCGAGTTTTGGGTCATAAGCCACTCTCAACTGTCACTCTTGAAGTTTTCACCCTTAAAAATAATAACAAAATACTAAAAACTGTCGTCATAAACATGAAACTGCGCATCAACTATCATTTTCATTAAAAAACGCCTCGATATAAATAGAAAATCTTTTCAACGGCACTTATTAGAGGGTGAAAAGGGGATGCCAAGGTAAAAAGTGTAATTATGTTGATTATTTAGGCCTTAATGCGCCGACTATCCCGCACCTCCCCAAGCCGTCATTAATCGCCCCCCTCCCCCCTTTCCTTACAGCCTTGATTATTTCGTTTCAATTATTTTTGTGATTATCTTTTTATGGCGGGCGCGCATTAAAACTCGAAAAAATAACAGTGGACATTAAATGTAATTAGAATCGAAATTACGAGATGTCACCCAGTGGTGTTTGTGTTTTTAATATTATTAGGGTTCTGTGAGTTTTAAGCTGCGTTCAACGTTTTACGGCGTGTCTTATGTTTTGTTATTTTGTTTAGAGTGAGACGATCGTGTGAATTTACTTGTCTTTTGTGTCATCCAGTGGTGAGACAGCATTTAGTGATTTTTACACCTCGGAACGTGTTTTTTGAGGAGATGAGGGATTTTATGCACCAATAAAAGACACAGTGGCGTAAGCGCTTTTAAAATGAAATGATTTCTCAATCGCAACCGTATTGAGGACTGTGATGAGAGGCTTTGATTATGTAGACTAAATTCTGTAATTAAGGAACTTCCAATTCTAGTCGCAATTTAATCTCAATCAATGACAATCTATGTCAAAAATACCACTAAGTTACTAACTTGGTGGTATTTTTGACAGATTGACATTGACGTTAGACTATAACGTTCTATTTAAAAATACTGGAATTGCCATGATAATTATCCGTGTTTCCTTCCCTAGAAATAACAATCACAGAAGTTTTTAAAAGCTGCACTCGTTTTTTAACAGAAGAACTGGAATTACTTTATTTTATTTCATGTTATGATTTTCAAAATTACATTAATTTTCAAAATGGCATTTAATCTCAAGGCATTGGTTAATATCCAATTATGATACAAATTGGATATGAACTGCCTTGTTTATGTTATGAAAATTTGAAAATTAAAGCAGTAAGTAATCTTAATTTAAAATTCAAAACATTCAACTCAATATGGAAAATAAAACGTTCTCAATATTAAACTAACCTTTAACAAAACAGTAACAAACAAACGAAAATAAAAACAACTTTAAACACTTTTTTTCTACTACCGATAAGCCTCAAAAAAACTTATTATAATCAAACATCTATACAAATGTAAAGCATTAATTTCTATGGTAACGGAAATATAAAAACACGTATACTTAATAGTAACTTAGACGCGTGACTGTACACAATAGAACTTGGATTTGCCAACCCTTTGATTCAAATCACTAATGAATAGAAGAGAGGGACAACTTAAAACGAACTTTAATACTCAAAACGTAGAGTTTAGATTTAAGTGTGCGTAGTTGGTAATGCATATTATTATTAAGCACATTTATGGATGAGCAATTTTTATGATTGTACCTCTTTTGTGCACTAGGTGCGTAATGTACAGATGGTGAGTTATTGTTTGGTTAATCGTTAAAATCTTTGGGTGCTACTAATGGCACGACTCTTAGTTCATAGTAATATTATTATTTGATTACTGGTGTAGTGGTTGCAATCGCGACTGCTTAGCATTAGATCAAGGGTTTGATTCCCAGGTCGTGCAAAGTATTATTTTGTTTTTCTATCTGGTATTACCCGGCCACGGAGTCTGGATTAGCGCTTGTTTGATGGCAATATGATCAGCCACTTTAACATAGAACTTGAAACATAACGGGCAGGATGTGGGTGTTCAATAGGTACAACTCTGCCAGGTGCAGGCTTCATCTATGTTACGTTATGTTGATTCAAATGACAAACAATAGCACTGACTGCTATGCTTGGGCCAACGTCACAAATAAAGACAAGATAACACCCATCTCTTCAACTCTTTTTGGTCCTTTTGGTGGCAGGTCTTGAATAGGTTAGATGACAAAAAAAATCTAATTAGTCCATCAGATAGATTTCCAAAAAATATTGGACACATATTTTTTCTTTTATCACGTAAAGAAAGAATAATACAGTGCGTCAAAAACTCGCGTGTCGTAACATTTGAGTACATTTTTTGCTAAAATGTGACGTCACTAGCCCTCACTCATGATCTTTGACACGTTTTATCTTCGTCAATTTTTATTAATTTGATAAAACAACAACAAATACACAATAATTTACATTTAATTAAAAACATTACTCGCCATTATCCGTCAATCCACCAGAAAATTCGAAAACAAACAATTTAAAATTGACATTTAATATAAAACTGAAATAATTATCCACATTTTAACAAACGTGTGGTCAGCGGCGATCACGCGGGATTGGCGGGGAACGCCGACGGTAGGGTGACGATGCATAGCGGTCGATAACTTCGGGACGCGGCTGTTGATTTATTTTGTGAAAACAATTGAATGGAGAGCGTAAGTCAGGTTTACGGACATATTATTTTGAGAAAAAAACGGGGTTCAAGGGTTAAAATGCCATTTATAATAAAGTGTTAAGTAACAGAGTTTTAACAAAAAGTACACGTAACTAGGTGGATATTTTCTTTTGTGTGAGACAAACGATTACTTAACAAGTAAGTAATAAATGCATAAATAAATAAATTCTTGCTTGCATAATAAATTACGTTTAACTTTTAACCTAATAAAATACTGTTAAAATAGCAGCCAAGTGGTAAAAACCAGTTTTTTTTTTACAAATATCCAAACAAAAATACGTAAAATAAACACCAAATTGCAATTTCCAGTAAACCAAAATCATGGTTGCCGCGCATCGAAATTGAAAGTGCCCGCCCGAAAACGCAGTGGACATTCATTGATGTATCTCTTCATCTATTATTATATTTACGAATGCGTTTATGCCTGGCCTGAGTGAAAGCGAAACCGTTTTCAATTGTTATCCCTCTCACCGCTTAATTGACCGATATTTGTAAAAGCCAGCGGTTAATTTGCGTTTCAGCGATACGCGATGAGTTGCGCGTTGGTATGTTTTTGCGCGGTGGGATGGCGGGAATACGTGTATGCTATCTCTGGAACTACTTCGGAAGTAAGAATACTGTTCTATTCACGCTCTTTAAGTTGTAACTGCCAATGTTTAGGTTGCGTTTTTAACGACAGGCTTTGGGATGAAAACATGCCAACCACGAGTTGACACCACATAAATACAGTTATGTTGTGTCAACTCGTGTCTGTAGCAGCTGGAAGATAGTTACGGAGAATCTAGTTGTTCGACTACGAGGTCTATGTCCAGCACTGCACTGCTGTTTAGGCTGCTGATGATGATACCTGGACAAGAACACAGCAGTCTCTAGAGAAGTATAGGGGGTCACGCTCTTCTAGTTGTAAAAGCCAGATAGTTAGCGTTTTTTTGGCGATATGCAAACAAATTTTTGGCGTGCTTGGGACGTTTCGCGCTGTGGGGTTAGTTTTATATTTGTATGCGTAGTAGCTGTGTGCGCGTGTGATTGGAAAGGCCTATGTCCAGCAGTGAACTTCTGTAGGCTTATGATGATGTTTGGTCTAGAACAGTAGTCGGTTGGGGGGGAGAATATGGTTCTAGTCCCGCTCTTCTGGTTGTAAAAACCAGCGTTTAATTTGCATTTTTAGCGATACGCGTTGAGCTTGCGCTTTAAGGCGTATACACGTAGAACGCTGGTTGTCAAGCTGGCAGGTCGGCGCCGATAATAGTTAGAGAACCCACGACACTAAACCTAGTTCGATAAGACTCCCAGGTGATATACAGGGTGGAATTTTTCAATGCCACCTGGAAGGAAAGTACTCGAAATACTGGAGATAGCAAGTTTTACTCAAAGGAAACATTCCTTTATTTTTAAAAAGAGACAAACCTACTTTCACAGATTTTCGAAAATTAGTTAGAGAACCCTCTAACTATAAGCGCTGATAATTTCTGACACGTTCTACGTGTAAACCCTACGCACATAGGATATTTTTGCGAGGTGATGGTTGAAGCGAAGACAGGTTTCTTGCCACAATTATTATTCATGTTTGAGAATAGTAGAGATTTATCATTTGCCTAGTAAAAACCACACTGGGTCCGCGTGGTAGATTGTGGCCTTTTCTGGCAGAGGCCAGTATCTGGATGGTATATCGGGCTGCTGTATGAGATCTTTTTGGACATTCTTGCCTTCCGTGTTTTGATAAGGAGTATACTCCATGGACTAGTCCACGTTGCTTTTTATTGTTGAAATAAGTGTTTTTAAACAGTTTCAGCGATATACTTCTAGAAGTAAAGAGTCAACCACAAAATTCAATTTGCGCGACACAAAATATGTTTGTGTACAAAAATAAATTGGACCGCAATGGTCACAAAATAGGGTACCTAACTAATAATGACGTCACCCTCAGTACACCGTTAACTCAATTTCCGTATAACAGTATCCGTTTGATCTTGGCTCTTTGAGTAAAATGGGACGTCAAAGTAGTTTGTAATTTGTCAATGAAAGTTTAAGTAGCTAAAAATCTATTTAGCATAGACGGTTTTTCAATATTGATGCCGTATATAAGCTTTCAAATAAAAGGCAGCCAATAAATCTATCCCAAAATTGTAACATGGCAGTAATGAAAATAAATTACTAAGTGTATGTAACACCCATCACAGTTTGTCTTGCAGTACCCAAAAGTTGACTAGTACGGAATGCCATTAGCATTAAGTCAGCCTCTAAACATTTGTGTGGTTAAAGAATTCAATACATATAGCACAACGGCAACATAATCAGCCTATAATGTTCCCTCTGCTGGGACACAGGCCTCCTCTGTATGAGATGAAATGGGCTATAACCCACCACGCTGGCCCAGTGCGGGTTGGTAGATGTCACATGTCTTCAAATTTTTTGGTTCTAGGACAGGCCGGCTTCCTCACGATGTTTTCCTTCAGACCAGTGGCGATGAAATAGATTCCATAAAGTACTCCACTACTTACTGCTCGTAAGTCGAGGCCGCCACCCTTGGCCACCGTTGCTTTCACAAAACCTAAGACTTCTTTTCTCTGCATCACCAAAAGGTTGACTGGTAGAAAATGCCTATGCCATTAAGTCCGCCTCTGTACTTTGTCCTTGAAGTGTTAAATGAATAAATAAATATGTATCTAAAAACTCAATTCTACTACAAACAAAACCATCTAATCAATTAAACCAACCCACATCTAAACCAACTCCCCCATTAAAACAACTAAAATCCGTCTACAAAACTGCTAACATCATTGTCACCGCAGCTCAAACTTTTTACAACTCATCCCTAATCTCGTTTGCATTCTAAACAGGAAGCTTTATTGTAGCAAAACACATAATCTGACAGAGTGTAATAAACAGGCCATTTCAACGGAGTATGGAAGATTATTTCATTGTGCTTTGTGTTCAAATACTTTGATTGTCCATGACGGGAGTGCATAAACACCTCTTTTTCTTAGAAATTTGGTGGTTGTTGGTTATGTTTTAGTATAGTCTTGGGAAAAACCACCCGTGGCAGAGAGTTTGGGCATATCAGGGGTTTTTTTGTAAATGCTTGAACGGCTGAAACAACTGACAGTCGATTTTACCCTTTGGTGTGTTAGTATGGACGTGGATCCGCAAACTAAACTATAGTCTATCATCATCATCAGCCTTTAACAGTACTCTGCTGGACATAGGCCTCTTCAATCCCACGCCACTCGACTCGATCCTCGGCAACTCTCATCCAGTTGCTATCAGCCATCCTGCGAAGATCGTCAATCCACCGAGTCCATGAGGGCGGCCTGCCTTATGCTTGCCGATTCGTATTCTCCACTCAGGAACACGTCTGGGTAGATGTGTTCTTGAGTAGGCTAAGTTCGCGCTGAAGGTTCTACGGCTAATTATTAGCCGTAGTCCGATGACCGTTGGGGTCAACGATCATTGGTTCTACGGCTAATATAGCCGACCCATTGCCACTTCAGCTTACTTATTCTGTGAGCTATGTCGAAAACTCTGGTTCGCTGTCGGTTCACCTTGTTCTGGATGCGTCCCTCAGGGAAGTCTCCAAGCATAGCGTGTTCCATAGCTCGCTGACTCACCTTGAATTTATGGACCAGCCGAACCGTGAGTGTCCACGTTTCGACCGCGTACCTATATCATAACAGGCATGGAATGGAATGGCTTATCTTTACATAGTATAAAACAAAGTCGCTCCCACTGTCTGTACGCTTAGATCTTTTAAGCTGCGCAACGGATTTTAATGCAGTTTTCAGCAATAGATAGAGTGATGCAAGAGGAAGGTATATATGTATATGCTACATTGGACCCGTGCGAAGCCGGGGCAGGTATTATTCTAAAATCTCATATAATAATCTGTCGGAATATCACGAATCAACTGAACAAGTAACTTCTAACAAAAAGACAAGCTTAACTTTAACACTCCTTAACTGCCACCGTGCTTAATAACAACTTCAACAAGAATTTACGCGCTTCGCCGTCTCTAAATAACACATTAGAGAGAATTTTACGCGTTCACTGCATTTCCTTGACCATTACGATTGTTCCTCTGATGTGTTCGCAATAAAACCTCCGTTTCTATGCTGCTATTAATATTTAGTTCAAAGGAATTGTCAACGCTTCATTTTATACTATTATTTGCTACACGTAGGCGATTAAGTTAGGATTTTTGTCTGTTTTTCTTTAGGTCGTTGAGCTGGATTGTGTTTGGGAGATTCTTTGTCTAGACTTAAATTATCTTCTTCGTTTTTCTCGCCAAGTATAAGTTTATCCTAATTATCGGTAAGACTACACTTTGACTAGCATGATTATCACACAACATTCGCCGTTTTATATCGCAAAGTTTACTGCTGATTTAGTATGATCTCTAGTTACAAATCCATTTATTCTATATTTTTTATCAACTGTTATAAAATATAACGATAACGTTCAACAACACTTATGACCAAGAGGTCTCAAATATTGTTGAACGTTATCGTTACCTGAAATAAAGATATTACTGACCTTATTAGTGATTTCTACCATAAGCATTTGACGCAAAGTATAACTGGCATGAAAGAAAATAAAACTGGAGAAAGCAAAAGAAATATGAAAGATTCTAGATTTGTAATTTCTTCCCATTCCCCGGGAAAAATGTATTGTGTATTTTTTTTTTTTTTCTATAAATTTCTAAGTTAGCTGGGCTAACAGAAGCTGCTACATTCCATGTTTTTGTTTGATTCCCAGATCGACATGGACATAACGGGGTCTTAGAGTCGAAATATAACATGTACAATTGTGCATATCCTTCAAAAGATACCTGGATGCTTACAGCTCTGTTTACCCACTTCAACCAAAACCGTGAGTATACTTCTATAGTTCCATGATAATGTCCATGTTGATCTGAAAACAGTCAGAATTAGGTAGTTGCACTGATTTGATCCCGTAGATAATTTAAGTTTTTGTTTAATAAAATGTTAGTATGGTTCACGTTGAAATTTCCTTTAGGTGAAGAGACCATGTTTGAAAAATCTGTGTGTAGTCAAAAAAAAATATTTCAATTATTTTTATTTAGGTGCGTTTGCACCACAAATGACTAAATCCAATTAGCTCTTAACGAATTTGAAACATCGTTCTATTTTATAAATCCTTTGAATGTAATTGAGACAGAATGATGTTTTTAATATGTTTAGCATTTAAACGCATTAAGTTATTAGTGGTGCAAGCTGGCCTTAGTTAGTTAATGTTCAAGTTAAAACGTTTTAAGCCCTAAAATAAAAAAAATAAACCGTTAAAGTCTCCTGCAAGTAAAAACATAAATAAAAAAACATTCTGCGACCCATCTTCCCGCGTAAAATGTAAAATGCAACTGTGGGCCGTTCCCCACAAGCCATGGACGGTGAAATGGTCGGTATGTCGGTGTGAAAAGTTAAATGAACCGACAAATAAACGATTAAACTGATTCCGTTTCATTGAAAGAGGTTCATCATAAAGAGGATTTCGTGATGATGTTTCGTGTCAATTTTGACAGATGTCATTTCATTTGGTGCTGTATGATAGTGGTGTGATTGGTTCTCTGTAAATACATTACTTGTGTTTTTTTGTGTGACTGCGTGGACGTGGTTCTACTAAACTCTGAAGCGGATTTTGTTTCGGAACTCTTTTCTGTGTGTTAATATTCAACTAAGATATAATTATTAGAAAGATCTTGATAAATGTCAAATTCAATTTAAAAAAAAACAGTGCGGGTCTCTTGTCTCTGCTAATAACTAACAAGAATGTAATGTATTTTTTGACGTCGTATAACCACGATGTTTTTAACAAAACAGTGAAGAAACCCAAAATAACACCCAAAAACCACAGTCGAGTCTTATAACAATAGCCAAAACAAAACCTAAGAACAAATTTAATTTTTTCCCAATTTTGAAAATTAACCCTCAATTCCTCCATCAATTCCTTACTTCAAAAATCCAAACCACTCAAGTATAATAAGATGCAATACAAAATTACACAAAACCATACCCGGAGGTGTGTACTCACGGAGGGCCCTCGTCCCTCTCGACGTGACAATGGCACTCCAGCATCATTCCTCCTGCGTGAGCACCGATCACTTATTATTTCCTTACATTATTATTGTTGGCTTGGCTTCACGCTATTGTTTGACATTTTCCATTTTGTCTTGTTAGAATTTGTTGTTTTTGTGTTGTTTCCCAAAGTTTCTCATTTTATGAGATCATTTTTATCCGTTGGAAACTTTATCTTCGTTTTCTAGACCATATCCCACTTTAATGGGGTTTTCACAGCTTATGGTTATCTTCCATACTTCTCCATTCGTCGTCATCTGATGAATGGAAGACGATAATGCTAGAAAGTTTGTGGTTCTGTGAGAAGGCAGCCAAATGATTACTTAACTCAATTCAGTATTAATAGCTTCTCTGTTTCTCTTCCTTGGACCACCCAACGCTGAGTGTAGGTCTCTTCCAAGTCTCTCTACTTTTGGCTGTTCGAATGCATTAACACATAACTACACATTCAAATCCAACAACGGAATAATCCACAATGATACTACAGTCTATGAAAATACGAAAATTAGTGTAACCAACGAACTATCACCACTTAGCACTAATGACAATGTCAAAATCAATTGACAACTAACAACAGATAGGCATAATTGACATTTTGTATTAGTATACCGTGTATTGAAGCTGGCAGGTGTGATCAACTGATTGGACTCTTAACAGATCTAAACGTTCATGATTTTAAATCTATGATATATAGTGTTTTGATAGCGAGTTTTGACTTATATTTGACGATGTGTCAGAAACTGACAAATAAAGTAGATAAATATCGCGATTTCATGTCATCTTAAGTCACCATTATTTACTATTATTTACCGACCATTATTTACTATTATCGGAAGCGTAATACACGCCCTTTCGCATCGTTTCAGCAGGCCTAACCAAGTTACAAACGATTCGTATCGATTCTCTTTCTACAATCGTAAACGTTAAGTCACGTGGTCAAAACAAACGAATATAAACTTTCGTAGACAAGTTTACATCGATCAAGATGATAGAATGAAATGTATTCGTTTCTACAATCGTGATCCCTACATCCCATATAAATCGTAGCCAACTTATAGTTTTGACTAAACTTTAAAGTTTCCATTCGTTTGTTTTGACCACGTGACTTAACGTTGATAGATGTCATTCCCATACATTTGGTTAGTTTTCTATTAGCGTTAACGATTGTAGATTGTCAACTTGGCTAAGCCTACAGATCGGAAGACTCAACTCGTCACCGTGTCGGTTCATGGCGATTCCTCGTCGATTAATGTGGTTACTCCCATGACTTGATTTCCATAGGTGCCATGTGATTTTAAAGATAGCCCACTGCATTTTCTTTCTCATTATCCATTGGCAATTAATCAATAAAACTTATGCTCAATACATTGTTATTACGGCATTCGCAGTAATCTAGTTGCACTATAATATGTAAGAGGAGAACACTACACAGGTTCCTTTATTATGTTTTGTGTGCTGTTCCATTGGTCCAATTCTCGGTAACATGTCATCACAGGCGATTCTAGATTCGATTGTGCCAATGCTGAACAAAGGGGGTGGAATTTTAAATTTTGTCAGTCGTATTTATTTACCAGAATAGTTTTTGTTTCTCGAAAAAATTTAGGTTTGCGGGAAATGAAAAAAAAATAATCTCGAATGTACACAACGTATTTTGCAATTTATTCGTTTGCGACTCACATAAAAACTAAAGGGTGCAAAAAACCTCTTTACGAAGCCGAAAGGCTTAGACTTAGACTTATTCTTCCCGTCATTGCAATCATTTTTTTGTTCTACACCATACCTGGGAACCTTCTAGTTACGGACATATTGCGGGTCAAAGTTCCAACTTTTTGAAAAGTCTTTTTTTTTATGTTTTAATGTAAGATTTTTTTTTATACACCTCCACGACCCCCGTACTATTCAATCCATCCAACAGCACAAAGTTTTGAGTGCGATACATTGAGTTCTACCACAAAACATTAATGATTTTTACACCCCAAAATAAAAACTAGTTTCCCAGCAATAATTTTTGCGTAAAGTTACTTAGTCTGATGTACAGAATGCTTGGTTGACGGCTTTTTGATGAGGTTGTTTATACCCTGTTTATCTCGGAATTAAATAACAGCTTTTAGTTTGTTAAAGAGAAAGTCCAATAGCCAAGAAGTATAGTAGGTATAGTTACCGCGGGTAAACCCACCCATCCTACTTTGTTATTCCGATTGCTTTATGTTAGTCCATCTGCGGAGAAAATCAGAGATATTTATTGAGCAGAAGTTTATAATATTACACCCTTATGAACATACAATTTGGGTCATTTGGTAATCAGCAAGAATGTTAAACTCTCGACTTGAATCCGCTATTGCTTATTGAGAAACGGTGTCGAGAGCCGTCTTTTCCAATTATACAATGAAATACGTCTGCAAAAACAGAATTCATAATTTCTAGTACCTACGTACAGGTATAACAAGTTACCTGTTCCTATGTTTGAATATTTTAGAGTGGGTAAAACAAAATCCAATTTCGCATATTCATACCGAAACAAAAAAAATCATAAGTGACTTTCCGAATAAACCCTTGTTAGAATTAGAAATCAACCGTCACTGGCCGAAAAAAAAAACAATAATTATAAAGCGCGCGTAATTCTAATTCCGAATTCAAATTAAAGCCGCTTAATGCGCGGGAGCGACCCCGTTAAAAAAAAAGAGTTGACGAGTGCTCGGAGGGTGGTAATTTTTCATTAATTTAAGTTCACCATTCCCTGTTTTGTTTGCTTTTAATCGCATTTCTAATTAATCCCGTCGAGAATAACGTGACAACTGTCGACTATGGCCGCCATTTTTTCGAGCCGAGTATAGCAGATGTCGGCCGATTTCCATTTGTTTCTGAGATTAATGATTCGGTACGATTGTGAATTTTTCCGGTCGGCTTTTGTTGTTTTAGAAGCAATTTGTCCGCTTACTTTTGTAGAGAGGCAGTCGTTAAAGCCTCCACAAATGATATTGGAACGGAATAAAAAACGCCGCGACAAAACGGGTTTCATGTATTCGATTTCAGTTGCATGTCAACGGAATTCTGGTTGATAAATACGAATTATTATTTTCAAAGTTCTAAAACTCATCGAATCCTGTTGCATTGAAAAATATCTAACACCGTATTAAGTATACAAATTTTCCATCCCAGTAATCCCTTTGTCCCATGATCTGTCCACGAAGTAGACACAATAGCGTCTCGACTAAATTAGTCATTCGACAGATCATGATTTATAAACGTAATCTACTTATAAAGAACGTACATTCTTATGCAGACTAAATTCACATCTCTTTATCAGGTTCTCCGTTTATAGTTATCCAGTTTCCCTCTACAATAATTCCTTTTGTTTATTGAAATAATTGAATAGCAAAAATATTTACAAAATTAGAAATACCTATAACACATTCCTAAACAAACTGTAAGAGGATGGACGAAAGATGACTTTACTGTGCTTGTTATTTTTACGTGTGTTTTGTGAGTGTTTTGAAGTATTTTCATCATTCCTCATTGTAAATAATATTTTTTAAATTATCATTGAAGAATATGCAATAACTTGGATTTATACAGTCTATTAAGTTGTGCATGTTTTCTCGAATAAATTAAATAAAATGAAATCCCACTAATGATATTCTGACGTCTTCATTCATTAAAAACACAACGCAAAAACCAACTAGAGAACATTTTTATACATCTATCAAAGTTATATTTATTCGAATCGACTTCCACCTATACATTATACAACACCACAATCACTTCAAAATAAACCGTCACAATACTGAACAATATCCTTCAAATATTGCAAAAATAGTTTCATTTGCACGAGTCGCACTGTCCCCTACGGAACAAGCTATGCTCAATAATTCAAGAACGATCACACCAGCTTATAACGCGTATAAATGACACCTCGATTTAAAAATCTACCATCCGTAGCGTAGCGTAACTAGTGGTAGGTGGGGTAAGTCATATCCACTTATATGTGTTGCAAAGTGACTTGGTACAATTTGAAGTATTAATGTATCTATGTGTGTACTCACCAGAGATGTGACTTGTAATAGATACAAGTATTTGAAGTACAGATACAAAGTACGTATTTCATTTTGTATCTGTTTCTTAAAATCATGATCTGTCAAATGACCAATTTGGTCGAGACGCCATTGTTTGACTATTGTGTCTACTTTGTGGACAGATCATGGGTTATTTAGATTTAGATACATTCTTTTGGTGTCTTTGTATTTTGTGAAAACTCATCATCTGCCTAGCCTTTTCCCAACTATGTTGGGGTCGGCTTCCAGTCTAACCGGATGGAGCTGAATATCAGTATTTTACATGGAGCGACTGCCTTTCTGACCTCCACAACCCAGTTAGTAGTGGGTAATACGATACCCCTTGGTGAGACTGGTTGACAGACTTTTTAGGCCACTAACTACCTGTAACGACTGTCAAAGATCTACAAATGACAGCCGGGACCAACAGATTAACGTGCTTTCCGAGGCACGGAGGAAAATCGGTGTGTAACGGTCACCCGTCCACAGACCAACCTAGGCAAGCACGGCTTAACCTAAAGATCGACCCGAGCGGCTGTTATTATTTAGCCACGAGCTCCTCTATTTACTATTTACCTACCTATGCATTTTACTATAATTCACATCAGTTTTTCAACTTACTAGCGAGCCGACCCGGATTTGCACGGGTGCCAGATAGATATAAACCTTCCTCTTGAATCACTCTATCTATTGCTGAAAACTGCATTAAAATCCGTTGCGTAGTTTAAAAGATCTAAGCGGGAGCGACTTTGTTTTATACTATATAAAGTTTAGGTTTCCGAAAAGAAATTTCATTTAAAAATGTTTCCAAAATACGTATTATGTATCTAGTATTTCAAATACCATTTCCGAAACTATTTTATATCACAAATACTTAACGTTGAAGTAACTTAAGTTCCAGATTCTTTTTATGAGGTATCTTGTACTCACACATGTAACCATTCGATTATAAACCATAAGATGCAAATGTATAGGTTGTAATTGTGATTGGTGGTGTACGGAACTTCTTGCTTTGTAGTCTCTTGCAATTGAAGTTATGGTTGTAGTTTTCGGGTGCCTAGTTGGAAAATCTCGGTTTTTTGAGGCTCTGGGTTTTCTTTAATGGATTTAAATTTACTTTGCTTTCTTGATATGACACAGTCGAGTCTGTTGGTAAATCTATAAAGTTGACTGCTGTTGTCTTATGAGCAGCAAAGTAAGGTTAATCGGAGCGTTGGGCAGTAATAATTCTCGGTAAATCCCACTTGATGCTGTGTTAGAGCCTTAGAAGAGCCTAATCAATAAACCTGAAACAAAAGAAACGCCGTAAAACTTCAGATACCCTTTAAAAGTCACGTTTCAGTTACACAATACGAAAGCATTGCTTGTAAGGATTCTCATTGCGTCAAAAACAAAAGTTTTTCAAGTCTAGCCTAAATATTAAGTAAAGAATGAAAACGAATACGACTAAAATCTATCATGTGAGCTGCAAATATTCTCATGAAAAAAGCAAACAATTGTTGATGTACCGCTTTTGTATTTTGAACAAAAGCTAGCTATCAATGCTCAAAGAAGTGAATAACAAACATAGAGATCACAAATTGCCTAATATCAGTTCAGTTAATACAGAGCAGCTAGCCTTTATAGTGCAGTGCCGCTAAGCTTCTTGTGCAGTGAAGATCGGAGCCCGATATTTGTAGCTAATGATTGAAAACCGGTGTACATAAAGCCGTAAGGCTTAAAGGAAAAGCAACTTAATTGACTTCAAAAGACAACTTGTACCGACTGTGACTGATATGTGCACTTTTTGATCAATGTGTCATTCTTAAAATTTGGTATAGCTAAATCTTTGAGCTATAAGTACATACACATACTTGGTCATTGTGTCTGTCATCCACTTTAAGGGATTATTGAACATGCGAATGATACGGAAAGAAATAAAGCTTAAGACAAACACGAAGATCACCTTAATATCAGCCATATCAGTACAGTTAGTAAAGCTAGCCTTTATAGTGTAGCTCTTAAGTGTGTGCCGCCTGCAAATTTTCCCAGTTTCGATCTGTGTCTAGTTTTTGCAGCTAATGAATGAACACAGATAGAAACAAATCTGAAATAGTAAAATTATAAACAACATAGCAGTCTGTAGATTACTATTCATATGACCTTTATAGTGTAGCTCAAATCGAACCATAAGTACGCGCACTAGATCATTGTGTTTGTCTCCGCAATAAACGACAAAGATTACTTGAACAAGCGAATGACACGGAAATAGCACAAGCAAGATAAAAGAAGGACAAACACGAAGATCACAAATCGCCTTAATACCAGCCATATCAGTACAGTTAGTAAAGCTAGCCTTTATAGTGTAGCTCGTAAGTGTCTGGAGCCTGTAAATTTTCGCAGAGGCGATCTGTGGCCGGTCTTTGTGCTATTAATTTGTAATGTCCCCCTCTGCCTGCTAGATGCATAGCTCGGCTATACGTGGGAGCGTACGGGGGGATAAGTCGACAGCTACGGGTTAAGGTTTTGAGTGCGTGCGCTCTTGATGGTTGCGAAGTTAAGTTTCGGTGTGGGTGCTGGGATTTTGGTAGGATCTGTGTGTTGTTTTGTGGCTGATTTACTGTGTGTTTATAGAGTTTATGCATGAATTGAGTAAGAAAAAAGCTTAGTTATTTTGGCTCGTTTGTAAGACAAAAGTTAAAATAACTTATCCTAACTCCTTGAGTAGCTGTCTGTCAAAATCCTTTGCAGTATTTTTTTTCATTAAGTCAATTAGTTTGATAACTGCTCCCTAACTATTACTTGTTTCGACGGCACAGATTAAGTGTCCAAAAGGGAATTTTGAAAATCCAATTTCAAAATTGTCTAACCGCATACACCACACTCATATCAAAGATCGACACACCGTTCCCCAAAACGCCTACCGATGACACGCAACATATTCGAAATCTTCAGACATGTCGTCGTTTTAGTACCTCGTGCTGAGCCTTTGCCGATCTTCAATGGGGGCCCGCGTTTCCGATAGGATTAAGCCAGACTTACTGCTCGGTCAGAAACACGGCGCGACGCAGTAACCCACCCCTCCCGTACACCCGCGCCACACACCCTACAGCCTAACCTCACCCCCTCCCTCGCCCGCCGCATTAGGAGCAATCATATTCGACGGCTGCTAGGTTTTGGCATCGGTCTGTGTTGCTTAGCCTCGGCCAGCTATTTGTGGAACAATGATTGGTCTTGTCTTAGTTTGTAACGTCGTTAAGGCCTATTTTCGTTTGTATCGAAAAAATATTGCAACTTCCAATTTGGTAGTTACAGTAATTTCATTAAACAAGCTTGCAGTATCAATTGATGTTTAATTATTTGGCACAGGGAAATTATATTAGAAGCTCGCTCCAAATTCTTCGAAACGGTCAACTGTATGAAAATCCTGGAGTTCTTAGGTCCCGTTTAAATCGCTTCTTAATCAAGTAGTGGAGTCTGTGGTGGCAAGCCTAGGTGAGACTTGTCAACCTTAGACTAGTGCCGAAAGCTTGGCTTTGTGCGTAAGTTTATTACTTACGTTCAAAGGTTTCTTGTGTGCCGTGTGGCCGGACGTAAAGACCAGCCTTTCACTTCCCGCATGAGACTAAGGGAATAGCTACGGCAAAAGGATGGGTTGCCGCATCGTGATTATGTGGACGTCGCCTAGACGTCGCTCGGTACAGCCTATATGGCTTGAATATATTTTCCTGCGTCTCCAAATAATGCAGCTTCGTAATACCGAAATCGGGTCTTCTGCAAAATGTGTCCCAGTTTTTTCATATATTTTGTACATTTAACCTGATGCCTCTTTATTAATTTTGACGACCCGAATAGCGCAGTGGTAGTGAGCCTGCCTTACGTTCTTAGGGTCCCGGATTCGAATCCCGGTAGAAGCAAATGTTTGCGTGATGAGCATGGACATTTGATTCCGAGTCATGGATGTTTATTTGTATAATAAGGATGTATTTACAAACAAAAAGTATCTATGTAGTATATCAACTATCTGGTGTCCACGACACACGCCTCTTTGCTTAGTGTGGCACTAGATGGCGCTGTGTGTAATGTCCAGCAATATTTATTTATTTAATTCACATCTTAATACACCAATAATATGACTCAAATCTTTCCCTATTCGAATACTAGTAACGTTATCGCAGCCATTTTGGAAATCCAAATTCAAAACGCAACTGCCAAAATCTTTTCACTTCTGTCGTCTTCCTAATTCATAATAAATCACAGAATGACCTCCCCTCACAATCCTCACATACGTCATCTCCGACAGACTACCAACCAAGTGTATAAGTATTCTCGGTACACCTGCACCAGTGACCGACAAGTTAACTAAATACTGGCCGTGCGTTCGACAGGCGAGGGCTGTAAACATTTTTGTATCTACATTCTATTCCTGGCTTGTGAATGGATGAAGGGTTACTGGAGTGATGTGATAGAATACCGTAAATTGATTGTATCGATGGGTTAGATAAGGCGTGCTTTTATGAATGAAATTGTCACATCTATCTTCGTAAGTCAATAATATTTATTTTTTATATTTATTAAAGAAAACGTGATTTTTACTTTATTTATAAATCAGTTTTTTTTTCTGTTCTTAACTTAAAGTACTTCATGACTTTATGTAAGTGCTTCTAATTCTTATAATTATGTTACTTTTAATTATTCTGCCATTGAAAGTTCCAAGTCACGTTTAATTTTGCGTTAGTAACTATTTTGTGCATTTTCTCTATGTCAACAATATTTGACAATTCAATATGGAACGTTTCAATATGCAAAATATTTGATTTTAATAGTAACAAAACTTGAAAACATTTTATAAAATACACTTATGTGTGAATGCCCAAAATAGTTACAGCAACACGTATATTTTCCTTGAAATGGCTGCAGTGACCTACAAGTACACTAAAAAATAGCCCAGTTATGTTTAAGTCCCATATAATACGGGGCGAGTCTATTTACCACCAAACAAGAATAATACGAGATAGCGAGCTGTTGCTGAAGAAAAGATTCTACAGTCACACTACACTACACACAGTACACTGATATTATAAAGAGGAAAGATTTTTCTGTTAGTATTTTCATGTGTGTGTATGTTTGTAATTAATAAACTCAAAAACTACTGCGCGGATTTCAAATTCTTTCACCATTAGAAAGCAGTGTCTTTACTGAGTAACGTAGGGTATTTTTTATACCCGTACTCCCACGGGATAAAATATAGTCTACGATAAGAAATTAACTACAAAATTATGAGTCCGCGTAACACTGGTCAGTTTCCACTTAGTTCATATGTCACATCAAGCGATCCATCTCCAACTTAACAAGAATCAATAAAACAATTAGTAGACACACGACTATTCACCCCAGCTTCAGTATCACCACATTCGATTTTAATATTTGTTACTCAGAATCTATAGTTTACTGCGCCGATGATATTTGTTCATCGTTCTCTAATGCGTTTCCAAGTATTGGAGCTTCTGTTAGCTAATACAGCGTATGTATGATACTTCCATAAACATTTACAAGACTTGCAACATTCCAAGTATTAATGTCGGTTCTGGTAATTTCATAATTTTAGCGCTACACTTAATTTTGTTTTGTGTGAAAGTAACTTATCCTTGTAGTGGAAGTGATATTGTTTTAATGTTGATGCAAAGAACGTCGAACTAAAGGACTGTTTTTTGATCCACCTGAAGATAATAATATAAAAGAATACAATCGTTATCATTAAGTTAGTTTTCTGCTAACATCAACATTTTCCAAGATTTTCATTTTTGTTGACTTTTAGCCGGACAAGGCTAATTTAAATTAATTCTTTAAGTATCTGTTGAGCCTTTGCTGTAAACCATACTAATTGAAATTTGAAATACCTCTGTTCTATATTTATCCCATATCGCATAATCATCCCACAATGTTCCCACTGCTGGGACACAAGCCTCCTCTCTTTGAGAGGGAGTGAAGTAATCACCGCGGTCCACGAGGCCCAGACCATTTGGAACCTTTAAAAGGAACCTACTAGGGACCACCTACGTATATTTGATAGGCATTAATTAATGGACATAAGGAAATATCAAGGTACTTCCAAAACTTATTTACTTAGAAGACCTATTGAAAAGAATTTATGCACCGGTATTGGTGCATTATTACTATCCCAGCTAAGTCCAAAGCCGCTTGTACATAATCGGTACTACGTTACCTCTACACACGGTATTATACCCATAAGATACAGGATCAACATATCTTGTGTTAGGAATTTAGTCCTGTTTAGTTCTACTTGCAGTAAGAAGGAAACTATCGATAAATACACTGTTCGGATAATGACAATACGTAATTAAAGGTTTTTTCAAGAAATTTTCATATCTAAAACAAGAAAATAATCATAAAATTTTAATGAAATCACGCTAAAGTGACAGTTGACAAAGTTGACAGTTGCAAGAAGTTTTACACATCTAAAACAAGATAATAATCATGAAATTTTAATGAAATCACGCTAAAGTAACAGTTGACAAAGGTGACAGTTGGAAACGTCACTAATTTAAAATTAGCACAACATCCATCAACTTTCAAAATGGGCATAGGATACTGAAAATAAGTCCCGATAAAACTAGATTTGAATCGAGATCCATATTTAAACTTCATTCTAGAATACTGGCCCAAAATATCAATATTTTATCCTTTAAAACCTGCAAACAATTCAAAAAAAGAACGCGATAACCCTAAAGCAACAAACAAACCGTTCTTTCCAACGCCATAATAATCCGTCCTTCAATTGACTCGCGATACCAAACAGCTGATACACTTTTTCTTCCTCCTACCCAACACCACATTGAAAATACCACCTTGTTTCTTCATTTCTAAAGCCGATATTCGTGCAAACACATAGAACTCGAGCGAAAGAGGGAACAAAGGAGACGGGACCACGTGTCTTGACCTATTTGTGTCGTGCGATTGGTGTAGGTCGTGTTTACTATGTCTGGAGAGAGTTTTTAGAAGGTTAGGAGGTTTTTAGGGTTAGAAAAAGTGGTGGATTTTCTTTTTTTTTTTTCTTTTTGGGTTTTTTATGTTGTGAAGTAGCATTGTTGAATGGGACAGTTAGAGATTGAGAGTTGACGTTAATTGAAAAAACGGGTGGATTTAATTGTTTGCTATTTTTGGTTGACTTAAAATTAGATGAGAAAAATTAAGATAAAAAAATACAAAGATTTTCATCTAGAAACTTAGTGACGAGAGAAGAGAAAGTGAGCTTTTTTTTATTATATTATTTGTACAGGGTGTTCAAGAAAACTTTTTAGATAATATTCCTGACATACTTAAAGTCCAATCTTTGATGCAAAAACAAAAAATAATATGAAGTCGACCTTTGGAAAAAGAAAATTTTCAAAGGTCAAATCTTTTCAATATTTTGTTGGCTTTTTCTTAACTTTGATAACGTTTTATTAATTTTCCTGTTATTTTGTCCCCAGACGAGTCGGGATGCGAGGCTGATATGCTGGAGGGCGCGGAGGTGGGACGGCACTCGCCGCCCCGGCCGCAGCAAGAGCCCATCAACCTCAAGAATGAGGTGAGACCTCTTTTAGAACATGTAGGACATAAGGTACTTAGTGAGGTAAAGTTAGAGTGTAGTACTTCATATATGTATAGGTATAAGACAAAGTTTAGGGAAGCATAATAAAAAAATTAAATAAGTTAACCGGTGACCTTTGGGGTATGAGTGATCTAAAGTGGAGATCTCGAATCGATAAGCGTAAGGTGAGATACCCTCAGACAAGGTGGAGCAACGATCTCCACTGGGTGGCTGGCAGTTGGATAAGAGTTGCAGAGAATCTACATAGTTCACGTCGTCGAATCCCATGTCCGCAGCAGTTCCGCAATTTGTCCGTACCAGATTAATCGACTAAAGTGACGTATTGTTGTAGGAAAAATTAAGTGAGCTCACTTCGGATAACGTGCTTTACGAGTATGTAGGACACAGTACATGACTTTGATAACATGACGAGATTTCATTCGTAAATTTGTACTTACCACATTTAGGATAAGAATGAAATAATTACATTATTGATACGTAACTCACATCTTTGTATTGAAATATATTCCTGGGTCACTAAAATGACATGAAATTGATATGAACTCATCAACATCAGTAACCCATGATCTGTCCACGAAGTAGACACAATTGTTACAAAAGCGTCTCGCGTCTCTCTTGATTTGATTTTTTGATTTGACCAAATTAGTCATTTGACAGATCATGATGTAATGGGGTGAGTTCTTGGAAAGTTTGTTCTTCAAGGGTATTATTTAGGATATAATTTTGCACTAGACCATTTAGTTATTTGTGTTTCTTATGGGGCAATAAAGACTTTCATCTCTTCCTTAATGGAGAACCTAAAGGCACACAAAATACGGCGTTTTTGGAAAAAAAAATTTAAACAAAAATGGACTTAGTAGCAGCCCTAGCAGTAGACTAGGTTAGTAGTAGCAGTTGGTGGGACGAATTGGCAGCACGGTACAAATAATATTTTCGCTCTTGTGATGGTATAGAGATTTTGTTGTTCAACGTTTTGCGAGTTCTTCTAATAAAGTTAATGCTGAAGCAAACTGTTGCTTTAGCTTAAAATCCGGGACCAAATCCAAAACGTCCCGCGTCCCGCTAATTTATTTTCATTCCTACAGCTCCAAGTTCCACTCTGGACTCCAAAAAACAAAGCTGTCAAGCTCACCACTGCTACTTAACTAACACGTGGCCTTTAAATTGAAAACGTGGACAAAGTTGAGTGCGAATAAACGCGCTCGATCCTCAAGTGGGCGCTCTCGGCTCACGGCTCACCAAAAAGACGACGACATCCCCAGGCTCAAAAGGTCCTCGCAAAGACTAAACATTCGTCGCTTCGTTAGTGCCCCCGCGAAAAAATCGCCATGCGATTCGACGCCGACCAATCTACCCCGCACTGCCGCAACCTACTTGCCTCAGAATCTATAGTATCGATTAGTGAGCGCTTTTTTACCCACACGCACTCACACACCGCCGCGGCGGGGCCAGCCTTTTTAACAATCTTTTTTTCGTTCACCCCTCTCTCCCCCAAAACCGCCATGTCCATTGCGCGGATGCAAAGACCACCCCTCTCGCCCCACCCCTCATATAGCAGCATTGAAAATGGAATTTCCATGAGTGATGGAGTGTCAAACGGGAAGTGAAAAAACGGAGAAAAAGTACATTATGTTAATTATTGAACGCGTGCTCCGTCCGAGTTTAAATTGAATGTCATGTCGTACGCGTCCGTCGCGTCGCGCGTCCTCGTGTCGTGGAAACGCACGCTTTTACTCTTCTATTCCGTTTCGTGTACGGTATAATTTTTAATTTTTACTCTCTGTTCGTGCTAAATTAATAATCGCACATGTCGAAATTCGGACAGACCGTATATTTTGTATGTAGCGAATTTGAACAAAACTCGATTGGTAACTTTTGGCCCGTACACGTGGACTTAGCGGAACCACATTATTGGCTTTTGATCAAAATTGAGCTCTATTAACATGATCGTAAAGCTGATAATGATAGTTCGGTAGCCGAGCTAAACGCCGGTAGCTAGAATGACTTTTATTTTCATTCACTAAGTACGGGAAGACAGTGTGTACGTTAGTAATCTTTTCCACTAACTTTGTCGATTCTTTGGTTCTTGTTTACTTCGCATGACTTCTCGGAACTTTGGGAAGATGAATGTAGTCGTAGTACTACGTCTTAAGACTTTTAGTTGTTTTCTTGGTTCTTATTACCCTCTGTATTGTAAGTGCTTAGCTAAACATGGAAAGAATGACGTCATATCCCAACGTTACTTAGTAGGTACAAGTTTAATTACTGTCCTAGTCTCGTCACAATGACCGAGAATTGCATTAGAACTAATGTGCGTTGTGTTATGAAACAATAATACTCAGACCACTTGCTTTGTTTAACTTTTAATGAAATCTACTATCTAAGCGAGCATTGCACAAAAAGACCGGACAAAGCACTTATTCACCGGACAACACGAACTATTCGGACAGTCGCATTGCTAATGGAAAATCCCGAAAAAATATTGGCGGTGAAAAAAATAGTTTAAAAAAATCGTCGAGCACATTTGAATGAAAATTGGGTGGTGGAGGGGGTGGCGCGCGCGGCCGCCGATCGCCTATTATTATTATTATTACTTGCATTATATCTGCATTTTTTTCACGCACACAGACGCGGCCGCGCACGCCATTTTTATTTTTTTCTTCCTTTTTTCTTTTTTCGGGAAATCGACGGGGGCGCGGCGCCCCCACACATGGGCCGCGCTCGGAGCCCGCTCACCAGAATCGAACTATGCGTTGTCTACAAGTGGACGAACATTTAAATTGGCTCTCATCAAATATTGACTGCGTGTAGTTTTTTCATTAACCATTCGGCTTTTTGTGAGGTACGCTGGCGGCCACGTCGGCTGCCGTTCAATTTGTATCTACTTCCTTTGAGCAGGTATCGGAGTGCCCCATTAGTTGTTTTTTAGCTTCAATTAATATTTTTCTAGTGCATGAACTCGCCACAACCAATTTACTGAAATGAAGCTTGCTTGTTTAGCTCGCATGAAAATTTTCATCGTACAAAAAAACCGTCATAATGTCTAAATATATTTTACAATAGTAGACCTACGCAACTTCGTCTGCGTCACATAAGAGAGAAAAAGCTCACAAAAGGACTATTTTTCCCGTTTTTGCAACATTTTTCATTTATGCTCCGCTCCTATTGGTCGTAGCGTAATATTATATAGCCTATAACCTTTCTCGATAAATGGGCTATCCAACACAAAAATATTTTTTCAATTCCAACCCGTAGTTCCTGAGATTAGTGCGTTCAATCAAACAAACAAACAAACTACTAAACCAAACAAACAAGCTTTTTAATATTAAGAATAGATTTCTTTAAAAGTATTTAATTATTAAAACAACTTATCTACTCAAACAGTCACAAAAGGATGCCATTAAAAAAATACAAAACAAACTATTGCCAATAGAAAAAAAGAACAACTGCATATTTAACACTACTAACACTGGGTCGACGTAATTAATCATTCGTGTGATTTGATGGCACACACGAATATTCCATGTCGCTTTTATCGAAATGTTTTAATAAAATTCGCAACAGGTTGGGGTTGAGCTTGTTAAGAAAACACCAAGTATTTGAATTTGGTCCTAAGGTTCTTTTTAGGCGAAGAGTTTAGTTATTTTCACTGGAAACTTCTTTTGGTCAAAGGACCTCTTTCTTATCGTCTTGACACACTGGCCTGTTTAGTAAAACATAATAATAATAGGTAGAAGACAAGAAAGCATTCTTAATTTGAATACTTCAACAATTACAAAAACAAAGTCTTAAAACTAACCTATTTATCAACTTCTATAGATCCATTTTCTTCTTTCTTAAGTTTTCTCGGCCCATTGCCAAGGTCCGTACAAAAAAATCGTCTTTTATTCTTCGGGACGCTTGGTCGTTCTTTTATCAGCCATTTTACGTTGATCCCTCGCCAACGCCGCCGTCTGGCCTTACTATTTGAGCCGGAAACTTGCCTATACTGTATTTTCTATTGATCATATTATTTGTGATATGAGTCCGATTTATCAACTTATCGACGTAACATGTTTAGTCTTTATTTGATTTTGTTAAGAAAGGCGCGAAAAAACTTTCGTTTTTCTAAATCTTAATCGGACGCGGAATTGAGTCGAAATGAAATCTTAATTATCTTAGGACTGTAGAGAAAGACTAAACTTAAGAAAACTCATCAATACTTAATAAAAATTATAATAAGAAGCAGAATAATGCATGGCCCACGTAAAACAACGGACGGCATTGCAGTCAAGCGAATTTATTATCATTAAAAAATGCAAAAAATCATAATTAAAGGGGTGGCTGTGGGGTGCATCCCATTTTTTATTTTAATTGGCTTGTAAATTACAAAAGTTATAGTGAAAACGTTGAGACCGTTTTTTCGGTATTATTATGCGGTTTTAAATTTTGTCGCTTAACCAAGGTAAAATGTATTACTATGGAAATAAGTTGCGCCTGATTAAATAAGTTATGGGGGTGTTCCTGGTTGGGGAACTCGTTTCGTTTGTATTACTTCTTATTTTTTGGTGTTTTGGTTAAATCTTTGACCGTCGTTACAGGTAGTCAGGCTCGCGGCCCGAAACTCTGACAACCAACTTACCAAGGGGTATCGTATTACCCAGTACTAACTGGGTTTTGGAGGTCAGATAGACAGTCGCTCCATGTAAAAAACTGGTGTTCAGCTGCATCCGGTTAGACTGGAAGCTGACCCCAACATAGTTGGGTAAAGGCTAGGCAGATAAATTATTAGTTCTGTTGTGATATTGTTTTACTTATCTACAAAATGAAAAAAGAACATTACACTTCCTTGGCAGTCGTGTATAAAGGAAATGTATAGGTGTTCGAATGACGATGTGTAGGGCTATTAAAAGGTGGTCAATGTTTTCAGTCCTCCTCGTATGTTATAGAATAAAATTAAAAATGAAACAAGCAAGCAAAGTATTCTCATGAAAATGTAAGGGAAATTAATTCATTCAATACCACAACCAACAGAAATCGATTTAAATCTCGCAAAGAAAATGAGACAATCATATTATTAAGTATTCAAAGCCCGTGTGCAACATTTCTTTATTCGTTTAAGGTTCAGGTAGTTATTCTAATCGAAGGCATTATTGACACAAATGCACGTGTACCAAAGGGTGAAAAAATATGATGAGCACTTTTCAACTCTTCAATGATTAACTCATCATGTACAGTACGCAAGTGAAATGTTTCTTCTTGGGATCATAAGCTCAACAAACAACATTCGATTATACAGCACTTCTCACGTCATAAAATAATATCCTACGCGTAAACCCATCGGATTCTCACCGAACGGTTATCCAGAAACTTCGCAAAACACCTCAACAAACAACAAAAAACGTTATATTAAGAGTATTAAAGTTCAAAATTGCAGTAAAATTAATATTGACAGCGGTAAATACGGCGCCTCCGAAGCTAGGGTTGCTAGCTACAAATATAAATCTCGGCGTCGCAGCGGCCAGGGCTGCCTACCACGAAGGACGGTCGTGATTGATCAAAGTCGTTTGTCAGGCTCGCGTCGCGACTGTTGGTAGCCCTGCGCAATTAGCACATGATTCTGGCCGTCTAATGCACGAATTTGGTTTTAATTATGGAATGCTGTTGCCATGGAAGCTCTTCGTTCTTATTTTGAATGTTTAAATGTTTTTTTCATTGGTTCTAGTGTTTATTTAATTGAATAAGTAGCTAGCATGTGATTTAAAAAAGAAAACAAATAATTTATATGCATATTGATGCGAGAAACAATAAAATCTTCAATAAGCTGTATAAATAAGTTATTACGTAGAGCAGTTAAACTGTGATCTTTTGTAATGTCGATATAGTTAATTGTATGTCAATTTACTCTGTGCTTACACGTATTGATAAGTTTATTTTATTTCTTCACACTAACTACCAATTGGTTCCTTTATCCTATTGTGCTGAAGTTGACTTCTACACTTAACGGTTCTAAGAAATAAACTCATGCAGCATGCTAAACGTACGTTTTGGTTTGAGCACCACAATATCACAACTGATCTTAGTTCTATATAATTATTATGGTTCATATATAATCAGTATAGGCTAACAATCAAGTCGGAATAATACATGGTGTAAACGGAGCCTTCACGAAGACGTCAACCAAGCATTATGTACATCAAAGTAAGTAACTCTACGCAAAAATTGTTCCTGGGAAAAGTATTTTAATCCTAAAACTAAATGTAACGCACTCAATAAATTGTGCCAATGCATTGAATAGTAAACGGGTCAGGTATTTAAAGTAAAGTAGGTAATAACCTTAAATTCAAATTCTTTATTTCAGACAAGAGTTCATAGTGTTAGTAGCAACAAAATAACTTAATGACTAGTGTTAGTAATATGGAGATAATACTCACCCAGTGGCACAGCAGAGGGGAGTCCCACCGATCTGAGAACACGCTCCATGAGACTATTGGTGGCGGTGCGAAGCCGGCCGGCTGTGGAGGCGGTTCTTTTTCTTATAATAGCGTAAAAATCGTCAGTGCGCGCCTCCGCAAACATAGTGGACGCACTACAACGCCACGACAGCCCCAACAGTATCCTAAAAGCGTTATTATTTTGGATACGCAGATCGCTGTATATCCTCGACGTAAAACGGGTCCAAAGACTGCAATAATCAAATATTAGTATATATGTATAATTTAATAAAACTTGTTATAAAAAGTTGGAACTTTGACCTCCAATATCACCGTAACTAGATTCCCAGGTATGGTCCAGAACAAAAAAAATATCGCAAAGACGTGGAGAACAAGTGCCCTTTCGGCTTCGTTAACGGTCTTTTTACACCTTTAATACCATACCAGTCCTTTTTTTAAATTAAATTTATTTATTTAATCAAATAACAATGTTAACATAAAATAAAGTAATAACATCTAAAAGTGCACTTGGCTTAATGTTATTTAACAAAACAGGTAGGTGTTGCAACCGGCACCCTTACTAAGTTATAAAATAACTTTAGCCTGTAACTTGTAAGGAAAATCTCATGAGTTCAAAAATACAAGATTAAAGTTTGTAGTACAAATCAAACTAAACAAATTATCCTGCAAAATATACCTGCCAATTAAGAAAACATTCTCAACCAAAAAGCTTTAAAAGTGATTGTGTAGTTTTATGAGACCGTCACTATTTTGAAAATAGAATTCACATTCTTCGCACTATTTGCATTATCTCTTTGATTGAAAATTGCTTCTTAATTTTGTTTTTCCCCGCGAGAAAAGTTTGTTTAACTTTTTCGTTCAGACTGGTCCTGGTGTTTAATCTTACCACAAAAAAAAACAAATGCGTCTCGTGATCTCCTACGAACGGAGAAGTGCCGATACATGACAAATTGTCAACTATCCAAGAAAAGTACAGCTTGAATTGGCATACCGGTTAGTCCGTACGACTTTTGCCAAGAGAACGTGTGCGACTTGGGTGCTAAAACACGATGAACACATTATATAAACATTACAAAAATACCAGAAGATAATTCACACAACTTTTACGATCTTAATAACAGAAATCCAATTAACTAACAATGAATATTCAAAACAGTTTACGACAGCCACGCATCGATCAAATAATAGCACAATAGTATTAAGTTTATGTTGCATCTTACGCCTATGAGTTCTGATGCAAAGTGCTCGTAGATATGCAAGCGTACGTGCGCCCTCGCACTTATAATGCGCGAAGAAAAAAAATACGCAATAAACATTTAAAAAGGGAGATGTCCCAACATTACGAACGAATTAAAATGCGAAATCACGTACATTACAACCAGTTTCGATACTTTTTTTTTCAATACACTTATAAATTCGAACAGCGGAACGAATGGAGTGTCTCGATTGTGTATTTTTTTTACTTTTATTTGTAATTGTTTTTTGATCATGTTTGCTGGAGTAACTGTTCAGGATATCGCGTTTTGTATCATCAGATTTTTAATTAAATTTGCTATAACGGTCTGTTGGTAAGTTTAATAAAATTATGAAGGAACATTTGGGAATCGTTTATTTGAAATCGCGTGCGATAAGTTTTATTATTGAACATGTTTTCATGTTTAGGAGTCTCTATTGCCTTTTGTCCCGTAATGTCGGCGGTCCGCATTAAAATTAATGGAAACACTGCTTAATGGTCGGTTCTAATCCTGTATTTATTTACAATTTTCATTTTTATTGAATGTTTTTGATAAAAAGAGATAGCTTGGCTTTTAATTCTTCCTGTGTTTATCATATTTTACTTACTTTTTGACATTTACCATGATATAAAGATGACTGACAAAGTAACAACGCAGATATTCATTTGCATTGAGAAAAATCTAAAACCTCACAAGTACTAAGATAAATAATATCTAACTCGTTAAAAACATCAAACGAATCTGTCAAAAACAAACGTCCGAATACCACAGAACCATCCTATTACACACACAAAAGACATAAATTACAAAGTCTATTAAACAAAAATAAAAGTGTTGCAATCATCAATTGATTCAGCAATAGGACATCTCCCATCGCAATCCGGAGACTGCCCAGAAACAATACACTTCACCTATTCCACACAACAAAGAACCTATTAACAATATGAGTAATGCACAACTTAGATCGAGTGGCTATCTGATATATGAAAATGAAGGAGCAGACGGGCGGTCAACATCGACACGACCGCTTGAAACAAATGTGAAGAAAATTCTTGCCATTAGTAATTAAACTTTATAATAAGTTGATAGGGTTAAAACTCACGTGAGTAGAGAATGTAGAATTGCACACTCTTAAAAAAATTAAAGCAAAATAAAACTAATCTCCGATTTAGTTAATTGAAACCGTGAATCATAAACGTTCGTTAACAAAAATCTCTGACAGCCGATTACTAATTAATAATTGTGTTTGAGTATTTAATTCGATTATTATTCCAATAAAACGACTGTGAAATTGTTTTAGAACCAGAAATTGTGTGAAATATTTTAATTTTATATCCGTTTTTGATTAATAAAAAGTTAACCTCGAATTCCACGTTATGGTGAAAATTTTTAAATATGTGTAATAAGATCGTTAGAAAAACCATAAAACTTAATCACTTCCTCGCTCAATTAAGAATTCGGATACGAGTATACCACCACTTATTGACTACGTTGATTAACTTTAATATTATTTTTAAAGTCAGCGTTAAAAACGCTGCGTTCAGCCCGCTCGTCTGCTACCTCCCGCTCTCCACCCATCCTCTGAAAATGGAGCGACCGATAAAAAAGGTAACGAATTATAAAAAAGCGGAGGCGCACAATCGCGAGCGCGGACGTGTGGGCGGTGGGCGAAATGAAATGAAATAATGAAAAAAATGGGCAAAAAGCAGTACAAACATGCATTGTCCTCGCCACCACCCCCCCTTAATGAGTGGGTGCGGGGAAGCGGCCGCCCCTGTACGCGCAACGTGTGTCTGAAGTGGCTGATTATCACCTGATTCCATCTGCGTCAATTGTTGGGCCGCTAAATAGGTCGTTTGTGAGACAGATTACAGACAAGGACTTGTAGTACATCTCAATCGTAAGGTCGGGCGTGCTTGGCCAGAGAAAATTTTATGAAATTCTCGGGTTCGCAAGTTTTGGCTACAAACTTCTGTTTGTAACAATGCTGTGTTTCTTTTGAAGCTATTTGGGCTGAGTCCTTTGGTGATTACGTTTTTAAGGCGCTATCTTTGAATCTTCCTCTTAAGATATGCTGCGAGGTAGTAAACATGATCTTTTAAAAAAATTTCAAAGTTGCCAATGTTGCCCCGAATATTTTTTCCTTCTTTATTATAAAAACAATTTTCGCCATTCAACATTTACACCCTTTGAAAACTACTTATTCCGTCCAATAACAAGGAACAAGCCCAGTATTATCACATTACGAGCGCCTGTAACTTAATAATCTCCCCTCTCAAAGTTTTCTTTTCAACCGATTGGTCTCACACGAAAAAAATCCCAATTTTCGAACATATTAACCATCAAAAACAGCGTCCGAAATTAATTTGTTTATGCGAAACAAAGGTGGGTGCCGGGCGCATGCACCCGCGTCACCCACTCCCCGAAAAAAAAGGAAAAAAATAGGAAAAAAGGGGGGGAACGGGGTTCCCACACCCCTCCCACAGCGCGATCGGCATCAGACTTCTTTTTTTAATCGCGTCGCATTCAGCATGGTCGTTTTTGGTAAGCACACACTGCGCATTGCCTATTTTCCAATTTAGATTGCTTTGTATTACCGGTTGAGCGATGCGCAATAGTTTTTGAGGCCCGTGACACGTGAGTGCAGGAAATTAAATTTCTGTGTAAAATAAAAACAAAGGGGAAGGGGTTTGAGGGTACGTGACGTACTTGCTAGCGACGGATGGTAAGAAAAACTTTTGCCTTTCTTTCAATCCATTTTCGCCCTTTTACTTTACCATCGTCGACCTAATTTCACTTGCTGTATCCGCTTTCTCACGAGGTTTTCATCTTCAGTTATTCTCATACCATATTCTTCTTTTACTTACTTCCATAAAAAATAACTGTGTCTAAGGAGTCTCTATGTCCGGCCCTGTTCTAATGTCTATATGAATACCAAGTATTGAATGAATCTTACTTCCTGCGCTAGATACTTGTGTGTTTTAGTTTTGAGTATAAATTATGTATGGCATATTTAGTTTTAAAAGGATATTATTAATCAGCTCTACATGTTTATGATGATGATTCTACAAATTATCAAGAAATACCAAAACATAAAATATGGGTATTCAAACATAATTAATTAGCATATCCAATATCATTCAAGAATAAATATTTCTTTCTAAACGCTATTTTAAACTAGGAACAAATTAGAGACTTTGAATACTTTTTATTCCAATCTTCCTAACTAAGTTACTGAACTTAAAAATAATGGTTAATATGGTGGTCTTCCGTAGACTAATCAAGTTAAAGTAATCAAACACTAAGCACATAAGCTGAAATAATTTTAAGAAAACACAAAACAGTAAAAAAGTACAAAAATACAGTAACTTCTTGATAACAACTTTATAGAGACAGATAGCAATTTTACTACCCTAATTAAACAAACAACTTAATTGCAAAAAGCATTTCATTGACCAACCTTTTACTATATTCCAGTAAAACTCCGCCATAAGATTACCAAACTATCATTCACTGATCAATTATTACAGTATTAAAATTAAATATAATTAACGACTTACCAGGCCGTAGACCAATAACTCAGTATCAAAATTCCTTGATAATTAGCGCAGTACGGCAATAAATATTGCCAAGACGATTATTAAGCGGCCAGTACTAATCACAAGAAGTTTATAGTGACACCCTGTAGACTAGAGACGCTGATCAAATTATAGAGGGGGTTTTAATCATGGTGGAAAAATGTGTTATGGGGAGATGTTGACGGTTGTATGCAAATTATGTCTTGGTTCAAACACTGTTTTAGGCTTCTAAGGTATAAAACTAAACTTACACTTGTCACTTACCGGGAGCTCAAACCAATGGACAATCACGGGAGATATCCCGTAATGACAGTATAAGTTTATGTCTTGGTTATTATTTTTCTTCACTGAAATATACGTAGCGACTTGGTAGCCTAAAATTGCCACTTTAACAGAATCATAATAAGTATGATAATATGAATCACGTTAAAATGGTCACAGACGCAATAAAATTAATATTGTAATTTTACGAATTGTTACGTAATTCATATTATTATCTTATTATGATTCTACCGAAACGGCCATTTTAGACTCCCTGGACAGCTCTGTCGTTTGTCCTGGAAGGTGCAAGTAGTGTTGTGAGCCACGGATAGGGTATATGCACCATATCTTATGTCAAGTTTTTGGGATGAGTGGAGTTTCTGTTAGCTAATATCATTCCTCTGCTGAGCAAAAGGCTCTGCCGCTGACTTTAATCAAGACGCGTATTTTTAATGGTGCTCTTTCTATAGTAAAATCGATTCGGGGTCCATTCGAATTCTACAAATCATAAACAGACTAAATAAAAACAAAATCAAATATCGTTACGAATAATTCATCAGACATATTAATATTGCAAAAGTGTTGCATTTAAATAAACTGTAGCGATGGAAATACAATGATAACTTGACCAATGACTGACTAATGAATGACTATGTGTCTTAAAAATAACCTTTTTAGACATTATTCAATGTTTAATAAAGGACATATAAACGTCTAAAACTCACTAAAGTGCATATGATTCATTGTTGATATATCAATGTGGCATTCGCATCAATAAAATAATAATCAAAGAAAACAGCCGACAACAAAACCGATTAACGCCACAGAAAGTCTTAAGTCCAAAGTTATCCTAGTCGCACTTACCTCGCCTCAAGCAACGCCAGTTTTCTGCACCCTTCCATATAATTAAAATACACTACTTTGTGTAATTAGAGAGTACAAAGAAATCGTTTCTGTAGATAGTATCACTAAGAACAAAGTAGCATGAAGTTATTAATGATACGAAAGTGCCCTATAAGTGTGGCTATTGAAATTATTAGGACGTATAAGATTGGAGATAGGACAGTTTTGAATTGAGATATTTGGACTTAATTACATAAAAACAGTGAATAAAGGAGATCGTGCAATATGGAAAGTTGTAAAACTATTAATTGTTGATTCTAAGATACTGTTAGTGCACTAAAACCAATCTTTATCTGCAACAGAAAAAGATAAGCACCCAAAGCCCGATGCAGTTTTAAAAAACAGGTTGTAGGTCTGCTAAGAATACGTTATAGGTCTCAAAACGATTGGTAATACAAAGTCAATATTAGCTTTTAATGCTTCAGTTTCTACAAATAAAAACCTACCATAACCTTTTCTAATAAGCTTCGTATTCCAAATGAGTAGTCAAGCAACTAAGATACGCTTACCACTTAATTCCCTACTGATAGGCTGACTCCAAAGCATTCAGTTCTCTTTGAGCCAACCTACAGGCAATCCTTTTGAAAAGCGTCTAAATCATCGCACCAATGTGACTTACGCTTAGGTGACGATGCAGGGAGAATATCGAAACAACCTGGAAATGTCTGTACTAAACGTGGACAAACAGTGCACGGAAAGGTATGCCTTAAGGACTAGTGGTCATGATACTATTGAGCTTGCATCTCGTGCAAATCAATTAGGTATACTTTGTATTACAAGAGCTAGATTATTAGTTGACAGAGGCTTACATGCGCTGCAACTTTTTATATCAGTGAGAATTTCAATAGATTGAGGAGGCAAAGTAGAGAAAGAAGTGGCAACTGAGAAAATCCATGTGAATCATGGACAACAATTAACTGAAGGGAGCCTCATAGATACGCTCCTTGAACCAAAAACGGATGCATAAATACCTACACACAATGAAGACAAAATTTACAGAAAGATATGCGAGTGATTTTAGTGTCATCCACGGAAGTTTTGACTAGGGAATCTGTACGAAAGTAGGTATATAAAGTAGGTATGGTCACAGATGCAATGATTTTAAAAATCACTGCGCGAATTCCCTGTCGGCTGCTGTGAAACATTCTTAAAGGGCCGGATGGGTAAGTGTACGTTTACGAGGGATATAAATGCGTATCATTAATCAACGTAATTAGATCATTGCCGGGATCGTGTTGCCTCCCGACCGTCCCCGACCAGCCCCGAAGCCGCCCAACAAACTATCTTATGGAGTTCTTTTTTCAATTAAATCGAGTTCGGGTGCTTATCTTTTGATTATGAGGATAATGAAGTTGAATTTTGAATGTGGAATAAGATAATAACTTATGACTTTGCCATTCGATTTCTTATTTTTAAAGTTGTCAATTAAGTTATTTTAAGGATTCCACCAGATTGTAGCTTTAGGACACCAAAACGTCTGTTTGCGATGCTTGCATACATACCATTCATTAGTTCAATCGCCAACCTCCTTTTAAGAAGAAAAATCAGGACCATTGGCTGAAAAATAAAATACATTTAAATCTACTGCCTCCATTCTTAAATCACGCAATAATTTTCTTGCTAGTGTTTAATGAAGCAATTATACAACAGGCGATATAGAAAAACCTTGTACAAGTTTTTACAACAAACAACAAGACAGTCTGTGTGAAAATGATACTGTATTGTTCATCCAATCTGTTGGAGACGTTTCTTAATAGAAGAAAATACTTAACAAGCTGTTGAGAAAAAATGTGCGTAATAAGAAAACAAAATCGAATATTTCTAATTTTTATGTCGGTCACCGTAAAGCACATATGCACAAATATTACTGACTAGCTTATGCCCGTGGCTTCACCTGCATAGGTTTCAGTAATTGTCTCACGGCATCGTACTACCGGGATATCCTATGTGTTAACCAGGTTTCTGTGTGGTAAATTCCATCCCAAACCGTTCAGTGGTTTCTGCGTAAAAGTGTACCTAACAAACGTCCATCCTCACAAACTTTCACATTTATAATAACAGCAAGGAAATAAGATGCCGTGCTGAAAAGTCTAACTATTCAATAAATATTGTTCTATCAGCCATGATCACGACAAAAAAATAAAAATAAATGGATTGACACAAACCATCGAAAATTTTAGAAACACTTGATAGCAATTGCCACTTGGAAGCCCTCAGGGAGGAAATAGTCTCAGTATATGTAAATACTCATCCGTGGGATACCATTAATGCTGGTCCATGACTAATTTACATTGTGTTCAATATGACTATTCCATAATAATAATTACACTACGCCAAGCTTTCTCAATACTAATAAAATCAATGAATGAATTATTGTTCTCCACGAGCAAGTAACAGTCAGATAGATAGATACATAATTACATTGAGAACTGTATTGCAACTGCTTTACTTTCCACTCCTTACGTAATTTCGTCTGTTTGTAATACACTACATTGATTTAATGTTAGTTTGCTTAGTCCAAGTCCTGAACAAGCATAGTAAGAGAAATCTGCTTTAAAAATGGTGAAGAAAACATCGCGACAAAACTGGCATGTCCTAGAACCAAACCTTTGACACGGACATCCAACTACTTGTACTCAACTCTACCATAGACATGCGGACCTATCCGTATCCCAGCATTGGGAACAATATGGTTTGATAATGTTTTGTAGCTAAAGTGCTGTAAGCAGATTAAAACTGCAAACATAAAAAAACGATATATATTTTTTTTCGACACTGTCGTCACATTCGGAAGTATTAATCAACTAAATCACACCACTAAAACACCAACCAGTCTGTTTAAGTAAATTTTCAATCAAATAATTATCTCGAGAACGCTTTTTCCGCGTTCCTAAGTAATTTTATCCGTTTTCAAACTACCACATAATTGGAACACCTATGATTTATTATCAGTTAATTTTATGATAATCAGACTATGAATAATCTGCGCGGGAGCCGTATTCTGTTACCGTTTTAGTCGGTCGTTATTCGAGTTCACGTTTATCGATGATTATATGTTGCTTGTCATTCATGTTTCTTTTTAATGAAGATCGGTCAATTGTTTGTCGATAAGATCCAATTAATAAATGTCACTCGACACTAATTTTCTTGTGGCAACAATGTTATTATGAAGTTGATATTGTCTAAAGATAGACAACACTAGTTGTAACTTTTTTACTGCCATCCTATCATCACTAGCAGCCTTGTTACACCAACTGATGAGTACCCTGCCCTGTGTGCTATGCTTGCCTGATCTATGTGAGTCTCATCCTGGTCTTACCCGCGATCTTCTGTAGATTGTCCACACATCTTCTGACTGTTGGTCTGCCAGTGTACTGTTAAAAGAGTGTCCATGGAGTTTCTTGCCCGTTCTTCTCCATAGAGATCTACGCTAGGGAATGGGCAACTACAGTACTTTTACAGTTTTTATGTCTTGTGACTGGGACTGTAGCTACATTTAATTTTCATCTTTGTTTCGACAATTCAAAAGTGCCTTTAACTGGCCTACTTGAAATAAATGCTTTGATTTTGATTTTGAGTGCTAGTTCTATCAATTCTCACATTTTCCTCTTCTTTATTTTTCATTGTTACTTATCTACTCATTTATTTAAACAAGATTTTTTCAACATATTAGATATAAAAAAATATCTTTGGATTTCCATTGCAACACGCTCTTTTCATTTGCATTACAGCTGATTATTATAGCATTGTTTTCTACAATAGCTAATGCCGTCAATGAATGCACAAAAGCACCTTAGGGCTAAGAGAAATTCTAGCTTTTAATGACTTATCTTTATCTTGCATAGAGAAAGGTACCATTAACATCATTTGGTCCGTTTAAGACCGGAACTGTCATTATGTACGATCATGCACAAAAGAAGAGAATAGAGGAATATTTCAAAAGGTTTTATTAATACATTGTTTATTACAGACATCATAATATAATGAACAGATCGATTTTCAATTGTCCCTTCACTTTTTGTCTTGTTAAATACCACTGCCACACCACATATTATAACTATATACTATTGCTCGCGGCTTCGCTCGCGTTTGTACTGTTTCTGTTAAATACAGCCTATAAAACTCTGAGATAATGTAGCTACCCATTACTGAATGAGATTTCGGAATCGGATCAGTAGTTCCGCAGTTAACCCCTTCATTCAAACTTTACCTCTTTATAATATTACTTAAAAAGCGTAGTTTAAACATTAAAATGAAAATTATGAATAAATACTTACCACAGATACTAGTGAAGTTCCACCACATCTGAAATTCGTACAATACAAACCGGATTTAGAGTCTCTCAGTAGTAGTCAATCAGGAGCAAATCATTACCATTGACTGACCAGTCTAATTGGCTACTTATTACTGTAAGTTGTCGGTCACTTCACCTTTTTATTACTTAAGTACTTGAGGAAGTTTAGTTTGATACTCGTAATAAAGCTCTTACTGATGTAATAGCTTGCAGTGGTCATCAAAATATGCTACGTTTATTAAATGATGATGACAGACGAAATGTATTTCAACTGTAAGTATTTCAACGAAAGTATTTCAACTGAGATTTTAGACAGTAGTTTGTTTCTTTCTGTTTCTTAACAAATAGATTAAAACATTGATTATGGTAGAAAATACCACGAAGTTTACCTAGATATAACCGGCATAATTTATGATCTTTATGTATGTTGATTTAAGGCTACCGCACACCATAGACAAGACTGTCTTTAGACAGACAATTACCCTAATGGTGCGAGCGACACAGACTATGTATTCTTGCTCGCACTAGTAGGGTAATTGTCTGTCTTAAGACAGTCTTGTCTATAGTGTGAGGTAGCCCTAAAACGACATACCTACAGTACACCCTACTAGTAGGGTAATTGTCTGTCTTAAGACAGTCTTGTCTATAGTGTGAGGTAGCCCTAAAACGACATACCTACATAAAAATCGTAAATTATGCCGGCAATTACCCTACTGGTGCGAGCGAGACAGACTATGTATTCTCGCTCGCAATAGTAGGGTAATTGTCTGTCTTAAGACAGTCTTGTCTATAGTGTGCGGTAGCCGTTAGAGTAATGCGTATCTTTATTTTCGACAAACCCATTTAGACGAAATGAAGCTAAGTTTCATTTCCACTCATTTAAACTATTATTTCACACAATTGAATAACAAGACCAAATAAATTAATTCAAGCAATAAAACATATTTATCAAAATACTATCTACAGTAATATTGTTTAGGATACGATCTGAGAGCAGTGGAGCGGAAGCTATAAGTTATTAGGTTCATAAAGCTGCTCACACGGTGTTTATCTTAATTATATACTGATCATACTTTTATATATTGCATGCAGTGACATCATAATTAGAGAGCTGCGATGAGACTAGGCCGTTATAAATTATTTATTTTTGTAGCTTGGGTTTTTAAGTCAGTCTTGAATAAAAGGATGTTGCCCGAACCACGTATGTCTTTTAACAGCAAAAGAACCACGTGTAGTATTTTAGAATACTTTTTTAAATAAGTCATACGGTTTTTAAAGAAAACTTGCGATTTATGTTAGATGTTGTGATTTTTATAGTCCTAATAATTTTAAGGACACTGGGTACAGAAAAGAAAGAGATTCTATGTAAAGTGAAAATAGGTTTTTTTAATCGCATTTTTTTTAAATAATTTCCGCGATGTTTTCTATTTGAGCGTTTTGTAAAAAAATACGACTTCTGAGCACTTCTCTAGCTGCTAAACCCGCGTATAATGAGCTATATGCTGTCGCTTGTATTAAGAGGGAAAAAATATTTCTTTACTATAACGCTGTTTTTTAGTCTGTAATCCATGTCGAACAAATACTACCTCGGGGCAGCGTGTATCGGGAGCAGATTGTAATAAGTCGCCATAATATATGGTGTTTTAGCAAAATTATCAACAAATAAAACAAATTTATTATTATTTTTCTACGAATAACGCAATTAGATACACTTCTGCAAATACAAGATTATGAGCTGAGTTTAAAAACGGAACAAGTATTTTTTCCCCATTCTTCTTTTTCATCATTCACTCAATGCTGAGGATTTTGACGATATACGACACACCAGCAAATTATGGACTCTTCTGGGGTTTGGATTGCTCGGCACATGCAACAGTTTAGCGGTTGTAAAATACTTACTTGTGTTTTCTTTACTTTAAAACTGGTTTTTATCTCTAATCCACGTTGACCACTAAAATATCAGCTCGTAACACGTCAAGTACATAATACTACCTCGGGGCAGCGTGTATCGGGAGCGGATTGTAATAAATTTACTCAATACATAGTGTATTCTCAAAATTGGCAACCGTCATTTGTTTTTCTAAGAAGAACGCAACAGGTACACTTCTGCAAAGACAAGATTATGAGCCGAGTCTTAAAAATGGAACAAGTATTATTTTCCCCATTCTTCTTTTTGATCATTTACTCAACGCAGAAGTGGGACGAGCGAAGAATAAATCTATTTTGACGACATACGACAGGTCTGCAAATTATGGAAATCTTCTGCAGTTTGTATTGCTGGGCACATGCAACAGTTCACTTTGTTTTCTTTACTTTCAAGTTGGTTTTTAATCTCTAATCCACGTCGAACACTAAAATATCAGCTCGTAACACGTCAAGTACATAATACTACCTCGGGGCAGCGTGTATCAGGAGCGGATTGTAATAAGTCCCCATAATTTATGTTACATGCAATTAAAGTAAGATTGTTGCCCGGACCGGCGGCGGTAGCTCAGGAGTCGTGCTCTTGTTTTTGATTGCTATTATTTAGTTTAATGTGGTAATGTATCGATGGTTTAATGATAGATTAAGGTGTGTGTTTGGGTTTTGAAAAAGGTGCGCTATGTAATGTTATAATACTAATTTAAATAAGGCATGTCTAGAAATTTATTGAATAGCATAATAATACTATACGTTGTATTTGAATAAAATTCAGTACTTGATAGTTAAACAATGTAAAGAATCAAGACGACATCAGCTGTAACATCAATATCTTTGTAGGGATTTCTACTACAGCTTTATTTTGCATAGTCGATTTTTTTAAAGTGAAACGCCAGTAAATATTTCGTCTACATTTTTTTAAAATATAATTAGCAAAAAAAGAAAACATAAAATTGTTGTGTTTATCTCGAAAATAATTCAAATTATTGACATAATTAATTCAGTCTTTCTAAACTCTCTATAAATCCGCCTATACACGCTCCTAACTCCCGGCCTATAATTGCGGTTCTGTTACTAGGTTTCCTGTCACTAAATGAGATTAAATGCACCACAGAATGTTTCTCAATAGCATAAGAACATTTAATGAAGCCAACTCGCTTTACGACCGCACGTTAAGGGCTAAATACATTTATACTGAATCGTCAGCAATGCACCAGAATAAAAATATGAGCGAGAGTTTATTGCTGGACTAATCTTAACGCACCTGTTTATCATCGTGGCATCACGAGGCCAATGGCTTAACGTGCTTTTCGAGGCTCGGAGTAAACTCGGTATGTAATGGGTAACCCATCCACGGATCAGCCCAGGCAAGCGCGGCTTAACCTGAAGATCGACTCGACCGGCTGTAATTATGAGGCCACGAGCTCCGACAAATCTACGAGCTTCGTACAAATCTACACAGTCCTTAATACATATCAATATGATTATTACATTTAATGATTTTATTTATCGTACCAATTGCTTCCTCGTTATGCAAATATACATAAATGTCGGGTAGTTACATAAAATAATAAAGGTACTACAAATATGGTTAAATGACTGGTTTAGCGTGCTATGTTAACGTATTATCTTCGTCGGTTTGTTATAGGTACTGGATTGTTAATTATTAAAATGTTATAGTAATAAATTATAACTAACAAGCTTATGCCCACTGCTACGCCCACGTGGAGTTCAAAAGTTGTCCCACGGGTTCATAGTACCGGGATAAAAAATATCCTATGTGTTAATCCAGGTTATAAACTAGCTGTGTGGAAAATTTCATCCAAATCCGTTCAGTAGTTTTTGCGTGAAACAGTAACAAACATTCTTAAATCCATACACCCATACTCACATACTTTCGCGTTTATAATATTATAAGTAGGATTCGTGAAATTACTTAGTAATAATACTTGTGTAAACATTTTGTAACGCAAGTCGTGAAAAGTTTATGAGTACGTTGACAAAATGATGGTATGACAAATGCCGTACGCCAGCTGTAAAATGCTGTAAAAAAGCTGTAAAAAAATATTAAAGCTGTCAAAATCGGCAGTTAAGATAACGTCAAAACGAAATCATTGCAAAAATTGCTCCCATTCAAACATCTATTTAATACGTGCTTTCAAACAATGATTAAAACTAGAAACCTTATTTTTACTTCACTTTCTAATTTACAACTAAATTTGATCTAAACAAATAAAAAAAACCAGTCTGTCAATGTATCGTTAAATAAGATAAATGCACAATAAAACCACGTCAATACAGTATCCTTAATTACATGCAAATATACCCAAACAAAATGATCACACAACACTATTGCACGATATTAGCACTTTAATCTAATTATGCCAAAACTAGAACGTAATGAATGTAATCTCAAGAAACAGCAATCAGGTTTTGTCTCTATCCTACTCACTGTAGCGCAGCGTTAGTGAGTGCGAAAGAGAAGGGAGATGTGTAGTTGGATGTGTGCTTGCGCAGAAAACTGCGCAGCCTTACATAAATTGTTTAAGGCGTATAACACAGCTACTGTATCTTGCGACACAAGATACGACGCGCGATTTTGCACGCGTCTTTATTTATATTAACGCACATTTTTATAGTGTTTTGACGAATACAATTTTTCTGCTAACTTATGTGGACAAAAATGTTATTACTTCCAAGTAAAAGGTTTTATTAGATCAGTAATTTATATGAAAACTGTGGCTTTGAAACTTTACGAAAGCATCGCTAACCCATGAAAATGAAAATACGGTGGCTCTTTCTATTTAATGATTATAACCCATTTACGCTTTACGAAAAAATTAATCAGATAAATACCATTTACTCTGAAAACGGGATTTTCACCATGTTTACTATTTGTTTCTAGTTCTCGATATTTCGGCGCTGTTGCAAGCACCATGATCACGGATAAACTGAAGACTGATTCTCTGTGGCTCTCTGTTAGTGACCATTAAGTTTAAAAACTTATAATCAGGTTAATAAATCAAACAAGCAAAGCTAATGTTACAATAGTTAAAAATTAAACCAATGACATAATGTAAAGGCATAAAGTGCAGTAATTTCAATATACACAACTTAACTGCAGAGTCACGCACACCAAACTATCAAATACTTCACGAAAGTCATCCGATACAACTTTCAACAGTAATCCTCCACACTTTCATAGCAATAAGTAATCGCTACATGATTAGCGTCTTGTCGCGCGTATATCGTACCACGACAACCGGTAGCGGTCGCCGCGCCTACGCCACCGCCGCGCGTCTGCGCCCGCGCCGATCGCCGATTCTAATCAATATGCTAAGTGGCGATACGAGATCGCGTGCGACCGCGAAATACTTAACTCTTTGTTTAATTAACCACTCGATTAATGTTACATTACACGGATATCTCATTGCTACAGTTATAAACTAGTCCCTTTTTCTGTAAGGATATCGTAAAAATGTAGATCAAGATTATTTATAAGATCTCTTGGCAGTGTGAACTTGTTCGTTGACTTTTGAAATTGATTTACTTGTGTGGACGTCGATTTTGTTGTGATGAGTTAAGATAGTGTTGGGATACGTGACTCCACATGTAAATTAAAATAAATAAATACTGCGTGCTTTTTATAGCAGTCTTTTGAGTTGTTAAGAACTAATAGAATGTTTTAAACCGAAGCCAGGTAAACAAGTTTGTCCTCAAGAATCGCGGCTACTTTAACATAAAGCTCGTATTAACTCACACAATCACACACAGAAGGCGCAAATACAATTCTTAAACACAAACAACAAATATAAATCACAATTAAAAGCAAAACAGATGAATATTTTACTTCATTAGCCACTCAAGATTAATGTTTTAAGAAAATAAAAATGGCGCTCCAATCAAGGATCCGAAAAATTCAGTTTATTCTTTTTGACTGGCCCATATCAGAGAAGAACACTTATGGATGCAATTTTATTAATTAATTTCGAGATGCATTTATCTTCCTCGCATGATGCAAGCGTTTAATAAGGCTGAGCCACCATTATGGGGATTGCGTTTGAGGGAAGTTGGGGTGATTCGGACAACGGGCTGAGTGGGCGATAATTCATCGCGCGGGAAATTAGGACCGCTCTGTTTTTTGCAACACCTTTTCGTTGGCGCTACGTTTGGCTGTGTGAGGTTTTAATTTTAGATTTTATGCGAATTAGAACATGTTTGTGTTTGTTTTTGTGGTATTAGATTTATCGGTTTGTATAAAAGCGTGTTTTGTTGACTCAATCAAATCAAACAAAAATCATAACTATTTCTATTTCATTATTAAGGCACCTCTGCTCATTCAAAAAGGGTTTCACAAACGTAGATATTGGATTGCACTCGTTTACGATATTAACTCTATTTTATACGTTGAATTAGTTAAATATATAGTTACGTTACTTCTATCTAGTTATTGCAGCTTTAAAATTATATTGACTGCAATCGATTGGTTTAGTTTTATTTTACTGATAAATACGTGAAAGTACATGCCTAACAATAAAATATCAATATCGACCTTATAATTTAAGTATAAATTAATAAAACATCTAAACATCCCTGAAGAAACTAATTAACACAAACAGATTGAGTTCTAAATATGATATTGCCATAACAATAAACAGGCTCATCGATTTACACAATATTAGTATTTTAAAGCCGGTCCACACGGCCCGAGCCTCCCCTAATTTGAATAATAATCTCGCCATCAATCTGTTTGGTTTGCCTTGCTCCTTGATTATTAAAACAAGACCTCATTTAGATTATGCGTCCAACATTAAGTTAATTTTAGATCTTGTTTATTTTTGATACCTATTGGCTATTCGGTATTATGATCTGAGAAGTCTAGACCACCGATAGTCGAAATTGTTATGATTTTCTGTAAAATTAAAAAATAATCCATTTACTTTTTCCTACTTCTAAAGACATCAACGCTTGGGATCCGGAATTACAGTTGTCTTGATTTCTTGGTTGTATTTATAGTTACGTGAGATATTTATTTATTATATCCGTTTGGCAAGTATTATTAGCAGTAATTAAAGCTATGTTATGTATAATTCAGGAACGAAAAATAATTTGTGCGAATAACACAATTTTGTGAGAATATTTTGTTGCTGGCAGGTGCAGACAGTCTTACTAGAATTATTATTATATTTAAGGAGTCTTATTATCCCTCCACAACTTAAAAGTGACGTCGCGGTAAAAATAAAGTGCTTCAAAGTCAAAGTACTATCCTTTACTTGCATTACAAATCATAAGAAAACCGGATCTGTCGAATAAGTTTTTGTTATTTTTTCCCTTATATTTTGAGTTTGTCAAATCTAACTTATACTCGATCTCTTTCTTACTTTGCCTATCAAAAAAAGACAGCAATATTCTGACAAGTGTTGGCTCAATTACCAACACACTATAATTGTGTTGTTGCTTTTCGTTTTCCAATAACATTCCACTCCTTTATGGCACTGTCGCAGCCGAGTACTTAAATACTTGTATCCTATTAACATTATAAATGCGAAAGTATATGAGGATGGATGGATGTTTGTTAGTCTTTCACGCAAAAACTACTGACCAGATTTCGATTAAATTTGGCACACTGGTAGTTTATAACCTGGAATAACACATAGGATACTTTTTATCCCGGTAATACGATCCCTTGGGACAATTATCGTACTCCGCCCGCGTGGCAGCTTATGCTAGTACACCATAAACTGAAGCTTCCACACGATAGCTCTCTTTAAAACTCGCTCATCAAGATACCAACCGATACATCAAATCAGTATCCTCACAAACAAAAAAAGACGATGCTTATCACCTTCAACACTGCAAAAAGGTGTTTTGTTTTCAAAAGTAGTTATAATCACGCAGTCTGTCGCCTCGACATAACAGTACGTCACCCCAGGTAGCTGTTTACGAACGTGGAGATCTTTTGATAACTGATGTTACTTGGATGTTCACACGTCCAAATTTCTGATGGGTTTCTTCCAGCTTCTGTTCTGATTTTTTATGGCGCTGGCCGTGGTTTAAACGTTCTAAATCGGCAATAAATGGGTTATTGGAGAAAAAGATTTAATTCGTATTCATTTATTCTGTTCCCTTTTTTACCCGACTACAGCGAAGCCAAAAGAATGGGTTATCAGTCTATGTATGTATGTTTGTATTTACGTATGTTCCTCCATAGCACCTAAACTATTCATCCGATTCGATGAATAAGGTGTCAATCGATTTGCTTTTTAGCCCGGGTTACATAAGCTATTTTTTAACAGACATAAACAATAGTAGGAGTTGATTTTCTTTGTAAACCCCGAATTTAATTAGAGATAAAATCTGTATTTAGCTAGTGGCATTTAACGATATCTTGTTACGATTTCCAACACATTCATAATTCAATAATATTTTACCGAAACAGTCGAGGAAAAAAGCCAATTCCATTAAAATACAAAGTAATTTTCCATTTTTATTATTATAAACTCAATTTGTTAAAATAAACGCCTAGGTACTAACTAACCCGAAAGTTGTCCAAAGTATATAAAAACATTAAAAAGGGTTGAAAGATAAAGTCAGCCACAACTTAGACAATAGACGCAATCACAAAAAAAAAATTAAAAGCGATTCACAGACTGAAGAAAACTTCGTAATTTTGTATTGCAGATTAGAATTTTTGAACACTGTGCAATTATTTTAATTTAACGTTTTAAAACTACTTTTACTCTGCAAAAGATCTTTTAAATTCATTCATTCGAAAAACTTATTAGGACAAAATTTATAATGAAATCAACTAGGAGCATTAAATACTTAAAAGTATAGTGAATGACCGTAAAAAATTCTGAATTCCTGAAAATAATTTCAGCCCTTCTTAACATAAAATATATGTATTAGGATTATGTATCAGTGATTTCCTGTTTTTAAGTTTCACTTTATAAAAACGCTTTTATTCTCCATACGTCATCATCATCATTTCAGTCGAAAGACGTTCACTGCTGGTCATTGGCCTCCCCCAAGTGTCGCCACATTGACATGACGTAGTTTGGAAAAATACAGGGTGTAAACAACCTCATCACGAAGCCGTCAACCAAGCATTCTGTACATCAAACTAAGTAACTTTACGCAAAAATTATTGCTGGGACACGACTTTCTTTTTTGGGGTGAAAATCATGTTTTGTGGTAGAACTCAATGTAACGCACTCAAAACATTGTGCTGATGGATGGATTGAATAGTACGGGGGTCGTGGAGGTGTTAAAAATCTTACATTAAAAACTTGTATTTAAAAAAAAACTATCAAAAAGTTGGAACTTTGACCCCCAATATCTCCGTAACTAGAAGGTTCCCAGGTATGGTCTACGCTAAAACAAAAAAATGATCGCCATTAATGACAGGAAGAACAAGTACCTTTCGGCTTCGTTAAGAGGTTTTTTTACACCCTTTATAGTATCACATGAAGATGACTTTTATGCAATCACTACTTAAATTTTCTACTACATAGTCAGTTGTAGAAAAAGAAGTTAGAGTCGGTTTTAATTGAAATTGCTGTCACTATAACTTTCTGGAGATGAATAAATGTATGTATAATAAACTCAATATATTCCTACAAAACGGATTTAGCTGCCGTATGTCTTATAGATAGTTTTCAAGCGCATGTTATCAATAAATCGAAAAATAGAGTGGTAAATCTAAAACTTTTAAAGAAATTTCAGTGGGTGCTACTGTTTGTGATATTTTTATGAAAGAGCCGAGTCTTTCTCATGTGTCATGTAGAATTCTCAACAGTTGCCCGTAGTATTCTTACAAATAAAACATCAAGTGTTCGGGAACACACCATATATTAATATTATGAATTAGGTTTATTACAGAGCTCTTAGTCACAGTTGTACCATGATCTGTCAGTTGGCAAGTGACGCCACCATGTTACTCAGATCATTATTCTAAAAACTATACAGTCTGTACCAAATTAGTTAGTAGTTGAACTGTCATTTACAAACGTCTGTACTTGTGTTACGTTCGGATACACGCATATATTACATGTCAATATCAGAATTAATTTTATAACGCAATTAAACATCATCATCATCTGCCTAGCCTTTTCCCAACTATGTTGGGGTCGGCTTCCAGTCTCACCGGATGCAGCTGAATACCAGTGTTTTACATGGAGCGGCTGCCTATCTCACCTCCACAACCCAGTTAGTTCTGGGTAATAATAATAATAATAATAATTTTATTATCAGGCAACTAAGGCCCATAGATAAAATACACAAAATAAAATTTAACAAAAATAAACTAATACATATTTAAAACCATAAGGAACTAAAACTATTCACGTAACGTTGTCGGCGTCGTGTTTCGTTGAGTGGTATTCGCGTAACCGTCCTCGGAAACGTCGATATACGACACCCTTCGGCCAAAAGTCCTCTTTCATGCAGGTCTGTTGATGGTGGGTTGGAACTCGTACCACGAATGACTTAAAGTTGATGTTGTGGCGCGATTCCAACCTTTCGACCCTCAGAGTCCAGTTGGTCTTCACTTTCAAATACTGCACCACTTCCTCAGTTGTAGTGGAGTGATGCAGACGTGAAATGTACAGCTGCGTCGTAGGCACAGCAGGACGCAGCAGCATGTTGGGTCCACTCGGTGCGGTACCGCACAGGTTACGAGAAGAGGGCTTTTTCTTCTTCCTTTCTACTTTAGTGAAGCCCTCCTCATCAACTTGGCTCGTTCTTGGCACGGAGCTACGGACCGCAGTCAGGGCAGGTTGAGCACCCACTTTTCGTTTTTCCCCTTTTCTGGTTTGTCGCTTAGGCTGCGACGCATCAGATTTTCCGCTGGTGACGATAGCAGCATAGGCACGTTTAGGGGTCGACGTACCTACGCGTGACGTTTCCGCAGCCGGTGTTGTGGCGCGGGCGACGACGGCGGCGGGCGGCGCTTGCTCAGCGTTATCGGCAGCTGGTGACGCACTTGTGTTCGCCGATTCAAGACTGCCGATGGTTGCATTTTGCGCCCCTCGACGTGTATTCACCGTAATACGATACCCCTTGGTAATACTAAGTGTCAGACTTTCGGGCCACTGGCTACCTGTAACGACTGTCAAAGATCTACAAATGACAGTCGGGACTAACTGCTTAAAGTGCTTTCCGAGGCGCGGAGGAAACTTGGTATGTAAACGGTGGTCACCCATCTGCGGGCCAACCTAGACAAGCTCGGCTTAACCTAAACATCGACCCGAGCGGCTGTCATTATTTAGCCACGAGCTCCTCTTATTACGCAATTAAACATGGAGTCTTTATTATGATTCGTGTCCATGGTTACTTGCTCAAGCTAAGTATCCTTCCATGAGTAATCCGTTGACTGGAAAATGGTTGTCATCGCGAATTTCTGTTTCGGATAGCCTTATTCATAGAATATAATAATACTGCCTCGTTGGTCTAGTGGTAGCAAGCGCGACTGCTGAGTATCAAGTCCTTAATTCGATTCCCAGGGCAGGAGAGGTCAAGGGTTTTTCCACCAGGAATTTCTCAGTAGTAGCCATAGAGGCTCGCTCTATACAACATGGGACTTAAACATAACTAGCGAATTGTGGGTGTACTATTAGGTACACCCCTGTCTAACCCTTCGGGGATTACAGGCGGAATGGTAGATTATAAATTAATTGTTGTTGAAAGTGGGTAACAAATACAGACAACATTTTAAAAAGTATCTATATTATATGTCCCTTTGAATTATTTTTTCCATTGGCGACTTTGGGCAAGTGTTCGGGGCCTCGCGATCCATGGGCCTCCCTAGTTCCTATTAGAATTGTAGCTGACAAAAGAAAACCTTACTTATCTCAGGCACACATCATCTTTTATTTATTTAAATTTCATGTATAGTAGTAGTTCATAGTAGTTTGTACATATGCCACAAGGTATTCTCCAGTCAACCTTTAGGTTAAATAGGGCAACATTAACTCTTTCTCCTTTGGGCGCAAGTGACAAAGTAACTTCCTTCTATTTCTGTAAGTATCCTCAAAATAAAACCTAACCAAGCCAGGCGGGTTGATCTTTAAATTGACTAAAACGGAAAACATTTACTGAGCTTAGCTACTCGTACAATGGTGTCGATTCTGTTGTGCACAAACTAAACTTAATTTAGGCTATTGCTATCTTTTTCTCTCTAATAAAAGGAGAAAGAGACGGACGTAATTTAGAGCTGTCAAATTTAATTGGAACTAATATTTCCATACAAATGAAGGGTGCACGTAAAAACATGTCGACTAAAAACACGGTGAAGTAGTTTGACATCTCTAACTTAGTTCATAGCTACAGCCGTCCTTTTCTCGCAATGCCTTTTAGTAAAAGATAGCAATAGCCTACATTAAGTTTAGTTTGTGCACAACAGAATCGACACCAATGTCTTACACAAAAACGAGGAGGCTTAATTTTAGTCTGCCCCCGTATATTTGTGGTTTAACACTGCGGTTTTTCAACTGTTTCTTTCCATAAACAATGTTGAGGAAGTTATAAAAGCTGTTCAATGGATGAAATTGCAATAGAATTTAAATATTAAGTACAACTGTCTTTTGAAATTAACCTTGTAATAGCTTCTTAATTGATTCAAGAACAGTTTTGGCATGTTTTGACCATATGACACAATTCTTTTGGTATAGTTGTTCTATACAATATTATAGAGCAACTATATTAAACGAATTGTGTCATATGGTCAAAAGAAACTCACGAAAAACAATCTAAAGTAGGTACTGAAGTTATTTTTCGTTTCTAAATAAACGCAGATATATTTAATTTTCGACTCTTCTTCTTTCTATAACGTGTGGTTAGTGCCTATCTTGGTGTCCGAGTTTTTATGCCGCCCGTGGGTCTCTGACTTGACTTTACATGCTGTTGAGAAATATCCATCAAGCATGCTGGTTTCCTCACTATATTTTCCTTCACTGAAGCAAGTGATAATTTTACAATATACGCACATGAATCTGAAAAATAAGAGGTGCGTGCTTTTTTTTCCGATGAGAAATCATCAAATGACTCCTCCCGCTCTGGGCCGAGCAGAAGGGAGTGTCAGACTTTTACTGACTAAAACCCATCTATGTTCCTTCTTTGCCGTTTGTGTTCCGGAGGCACGGTTCTCTTTCGAACAGTCCCGTAGCCCCGGCAGGGGAGGTGCGTGCCTTGGGTTCGAACTTGAAACCAATGACTTGGCAGTCCGACGGTCACACCAGGGATCACTGCTTGTTTCCACTAATCATTATATTTTATCTTCCTCAAGTAGCCGTAAAAAGAACTCTCAATGTTTCTCCTCGATTAACCCAAGTTCACACTTGCGAACCGTACACCGTCGTATAATATCGAGTATATAAATACTGCTTTTTTCATTCCCGACGGTATTAACATACTTATTAATTGCTGCCTCCGGGGTACACTGGTAGCTTTATAATATTTCTCCAATGCTTTACGAGTGCGCGACTCCGCCCAACGCGTTGGTCTTGCAGACATTAATGCGTTGCCATCGTCGTCGGACAAATGAGTGTGCTGATTAAACTCGTGTGCACTATTCTTTTTCTTTTTCCTTTTTGCTTGCGTATTGGCTACTTATTTTAGTTTCAAGATGGTTGGTGTAATGTTTATGGGTTCTGCAGATATATCGGACTTCGATTGTTTTTTTTTCTGGTTTTATTAAGCTTGCAGTAGCTGCTGAAGTTTGAATTATCTTTGACGTGTAAGTTTATGTTTTAGTGCAATCTTAGAGATCACGCTAGATTATATTTCATTAAGAAGAAGCTTTTGCCTTGTATGTATGACATTAGTACAAGCTGAAATTATATTATAAGATCCTGAAATGATGTAGTATCCTCCATTTGTAATTCAAACATTCTCAGCATTAAACCAACAAAATCTAATGTAGCCCTCTTTTGTTCGCAGGTAAAGTCGCATTCCACATCACCAGTAAGTTAAAGCTCATAAAACATTTTCGTACATTACTATAACACAAACAAACTATTTAACGAACGTTAGCACGCACACAAATGCGTCTTCAATCAGGGCAAGTCGCATTTCGAAAGCAAATTATCAACCTAGAAGGGGGAGAGGGGGGGAGGTATAATTAAAATCCGTTGATTAATATGTAAATGTAATAAGATTACCCTCCCCTGAATAATTTAAATGGAAGCCCGGGAGATGAGTTATATACGGCGGACTCTCATTATGTTGTAGTTGTATTGGCCACTATAATGTATGCTGCGTCCAGTTTGATAAATGCTGTCTGTAGATGCGGTGCGGGTTTCGCTCGTGTGTCCGCAGCTTAGCTTCTGAGTGCATTGTTTGAGGTCCATTCGGTTGGTAAATGAAGAAAAGTGGAAGGGATGCTTTTGGAAGGCTCTGTGCCTACAAATGTAGGGTGGATATGATGTACTATGATGCTTACGGTCAGTCATCGAATCAAGTGTGGTCAAAAAGACCACGAATTCACGATTATTGAATGTTATTCGATGGTCTACGAAGTTAAGATGTAATACACTTTTACAGTCAAAATCGTTGATGATTTCTTTGATATGTATAAGTTAGATACTTCTCTTATATACCTAATGATCGGTATATCAAACCAATACATAACCCAATACTCAATAATCTAATACAACCTGCAGTACATAATCAGTTTACCACCGAGCTCGCACCGCCAAAACGGCCATGTTTCGCCATCTTTATTAAGAACGCATGGCCACCCGCCTCCTGGCGTTGGTCAACAGCCAGCAAGGCGTTAAAGGCATCAGCTACACCACCCACCAGTAGCGATAGACCTCCCCACCCTCTCTCAAACCCGACTGTTTCTAGTTACTGCGGGGCAGTGAGACGGCGTAGACCGGTCAGGTAATGGTGGTCGTAGGTGCTTGGCTCACTTGTCTAATGGCTTTGATTAAACTGCCAGTTTATTTGACGGTACGATGCGTGCGTGCGACCACGTATGAATTTATGTTTAGACGACGAGCGAATATGGAATTATGATCGAAGATTTAGGTTCGGGAGGAGGTATCGTGGGCGAATACCATTCGCTATTTTATGGAGATTTCTTAGGTCTTTGAGAACAACAATTCTAAACAGTGTAAAATTATGAACTATTCCTTTTTAGCAATTACCGCAATCAAAGTATGTTTCTTAGTATTGCAAGTGCGAAGTTAAAAGTAATTACAAAGGAGATAATTATATCCTTGTTAGAGACATTTCTTGTAACCCTTTGGCGTTTCTTTAGTCCAATTTAGTAACACTGTTAACTTTTGTATGAGCTTTTTATTTACACCAAGGTACTAGTTGTCATGTGTGTGCATTTTCGATACGATGGAAAATATGAAACACTAGCGGCCCGCCCAGACTTCGCACGCGCGCACATAAAAAAAAACCTATGTTACTCAGGGATAATGTATCATTCTAATGGTGAAATAATTTTTAAAATCGAAATATTAGTGTAGATTTCTAAGCGATGTTATTATTTCTTTATTCTATTTTATATTTCACGTCAAATAAACTTGACAACTGAAAATCAAAGTACTGTTAGCTTCTCTATTGGACTACATTTTTCTACATTATGGAGGGATCCTTCAAGTTTGTATCATATTGCCTGTAATGGCAGCACACTTCGATCAGTAAGTTTTATCCCGTTTCATATAGAAAACGTAAACTCAATATATCCTGGAACTGTGTCTGTCTCTAATTTCTATAACTATTTGCCTAAGCTATAATTGTAGCCAATTCAGGTTCATAGACCTATTACAACAACTTATATCAATAATCTTAGCGATGGCCGCCTAAACGGAGTGGCTTTAGGCATTTAGGCTACAAACCTGAGCACTAAGTTCAAAGGTTCGCATGGTATTGATTGGAGATAGACAAAAGTGGCAAGTAATTTAGGGTTTAGTCGAATTTTCCTGTCCGATGTTACTTGGAGTTGGCGCAACACGTTTTTTTCTTCCATTCTCCTCTGTCAACCGTCACGCTATCATTTACTCCTTTTTAGGGTTCCGTACCTCAAAAAGAAAAAACGGAACCCTTATAAGACCACTTTCTTGTCCTTCTGTCCGTCTGTTACCACCGATTTTCTCAGGAACGGGTAGACCTAGCAAGTTGAAATTTATACCATATACTGAAGTCTATAGTCCCTATTAGGTGTATAATGTCCTGAGTCAACACGATAAAAATATATGGGCAAATTTAGATTTTTGTGAAAACTTGTAAGTACCAAAATTTACGTTAATTTTCAACTTTTTTTGATTTTCGAACTTTTCCCTTTACTTGTGCTGTAAGACCTTGCTTTTAACCAAAATTGACAATACTAGGTCAACCGGAAGTACCCTATAGGTTTTGGGTCAAAAACCTATATGGTAGTTCCCGTTGACATAGAATCACGAAATTTGGCAAAAAGCAAGGTCTTACAGCACATGTAAAGGGAAAAGTTTGAAAACTTTAAATATGTAGTTTAGTAACAAAAAAAAAAGCGGTTTCACTAAATGATTACGAACTTATTATTCGGAGCAATAGCCGTTTCTAGGCATCGAACAGCAAAGTTAAGTTTGTCCTTTAAAGTTTGTACGGAAGCCTCGGTGCGCGAGTCCGACTCGCTATTGGCCGGTTTTTTCTTTCATATCATTCCTCACACATTGCTTTCATCGTTTCCTTTTTTTTTCGGATGGGTAATCATCAAATGACTCCTCCCGCTCTGGGCGGAGCAGGAGGGAGTGTCAGGCTTTTACTGACTAAAACCCATCCATGTTCCTTCATCGCCCTTTGTGTTCCGGGGCCACGGTATCTCTTTCGAATAGTCCCGCAGCCCCGGTCCATCGTTTCCTTGGTCTTCCTTTTTCATAATTCCTCAGTAATAAACATAGCATCACGGTGGTTTTTTCAAGAGTTTTCGTAGTACTTACAGTAGTCATAACTATTATGTTCACTAGTTGCTGAAAGTAGTCCCCACTTTTTTTCTTTCTTAGTACAATCACCAGCGCATCAAGTTACCACAAACTGTCAATATTCTCCAAATGATTTTAAACCATAAAATGTTGACAGTTAAGTTCAAAATCAAATGAGAAAATTTGATAGTTTGTGACTATATTTACTACTATCCTTTCTAAACTATCCTTTCTAAATCAATTCCACTAACTATGAAAACATTCTATCCAACACGACGACCTCCCAATCTTACAAGAAACAACTCACAGCAAAATACAAAACAATTATTATTGGTAACGGACGTCCGTCAACAATAGTGTTCAAGCGAGCCTAGCCTGCCCTCTCAATAATTAGGATAGTGCATCTCCGCTTACCGAATGAGAATAAAGCCTACCTACCCTTTGTGCTTGTGTGAAGACCCCCTGTGTGTTTGTGTGTGTGCATGCATCTTGATTCTCCGTATTTATGTGTGCCTGTGGGGGCGCGTCGTCCTCCGCATGCCACTCTGCGATAGTAATGTCGTATATTTCGGCCGTGCGTACACTGGCCGTCTTATTATATTTTAGCTGGACTGCCGGAGTTAAACAGACATTATCGTACGAGTTAGGAAGTTAATTTACTGGCTGTTCAGCTTCTAGTGTTTTCGAATAGATCCTTGGTGCGTAAGTACCAGTAAAGTTTTGAGCGACGGCTCTCAGTCAATCAGAAAATTACCAATAACAAATGCCAATATTAAAAACCGAATTCTAAATTCGTTTTAATTTTTGCCGGTCGAACATTCTGTAATCAGAAAACCTTTAGAGACTTCAATTTTTTATTGAAATTGGCGTCTCGTTAATTAAAACCAAATCGAATTAATTAAAGAGTGAAAATTATTCCACCCCTTTCCGAACGACCTTAAAAACGTAAGACACAGACTAGTAGGGTGAATGTACCCATAATCGGTACATACATATTGTTGGAAACACCGCATGCCATAAACTAATATTCGCTCGGACACTACTTGGAGTTATTGGACAATGTAAATGAACGCTATCTCCTATAATGCCTGCCTTATTTCCCCCTCAGCCAGGCCAGTGCCCGCAGCGACCCCTCCCGGGGGTGGCCCCCCACCCCGACCGATGTCTCATCAGTAAGGATTGAACCCTTTAATGTATTCACCGTAACTTCGGGATGAGTCTTGTATTAGTGTTATAATGAGACGTGGCCCTAAGGAATTATGGCTATACTTGTGGATCTCAGGGGTCGGGATTAACCCCAACCTAGTTTCAATTTCTATATATGAGAGGTTTCGTGGAAAGGGGTCGATAATATCATATCTCAATGTTTTAAATCTGATAGCCGCTATTGTTTTGATTTTAGTGCAGACGGTTCTGGTTTACTATCTAGCCTTGCATGTATTTTGAACAGATCTTAGAACGTGAAGCTAACAAAAATGCAAGAACTAAATATATTACTGTTGCCATAGCGAGCAACTATAGGGTACTAAGATTACTTCTCTAACAGTTCAAATTATATTAAGAAACAAATCTTGAAGCACTTTAAAGAGTGCTCTCTATTAAAAACTTCTTTGATTAGAGTCCATTAAAGGAGTTAGAGTTCAAAATTGTGCTTTAATCATTCGCCAATAACCGAAACGGTTTCGTTAAAAATGTTATTTACTGAAGCTCCTTGAGTCGCCAACAGATCGATAATGCTGCCAATTAGCCGGTACCAATTTTCCAATAAAACTTCAAACTGTTTTCCATTCCATTATCTCTCACCACCCTTTATTGCTGGCGAAGTTAAGCTACGACTCCTCTTTCCACTCCGCTCCGAAATTATTACAATAATAATATTATTATATTAATAATTGTATTGATAAGGAGACTCTCGTAATAAGGGTAAACCGTCCCCTTTCTGCCAGCCATTCTCAATAGGAGAATTTATGTAACTAATGAAATAAGCGAAGTGGCGGGCCCGCACCCCGCGACCCGCCCCAACCCGCTCCCATCCACCCTTCATTATCGGAAAGTTTGAAATATAATTTGAAATTATGCTCAATGTTATATTGAAGATAAGAGAAACACAAATTCCTTTAATTGGACTTGTTAAAGTGAGTCAAATTAAGTTAACACTGAGTTGATGGTATTACTTTTGAAGTTAGAAATTATGACGGACTGTCCGTAGGTTTCTGCGGAATTCATGGGGTGATTAGCGGTTGAAAGAACAGTTTTCGGTTCCTCGAGCCGCGTATTTTATTTAACGGCCCGACGTTTATGGGAACTTATTGAATTGTATTATTAACTTCTAACTACGTTAAGTAGAGCGGGTCGTGTGTACTGGATCTATACAATAGATTTTGGTGTAATCAATTATGGTTAATGAATTGCAATTATCGTTGATTATTCAAAAAGTTTTTTATAATGAATTTCTTTAGAAGTCACAGTCTAGCCCAACAATCAGTATAAAAATCAAAAAAATAACTAACCTAAACTTAATTAAATATTATTCATATTTGTATAGTTCATCCTTAAGGGGCGCACGTTAGGTCAACTATTGATTTTGGCGTTCACCCCGCAGACTCGCAACTTGAGACCATCACAATTAGTCCCCGGTCTCAATCTAATTATATTTCTGATTGGGCTGGTGGCGACACACAGCTCCATGTGGTGATTTACACCATGTGCCCTGTAACTACCACAGTTGAGGCGCTGAGATGTAACAGGACACCGTTGCCTTGGAGATTATTGCTGTAATTTGTGATTTTGATTTATGTTGTCCGAATTAGAGTATTTGTCGCGCTTCTAATTGGATGATTTAGTTGTGACATAAAAATTAGAATTGTATTACAAGGTTTATTCTTTCTAATGAAACGGGGGCTCTAAGAATGTGGCCGAGTCGAATCGTGCATGTTTTTAAAGAAAAACGTGCTTCTTTTTCTTTGATTTATTACGGTTTCGTACCCAAAGTGTAAAAACGGGACCCTATTACTAAGACTCCACTGTGCGTCTGTCTGTCTGTCACCAGGCTGTATCTCATGAACTATAACAACAAATAATAAAAATAAAGGGCGCTCCCCTACTACGATGGTACGGAACCCTTCATGCGCGAGTCCGACTCGCACTTTGCCGGTTTTTTTCTGATTTAACACACATTATTTACATTTCTATTTTGTCTCAGGCGTGTTGGCTTACTATCAACTTATTTGCAAAATCGATTTCATATTTCAACATTCCCATACATAATCAATCAGACTATACAATATAGAGACTTACAGTCATACCAATTAGATGCAGATCGAGATCTAATTATTCGGATTCGGCTCGAGCTGGCACAGCACTATTCTGATTGTCGACAAGCGATTTCGGAAATTACTAAGGCGTCGACGCCGCCCCGCTCATTCCGACCGCCCTGTTCCTTGCGTTTCGGTTAGACGGTCAGTCACTGGTACCGTCACCCTATAAATTTTCATGGAGTTCGTAGTAATGTTTTATGGTGTATGTATCATTGTAACTATGATATGTTTTGACGTATTTTGGTAATGTTGATTTATATTGATAGTGAGTACTGAAATGTTCTTTCGAGATTAGTTTGGATTTCCCAGTATTTTTCAACAGTTTAATCATCATCTTCTTGTCCTTGTGCTTGGGGTCGGCGCAAACGTCACGCTATCATTTACTCCTTATTATATAACCACTCATATTGCTTTAGCTTACCATAGTTACCTAAATCAGCGAAAAAAGCTACATAAATCCATCTCCCACTGACATCACCAAGTAAGGTAACTAACCCAATAGTCGGCAACGACTCCACGACTCGCTGACGTTTCTAGAACATAGTCATATCGACCAAAAATCCCGCTTGGCATTAGCATAACAATTAAATTAATCAACCCACTCCGCATTAAGATACGGAGCTAGTATCGTAGTTGACTGAGTGTATTCTTGTATAAGAACTATCTTTGTGTGAGGAAAGTCGGTATGACTCATTCATCATTATTTTTTCTTAGTTTTGTGTCTAATTGTTTGTAAAGATCAAAGTTTTCTAAGTTAAGATAAGCTTATTTGACAATACATTGGAACCTTTCATCAAGATATCTTCAGCCGTTACAGAGTAATTGAGTGACTCACACACATTCATTGAAAACTTTCAACCAGGCAACAGACAAACCGCCCATTTACACTAATTTAGTTTCTTAAGATAAAAAATTAACTAAGAAAATTGTACTAAACAAATTGTTATTTATACTGAACTCGAGATGCAAATACCACATTATTCTTGTTCTCTTAGTATCGTGTGGTTCTTAAAGTAGATTCAATAAAGCATGTTTGTAATCTAAGATCCATGCATGAATAGATTAAATTAATGTTTGCAGACCAAGGATGTATGCGTATGCGTCCTAGATTTATTTCATGGGCGAATGATGATAATGATTAATGATAATGATTAATACTGCCATAGTCTAGCACAATTGATTAAATTACCTCTAAAACTAAAATTAAGGTTTCTAGGTTAAATCAATTTTGTGTTTTGTTTTATATTCTGTAAGTTCTACGTTTATTCTATTCTTTAAATTCAGATTTGCAGACTGTCATATTTTTTTTAGGAGGAGACTTTTATCCCAGCATGTATCGTAAAGGCTGATCATATGAATTTGATAAAAGGAAGACAACATTAAAATTCTCCTCGTAAAAAGTTACAAAGTAACAAATAACGCATGAATTTGCATTTCTTACTCGTTGTCATCAATAGGCATGACGACAGTATCAAAAAATTGCAAATCTATTTAATCCGTCAGTTAGAGTATTGGAAAATAATGGACATGTATTTTTTGTTTTTGTAAATCAATGAATATTGACAAAAGATAAAACGCATCAAAACTCGGGAGTGGGGGCTCGTGACGTCAGAACTAGCTAAAAATTATACCTAGGCGTGACGTATTGAGAATTTTAAAAGCGTCGTATCTTCGTCAATTTTGGTTTACGTAACAAAAGAAAAAACACGGGTCAAATATTTTTTGATAATCTAACTGACGCACTAATTAGATTTTTTTTTGTCGTCTCGCCTATAGTCTACGAAATGAATTCCTTCGCTTTGCACACATTCGGTACAAAGTACAGTCGGCCAATAAACGCGGCGTCCCACCCGCCGCCCGGCGCGTTTCCTCGCGTCTCGCACGGCTCCCCGAAGACCGGCCCACCCCCACCCTAGCTGTACATCATCTCATTTGAATTTCTAACTAGGAAACCTCCATGCAATTATTGGATTAATGTAAATTACGCAGTCTACAGCTCTACGGTGCACTATCAGGGACAGGGTTTAATTAGAATCCGGTTAAGTCTAATAATTCTATAGTGTTTCGCAAAGTCGCTCTTATGTTCACTAAAGAATGGTTGAATTTAGAAAAGTTCGGCCACGACGGCAATTAGAATAATTATTTTCGCAAGTAGACGACATTTGGGTCTGTCACCCTACATTACAGGGAAACTAGTCAATTTCAATGTGGAAATAATGTTAATTTATTTCTGTTTACTTGTTACGAAAGGAAGGATACGGGAAACTTTATGTTAACGGAGGCTTATGATTATTCAGTATTCCTGTAGTTAAGTCATACTTACGGAAGGTGACATAATATAACTTTGATTTCGTGAAGCTTTGAGCGAAAAAAGCAGCTGTCCTTAAAATAAAACATCAGTCTGCTGCACAAACCAAAACGCTACACATATTTCTCATAAAAAATCCAAAGTCCAAAGCACCCAAAGACGGGTTCACCCAATTCCTAAACCCTCGCGAACACTCGGAAACATAACCTCAAAACATTCCCGCCGTGACCTCGAAAATGCACGTAGGTGAAAGCCCTCGGGAGTTTCACGTAGGGGAACAAAAAAACCCCTAACCCCCGCGTAAGGAGCGAGGGGGGCGAGCCGCCCGTGAATGAACGAAGGAGGATTGCGTCCTTGGAGCAAAAAAGTCACGTGACCCCGTTCAACAGGTGGCGCCGTGAGTGTGTCCTTGCGCGGGGATTAGAAAAAAAAAGTTGTGTTCGAAAGTTCGAATTCTTTGACGTTTCTTTTTTTTAAGAAGCCGGTCTTTTTTGGCTGTGGTTTTAGTGTGTCAGTATTGATTGCGAAAGAAGTTTTGTAGTTTTATGACCTTCTTGCTTACAATGGCGAAAATGGGCACGTGGCTTATTAACATCTGATCAAATTCTAGAAGGATTGGAGTTTTTGTGTGGTTTGTATTTTTGGAAAATTAGACACTTTGTGAGGCAACTTCGCTCACAAAGTGTCTAATTTAAAATCTTTCTAAAAGCAACAAACTTGCAGTAATAGGAACGGTCTCCTGTTATGGGGTCAACCTCGCCGGACATATTGCCTCATCAAGACCAATATTTGTATGCCCTACAGATATTTGCTTTCAGTCCCGATTTGTATAACACATGTGATGTCATCCACATAGAGTGTAGAGAGGGGCCTAACTATAGCATAAGTACATATCTGTAAACAGCTCGCCATATTTCATAACGAAAAGCTTTAAAATTTTAACCAACCAGCAAAGGTTCTCAATCAAAATACAATGTAGAGGATGAGGAGGATTCAAAAATTGGAAAAACCTAAAGACCCATATAACATTGGACATTGTTTTGACTAATCTGTAGGTACACAAAGCTATCGCCCAAAAAATACACGTGAAGTATCCCCATTGCCAATGCAAAGTGGCCTGATCAAACAAAATTCCCGTCCACTCGGCTATTTGCCTTCGTAAATAACGCACAAAATAACTGAACAATGAGTATAGACTATAGAGAACACTTTCAAACAGGCCAGTAACAAAGCAAAGTTCTCTCCAGCCAAAAAGCGTATATCCAAAAAGTTTACTTCGAAACAAGTAGTAGGTTGGCTCGACTCCTTTATGAATGGTGGGCTCCCTCGGCCCCGCTTAACACAAATGTCACGGCGCCCCGACGAGCCGGAAAACTCTCTTTTCTTCCTGAATTACCGCACAAACGATACAAGCTAAAACAAACCTTAAACACCCTAAGAATAAAACACAAATCTGACTACAACTCCCGGGAAAATTTAAGGAATTTTCTACTTAACACAGTCGTTGGATTTTGAGACGTGTTACAGTTAACCAGGGTTCGTTTTTCATTGGTGCAATCGGCGTCGAAGGCATAAAATCTTGCGTCTCCCGCGGCAAATTGTTTCCTCGCTCCGCGTGTTTGTATTTTATTATACATTTTTATTTCTCGATAACATTAGCTTAACCGACTTTTCATTGCCTCGCCTAGGGCTGCCGCTCGCGTTTTGTGTTGATGTCTTTTTATGGTTGCCTCTGAATGTTTCAACTGAACTTTTTCTTGTTGCGTGTTTGGCTTACAGCTTAAATTTTAAATGAGCTGTTGTAAGTAAATTAAAGTGGCTTGGAACATGATATGGCTTGATAATGTTGTGTTTTTGTAATATTTACTTGTAATTGCTAGTATAAAGCTGTTATGGTTGTTTCGTAGGCTTCTTGTACATTGTTTTCTATTACAACAGGGGCATTTTTTTAACTTCAAACTGCCTACTTGAAAATTCAAAGTAATTAAGTATGGTTTTTTATTTTCAAAGTTTTACAAATTACTAAACTCATCTAAAACTACTTCAAGCTCTACGCTTTTTCAGTTTTGAAAGCGACGAATATGTCAAACGTTTAAGAGCACTTGTGAAAATAGTCAGAAAATTCACTTACAATATTCACAATCAATATCTTACAAAATCACTTCGACACCAATCCAAGGTTCAACCAAATCCTTTTCATGAACCCTAATCAAGTGCAAAGAGCGCGTAACAGCCCTAAGAAAAGTTGAGGCGAGGTAGGAATGTCAAAAACGTCGGGGCGCGAACAAATATGTGCTTTGCCGATGGGCCGGCTGACTGCACCGCGGCTTAAACGGAGCTTAACCGACGTTTACAAAGCCTCGTAGATTTTCTGTTAGTTTTACTTGTTTTTAAATATTATATGAGTTTTGAGAGTGTTTTAGATGAATGGTTTGACTTGAGTCTTGGTGTTTGTTGTTTTTGACAGTTATTGGTTAAGTTCAGTTATTTTGATTGGTTTATCTTTGTTTAGTGATTATTTGCCAGTTCATCACTAATGCTTAATTCAAGCTTAAAAGCATACAACTATCACGTTAGCTCAGAAACGTCTCACCACGACACATCATCTTCAAATTATAGATCAAAACAAAAAAAAACCCTGCTCACATTACAGACCTCCAATCTCCGAAACGAGAACCCTTAGCCACTAACCACCGTTAACCGATCATGGCACCGGGCCGCCTGGCGAGACCCCTCAACGGCATCCTTCGCATTTCCCTCCGCACTTTACCGGATTTTTTTCCGTTTTATTTACTTGGGCGCGAACGTTAGACGCCTCGGGCGCCACTTACTACACTCGCCTTTATACGGACGTTGGTTGTGGCTTGGTGTTTCGGATGCTACGAAGTTTTCGATAAATTATGTGATTTGTTGTCCTGCGACTGAAACTTTGTAGATTCTTTGCTCATGTGTGTGTGTGAGTTTTTGTTTTATTCATTCGATGTTCTGTGTTACGTTTGGTGGCATTGATTGATTCTTTGTTATTATGTTGTGGATGTGGACCTTAGCTTGTAGGGCCACATTTAGGATGCTCCGTACTTACTCTTGGACAAAGTATTTGGAGCACTGAAAGTTTTTGGTTTGGTTGATCTTTGTCAAAGGTTTTTACAGGTCACTATTTTTCGGTATATCTTGATAACTTAATTCACCAACTCACGGTAAAGTTGTGGGATTTGTAAAAAGTTTCTTGATTTGTTTGTCAACTATTTCGTTCAATTCGGTAAGTGGTTTCTTTTGTAATTATACTTGCTAAATTCTATTTCAGAATTTTGCATAAGGTATTTTACTACCTGTTAATATAGCTTTATCTAACACAACGATACATTGCATACAATTTTTCTTTTCCAAATTTTTGTTTTTAGCTCATTTAAGACTCCTTATCATTCGTTTAGTGTGCTAATTTCACTAATGTGGTTTCGTTGACATTAAAACTAAGCATTTTATCATTTAAGTTACAAAATATGCTAATTCTTGCTTTTATTTAATTGTTTTTTTAAATGTTTTATTAGGTCTGCTCTGTTAATTGGTATAAGTGCGATAGTAATACAGTGTAGTAATTAGTACCTATTGCATTATTAAACATACAATGTTCAATTATGATATTAATCCTACTAGTGCCTATTAAGCAATTCAGATCAACAAGATTATTCCTGGAATCGTACACAGTTTGCAGTTCCGCACCTTTGGACGTGATAATGACGTATTAGTACCTAATTAACAGTATTCTTAATAATACACTGTCTGTTGGAGATTATAGGGTTGCTTTTTTTGGCAATTTAGTTAACGCCACATATATTTTTTAGTTGATAGAAAACCAACAGATTTGAACTGGGGGGAACAAGACAGTTTTATAGATTACTAGCGGCCCGTCCCGGCTTCGCACGGGTTTGGTAATTTTTTTTTTTTTTCTTTTAGCTTATATGACACGTTCGTAGATTTACCATAGCAGCGCCATCTATTGATTACTTACTCAACCCAGTCGAAAGGTATCGACATCTGTTAGAATCATTTGGAGTTAACAGATAATTTTGACTGTCAAATAATAACAGACAAATAATTAGCAATAAATTAAAATTGCGACTATAATTTGAGATTTAAACTATCCTATCTCTCAAGTTGGATCGAACTGCACATGGTGTGCGAATTTTATTATAATCGGTTAAGTGGTTTAGGAGTCCATCGAGGACAAACATTGTGACACGAGATTTATATATATTAAGATTTCAAGAATTTAGCAATTTGAATCTAATTACACAACGCTAGCAGCCTAGCAGGTATAAGCAAGAAACACAAAGTATCTAATATTACCCCACGCTCAACTAAACTGAGGATTGATTTTCAAGTTTCACTTGAAAACCAAACAATATCAAAATATTTTTAAACGGTTTAAATACCAAAGTGAATCAATTTTCTCACGACTCAAGCACACACTGTCCCTAAACAAGTCTTACAAGAAAAACAAACAAAAAAACCGCAAAACAAACAACAAAACACAAGAGAAATCACAAATAAAACAATAGTTCAATCACAAGAGGCTGCAACGTAGGTTATCGGCCATTGTTATTAAGCCTTGCATGTCTCTAGTCCAGTTTCTCATCCAAAATCGATAGCTACCCCCCAGGGGTGCACCCCCGGTTGTTATATCTAGAGACGGCCGCTCCTAATTCGTACTACGTACGTCGATCTTTCTCGTGTGTACTGTGGCAGGTGGAGTTTTGTTCCTACGTCCTATGCTTGCCTGGTACCTTGCGGTTTTATTGTTTGGTTGATATTCATGTTTTGGTCAAAAATTAGTAACTAATTTATTGTCCTAGTTAAAGGTTTGTATTGTTTCAAATCTGTCTATTGTAATGTGAAGAAATGATATCAGTGAGTGGTCAAAAAAACTTACACGTCAACTTTGTTATCTTTTTTTAAACTGGATGAGGTAGGAGCTTCCTATCTGGTTACTCTGAGCAGTAACACTGAAACAAACTTAGAAATTCAGTGTTTTTGATGTCCAGTCTATCTTGTTCAGACAGTGTGAGAAACATGCATTTGTAAAATCGATTCCACGTGAGTTTTATGTACAAAAATATATACTTACATAAATGTATGTTTTGTTCTCTGGCAATTTAAGCAGCTTGGTATAATTATATATTTTGTCAAAACAGTCATTATCTCATGTATTATCTACTTGCAGTTACAATTTAGTTAAAAGTGCTAATAATACCTGCCTAATAACCAACAGTTTTTGTAACGAGTTACTTTGAAATATTTAAAAATTAACTTACCGTATAAGTGCTTATCATAATAAAGACTTTCTTAGTTTTAACTTGTTTGAACCTGCAATATCTACATATTCTAATTAGTTGTCTAGACTAAAAAAAAACCTCGTTTTATCATTGTTAACCTTATCATTGTTAACCTGTTATTTTTATGCCACCCGTTAGAGATTACGGAAATTGAAAAATTACCTCCATTTTGGGGACACTTTTTGAAAAGTGTTGTAGCTACCTATGTCTAAGGTGTGATTGCCTAGTATCTATTTAGTTGTTCAGGGGGGAAATACACTAATATATGTCAATCAAAATGAGTTGTTAAACAGAAATGTACAGCAGACTCGATTCCGGGGTGAGTTTTTTGTTGGGTCGACTCTTGTAACGTAGGTAATATAGTATGAACTTTATTCATTTTATGGGAAATTGGTCTAAGAAAAGAAAATTAAATAAGGTGAAAATGTTTTTTCATAATGAAAAGGATTAGGTTTATAAAAGCGATTTTGATAATAAGACTTTTGTTGAAAACTTTTTTCAAATAATAGCTTGTGCTGTTTGTAAAAATAAGTACATTACCTATTAAAGTCATCCCTACCAACATTAATTTTGAGTTAGACACTTTTTATTACTACAATGTATCATGATAATTATTACAAAGGCATGTTCTCCACAGCTTTATTATACTAAGCCGATTATTATGAGCTTTATAATTAACGATTATTAATCAATCAAAATTAATTATACTGTCGTAACAAACTGCTTATAATGATATGAAACCGAAGTTGTGTCTAAAAAATCGATAATCCGATGAGATTTAAAATCTCTTGTTCCATAGGATCGGTTTGGCAAACGGCCGCCGTCATTATCTAGCCGGGTAGCATTCTGAACTACATCGACCTCAAAAACTTATTACGATCCGCCCTACCCAGCTCATTATCTCTGGCCCATAGTCTCAATCGATACTACCTAACTACAAACACATACAAACTATTAACACACACAAACACAAAGTAAATGAAAGTCTACGCGTACCCGTAACCGGCGCGTCAACTTAAAACTTAATTATAATTAATTAATTCCAATTGGACGTTATCTCTTTCTAACACACTATATCTTGGATACATCCATCTCTGTCTGTCGCAAAGGCGAGGGTAGACGCGGTATTGTGTTTTCGAAGACCTTTTATCACGAGGCATTTCACGAAGTAGAGTAGTCGTTAGTTCGATTCCAATACGATTTTATTAGTCCTCCGATTTTAATTGGCAGCCTATTTTTTTAATTATTTTTTTTTAAGTCTGCTACTTATTGGCGGTTTATTTTCATTAATATTTCGATGGGATGATTGAGAGCGGCCACTTAACAAAAGGTGAGCGAGTTAGTGGAAATGCTCTCATTAAAATTATGAAGTGATAAAATTGTAGACGCGGTTCGTGTATGAAAGAAATGTTTATGGCAAGTTGTTACAGAGGATAAGGTTGGTTCTTTAAATAGTTTCAGTAGTTAACGCCGGTGGTTTATGTAACAAAGTAGAATGATGCATTATTATCTTGTTAAAAAAATACAACAAATCTTGTGTTCGTCTGATACGAGATCCTGTAATTTACATTAGAATCTTTTAATAATCTTCTAATTATAAATACAAGGATTTTTCGCATTGGACAGATTTTCTGTCTTGGAAATTAAATATCCATACTCACATTTTCATTTTTGAAAAGCTATTTTCCGCATGTAATTTGATATTATTTCCTTCCATCCTTTTCTATTTTTTTGCCTTGACATTAAAATGTAGGTCAAAAAACTACTTGGAACGAAGCAAAACAACAACATAGATCGCACAAAAGGGGTATAAAAGCATTAAATCAGAACAAAATGGCCGTAGCGCCCTGAATGGCGTATAATTTAATTGTAATCATCACTACATCGGCCTGTGACGAGTATCAACGAGATGCGACTAGAAGGGACCACCCTCAACCCCTTCACGACGACTTCAACCCCCCCAAGAAGGGGTTTTAACACCCCCCTCATTACCATATTTCATTTACTCAACGAAATTATGCTAATTACTTATATTGCTTTGTGTAAAAAGGAAATTTATAAGGATTAAACTTATACCCCCCTCTCCGCCTCGAACCGGTTGTACCCAGACATAACTAGTTTGGGCGAGTTCGGCGGATGAATTATTTAGAAGATGATTCTTTGAATTAAAAAATCGGGCGGTCCGAAGGGCTCCCGAATTCGCGTTCGCTTGATTATAATCGTACGCAATTAAAATTCAAATTGGAGAATTTTTAATTTTGTTATTGATGACCCTCTTTCGCGGATGGATTGAACTGTGCGTTGTTGGAAACTTTTTTGAGCGAAGTTGAAAGCTATGCTTATCGAGAGAAAATTGCTTGTTTATTTTATTTTCGTATTTAATACATGCAAAATGATAGAGTTTTCGTTGTTTTCAGTTGACTCAACTATGATTAACATAATTCGGTAATTTGATCATCAGATCAGATACTAGAGGACCCTTGCAATTTTTCATGAAAGCAGCAATCAGCATTATAATTGTCAACCTACCATACAGTAGGTCTCTATCATCCATTGTAGTACTATCTATTGAAATATAATTCAGTTTAGCAGTAATTATGGTACTTAACCTTCTCAAAAAGCTTCTAGGCCCTCAGTACCTCAAAATTCTAAGAAAAACTCCATCTTCGAAATACAGGATGACAAGAAAAAACGAAGTCTTAATCCACTCATTCATCAATATGTACCGTTGGCGCATCAAACACGCAAAATGTGTGTGCAACTTACGAATTGAATTATAGTAATGAAATAGTCCGTTGCTTTGGGCTAGCGGGCGCCTCTGGCCGGTAGTTTCACAACTTATCCCAGCTAAGGCGAGTCCTTATTTAAATGTAAATTAGGTTCATTTCACGAAATTAATGTCGTGAACACCCCACCCCCGGCGAGCGGTGACCATCCTTCGTACACTTCTCAGTACCAGTCCTGTTAAACTTATTAAGTTTTATCATTGTGTCATGTTTAATGACTGTTTATGATCGCCGTTTTAATTTCTTCGTGTTTCTGTTCGTGATACTTTGTATTTAATATTTTTCATGGTGATTTGTAAGTCAAAGTTTGATTAAGGTGCTCTCGAAAGGGTTTTAATTTATTTTAATGTGTCTCGTGGAGTGAATTGGATCGATTAATATTCGCGTATAACAGTACTACTAAGAATTTGTAACTTGCAGTTTTATGAAATCGAATCAATACTGAATATTTTCTCAACCTTTTCTGCTGAAACTTAACTTGACAGCCTTTCCACTAAGTCTTTTCTAACGATTTTTCTCTATACATTCGAAATTGTACAAAAAATACACTTTTGACTAACTACACTGACTAACTAGGTTAGGACACGAAAAGAGCCACCAAGGTCGGCCTATCATTAAATAAGCACGTCGGTAACTAGGCCCGTTCTGCTGATGTATATCTAAACTTTTCACCACTACATACATACGTTTTTCTCGATGCGTTACTTCTAACGCAGACACGAGAAAAGACTTTAATAAAACATCTTTTCTCATCAGTACGCTATGAACTAAACTCAATTTAGATGGACACTTTATGAAGAAAATTATTTGCTTTTTATACATTTTGAGTTTCGCACAGTTAGCTCACTCACTCAAACTCACTCATCATCACACTACTTCTAACTCAAATCCTCTAAAAACTTATACTCATAGTCACACTACTCCGAGGGAGTAATAGCTGCTCTATGATTATATGGACAGACGAGTCATTACTCCTGTGTAAGTGTTGTTGCGAATTGCTAATGTTGTGCCTTCACAGTTTTACACACACAAATTAATCGTTACTTTAACTTCAATTACTGTTTTGGGGCGCTCACCTAATGGCTACATTATGTACGTGTGTGTTGCGAAGTTGAGGGAGCTCTATTGAATGTCTTTCGTGTGGTTCTGTGATATTGAAGAGTAGATATGGAAATAATAAAATAAGTACTTGGTTAGCACTGTTTTCAATTTCATGAATTAGGGTGACGACTGTAAAGTATGGATACAAGATGCTGCTTCGACCCCGGATAACAAGGATCGGAAGGACACATCTCTTATCTCTGAACCATGAAGATTCATACTGTTTGTTAGCTTTCTCGAAGAGAAATACTTCTCTGGGAGAAGTATGTGTATGTTGTCTTTTGTAAACGATTGAAGTGTCAAAATAACAGGCTAACAAACGACTAACAGGACTTTTTAAGCCATACTGTTAGTAACACTTGGAAGGAAGTAAAAACAAGAAAGGGGTTGAACGGTGAACCTAGTCAAAGGAATAGATAATTTTAAAAATCTGATGGACGCTACTGAAAGCGCCAAACTAGTAGCTCATTTCTGGGCCGACACAATTTAGATTGCCATCGACACGCCAAGAAGAAAATAAATTAGGTAATCTGTTAGTAACATGACAAAGAAGTAAAAATACATGGGGTTTGGCATATCCGTATGGATAAAAAATCCCTTTTTGTTAACAAAGTATAAAAAAGTAAAATACAAGAAACACAAAACAGTATTCTCGCAAAATCGCGAACCTGCTAACTGCTGAAGCCGTTGCAGGCTCAAATAAAATTCTCTAAAGCAAAGGAAAAGCAGATTTGTTTAGCGTCTCATTTAACGTTTTTGCGTATAGAAGAGAGGTGTTTACGCTGAGAAGCCGCGACCCTCAGTGGGAGCCGGCACAAATAGAAGAGATCTAACTTTTTGCATTGCTGACATTCCCGATGAAGTCGGTGTCACTAAATAGATGGGTTCAGAAGGCCAAGTCCATGCAAGGCGTTCAGCTAGTGCCAACACCGATAGGCATTTGTTTAAGTGAAGAGTCACGGTTGAATTTGGTATCTCATTGATTTAGGGACCGTTTTTCTTTGCAATCAAATTAATTGAAAGTTCATGAATTTTCATGAAAATTCAAGATTGCTATATTGCTAAATGCAAATTTACTTGTTTAACCGAGCCAATAAAATATTAGAATAAGTTGAGACCTAGAAGTCTATTGATTCCTCCTAAATGACAGTGTCTTACTTACACTGACAAACTAACTTATAGCTGAGAAATAGTTATGACAGTTTCACACCATTTGTATAGAAAATAAATGACTTGTGTCATATATTTTCTATACAAATTTATTCTTCATTATAAAATCTGCTATAGAGTACAGCAAAGTGGAAGCCCCGATAGTTTGAGATCCCACAAGTGAGCTTCCATGTGTAAATCAGATGTTGCAGTTTGGCTCCGGCCAAGCGTAGTATAAAGTTTCAAAAGAATACCTGTCTAAATTATAACCTGACTATGTTACTGACGTGCAGTCTCCACCATACGTGTAACGAGTCTATGTTTTCACTTGTCGTTTGGAGCTGGTCTTCTGTTTTATTTACCTACTGACTTTCCGTCGGTGTTTTGAGCACTTTCGCACTCAGTGCACAGTGCTCCGTATCCCGTAGTCCGTACTCACAACTCGCAAGGGGATGGAGTGTTGAGTGTCACATCTGAACGCTCATTTTCATTATTGACGATTAAGTAGAGAGTTGAAAAGTGATTTGATTTCGTTTTATTGGGTTTTCCTTTGTTGATCTTGCGTTTTGACGGCCTGCCTCGTTGGTCTAGTGGTTGCGCGACTGCTCTGGGCATGAGGTCTTGGTTTCGATTCCCGGGTCGGGCAAAGTGTTATTGGGTTTTTCATCAGGAATTTCTCAGTAGCAACTACTGAGCCCGGTTGATAGCAATAGGCCCGCCCCCTATTACATGATCATCATCATCAGCATTTCAGATGAAAGACGTCCTCTGCAGGACATAGGCCTCCCCTAAGTGTCTCCACATTGACCGGTGTGATTACATGGTACTTATTACACATAACTGGCGAAATGTGGGTGTACTATTAGTCACACCTCTGCCTAACCCTTCTGGAATTACAGGCGTGATGTTATGTTATGTGGTCTTGCGTTTGTTTGATGTAAATAATTGAACAACCGGTAGAAGAAGTTTGGTAGATAGGGAACTAATACAGCATGTATGTTTGTCCCCTCGAGAAACTAGTTCAGTTGTAGAGTCTGAATCACTTATGAACACACCTTTCTGATACACGCTGTATATGAATGCCTTGCCAAAATACCATAGAGTCTGCTTACCCCAAAGTCCCTTCAAACAAATCTTTTAGTAAACGAGCTATTACCACAAAGTACGATTCGTCAAATTATGAAGCAATAACAATATTGTCACTAATCCACAATATGTGTAGTTCTAATACTCACAAACTATAAATGTTATAAACATTAGAACAAAATGTTGTTAATGGATAAAATATTAATCGCTTCATTAAATGATTAATAAGCAATAAGGCGAGGATGAGCCCTCACGAGCTAATTAACAAACACTTGAGAGAATTTATTAAAACACCTGTATTCTCTTAGAAATAATTTTCTCATAAGTGATTATTTGAATGAAAATATGGCCAAATGAGGTGTTACGATTACGATATGTTGTAAAAAGTTTATTTTCATTTAAATGTGTCAGGGCCTAATTAATTTGTAAAACTTTATTTTGACTTTGTTACTTCTTATCTTACCTTCTTACTAATCACTACATAGTATAAAACAAAGTCGCTTTCTCTGTCCCTATATCCCTATGTATGCTTAAATCTTTAAAACTACGAAACGGATTTTGATGCGGGTTTTTTTAATAGATAGAGTGATTCAAGAGGAACATCAGCTAGTAGATTATACAATAGATTTGTTACATCATTATTTTCATAAGCACCCAGACCTAGGTGTTTGAAGGAAAAATCCTTAATTTCTTTGTTTATGAGGTTCGATAGTAACTTTAATTTTAAGTGAACTTTGGTTTAACTTATGTGACTTAAACTTATCTTGTAAATTATTACTGCATCCTTTCACTGCTAAATACTTTGAAATTTTCAAAGCATGATAACATATTTTCACATTACTAATAAGTAATGTGAAAACTTGTGAGAATGGATGTTTGTTTGTTACTCTTACAAGTAAAAACGACTGAATGAATTAAGATGAAAATTGGCACACTGAAGAGCACCAGGATTTACATGACTTTTTATCCCGGTAGCACGATCTCGTGAGACAAGAACCGAACTCAAAGCGAAGTCGCGGGCATAAGCTAGCACAGGGCGGGCAGTCTCGACAGAGATAACGACAAAATCGATAACTTTCGATCGCTGATTACTAACGAATACACTGGGTTGCAATAACGATGCTTGCGAGAATCGCATTTTTTAACCGAATTTTATCGTGAGTTATTAGCGATCGAAAGTTAGCGATTTCGTCGCTATCTATGTCGAGACTGGGCGCCCTGGGCTGGCAGTCTCGACAGAGATAACGACAAAATCGCTAACTTTCGATCGCTAATAACTCACGAAAAAATTCGGTTGCAATAACGATGCTTGCGGGAAATGCAAGTCTCTACATCCAAGATGCGATTCTTGCAAGCATCGTTATTGATTTATCGAGACTGCCGGGCCCTGTATAATATTATATAAACGACATGCTTTGATGATTTGATGATTTTAGTAACAATTCCGCCTTTAATACAGTGTGGTCATTTACTAATGATGCGTGACCTTGACTCTGTAGTAAAGATTAAGCATGAATCATGGTTTCGTAGAATTTTGTAGTTATATTTTGTAGCTAATCATGCCTAGTTTATTTTAGGTTCTTCTTCTCTCTCAGGCAACTTGGTAAATAAAGGTCACTTCATCATCATTTTGTTCCAATAACAATTTGTTTGGGGTTGGTATAGCTTCTTCTTCTGCCATACTTCTCTATTCATCCTCAATTTCAAGCCATATCACCTTGCATATCATTGCCATATCAACAGAAAATATTCTGATACTGAAGCGGCAAAGAAAACAGCAGACAATCAACAACTCCAATCCAACATTACTAGGTGAAATAAAACAAAACACAAACTAACACATTACTCGCGATATTACGATCGCGATCAGTTCTCGACGCGATATGAAAGGGTTAGCCTACCCCTACGGCACATAATTACACACCCACACACACACACACTTACAACACTACGATAAAACAACGCAACTACTTAGCATTTTCAAATTAAATACACTAATCACTTGTATAAACGCACTGTGTACGGATAGGCGGGAAGGATCGATACTTTCAATGTGTGAGTTAGTGATTATAATGAAGGGTAGAAAGGGTGATATTAAGTGGCTCTATTCGTGTACCCCTCGCCGCTACTTGCTGTGTAGTCATGCTTTCGCCACTTCATACCTTGGTAGTGATAATTTTGAATTTTTAATGCCGTTTCTAGCTTCGCTTTGTGTTGTTTCTGTCTTAAAACATTGTCTTATGTGGTTCTTATTGCACCGCTATTAGGTTCAGAATGTATTTATTTTTATTTTACTATGCGTACATTATTTACAAACTGTGAATAGACTCTTTAGTTGTAATAAATTTTCGAGTATGTTTCAGATATAGTGACCGTGAACTTAGCCTAAGTTTACTTCCAAGAATGTAAGAAATATGGAATCCCCTTCTACCGCAGCTACTCTACTGTATGATACTATACTTAATCCTACCATATTTAGGTATTTTGAAGCAACCAGCGCTTAATCTTCTTTTGCATTAAAAGTGGGGCAAACTGAAACAATGATTCATCAAAGCTTTTAGAATTCCTACACAAATATATTTGGAAAATATTTTTCCTAAAAGTTTAACCAACATTTCGCTCGCACTCAAAAAACCAACCGTAACACACTCATATATGTTCAACATAATCAACATCGATAATTTCGTGCCGTCGAGCCCACTCGAAATTCAAAAAAAAGTCCTCCTACCCACCGATCGATTAATTAGCGTTATTACATGTAGAACCATCCATCTGTCGTAATTAGCCGATCCCTTTCCCAGCGCAAAAATAATGACGCACCCCTAAAACACTTTCTTTTTTTTTCATCATTTTTAATCCAATTTGCCGAGGATTATGTACGTAATTATATTTTTCCAATTGCCCCGTTCGCTGGCTGAAATTCGTTCGCTTGATTGCGAAACGAAAAATCCGATGTTGATTAGGCTTTTTAAGCTCTGATTGTGTGGGTGTTAATGTGTGTGCTTGTGTGTGTGTCGTGTGTGGGGTTACATCGTTACGTCACTATTTTATTCATAAGCTTGAGGTAAATCTTTTGGGTTGAGGTACTTCCCTATTCATTCTTAAGAAATGAGTTCATAATAAGGAAATAGGCTACTAAATCTAAAGTCACGGTCATTGAAATTCAACTGCAAAGAATAGGTTAGTCATTAACCTATTGACACAGTTCTTGATTATAAACTTAGCTTGACCAATTTACCTAAAACATCATCTCCATTCTCTTGCCCATATCTGAATTCATTTGGGAACGGCGCAGCATGTCTCCTTCTTCCATACTTCTCTATTACTCGTCATCTCATTAGACACACCTCCTTTCTTGCCATATCATTTACCAAAGACTACTGAAGAGTATATAATGTAAGAAACTCTTCAATAGTAGACAAATCAAAAGATCGCCATAGAATGACTCCTTGTTTGACCTCCTTTGTTTACATCATAAAGGAAAACTGTATGCATCGCTTACTTAAGAGCTAAAAAATTTCAACACCACGTGTGATAAAAATAGGTAATTATCCAACAATACTAAGAAATTGTGACTGACGCCGACATCTTGGCGACACAAGCCGTCATGTAACCGCAAGGTTTTATTCTTATACCTTATTAATTGTTTTTAGAATAGATTATTAGCAGTTTTACTTTGTACTTAAAATGTAAGACAACAATAATTGCAACTTAAACATTCAAACCTATAAAATTACTGCAAACTCATTTTTTTTAAAGTAACACGTGTTTTATAAAACATCTGGTACGTGCGACGACCAATCAAGCTATTCAAACCAGTTAATGGGGATCCCTCATTGTACGGGTAATCTGTACAAAGTAAGGCCATGTTATACTGGAAGTGTATGGCTTGATGTGTCGCCAAGTGTACTCTGGTGAATTAAATTATGTACAGACTGGTCACATCAAGCTACTACAATCTGTCAAATTTATTTAATAGATTTTCAACTTTATCACTAAAGTATTAGGTTCAAGGTTGATATAAATTTGACAGTTTTTAGCTTAAGGGGGTGGTATCTGCTAACGAGAGGTTTTCTCCATGTAACTCCTCTTTGATGAGTGAATATATTATTCGTGCAAAAAAATGTATGTTGCTTATTAGAGTCTAAACTTTAATTGGTTCAATTGAAATAATTCCAACTTAATTATTACTATAAGAAAAAAATATTTAACGCGAAGCATTTTTTCTTTGTAATTTCGTAACTACTTACTCCTAAACGGCATTAAGTTTTAGTTTTTTTTTTTTCACACAATTATTTGTCACTTTTTTTTTCACAAAGTGTACAATTGGCATTTTGATCTAATGATTTATTAGGCTACAATTAAATAAAAACCACTCATTTCGCACTATTTGGCCCGCAGCGACTGACGTGACAACCACGCAAGCTGATTAGAACTTTATTCTAACAGTATTTTAAACTAAGTTTGAACCACCACAAATAGAGTTGCTAATTTAGCAGATACCCCAGCCTTAATGTGCTGGCGTCTGTGCTATGTATGGTCACATTTTTTTAAAGACCTTCTGAATAAACTGTTATTAAGCATACCTAATTATTATGCTGTAAAACACTACAATAAAGTATGCAAACTCTCACAGGTCCCCCCTGCTAAATATTTAACCTAGCTAAGTACTTATAGTAAAAAATAAAGACTGTTTTCCACGATCTCACACCCACCCTCACCGCAGCTCGGTCTAGCCTAAGCTTCACCCCATAGTAGACGCCAATTTGCGGTCATTTTATTTGCACAATAACAAACCCGCTCAATTTTCTTCGCACCAACATAAACAGAAAATAGTTATTTCAAAGAACTTAATCGGTTTACCCTGAGGGCTAACATTTATGCACTACTAGTTTAATCATTACTTATTTGCAACTTAGTAGCTTGCCGATACAAATCCATACTTCCATCCTTATAAATATTGTAAATGCGAAAGTAAGTTGGTTTTGTTTGTTTGTTAGGTACATTTTCACGCCTAAACCACTGAACCGAACTTCCTAAAATTTTCCATAAACGACGTCACGTGTACAGGACATAGGGTACCTACCATTTATCCTGAAAAAAAGTACTGTTCCCTAGGAAAACTACAATAACGTTCTTATGATCATAGATGGCGCTACATGTCTTTCGAATCATGATTGAATTATATTATTACAAGCAGAGTACAACTCGAATTGATTGTCAAATTCTTAATTAACGCGAGCGACCCCGTTGGCAAATGCTTGTTACTTATTCATATTTATTTGCAACTTAGTAGCTTGCCGATACAAATTCTTAAAGCAAACATTCTTAGTATAACCTGGGTAAATGAAGTCGTATTGATTAGGACGGTGGTTGTATGGTGGCAGGGGGCACCTTAAATGGGTTGCGTTGGCCAGTTAATAGCAAGTTATTGTCATTAACGCCCCGGCTAGGAGCAATGGCTGGCACCTCCGAATTAATGGTAGTTTCCACTGTCCGAGGCATGGAATAAATAATTAAGTTTGCTACCGATTGTGGAGATACTGTTTTAATTTAGTGTTACATAATGATATAATTATGTGTAAAGAATAAAAATAATTTATTGTTTAGAAAAGTACATTCAATGCATTGATTCCTGAAACTTAAACTAGGATTCCCTGTGTCGTGAGTTCCGTTTACATTTACTTGTTATACAAATATTAGTATCCGCTACAATAAATTTCTAAATCTAATCTAATCTACTCAAAGACAACAGAAAGGTTACTTATGATATTATGTATATTTGTATAAATGTTGTGTGTGCGTGTGTGTGTGTGTGTGTTGGGGGGGGGGGGTGAATTAAGAGTTGTTTTGGTTTAGTTTTTAATTATTATTGCTATTCCTGCATGTGATAATTTTTACGGGCGGAAGGATGCTGAATCCAACAACCAACCGTCCAGGCTTGATTGTTGGATTCAAAATGTTTAGTGTTTCAGTTTTTTTGGTTGATTGCTGTTAAGGCATATATAATTGTGCCTTAAAAAATTCAAATAAATAGTTTGAAGTTCAGTCAAACTATTTTTTAAGGCTGCAAGTTGATCAATGGATGTGACTGTCAATGGCAGAGAACCTTAGATTATTTTTTAAATCTTCACTTCTATTAATTAGTTCAACATGTTTCGATGTTATCACCCTGTGTCACCCATTTGTAAGTCTTTGGCAGTCGATACAGCTGGTAGTCTGACAAGCAATCTTACTAGAGGATCACGAAAACACAATACCAACTGGGTTGTGTAGCTCAGATAGACAGTCGTTCCACGTAAACTACTGGTGTTCAGCTGCATCTGGTTAGACTGGAAACCGACCCCAACATAGTTAGGAAAAGGCTAGGCAGATGATGATATTCTTTATTCAACCCTTTCCGTCCCGTCATTCCCGTGCGACATTGGACCCGCACTGCTATAGGACCCGCTCTGACGTGGCGATCTCGCCCGCATACTTAGGACCATTAAGCATCCGCCTAATGAGAGCCACTGCCCGTCTACACTCACACTTAATAAGGTGTGTCTGTATTGTTTGATGTCCCGATAGTCGTGTAAGTACTAAATAGTTTTGCGAAAGTGTGAAATTTTGCGACTGAAGTGATGGTACAGTATCGATATTTTTTTGGAAAGTTTATCGATACTGCAAACAGTCGATAGAGCAGTAGTGGTAACTGCCCTAATTTACGAGCTGTGTGTGGTGAGTTTGAAAACAGGCAGGCCCTTTGCTTAGTGACATTTTTCATCACCACTGCTCTCAAAACGGTGAAGGAAAAAATCGTTAGGAAACGGTGGATTTAACCCATATCACAGAAGAGAGAGAGTAAAGAGAGAAAGCCTGTGTTCCCAGCAGTAGGAACGTTACAAGCTGATTATGTGTAAACAGACGATTAATTAACAAAATCAGTCTTTTACAGCCTTTATCTACCCCAATAACTCAAGTTTCAATCTTACTTAACCCCTTTTAACCCTGACTTTAGAGTAATGCCCGCATTTGGAAACCTTCAGAATACTTTCTCGAAAAGATATCGATATCGCTTTCGATTAAGAATCGAGCTTTAATGTTAAATCGAAGAAAAGAGGTATATTTTAGTAATTAGGAAATACACTGGGAATTAGTTTTACTAGAAGACCACAGAAACGATGGATGCACTGTGTCAAGGATGATATGGCAAGAAAAGATCTGTCTGATTAGATGACGAGTAATAGAGAATATGGAAGAAGACATTCTGCGCCGACCCCAAATTAATGATTACGGGGAATTCGTTCTCCCAAAATGAGCTAATATCTGATTAATTCAGATAAGTAAGTCAAACTAATCCAATATTGTATTTTATATTATGTTAATATCCAATTATTACAATTACTTTGGTCAATTTTGATGTGGCTTGGCACATTTTGGCAGTACGAAGCTCAATTAAGGTGTAATCTTTATCATTTGCCATTCAAGTTTGCGTGACCCGTCACACTCACACGCCTGCTGCCAGAAGGCAATTACTCATATATCCATTGCGCTATCACTACTGCTTTGACAGTACCTCTTTAATACAATTGCAGAAATGGTAATGTTACAATTTAGTTTGTCGTGTTTTTTAATTGAATTTGTTACGAATAGACGTAAGGATAACGTAAATGTCAACTTACTGGCATTTGGATGTGTCGATTATCTCATTGTTAATGTTTCAAACATTAAATAGTCACACTAAAAGGTAATATGTAAAGTTTTTTTCTTCTACGAATTTGAAATAAGCCACGTTTGATCACCACACTAACCAGTACTTATCGATAATCTCAATTCATGTAGTTCGATTTCCTCACGTTGTTTCCCATCACTATTCGACTGTGGCCCTTGTCTAAACCACTGGACTAGAAAGACAAAATTTTAGAGCTAGTTAAACAATAAAATGCTATTTTCCAAATCTAAGTAGCAAAGCTTATTAAAACGCAATTACCGATCACAATCGCCAACAAAACGTACAAACGAAAAAATATCACGAAAATAATACACTGCATTTTTACACACACATACAAACAAACAGTCTCCTTGAAATATTGCGTTAGTGTGGTACCCTAATTGCTTTTGTCATTAATAGTCGCGAATACTTCTTACTTGTGTATCGTACAATTAGTTATAATGATGTATAATTAGCTGGTTGTGTCGGTCTTTGTGTATGAGTGTGTATGTGGGGTGGGTGGGTGTATGTGTGTGTGTGTTTAAATGCTCGCTCGGGAATGTTGCCTACTTACGTTTGCGGGTTCGTTTGTAAGCTTTAATATAGTTAGTTAATGTGGTGTAATATTCGGTGGAATTCGGTGGTATTTGAGGAAGTGTTAGTATTTCTTTATTTTGGAAATGGACACATTAGTTTACACTTACTTGATTATTGTTTGATCTTTGCGAATAACAAAATTGTAGAGCGTCAGCCTTGTTGTTGCAATAGCTAGATGTTTTATCCATTTTTCCCGCGTTAAACTCTGACATTCACTTTCCTCGAGTTCTCTATTTGACCGTGATATTTGTTCTCTATTTAACCTAACAAAAACGTGCTGTTTTATTTTAAATGTTGGTACCGATCTAGGCATCTCCTGGTGTAAGTGAAAACGTGCATTAGATATCAATAGAGCCATAATACAAAATTATTTGAAGATACATTAACCTAACCCTTTACACACATCATACTAAACCACTCCATTTAAAAACACGCACCACGAAACAACACAAGTATTGGTAACAAAACAAACCTGGTAAACGCTAGTGATGCACAATCCCATCCGATACTTTTCAGTATCGATGCAACAGGATACAATTTTTCGATATTTTGAATAGAAACAAAAGCAACATTGTCTTAAATGCATGGTAAGTAAATTCCAAAGAGAACAAAGGAATTACAAAAAAAAATAACTAGAATTTTTCCAAGACTCTAAGAGGGATAAATTAATATGTACGGTACAATTGTTGCATTTGTGTACATTGAATCGATATGAATTTGAGTATAATAAAATACCTTCTAGAGAAAGATACGATACTATTCGATATTTGTGTACAATCGGATCGAAGCCAGTCGATACGAACCTAGACTCGAATCACATAATTGCGAGTTCATATCGATACAAATGCAAGTATCGTGCATTCCTAGTACACGCCATTAATGCTTAAAGGCTAAAGGCCATTGCACACTGAACGCGTCGCGAACAATACCGCGATAAAATATGCAACGCCTCCGCGCGATCATAATCGAAACGTAATTAGCTGATAATGCATGCGACGCGATCGAACTCAAAACTTAGATATAGTGTCCTATAGCTTACAATGGAAGGTCATGTTTAATTAATTGGTGGCAACTACTGCAATATTTATCTTCTAGTCTATGATCGTTGATTGGACGTCGTGCGTAGCTTACATTACCTGTCAAAAGCATTCGGAATAAAATTGACAACGAATTAGAATTTGATTTAGTTTTTGGAATCCGGTTATTTTTTTGCAAAAATGATTTTATTTTACCCTTTTTTCGTTGTGGAATCTCACACAAATCTTCAATTTTACACAATTTTACATTGTAACTAGAAATCATCCTCATAGACTAATAAGAAAAACAATACAAAGGAATTGAGAACCTCCTCCTTTTTATGAAATCTGTAAAAAAGTTTTTGTTTTACGCTTTTGAGTATCTCTATCATTTTTGGTAATTCGCAAACACCACTCGAAAGTCACAGGAAAGCAAAATACGCAATTTCGTTTACTTGGATGACATATTTTTTCCAGCTTTTTTGATTTAAAAACCAAGCTACTTAACTGATTTTGATGAAATTTCTATGGAACCAATCGGAAATTATATTCACATAAAAAAAATATTTTTTAAATCGGTTTATAAATGACGGAGTTATGAGAACCTCCACCTTTTTTTAAAGTCGGTTTAAAAAATTAGGGTCAATAATTTGATAATATTAAGTTCAGTTCTACTAATAAATCTTGACACACTATCACTAAATTCCCAATAGTTACAAATTCAGCTTTCCCAATGCTTTAGTTTCCCCACGATATTTCCTAATAGCTAATTACCTAGCTATTGCGGCCAATATTAGTTTCGAATACCTAAGCAAGTCCAGACATAGCGTGGGTAGATAATTATAACTCAATTTAGATTTCAAATACTTTTTAAAACTAGCAGACAGACTGCTTTAAATTGGACATTTTTCATCGGATTACTTAAATGCCTATAAAATATCGTGATATTTATTTTAAAATTCGTTAGTGTTGTATGTGTCTATGTGTGTTCTAAACGTAAAGTAAAGTTATAAAATAAATATCGCTGGACATTACACACAGCGCCATCTAGTGCCACATTAAGCAACGAGGCTTGTGTCGTGGACACCAGATAGTTGATATACTACATAGATACTTTTTTGTTTGTAAATACATACTTATTATACATATAAACATCCATGACTCGGAAACAAATGTCCATGCTCAGCACACAAACATTTGCTCCTACCGGGATTCGAACCCGGGACCCTAAGAACGTAAGGCAGCCTCACTACCGCTGCGCCATTCGGGTCAATTCAAAAAGTTTAATCATCTCTCTTTATTCCTCTTGTGTAACCTCGCGTACTAACCAAAGCGATCGTTCGTACGAGTAGCTCGCGACTTGCACGCGATCGCTAGGTTCTTAATCATATTATTATTATGTCACCCATTTGTTCGGAAAACCGGAAGACGTCATCGGCTGTCGGCGCGACCACGTGTTTCATGTTCGTGCGACGGACCCGGACGCTTTGGTTAGTACGTGACCTATTGTGACACTTATAGTTTAAATGTAATGTTGTTTTGTTTCTTTTTATGACAAAATACCTTAATTCATCCTGTTTAATGGGTGACACATCAAGCTAAACATTTACAGTATAACATGGCCCCGCTTTGTATAGATTTCCCGTACAATGAGAGATCCGCATAAAATTGTTTTGTATAGCTTGATTGGGCTCCTTGCGTACTTCAAAACGGATATTATACGTAATCGTCACCGCATTAATCCCCATAAAACATTAGCATACGCTATAAGTCAGCCTCCTAAGACACGCATCTCATTACTACATATTATTGATAGGTTTCTTAGTAAATCATTATAATACATGTCTTTACTGGAAATAACCTCGACACTTTAATCACATCTTAACCGCATAACTGTTGGGACAAGTTTACTTTGTTGCGAAAAAAAATTGTTTAAGTGAATTTTATTCAGTAACGTTTTATTTTTCTAGATAGCTTGTTCTTCTTCTTTTTCTCGTGTCAATGACTTAAACTATCTCTGGCTAGTACATAGACATAGTTTGTTGAAGCTATTTTGTATATCCCGTAAAAAGGAAAAAACATAATTAAGATTATATAGTACGAAAAAAAATATCAACCTGTATACAAATAGGTAACCGGTTCTACTTTCATTCAACTCATCAATTATTCTTAAACGATAGGATGAAAGAGAAATAAATTACAACTACTCTTCAACTTGACAGATTGTGTAAAACATAATTGAAGGATGACAACACAATTGTTTCACAAAACATGTCTTGTTTCCACTCCTGCGCACATTCTTTTTAAAATGAGAAGTAAGCGATAACACCTTGATAATTATTTTCGCAGAATTATTGAACATTTATTATATTCATACCTATGTGAAAAATGACAAAACTTGTGAAAAACTTGCTCCGTCTGCTTATTATTTTTCACACCTTAACAAAACTGATTTCGATGTAATTGACCTGGGATATTTTTTATCCCGACCCTTCGTACACTTGGGACAATCTCCGACTTCATTTTCATCATTTTTAATTTAGTTATAGACATGTTGCAAGAACCACTGATTAAGCCATACTTGTATAATAATTACATATACTATCATACTTAATATGTATAAAATTATGTACCTTTTAACTACCCTGCCTACTTATCGTAAGTCATAAATGTCAACAGTTGAAAAGGGTTTAAGGCTCTATTTAGTGCCAATGGCTGCTACGCTTTTAATACGTTACCGCCTTAGGAAGTATTCTTTAAAGAAAAAATACCTGCATAGTCTGGGGTTGTTTATTAAACATATTATGTGAAGAGATTAACTCAAATGAAAAAAGTGTTTATTTGTATCATTTTTTTTTTGTTGATTTTTGTCAGTCCTTAGGCCGAAAGTCTGACAACCAGACTTACCAAGTTGATTGTGTTACCCAGTAACTGGCTTTAGTCGGTCAGATAGAGAGTCGCTCGATATAAAATACTGATCTTCTTCTTAGACTGGAAATAAACTCTAGCATAGTTATGAGGAACTAGGTAAATGATGATGTTCGCGCCGTTTCTTTCGCCCAATCCGGCTCGAAGGACAAAAATTATAGACGAGTGATGCGGTAGTTTTAAGGTCCTGACTGCTATACCTATTGCTATATATCATGTGTTACTACAAAAGCTTCCCAAACCTGGTTAAAGAAACCCAACCCTTCCAAAACACCAGACTACGCAGACATAATCAAGTAATTGAAACCTTTAAACAAATTATACAGGTAACAAGTATACAAGTATAAGTTACCGTGTATAAACGCATTATACAATCAGGTACACATTCAAGCGATTATCATAACTTAACCCAGATTAGCATTCAAACACCTACCGCGTGTTCGCAAGGAAAACATAATTATCGATAATTATTGAAATTATACAACGTTGTAATCTATATTTAATTATGTGAAATAGTTCCGTCTGTATAAAGTGTAAGGAGTCGAAGTCCTTGCAAAATTTCTGTATCTCCTGACATAGGGTCTTAAGTTATTCTTATGAATAAATACATGAAATAATATAGTTTTTAAGATCGATTTTAAGAAAAAGTGAACAGGCACTTCTGGCCTTCTAGGTAAGATTGCACCATCGTCAACTGCATCACCACTTAACCTCGGGTTATGTCTAACCCGAGGTTAACCGATGATGCAGTGAGCAATCGAATACTATAGAAGCTATCGCTTTTGAGAATGGACCTGCTGACTGACACGCAATGCTCAACTTAATCCACCGAAAAAGGAAATATGAATCTTGGTAATTGAGTTGCATAACGGTAAGTGATATCTCGTGAGGCACAAACGGAGATGGTGTGATGAACTGGACTCTTAACAAAGATGTGTCCTTGGCAGCTCAAGTCAAAGAGGTGGACGGAGTGTGTGAACTATGAATGACGTTGCCCAAATGCCCAATATAGGGATGCTACTAGCTAGGAATAAAATGTTTAATTACGGGAGTAATGCACTGAATAGATTATTCGGAACTCAACCCCAGACCGGGTCAAACAGGGTTAAAAACATCATTGAAGTTAGTTCGCGAAGTCGTTAGCAACAACTACTAGGTAATCAATAATTATTGAAATTAAACAACATTGTAATTTGTAATGTCTAATAAATTATAATCAGCATTCTGATATTTGAAATCAATATGTAATTTATTTAATACCCGACCTTGGGTCGACTATTAATTATATTTAACAATTCACGATTATGGCATTCAAATTGCAAATTATGTGTTTTTTTTAATCGTTCTGCAATTATATGTCTAATTATGGAAGTGTGCTAATTAGATATATAATTAGTATGTGGGAAGTTGTTTGTAATTAAACGTTTTAAATCTCGACACGTAGATGTTTATGTGATGCAATTATAGTTTAATGATTGGTAAAAAAGAGAAAAATAATTTCTGTCTGTGTATTTGTTAATTAGTAATGAAATTGTTCGCGCTTCGGATCCTTTCAGAAGAGATTATTTTGGGAGTCAAACGGCCCATAAAGTTGTGACGTCATGGAGTCAGGAAGAGTACCTATTTACAAGTTTATCCTCCGTTTGCTTCGGTGTAATCGTCCCTTATAAAAATGATCTTTGATGAACCTTGTCCTGCAATTTTTCTTTAATTTAAATGGCGCAATTCTTTGAAATCAGAATTCCATATTTATCAAGTCTGTTTCGAATTCTTGACTTAATTCAGCGCATATATAACAAGTTCGTATACGTCATCCATCAACTCTTCTTTTATTGTGACATTTTAAATCGATTTATTAATCTAATATTTCAACTTTAACATAATTTAATAAGCTCTGATGATTTCATTAATCCAAATAATTTAATGATAATAATGCTATGATTTTTGTATTAAAAGTACAAAAAAGTTCTCTTTTAAATAAAATAACGAACATCGTTGAAAGCTCTTTATATTTTTCAGTCAATTAGTATAAATTACATTCAAATATGAATAAATCACTGAAGTAATCAATCAGCCCACGTTCCCACTGCTGGGACATCGATGCACTCTCTGTGAGACCTCTCTCAGGCCGTGATTTACCACGAAGACATGCCTATTACCTAATGGTTTTGTCTTCCCCAAGAAGCCACTCTCTTAACATCTTTCCACCAAACAAGACCATTACATTCACATTTCGCGAATCACATGACATAAAGAGTATCAGTGTATCTCAAACATTCTCGACCACAATTATACCATATCCAGCAAGCATTTAAAACTCCGCGATCACATTCTATAACGCCAGCGTGTTTGTGCGTATAATGTTTAACACGCATTTTAATTATGCTTATTAACAATTAAAGGCAATACACGAATGTAGGTCAAGTCGGTTAAAAGGAATAAATCAAGCACCCGGTATGATCTCATGAATCACCGTGGAGATTTTTATGTGGATCTTAAACTGTTGTGAGCTAGAGTCGTTTTTCGTTTATCCATGGGTCTAGTTAGGTTAGAAAACGAGTTAAGGCCACTAGTATCATTACGTTTTATATTTGAGATCATTAAATCGGTACATTGTGAGAATACGTGATTGATATAAGTAGGTAGGTGTTATTGATATCCTTATGGGGATTTGCCTAGTTAACAGACTATTAGTGCGATGGACGTTTGTAAGTGGAGATGTGAGCTAGATTTTAATGAGAGGTTGTGTGTTAGTCTGTCTACGAGCTTTACTGAGAAACTGATCAAAAAGGAACAGGGAGATTGTGCTGTAACACTATTATTGCAAATGAACTAGAGACCTCGTTGGTTCGACGAACTCCATTTGAAATGTGACATTATACAGGGTGGTTTAGAAGAAATTTGACATTATACAAGCTGTAAGAGAAATATAATCAATTAATATTTATTCTATTTCGGACGTAACCTGAAACATTTAACAATTTACTGTAACATTTGAAAAAATTGAAAGTAGAAACAGGTTTTTGGACAGACAGTAGCAACTTATCTTTTCAATAGTGTGTCCGGGATAGTTTGGCCCTGTAAATTATATTATACTCAGACGCAAAAACTGCTTTTTCGGGTGAGAAACTTTGCTTGCATTGCATCTCCGGTCAATTATAGTGTTTTTTAGTTATAGCTTTGTTGATGATGATGATGACTACCTGATTTCGGCCTTAGCGACTGCATTGGATAGCTTTCTAAGGAGGTTTTTGATAGCTTTATTGTGCTGCTCTTCAATGACTAGCATAATTTTCCAAGCTTGGTCGAAAACTTCGAGCACTAAGCGGTAATATTATACACATGAACACCATTGATGACATTATAGGTTACAACTGTAGGTGGTCTAGCTTTGTTAACACATGTTCAACCAGATCTTCTGGAATAAACTGTTCCTTATACTTTTGACCGGGTACTTCCGTATTGCAGTTTTGTATGGAATATAAGATGTTTTTATCCGATGAAAATATGCGAGGTCTAGAATCATAATCTGTCACTGTAATTATGTCGCATCATTATAATTATATAGCGATACTTATCCCCTTACACTATGTAATGAACATAAGAGCTTCAATAATATACCTGTGAAAATCTTTAAACAGTAACAAATAATAACTTATTGTAACACGTAGTGCAAGAAAATGATTTATAATAAGTTTCATTACTAAGCTTATTACAATTTATGGAAATATTTTACACCTGGTAAAAACCCTTGACGTGTTAACAATTAAATTGTATGGAAACGTGACTAATTATAAAAATGTACGGAACAAAAACGTCTAAGTACCTAAGTATTAGTAGGTTCACTTCGAATATTACCGGTTAATTGAAAGGTAAATATGACAACATGTTTGACAATATTGCAACTGGTTTTAGGGTTCCGTTCGTTAATCGGAAAACGAAACCTTTATGGGATCACTTTCTTTCACTTTACCAATGAAGATGCCTCATATGTTCAGTTTCCTTGTAAATATTTTTAACCGACTTCAAAAAGGAGGAGGTTCTCAATTCGTCGGAACCTTTTACTTTTATTTTTTGGATGTTTGATTTGGATGTTTTTTGTTTTGTTTGAAAGGGTATACCTACTTCCCAGGTGGTCTCATGATCATCAAGTCAGGATCTGATGATGGGATCCTGGAGAAATAGAGAGTACTCTTCAAATTTTATAGGCACACTTGAAGCGATTTGGGTAGTTTTTTAAAGAGTACTTTCTTATTTCAACTTGGTGAAGATCTGATGAAGATTTATAGTTAACAAAAACTACAATAATTTCAACATCATATCATCATCTGCCTAGCCTTTTCCCAACTATGTTGAGGTCGGCTTCCAGTCTAACCGGATGCAGCCGAATAGGTACCCATATTTCACATGGAGCGACTGCCTAACTGACCTCCACAACCCAGTTAGTACTGGGTAATACGATACCCCTTGGTAAGACTGGTTGTCAGACTTTCCGGCCACTCTCATAGATCTACAAATAACACTCGGTATGTACCTAATGAGCGGTCGCCCATCCATGAACCAAACTAGGCAAGCGTGGCTTAACCTGACGCTTAATCGACCCGAGCGGTTGTTATTATTTAGCCAAGAGTTCCTCAATTTCATCATCACATAATTAACAATTAATAAGACCATAGCCTAACTAAATAAATCACACACATTACAGAAGAAAGTTCTTAATAACAAATTACACCATGGCAAGGCATAACTCACTGAATAAACTAAGGTCGACTATTAGTTCCGATCAATAAATTTTCCATTCTTAATGAATCCATAAGCAGAGCCCGGACATATGCAATTTATGCTATGTTAATACTAGAGTAACCGATAACTAGGCTGAATTATTTATAAAGTACGGCCGAAGGACCTGACGGTTTTCGAGACGAAATTATTGATAGCCGAGTCTATTGTCTACAATCTTCGTTCGTTTCGTTCTATCTGTTGCATAGATTTAATACATTACAGCTAGCCAATATTTAGGGTATATAGACGACAAAAAAAAATCTAATTAGTCCGTCAGATAGATTTCCAAAAAATATTGGAATATTCTTTTTATTTTTTCACGTAAACAAAAAATTAAGACGATACAGTGCGTTGAAAACTCGTGTTACGTCACATTTGAGTACATTTTTTACTCAAACGTGACGTCACAAGCCTCCACTCATGATCTTTGACATGTTTTATCTTCCTCATTTTTTATTAATTTGATAAAACAAAAAACACGTATTCAATATTTTACGATAATCTAACTGACGGACTAAACAGAATCATATTTTTTTTAGTCAGTCATCATCCCTATTCGCTTCATTGAAAAAACTTTTCAAAGTACTAAATTCAAGGAAAACTTACTTATTAGGGCTCTGACACACACGTGAACAGGAAGGTATGGGCTCAAAAGGGTTAACCTCTAAATTACATAAGTTAACTACGTAATAAATGTCATGTGAATTAAACTAACAGACAACAAAGAACTACTTTTTGAAAACGATAATACTTAAATAATGTTGTCAGTCTAACTTGACACATTGCAGAACTTTAAAACAGGTATTGTGTTAGGAAATAATACCGCAGACGTGTTTTATTGTTCAATCCGCATTGATTAATGTAGCTCTGACAAAAATTAAATATATGAACTGGATTATCTGAGCTACAGCTTTTGGCCAAAACATGATTACAAAAATGGAGAAACGAGTAATTAGCCCGTTTCGTACTCCAGTTATGTTTAATCACAATCACTTTGCTAAAGGTCAAAATATGCAAATCGCACTTAATTTCTTAAGTTGTTAATTTAATGGCACTTAAGTGTGTATTTTGAATATTTCCTAAACAATTATTTCGTCTACATGGACGCTAATTAAAGTGATACTCAATAAAAATAAAAAACTGTTCCATAATTATAGCATTAGAACTATGTGACCAAAAAATGTAAACAAACAAAATAATATGACACCCACACGAAATATTATGCGGTGATTATATGGCGCTAAACTACAATCTTCGTTTCAATAAAAAATACAAAATAAAGTACCTAACTACTGCCTAACTAACCTACTTTTCATAACAATTCGTAATTATAAAGCACACGATAAGTTTTTAATAAACGTTTTGAAAAAAAAATCTTTAATTGGTGAAATCGACAAAAATAACATGTTAACAATCAATTTTAACTAACTATTATGTTGAAAACTAATCGGACGGCTATAAAGAACTCGATAAAATTACAAAAGAAATCTATAAAATGATTAAAATTTCTAATCGCGCCAATTAGGTGAATTTATGGTTTCACTTATAACAGCCGCGTTATACGGGTTACAAGTTTATAAAAGCAGTCTCGGAGTGCGTGAGGAAATACTCTTTTTGTACTTATTTTTACAACGTAACGCCATTGAGCTATTATTCTCTCGATAATCATGGAAGAAGCTGCTTCGCTGACAAGACGCGGCCCGGTAACTGCTCAATGAACGTTTAAAAACAATAACGATTGAATCTAATAACGCGTTAATTTCCACGTGAGAGATTCTATTTCTGCTATTTTCTCATGAGCGTTGCCGCAGTTTGCACTGTTATTAGTGCCAGAGCTGTGCAGGATTATAGATGAAGTCGGCTTTTTTCAAGGCTTTAATTTAGATGGGTTAATGATTGAGAAGCTTAGCATTTGATACGTCTTCACCTTATTTTCTGAATTTTGAATTATTATCTGAAATATTTTTAGGATCACAGTTACGAAAAAAAGATTCTAATGAAAAAATCCCTAATTAGAACGGATTATTTAATAGTTAATTATTATTAGAAAGCCGTCCAGGATGGCGTTTAACAAAAATAAAAATTCGAATCTGGACTGGTAATTCTATGGGATTCGAATTTAGAATTAAGCGCGCGCGACGCGACGGCGCGCACATAAGTGCCCCTACACACGTACCCACACAAAGCACCGCACACACCCCAATGCTCATAATTTGCTGACAAGAAAACAAAAAAGGAAAAAACTCGGCACCCGTTCTAATTAGGTCGTCGAGTGAGAACAGGGCGTTCGTCAGCACAATAATAATTAACACTGGCTGTAATGAAGCGTACCATAAAAACTAATTGGAGACCCTACGATCGTTGTGTCGCGAGGGTGAGAGAGAACTTCTCTACGATTTCGATAGGTTCGACTTTTGTTGTTTCCGCTCTATTCATTCGTGGCACGAAATTAAATCATAATCAAAACCCTGCGTTTATTATATACACCGTACCTACAGAGCACTTTAATTAAATCAAATCAATTAATCAACGTGGTTGGCGACGCAGTAATTTTAATTAGAATCTTCTTAATGTATTTATTATGCACAAATTATTCTCCGCTGATGGTTACATGCGCTCAATTATTCAAAAATGCAGTAAGTAATAAAAGTGTAGATGTCAACAAAGAATGATGGAAGCACAATAATTACCGGCAATAACAATTCCATTTTTAAAAGCGCGCTGTATTCAAAAACATTACATTAGCTTAGTCACGATAAAAAAAAAAAACTAAACATCAAAATGTAATCGATCAAAGCTAGCTAATGCAGTAAACATTCAGCCAGTATTTTAAATCGAAAAGCTGACGCGAACTGCCGTCTATCAGCTAGTTGAAAAGGGAAATCAGTCAATAATGCACTAATTTCCCCTCCTTAATGGCGCAGTCCGGCCCTCTACTCAGACACTATTACGACACAGCAAGTTAGTGTTTAATGTAATAACTTGCTACACACTCACTAGGAACATTTTCATGTAAAGACTTTAAACTTTTACGAGTTTCAAGGCTCGTTACGGATTCTTATTTGATGGTAGTTTTGTAATTATTTTAAGTGATAATTGCTGTAAAATTGGCACTTGGTTTTAGTTTTTTAGCAAGTAAAATGAGAGCTTGTTGAATGCGACTTATAATTTTGTTTCGCAATTGTGTAAAATAATAATATTAATATTTACAAATAAGTTGGTCTCATCTTTGATTAGAAATGACTTAAATTTAATTACCGTAATAAAACCACTATCTATATTATTTACCTATAAGGCTAACTAGTTTTAACTAGTTACAACTACAACTAATAAAATAATGTTTTTCTTTATTATTTTAATTTTTATCAAAATATCACAAAATTAAAACGTAATATCAAAAATTAAATAACACAGAAGCTTTTTTCCATTTAACAGTACATCACTAATTGGACCTAAAATATTACAGGTCTTCAAAGTCGAGCCCAACAATTAAGTCATAGCAAAAGACAATTAAAATGACCAACGATTGTTAGCCAACAATTTCAAGTAGTGATGTGCAATAGCTACCTTGGCTGTCTAGTCAAACACACATGCCATTTTACATTTGACATGTCCGTATAAACAGCAAATTATTGAACGAGCTGTCAAAATGTCTTACGTTATGCGATAGGCTATAATTACAGCTTTATGATAAAATACTTAGTTAATAGCAGGAATAGGGTAGAAAGTTGAATAGGAAAATTGCTAAATGGTATACCGCTGTATTGAATCGAGTGTCGTGTTTGTCTTTTGCATAAGTAATTTGTATTAATTGAGGTTTTGTGTGGTGATATTGTGATTTAAATTGTATTTATGGGATTATTGAGAACATATTTATTTGCTTTTATATCTCTGTTGGAAAATAATGTCTTGTCAATAGCATGCACATTTTTCATCAACACGTTTTTTTGTGGATTCGTGGGAAGTCGCCTTTATTTTGAATTTTATTGTTAATCTTATCCGTTATCTTTTTAAAAAATACTAAAATTTTACTTTTTAAACAGTATTGCGGCCATTATAATTAACCTTACTTTAAAATTTTACTTATCACACAATAATCGCAGTGTATTAGGTGCCTTACACACTGCCGACTAATATCCACGTAAGTGGAAGGTCCAATTATTTCCCCATTAGAACTTTTACTGGAAAGAAATTGCCTATTTGGATTATTAAAAAGTAGGGTTTGGGTAACGATATTTGAGTTTTGTAGCTGTTTCATTAGTTCCAATATTTTAGTCATCTTTTATTTTTTTTAAACATTGTGGTACGAAGGTGATGGGAATGAATGAAAGGAATCATTTGTAAAGGTACAGTCGCCAGTACATCTAAGTTACCACAAAACTGACAAATTTCTCCAAATGATTTTAAACCATAAAATTTTGTTGGTTACGTTCAAAATCGAATGAAAACATCGATCATCCCCGTTTAGTTCAAATCCTACCTAAACAACTTTACTTTACGAAAGACAGATTTTTGAGTCTTGTAATTAAATCATGATCTGTCGAATGACCGATTTGGTCGAGACGCCATTGTTTAACTATTGTGTCTACTTCGTGGACAGATCAAGGGATAACATGATGGGACAAAGTGTCGGTAAGTAGACTTACACCTGTATCATTAATTCTTTATCAAAGGCGCTGCAAGCTCATTTCTGTACTACTACTATCAAAGTCTGAAATTTGCAAACTTAAAACCCTTATAATGAAATCCCTTTAAGGTTTTTCCAGTATAATTCCCAACAAAACGCGTCGCAAACAAAACACATATAGAAAGAAAACGTAAGCATCAATTAAAGCCACAGTTCACAATTAAAATAATGGCAGTCACACCTAGAAGACAATTAGTTCGTAGGAAATAAATTCTATGTTTCGGTCGCAGTCCACCCAAGCTTAATTAGGGCTAATCAAAAAAACTTAATATACCGTAATGGCAGGTAATAGCTGTTTTAACGTGGTCTCCTGATACGTTGATAATTATAATGTATGCTAATTATACGAGGTTTGTTGTGTCATGGTAGCTGTAGTTTCTTTTGCGGACATTGTTACGAAAATTTTTAAGTAATTACTTGAACAGTTTTTTGGTGACTCTCGTGACAATTAAGGAAACAAATTTTCGTTTGGGAATTTTGGGGAAACTATAGATGAAATGTTACGATATTATTTTAATTGTTAGGAAAGTCTAAAGACAAGGTGACATTATTTTAGTTCTTTGCAAAAAAAAACAATGATAGTATTGCGCGCGGAAAAAATTGAACTAAGAAAAATTAACAAAAATTTCAAAAAGAGAATGATAAGATTCAATTGACCTATGGTAATATTATTTCCTTTACTTCGTTTTTATTATTAGTAGTATAAAACAACTTTACCTAAGTACTAATTTTCTCCCATATTAAAGTTCCCCTCGAAAAAATAAAGAAGAAAACACTGTATGTATAATTTACCGCACATTGTTAAAAATTTAAAAGCAAACTGCGATAATGCCGCCGTAACGTAGTTCGTGTAAACACCGGTGGCGGTTACGACGTTTTACCTCGACGGACTTAAACTGAGTGAAGTAAAAGAATTGTTGTTGTTGCCAAGTTTCTTCGTGTTTAAGTAGGGATTCTATTCTCGACACCTTTGCTTTGGAACTTTATTTTCCCTGTTACGATTTTGAGGGTTTTATTTTTTGCTGTTTTTTTCTTGGAATTCGTTGATATTTTTCGATTTAAAATGAGAAACTTTTACTTTACTTAGGATGCCTATATCCAGCATTAAAAGGCTACCAATGATGACATTGATATCAAACTTGTCAGTTACTTAAGTCATTCTTTTAAACCAACATAAGTATTGTACATTCTCAGAGAGTATTTAAAGCAGTCAGTAAGTATGAACTTGAAATAAAGCAATAAAATAAACATGATTAGCTAATTACACTAACCCTAATGAGTTTACACTGCAATTGACGCGATCGGCAAACAACAATCGATTTAAGTCGACTAAAAAGAGATGCACTTAATTATATCGCTGTCCCTTTCTCCCGCTGTACATCAAAGTTCATTGCACACCCTCTGAACTTAAAAAAAGAGTTTAATTTGCTTACCAACGACTTGCTATATCGTATAACTAGACTGGCAATTACGGCTAATGATAATGGCGTTTATTACTTATGTAGTTATGTCCATTATGTTAGGTTGGCGTATTGTGAACATTAACTGACTACTTGCGACTATAGACTTGTGTTGTTAAGTAATACCGGTTGTCTTTTGTGTTTCGTGTGGTGCTAATAAGTTGTAAGTACAGTGGTAGGATCTTTTGGCGCTTAGCTCGTCATTGATTGGTTGGCGATTTTGTAAAATGAATAATTTCACAAAATCGCCATCTAGTCAATGTTAAAAAAAGATGACGGAGTTAGTTTTGATTCCTGCCATGCGGCAATACAAAAAGTACGTATACAATGCAATGACGCAGGCCAACTAATTGGGATTTTTTATTTTGTTTTATTTGACACATTTATTCATTTCAATTTTAATAATGATGAGGAAAACACTTATTTCGATACCGTTTGCAGGTAAACATTTATTTGTCGTAACAATTTTTAACTATTCATGGAGCTGATTATAAACTACTAATAATGATATAACATGAAACTAGAAGCTCACTGAACATAAATATCATTATATTAAAGTACACAGTAATACTCGTAGGTTGTATCCGTACGCAAACAAAATACGCATCTTGACGTGTAGAGTTGCGGACACCAACCCAATAAACAAGAAAAAAAAGGTAGTATCCTTTAACAGAATAGAAACGTATAAACAGATCATTAAGACAGATGCACTTACGCCCTTTTTCCCTGTCAGCTCGTTCGCAGTATGAGACATTAAAGTCAATACGCGAACATACCCAGAGTATATAACAAATTAGCGCGGGTGGCACAGGGGGGTCAACATTCGGCGGCTATTTACCATACGTGGGCCTACTATTTTCATGGTTTTTTTCGTCGAGTTTTTACGCCATTTTCCGAGCCCCACCGGGCGACCGGCCCGCAAGCGAAGCCTTCTTTTTTTAAATCAGTAAATTGCATATTTGAAAAACTACTGCACAGTCGCGCAGTCGTAGTCGGCGGGATGTCGATTGAACAGGTGTACTTAGCGTTTTCGGCTGTTGACTCTTTACTTCGATGTGAATGTCGATTCGGTTTGATCGGTACGTGTGTATGGATAATCGAATCGGTTACTTGGCTTTTCGATTGTGAAGGAAATTAAAGAAAAGTCAAAATCAGCATAAGAAAGTAAAACGAAAATCGTAATTACTTATCATCAAATCACGACTGTCATTCTTGGACAATTGCATCAAATGGCTACAAGTACTACAACACGGCTATTTGACGTGGGGTGTCAATTTGCTTAAAAAATTATTTCCCTGACGGTATATTACGAAAGCAAATAATACAAAACGCATTCAATGATTTCTAAAACGCACTATAATTTCTTTTGTCTTTACATTACAAAAGCATCATAATTATGAACGCACTAATTGCGTCGTCGATCAAAATTTTAAATAGAACATAACAATGGTAGATTGAAAAATTTAAATTTAGACGATTATGTCTGAACAATCGAGTGTGAGTTGGATCGAGAGTGAAGCGAGTCGAGTGCCCACGCGCCGCTCAGTGGGGGTTGGGTTGATTCAATATCGGCCCTGTGACGTCAGTTAAGTGTTGTAAACCTGAGGGTTACTGAGTATTATGTAAAAAAAATAAACAGTCGGCAACAGTAATTCACATTACATAATGACAAAAATGTCAACGGAAGTTTTCCTGCGATTTTACGGCCTGTGAAAATTGTTCAACCTAATAAAATGGTCTTTGAAAGAAAGAAAGAAAAAGTTTTTATTTGTCTCGCAAAGGACAAAACAAAAATGGTTAAATTAACAATACAACAAAATTATAAAAAAAGTGAAATTGGTCATGTAGGAGGGTAAAAGACGATAATCTGGGCATGGTGCTGTAAAAATTAAAAAAAAAGTAACCTCGCCTATATGACACTTTGTGGGAGAAATAACGCATACCTAATGCTTTAAAAATCATAGCCCTAGTAGCATTTTTTGTTGGCATTTAGTTGGGCCACATACCTCTGGTTAGTTGGCAAATGCATACAATTGGCGGGCAGTTTGCGGGTTGGGCCCAAAACTGATAGCCTACGTGGATTTGCCTACGAAGGCCCAACATGCGATGGGGCCAACGTGGATTTGCCTACGAAGGCCCAACTTGCGATGGGGCCAACGTGCATTGCCCTACGAAGGCCCGAGGAAAACGTGTTATGGGTAGGCCCAATGACACATAATACATTTAGGCAAGCGGTTGTATGTTGGTTGGTTCTATGGCTGGTTTCAGAGCGACGCGTCTCGCCAGCGCCGGCCGTACGCGCGTCGCTGTACATGTACTTCTTATCGGCTTCAAAATAAGATCGGTTTTAGCGATGTGTTTTGAAAAACCAACCTTATTTTGAACCTGATAACGTTCATGTGCAGCGACGTGCGTGCGGCCGGCGCTGGCGAGACGCGTCGCTTTGAAACCAGCCCTATAGGCCAACCCAGACGACGATATACAAAAGTAACCCAAACAGTATTGTCTCTCTTTTGCACTTTGACGTGATGAGTACATGAGAAGACGTTGTGTCGTCTGCGTTGACCTACTTTCTGTCAATTAATTAGCTGAAATTAAATGAAATACAAATAATGTTAGTTGAATAATTATATTCGTAAATTATGTTGACAAAATCAAGAAAATTTTTACAAAACGATACTTGTTACACCATACTCATGATACATTGTTATGATATAGGTTATACAAAATACACCTTTTCTTTGGCGAAGAAACAAAACTTAAATATAAAACAAAACTAAAATATAAAACAGAACATAAAAAATCTCTAGAATAAGTAAGTACGTTAACATTTTAATGACTGTGTCATACTTACAAATGGAATGCAAATAAAAGTATCTTTTTTTATGATACATTGTTATGATATAGGTTATACAAAATACACCTTTTCTTTGGCGAAGAAACAATACTTAAATATAAAACAGAACATAAAAAATCTCTAGAGTAAGTAAGTACGTTGACATTTTAATGACTAAGTGTCATACTTACAAATGGAATGCAAATAAAAGTATCGTTTTCAATAAAATTTGGTAGCAATAAACACTTCTTATTTAATGTTGACGAAGAAATATATATTTTTTCTGTACAACTAACTTTATATATGCCTATCAGACTACTTCTTACAGGTACTGTATAAAAATCAAACTTATCCAAAAAATTATCACATTCCAATTTGTAAGACCCTCTTTCAGGAAATTCTTCGATAGCTTTTATGACCACAATATCACCTTCTTTAGTATTAAAGCAAGAATTGACACTTAAGATACATTTATTATCTAAAATTACTTTTACAATTCTTTTTTTTCTAACTATTACTGTTGTCTTTTGTGAATGTTTACTTGTACATTTCAGTTCACCCATCCTTTTTGCAACCTGTTCTAAAGGGTGACTGTGAGATCGAACCATTTGTTTAATTTTACTCATGAAATTTTCAAAGGGAAAAGCAGAGAATTTATCTAGATTACCAAATTGTTCAGTATCTGCTGTCAAATGTAAAAGATTATGAAAGTTATATACCAGAAGTTCTTTGCTATACAGGGTTGGAACATTACGGACAAAACAATGCAATAAGTCATTGGCGTACGTGCGCCATTCGCTTACTGAACAAAAATCACTACATAAAATATATATTGCACAATGTAATGCTAGAAAATGTTCATACAAATTTTTAGATAAGATGTTCAGTAAAACTACAGGGCCGAGGTATAAAACAAAAGATCGGAACTCCGTAGCCTTCCAATGTTTAAATAATTGTATAGGTCTTGGTCGTCTAGAAAACTCAGCTGGATAATGTTTTTTAATTTCTAATAGCCTTTGTGATATTGTAGTCACTTTTAAAAAATTAAGCTTACACTTTTTTGGTCCATTTTCAATCCAAACACGTATTAATTTTTTTACTACACCTAAACACACTAAGTGCATATAGTCTAAGGGTACTTGTGTCACTAAACCGACATCCAATTCTGTAAGAATAGATTTTGCAATCTGGTGATCTTCATAGTACACATTATTAAAGTCAAGATCATTTCTAAGATTTAAGTTTCGTGAGTATTGCCATGTGGTTCTACCAATGTACACTCCTTCCTGGGTGCATTTTTCACAACCATGTAGAGAATTGTGTGATTTAATGGATTTTATAAATGCTCGTGCAGGTGCATCAGCTACAATGCAACTCAATCTAAATGCATACTTTTTTCCTTGAATGGTTATACCATTTGTTTCTAACTCAAAACACTCGTCAACGAAGGGTCGTAAATAATTATTAACATTATTTGGTTTTGATTCACCATAGAAAAGCCCGACAATGAAAGGCTTTTTGTTGTTACACTGATCTAGAATACATAAAATGGGCCAAAAAGAATAATTTGTACTAGAATGTACTGGCAAGCCATCCACATTAACAGTTACAGTCAATAAATCACTGTCAATTTGTAATTTTTTTAAATCAATTATAGGGTAATTTTGACTGTCAATTAACCCAGTAGAAGCTCTTTCTAGTATATTAGGTAAAAGTCCGAAATATATGTAAGAACCGGCATCACATTCTCTAACATTAATTTGCTTTGGCGTGTGTAACAATGTCCGTGAATCTTTAGGCAATGATGCATGATAAGGTTTTAGTATTTTTAACAAAGCATCTAAAGCAGAGTGAGAGATATTGTGGTCATGAGACCACGAAATGAGAGATGTAGCAAAATTCGTATCTATATCATTGCTAAGAGATATAAGCGGTGCATTATTATTTTCCAAATTACTTTCAATCTCACTAGGAATATCATTATTATCATTATACGAAAATAATGCAGGTGGACTCAAACTAATATATTTATTCGAAATACATTCAACCCCAACTTTTAACTCACGTGTAATACTATTTTTAATAGCACTTCGATGGCGGGATTTTGTTCTCTCTGACACACCAGAGTAACCAGAAAAATTAACTGCTTGTTGCTCTACGACTCTCGCGTCCTCCATCCCTGTCCTTTGCGAATCTGAACCAACTAACTATAATTTCCGTGATTCCGTGATCCGATTCTTTCTCTGCAGCCTTGTTTTTACGTACTGCACCTAAAATATACAAAAAATACACTTCAATACAAAAATAATTACTACTTGAAAGTCTACAAATATTTATCTTAATGCAGGAATCGAACCTGTGACCACTTGCACAGTAGGTAAGCTGATCACTCAACCAGTGCGCATTTATTTAAATCATCCAAATGTTACGTGCCAAATTGAAGGACCCGGGTTAATTCCCGATTAGAGCAGACATTGAGTTTGAATATCTCTTTTTATGTCCATGATAGCCACAATACAGGATCTTCCTAGGCTATGAGTGTGTATGATTGTTACAGTAACTTATTTTTATTTTATCACTCTCATAAAGAAAAAAATTAAAGGATTAACTTACCTATAATTACCTTAGTTAGCTGTAAATCTTTTAAAGCTATTTTATTATTTTTCCCTGTCCAGTTACACTTTGTAGCTAAGTTGTTCTCAAAGATTCGTTCAAGGATTCTTCTTGTGATAGGACCAGTTTTGTTCCCACCAATGTAGGATAAGTAGTTTATCTGTAACAAACACAACACAACCCATTATAGTAAGACAACAAACATTAAACAATGCCAGTAAGGATAAATTATATACAAATTTTTGAGTTGCAAATAAATAAGTACCAAAAGCTCTTTGTTTTCTTCACTCTCCAGCCAAACTTCCAAACTGGTTATATCTGTTCCTGATTTTAATGGTAAAGATACATTCTCTGGTAAACGCTCTGGTATAGCAGCAGATGTGGTTGATAATCGTGATAAAATTTCCCCTTGGGACTGTTGTAATTCCTTTATTGCAGACGTGATTTCCCCTAGATACTTTGCAATTTTAGCTGAAACATTAAAACTTAGTTAGTTATTTATTTTTTTATGTGAGCTCTGAGTGACATGTTTATACTATCGGGGGTTCACTTTAACTTGTAGCGAGAAAGTCGCAGCATAAGCTAGTCATTATTAAGTACTTGAAAGTAATCATATTTACATATAGAAGAATTGATTTCTGTTAGTATTAGTGGCTGACTTGGTGCTGAATGTGTTGAAAATACTGGACCTGTAATTAAGACAGTAATAATAATGATAAGAATAATTCGACTTCATAATTTGATCATCAAAATGAGTTTGTTTGTAATAATATAATAAATAGGTACACTTACTGTTTCGCAGCGTGTCCACACTGCGGGGGCTATTTGGAATTGGAGAATCTAAAAACAAGCAACAAGCAATAATTTAGAACTATATTAAATTGTAAAATGGTGGAAGGTAATCCTGTCAAAAGAGAGAAAAAAGCTTACCATCAACATTAAAATCTTGCAGACTTAATTTTTTATTGGTAACATACTCGTATCTTGAGGCAGAATCTATAAAAGAAACAAAAAGATAAAGTAACAATGAAATTTTGAATTGTGCGCTCCATATAAATCTCTAGTTCACACTTTTTCTATACTTAATATTATAAAGCTGAAGAGTTTGTTTGCTTGAACGCGCTAATCTCAGGAATAACTGGTTCGAATTGAAAAAATCTTTTAGTGTTGGATAGCCTATTTATCGAGGAAAGCTATAGGCTATCTAATATCACGCTAATACCAATAGGAGCGGAGCGGCAATGAAATTTTTAATTTTCATTATGCTCTCTACGCAGACGAAGTTGCGTGGGCCAGCTAGTAAATATATATAAAGATAAGTGTTTGTTCAGCGTTTTCTCCATGACCACCCATTCATAGTGGCAGTGGTAGAAGGCCCTTGGTGTGCACTGGCAAGTAAGGGAGTTTGGTCTCATTCAGGTAGGTAGAAACAGAGCTACATCTAGACCTCTCCGTAGTACTAAATTTCATACAATGAGGTCATTCAAAATGGTCATCGCGGGCAACCGAATATTACGCGGACGAAGTCGTGGGCAGAAAGCTAGTTTACATATAAAATGTTTGTGAAATACCTACTTTTAATATTACTAGGTACATTACTGTCTTGCTGCGTGTCCACACTGCGGGGGCTATTTGGCAATGGAGAATCTAAAAACAAGCAATAATTTAGAACTATATTAAATTGTAAAATGGTGGAAGGTAATCTTGTCAAAAGAGAGAAAAAAGCTTACCATCAACATTAAAATCTTGCAGACTTAATTTTTTATTGGGAACATACTCGTATCTTGAGGCAGAATCTATAAAAGAAACAAAAAGAGAAAGATAAAGTCACAATGAAACATGCACCACAATCAAATATTGAATTGTGCACTCCAAATCTTATTTGTTTACATATAAAATTTATGAGAAATGCCTACTATTACTAGTGAACGCCCGGAGCTTTGCCCGTGTGGACTACTTTTTTTTATCCCACGGGAACTGAGCATTTTTCCGGGATAAAAAAATTGTCTATGTGCTATTCAGACTATAATCTTTCTCTGTGCCAAATTTCATCCATATCCATTCAGCTGTTCTGGTGTGGTGTGATCAATGGGTTATGTTCTTGTTGGGTGTGACTGAGTAAAAAGCATTCATCGGATCCAGACATCCAAACTTAAACTTTCAAACTTAGCTTTCATAATTGTATTATTACTAAGATAGTAAGAAATGCCTTACCAATATAGTTTTGGTTGCTTGTGCTTGCCTTTGTCATCCGAGGCACTGTAGGTAAGAAGATTAAATACTTATTTAATTATTTACTCAAGTAGGTAGGTACCTACTTAGATAGAACAAAATATTGTACATCAACAGGGTCATTTGTAAAATAATTGAAACAAAATTACACTGTACCGTACCTACACATAATTATTACCTATATTTGTTCATGAAGTGTTGAAATGCTGATTTTATTTTTTCATCTAGTTTTTTTTTTATGCTAAATAGGTAGGTAGATCAGTGCTAAATAAGTAGGTATAGTTACATAGGTACAGTTGGGAGCACGTCAAGCTTTACACTACGAGTTTAAGCTGATCTCTGATTTATACTACGTGCCATACAATACAGGACCGGTCCAAAGTCCATAGTGTCAAGCTTGGCGTGCACCCAACTGTACCAATGTTTTAATATTTTCTCAATAACTTAGTATTTAGGTATAATCTTCACACAACATTTTATTTAGGTAATTATTTAAGTATTACTTACCATTATTATCCAGTGATCTGTTAGGTGGTTTCGGATAACTTATTTTTATATACTTTTCATTTTCTCCATCGTTCTCACTATCACTTTCAAATACAGTTTTCTTTTTTCTTTTTCTGGTCTCTTCTTCCTGGTCAGTGGCTAATTCTGACTCACTTTCAGCTATTTTGCATTTTTGTCGCGCCTTTAGCAGGTCATCTAAAAATTAAATTGACTTAGTGAGCACAAGGTTAGTTAACTTTGTTCTTGATCAGGTACCTACCTATGTATAAGTTCTCTAAAATGACGCTCATATTTTTCTTAGTTAGATTACATTTTCGTCAGTGAACTCACGCAAGCTGAAGATAGGTACTTATTAGATACCATATAACCTACCTAGGTAGGTAGGCACATATCTACTTGATTTCTAAGGTCATAAGTTGTTATGTTAGGTTAGATGCGAATTAACTTGAGACCTGCTTGAGACTGGGCCGATGATTTAAATTCAATATAAACCGTGCAAAATGATGCGCGGTCGTAGTATTAAAACCTCTAGGAAATTTTAGAGATTTGCACGAGATAATCTAACAAGAACAAAATAAGATGTTGTTGGAACAGATCTTTTGTAAGTATTTCCTATTAACATCTTTAGTCCCAGAACGTTCGAGTTAATTCGCACGGGTTGTAGGAAGTTAGATACCTACTTAAGAAAAACTTACCCGTTTCGTAAAACAAACGTTTTACAGGACACAATGTCCACGTTATATTTGGCGCCTCGTCACTACTAAGACATTTGTTAAATTTATTTGCAGTTTTATATGGAGGCCACATGCAGTGTGTCTTCCGTGGTGTCAACCAATCTGCACGTACCACACCGAGTTCTCCTCCGTAACCAGCATCGTCGCAAAACTCTACTACTTTAAACATTTTATATAACACTCACAAACACAAACACAGAAGGGTTAAATAACTAAATTATAACAGCCTGCCTATTGCCTATCAGGCTAATAACTTTGTTGATGTGAACAAAAACACTCCGCAGCCGCAGGCGCACAAATGATACAATAAATAAAATAAATGGCGGGCCGCAGTGTTGCCAACTTTATTTTTTAGAAGATCGTACCATGGACTAGAAGAGATCGTATTTTTTGCCAACATTTCAAGGAAAAAAATAGTACGTAATGAAATTTCAATAATCCAAACGTATTTTTTTTTAAAAAGGAATGTAATTATAATTTGAATCAATATTTATCATTTAAGGAACATGAATCAACATTTAGCATTAAGATTTACAACTGAATTTTTATATTTTTAGATATTAGAAAAGTTACAAAGGTATATTCTAAAACTCAGATGAAACCGGTGTCATTTCCATAGATCATGCAGATTTAAAATCTCGAATTTGTATACGGACTAAAGTTGTCCTCTACCTTGATTATGTAAGTTCTGATGCTAACCATTCTCGATTTCAGTTGATTGAAATCGTAACTTTTGCGATTATGTATTTACAATTTGACAGAGTTGCTTAAAGCAATAACAATAACACATTGTTAGTAATGTAATGAAACTGTCAAATCGTACATTATAATTGCAAAAGTGATAATTTCAATCGATTCAAATCGAGAATTGTTAGCAACAGAGTTACAATCAGGGGGCCTTTTTTAGAGATTAGTATATTTTTACTTCGTTATGATGATGGGTATAAAATTTCAAAAGATTGTATATTTTGCGTACGATTTCGATACTCGATCGTACATCGTGCAAGAGCCAAAAAGGTCGTATGAATACGATTTAAATCATACGGTTGGCAACACTGCGGGCGCCGGGTACCGCATGTACCGCACAGTAGGCATGAGATATACCTGCGATATTCTATACCCGGGCTCAAAGGTATGGGTATGGCCGTATACCCACTACTAAAACCCAGTATCAAAATACCTATAGGTATTTTCAAACCTGGCCTTAGCGGTCGCCTTTTAGAAACTCGATCGAACGATCTTTGGAACATTATGATGAGAGTTTTTGAATGAACGCAAACCTTCCAAATTATAAGCAATAAAGCAAAATCGGACCAGTCAACTCAACCAGTGTAGAAGTACCTACTTAGTAGTAGTTGTTTTAATTGATTTTTACCCGACTACCCCAAAAGGTTCCGTATTCATTTTGTATGAAATGAAATCTTTCCTTCCTACTTTACCAGGCTTAGGACTGTCAACTAAGAGTTTTGTGATAAATAAATTGTATTACTTACATGAATTCGACCGGTTGCCATTTTGAGAAGTTGACATTATGAGCCGATACGAATCTGCCATGAGCCATCACAAGCAAGTAAACTGACGCGGACGTAAAAAAAGTTGAATTTGAAATGAATACTTAATATTATTATTGTCGACCTAAGTACAATATTTTAAAATAGGTACTTACTCTAAAATCACCTCTATCTATATTGACTATAGAACTCTTTTTACGGAAAAATGTTTTAGTAATTCAAAATAAATACTCTTTAACATTATTACGCAATTAACTTCTTAATAAAGATAGGAATAAAGAACAAAATAAATTTGTATCACCGAATTATTTGTTAGAAAATGTCTAAAATCTTACGTACGTGTATTCGGGAAGCGCCGTAACCATTCGGGTAACTTCGTACTCTCCGCGAGCGCGAGCATTATGAACGACCGCACTGGGTATGACGTCAGACCCACGTAGTGCCGCGTTAGGGCCGTGCTGTCATACGATTTAAGTTCGACAATACAATAATTGTACCTATCGGGTACGGACCGGGTTTCTGCTATACATACCCAGTCTGCGTACTAGTAAGTAGTAGTCATACTGGGTAATTATAGCTGTACCTACCAGTATGTACGTATCATCCATAACAGGCCCATTGAAAGGTTTAAGTTGGACCGATGTAAGTTGTTATCATAACATAAATCCCTACAAAAAACTCCCAACAGTAGGAATAGAAGCAGCAGGCCCGTCGTAAGTTGGCCCAATGTTGTTTTAGTAATTTAAATCCCTACAAAAATCTCCCAACAGTAGGAATAGATGCAGCAGGCCCGTCGTTAGTTGGCCCAATGCTGTTATAATAACTGAAATCCCTGCAAAAATCACCCAACAGTAGGAATAGTAACAGAAGGCCCTTTGTTGGCTATTCGTTGGGCAAATAGTGCATGTTTATGACAATGGGCCTATTTTAAGTTTAGGTTGGCGGAACAACTAACCGTCTGCCAATACATTCCCAACTGTTGGCATAAGGAAGCCAACGGCAATTGCTACTAGGGAGAATGTGTATTTTAATACGGCCCACATTACAATAGCCAGCAATTTCACAAAAATGTAATTTACAACGTACAAACCCCGCCCAAAAAATAAAAAAAAATAATTGAAATCCATCAAATAAACTTCATTACACACACAATTATACCGGATACGGTGATAGCTACAAATATACCAATCTAGATACCATCGACGAAACTAATCGACTTTGTTATTAACAACGCTTAACTCCATTTTCCAAGTAAAATTCTAAAAGAAACAAAGTACAATCGAATATATTCAAAAGTGACATATGTCATCATCATCATCTGCCTAGCCTTTTCCCAACTATATTAGGGTCGGATTCCAGTCAAACCGGATGCAGCTGAAAATCAGTATTTTACATGGAGCGACTGCCTATCTGACCTCCACAGTCCTACAAAAACAACCTGTATAATCGAAAATTCAAAAAGTAGCTACGGCCTAGACATAAACATTTCAATCATTGATCACATCTGTAATCCAGTTACAGAGCGATAAATGAATGGTAATTGAAAGGAAATTACGCAATAAATGGGAGGTTATTATTGAATTTAATGTTAAATTAATCGTGAGCCCCCTCTAACCATCTGTCGGGTATACCCCCCACTGAACAACCGTTTTATATTTTCGAGATGTACTCTCGATGTTACAATGAATTTGATTATTTTGTTATTGAGTGCTTTTATGTATTAATTGAACTGTTTCAAGAGTTCAGCAAGGTTTTGCTTGGTTTAGCTTCCCTGGACTTTGAGGTTGACCCCTGTTGCTGTGTGATTAGAACATGGCAAAGTGACCATATATTGGACAACAGCTTTAAAGGAATAATCTTTAGCTAGATAAAGGGTACACAATGGAGATAGTAGTTTTGGGCTTAAAAGTTCATAATATGAGACAAAATTGAAGTAAATAAAAAGCTAAATCGCGAAGGAATCTCATTCTAGCAATCTTATTCTATAATAAGATGTCTAATGACCTCTCAAAGTTAAAAACCTAATTTAAACAAACGTCTAAAAAGCAACAGAGAGGTCGCAAAGCATTTGACGGAACAATCACAGAAACCATGTCGTCGCGTCGTGGCGACGAGTCGAGCGCGGTGTTCGACACCGGTCAGCGTGTATTGGGCAGTCCGCGACACCCGAGAACATGTCTGCATAATACATCGCTGTTCGCTGTAGCTGTACGTTGGACTTTAATTATATATCTGCTACAATTTCGCCTTTTTTCGAGTATTTTTCACATTTCGCCCCCCCATACACCCCTGTTCACCCACTGCCGAACGGCCGCGGAAAAAACGCCCCGCGCATGTGTGTGTAACGTGACAGTGTGTATTGTTGCACTACAAACGACGCCCAGCGCCGCACGACACAAGAAAATACAGACCCGACTCAATAAACAAGACAATTAACATCTTCCAAGTAATGAATAGAAAAATTGTCGTAATAAAAATACACTTTTAATGCAATTAAGCTTGTAGAACACGGGCAGGAGAGGCCGATAAGCCGCGCTCAACTTTTCCTGTAACAGGCTGTTATTTCACGATTTAAATTCGGTTCTCAACCCGTTAATGACGCGAGGTACAAGTGCAGATCGGCGGCTCCGTTCGGCCGCGGACCAATCTATTTAATAACCCCCGTCGGTGACACCCCACCCGGCGGCCATCGCCAATTTTCGCCCCCCTCGGTCCCCTCTGGCCCCCTAGCACCCGCCCTGAAAAAAATCCGGAGCGTTTTAAAATTAATGAGTAAAAATCTACACACACACCCGAGCGGACAATACGACGCGTGTGTGCGCGAACGCCCGATAATGACCCGCGCTTTGCCGCCCAAATGAGGCCCATACAATCACATGTTTCTTCCGGCGATCAGAGGGCCGCGGATCACATTACCACGTTTGCATATATCCACTACCCTAGAGGCGACTAGAAAACCGTTAGCGCGACTGGTGCCCGTTTCAGACGGAATCCGTGATCGCCTAGCCTTTTCCATTAGGACCAACTATCCGAGAAAAAAATGGAGTACAAATTGAAATTTCGCCGGTTCGGGCGCTAATTCAGAGCGAAACGGCGCCGCGACGCGAAACGAACGCAGTTAGATAACATTTGTAGAGGCGAGGGGGGACGGGTGTCACCCCTACGCAACGCCGTTTTTATTTTGGCCGGCCCTTGCCCCCTTACCCCCTTCGTTCGTCCAACTTCATCTGAATAATTACTGATTTTTTCCGTGTACCGCTGATTATTCCGAATGTTACTTGTTGATGATAATTTTTTTTTTTTCAACTTTTTTCATTAGTCAGCGCCCGGTGGAGTTTTGATTGTGCTTTTAAGCTTTTTGTATTCAATTTGTTCCCAATGTTTATGTGTTCCAATATAGAATGTATGAAATAAATTGTATTTGTTTACTCTGTTTCAATTTAAAATAACTGCGGTGTTTAGAGCTTTCAGCTGAAATCCCAAAATTACATTGGTTTTGTTCTCGCAGACGTAGATAAAAATCAACTTTACAGTAACACTATAGAATAGAATCTGCACCTATTCCAAAAGCTTGCCTATCTGCTTCGATTCAAAATAAACAACAACAACTATATCAAACTATTCATATCTATCTACCTCTAGTTCTCTCTACAAAGCCCCTATGGTACACGTGACTGCACGCGTAGGTAGTAAACGAATCAAAAAAGGTTACCCATCAACATTTACTTAGTACAATTTAAATTCCCAAAAAGCATCACTGATCAATATCAAAACTAACAATTTATTTTAAAGACACTTAAGAAAAACATAAAGAGCTAATTAACTATCAATATCTACCTAAAGTCTTCTTAAAAAATTCAATAAGTCCAAATATCCAATAAATCAAATCAAAATGTCTCAAGATGAAAAGTTAGATCACAAATCAAACGCTAACGAATAAAATTCAAATCGAGTCAACTGAAAGCGAATTTGCACGAGACACGTGCTGAAAGCTCTACAGTAATACGAATAAAAAAACTAATCGAAAACTTTAATTATCATGCTTATTCGACAAGTGACAAGTCGGACCGTGCCGATCGCTTTGGCAAGGATTTCGGTGGGACCACCCAACGCCCCGCGGGGCCGCATTTTTTCCACCCACCAGCGAAGGGGTTGATTTTTTAAACTGATGACGCGCTTTCATTCCGCGCTGTGCAACTTGGCCGCGCGGCTGTATGTGTTACCGGCCGTTGATAAATAAATTAAAAAAAAAGAAAAACGTGAACGCTTTGTCGATAGTGCGCGGCGTTTCTTTTTCGCGGGCGTTATCTATGGTCTATTTTTCCGTTCTAAATACAAGTTTTATATAGTAAAGAAAAAGTTTTTCGCGCGTTCGGATACCGTGTGTGGATAGTTTTTTTTTTTAAATAGAGCGATTGTCACATATTCTGTTTGAAGTTTATTAAAGTTTTCCAGAAGTTTCGGAAAAGTTCGCGTTCGGGCTGTTTTAGAGAATTTTCGAGGATTTTGTTAAAGTTTTTGATCAAGGTATGCTGGTTTTGTAGAGACAGTGATTGTGAAATTATCAGGCCTGGAGAGAATGACATTATCCTTTGTGAGTAATAGAAAATAGTAATATTTATTTGATATTATCAAGAATATATAATTTTTAATTTTGTAAAAAAAGAAAATTAAAAAAAAATCATCGCTCTTTAATTATGAACGATGTAAAAAATAATCTAAACCATGATTTAATTGGCTTTACCCGTTTTTACAACGGCATTTTAATAAAACCATTTTGCAATTTTTAAAACATTTCACTTACTTAATTTGCAAGCGGTCGAAGGACTATATAATTACTTTTTCTAACATATTTTTTAGCACAAAACTTGTGAATATTTATAACCAAGTCTCCGCAACTGTAACACTACCGACCGCCTATAATTATTACAAATTAAAGAATTATTATTAATTATTATTCAAGGCGTTTCCTTACAGTTATATTTTAATAGTAGTTAATAATTAAAAGTCAAGTAGCCTGACCTTATTCTGTACTTATAATAATTGCAATATAAATAGTTTATGACTTTACAAGCTGCACAATGGTTTATATGAGAATCGAATAAAAGATGGTTTCCTTAATTAAAATATTAATAGCAGTCAGTATTTATTTTGAAGTAATAAAATTTTATTAATGTTCTGGTTTTTCGAGTAATTTTGTAGTCATTTTTCGTACATTAATTACTTTTAGTTCTTATAGGGTTAATGTGGTTTTAAAATTAAAAATAAATCAACGAAACCCGATATTTTAAAGGAAAACTTTATAAATACCTCCGATAAAGCTTATTTAAATTATTTAACAATGAATTATTCATAACACAATGTTTATGCAATTATTTTCAATTCGTTTTGAAAGATAGTCGACGATAGAGGACTTGGCCAAAAGTTCATAGACAAAAAACACAGAATCGCCAGCAACGAAATGTATGAAAATGGGTTCACTATAGTAAACCCATTACGTTTTCAAAAATCACACTGCTGAGCCATGTAGTATAGAAGTTACTATACTGTATGAGAATCATACTTCATTGATTTTTCTTAACTTTTATTTTATCACTATCATTTTATTATGTAATAATATATTAAAATAATTAATAATCCTTATATACGAGTATATGTTAGAAGACCCACGAGCTAAATAATAATAGCCGCTCGGGTCGATCTTTAGGTTAAGCCGTGCTTGCCTAGGTTGGTCTGTGGATTGGTGACCACCCATTACATATCGAATTTCCTCCGTGAAAGCACGTTAAGCAATTGGTGCCGGCTGTTATTTGTAGATCTTTGACAGTCATTACAGGTAGTGGCCCACAAAGTCTGACAACCAGTCTTACCAAGGGGTATCGTATTAGTTAATACTAACTGGGTTGTGGAGGTCAGATAGGTAGTCGGTCCATGTAAAATACTGGTATTCAGTTGGAAGCCGACCCCAGCATAGTTAGGAAAAGGCTAGGCAGTTGATGATATACGAGTATTTGTTATTTTTCTGTATGTGTATGTGACTGAACTATTATTTTCGTTTCATTAATCAATAAATATCTAGTATACCACATCGTTTTTGCAGTAAATTATTCTATAAAAACGGCCCATAATAATTTGAAGTTTCTGGCGATTCTGGGTTTTTTTTTGGCCAAGTCCTTAAATCATAACGATTGCAAAATGCATCTTTCAATTCAATACCTTTAGTAAGCTTTACTACGCCATCGAAGCTTTCCGACAGACAATAGTTCCAGAAAAACGTTAAACCCAAAAGTTCACCTATTCAGTGAAGTAATAAGCGACACTTTTCCATCACAAATCGTTACTAGGAATTTATTATCAAAATGATACGTGGTGAAAATGTGTTTCTCATAGAAACTAAATGTTTATAAAAAAAGAGGACAAAATTAAGACTAAAACTCGTCAGAACACGATAAATGAAAAAATATTGAGGAAACCGAATGGAATTAGCTACTTCTAGGTGGAAACCGAGGTAATCAATGACTACTAATTTCTTCTTTTTAGTAGACGATAGAATCCTACTGTCTACTAAAAAAGTTTCATTCTAGCCATTGAAAAACAGGCTGAAAATGTCAAATTATTCTAATTTTAGCAAATAAATAAGTAACATAAAATGTTAACTTAAATCCTAAATGTCTTACTATTTGCAATTATAATTGGAAATAAGCTTGATGAACCATAAATGGCGATCCGCTCAGCCTTAATTACGTTCAGACCTAACACCGTCATTCGGTCCTAGACAAAAGGAGGGAGAGTACTAACCCTCCGTCATAAGACCCTGCCTACCCAGTATGCGGTGCATTGTGATATGGGGTGTTGCACTAACCAAAAACGCGGGATAAGTACGCGACCACGCGTCACTGTGCTCACGCACTTCGGTTGTTTGGTTTATAGTTTTTTTTAATAATAAAACATTTTAGTTTAAAAAACTTAAAAAAACACGCTTTAGCACAACATCACATTCATTTACGTTCGGGCAACTTTGGCCCATTGAAATACCTTGCAAACTAACATACAGAATTACGACAAAATACTTTTGTTAGTAAATAGAGCCCTAAAACTATGTTATTACGTTAACGTTAGTTTAGAATGAAGTTACTTTATTTATCGTATATTTCTGAGCAATTCCTTTCATTCGATACCCATATGATAGGTTGCATAAAAACTAACTAGTCCACCATCATTGGGAGTTCACCATAATTTGATTTAGAATGACGTCACTTAGCTTATCATGCATTGGTTGGTATGGTTGACACCATACTAAATAATATGCAAAATTTCAGCTCAATCGGAAACCGGGATTGAGTCGAATTTAACTTCTAAGATTTTTTAAATAGTCAGTTACGTTATGTTAACAGGTGAAGCTAATAAAATCGTATGTCGCGACACTACAAAACGTACTACAACAACACAATACAAAAAAGTACTACAGCGCCATCTATCCCACAAATGATGAACTAACATCAAATTCCTAAATCACACAGTTAAAGTTCAACAGCAACAACTGCCGGATAGTTATTACGCCCTGTTCTTCAAACCCCCAAAAAAATAAATCATGCTTACTAGACAACTTCATTCATAGTCGTATTACATGCTAATACTGCAGACTAATAGTATAATGTACCATTTCTAAAGTCAGGATTAATGGAAGTGAAACATAATCGGTGCCTAAAAGGGCAGATAGATAATAGTTTGGTAGCATTTACCAAATTCGCTAAAATAGTACACGTACGGACCAAGTTACTATTTGCCCGTAATACGGCACATCAGTGGTCATTCCATTTGGATCTATGTAACATCAGCGTCTATACTGCTACGAAGTTCGACACATTTTACAAATTAACTTCCTAATATTTTGATTTAGACATTTACTACCGCTAGTAGTAGTAATTTATTTTAACTTTATGAAACGTTTCTATTATGGACTTTTAAGCTCATTTACACAAGTGACCGTTTAATCTGTTTCTTTCAATTGCTTGAAGTTAACAAAAAGAGAATGATGTTTAGTGATAAACACATTTACAGCCATTTTCCCTAACTTACTTACGTATAACTGTTGGTTTAATGTGCCTTCTTCCGTAGCTATCGGTGTTTCTATAAACAAATAATATCTTATCCGTGTCACCTACCTACCTGTAACTTGATACATAGAAAAATCAAAGAAAGCTTTTCTGCTGCGGCGTTTTGTTTCTAACCGTCCAGTAAGCAAAATGTCAAACAGACAGAGATAGCAACCTACCGAAACCGGCCAGTAAGTTATTGAAAATGGCCGTTAGTGATTTGTGATGCGTGTAGGGGGATATGTGTTGGTTTTTAATTGTTTAATAAAAACTTTTTTTTATGCTTTTCTATGTTTTTTTGTAATGTTTTTTTCCAAACTCAAGCATCTAACCTTTCACTTCTTCCCCAGGCGGAGTCAGACCGGGAGAGCGGCGCGAGCTCGCCGGAGGGGGGGGCGACGCGGGCGCAGCTAGCCGAGCCGCGCACCCCCTCGCCGCGCGCGCGTACTCCGCACCAGCAGCCGCATCTGAATGGCTCCAGTGAGTTCGTACTACATCTTTTGTTATTTACTTACTTATTGAAATGTAGTTACGGTGTTTTTTGATGGCGCATTTTCGGCCCGAAGACATTTCAATGGCGGACAAAACTATAATTTTAGAAGCTCCAATTGAGCTTTTACCTCTTCAATTTGAAAAAGCGCCAACATAAACCTGTGCGTAGTCAAGTTCTAGAATCTGGACGGTCGTATATAAATCTTCTTTCAGGATCTTAAAGATACTTTTTTTTTTTTAAATACATAGATGGTGTCTGGTTTTGTGCCCGGTTGATTACAATAGGCGCGCTCCCTTATTGGGACTTAAACATAACTGGCAAAATGTGGGTGTACTATTAGGTACACCTCTGCCTTACCCTTCAGGGGTTACAGGCGTGATGTTATGTATCTTGTTAAGGTAGATAGGTATCTTATTAAAGAAGCTGTATAGGGAAAAAGCTTGTTATTTCAATGACAGCTGTAAAACACAATAAAGCTTTTATTAAATATACTAAATGACATGTCAATAATTTATTTTATATAATTTTTAAAACATATCCAACCTTATCTAAATTGTTCAATTCAAATTCTAAGTTTTCATCACCTTAATTGTTTACTTCCCAATGTCTATCTTAATTATGTATTATCGTTAGTGTAGTCATCCATACGTTTGACCACACGTTGTAATCTCAAAGTGGAAGAGTCTAAACTCAATTAAATTTAAAACAGCTACAGCTTCTTTAAAATGCATTGAGATAGCATCGAGCAATATAAAGTAATGGTGTCATAATATTTTATGTTTAAAGTTTATTGTTATGTGGATGATGTATTTGTTCTGTGATATAAGATTCTGTTTCAATCAAAAGATTATGGTATGAAGCTATTCAACATTTTATGGAAAAGTTTAACTCCGAATCCTGAACTGTAATACAAATCCGGCCAATTCGCTTCGAGCAGGCGTAATAATAATCTGTGCTCTACATTCTCATGCCTTCCGTGCATGAAAAGAGTCAGTTGCTGTTCAATGGCTGTCCCATTGAACAACAACTGCCTCTTCTTAATCATACTAAGCGAGTATTAGTAATACTCCGCGAAAATCAGAATTGTAACTATCATCTTGTAACTATATTTATCACTACTTAAAAAACTTGGTGGATTAGAGAGCTATCTTGGGAAAAATACATTAGTGCAGAAAAATTAAGGTCATTCTTAAACAATAGCCCCATAGACCAACTCAAATGCTTCTTCACATATTCAACGATCTTTCCTTGCCCACAGTGGCGTCGATGTTCCAAAACCTGCAAAACCTGGCGAACATGCAACAGAACATGCCGCCGATGTCGCAACAGCTACAGCAACAGATGTCCCAACAAATGTCGCAACTTGCCGCCAATCTTCAAGGCTTATCCTCTATGCCCTCCAATCCTGTCATCAATTCGCCTTTGAACTTGAGCGTTAGCGCACCTGGTAAGTAAGAAAATTAAATAATAGTTTCGTTTTCCACATCAAATATTATTTTAGATTTTTATAACACTTTACTTTTTAAAAGTTGGTCATAGTCCTACAATCAGGCAAACGATCACAAGAGATACCCGATGGATGAAATCTTCTTCTGTAACATAGTACTCTATTAGTCATGTATTACCTAAAATAATGAACGAGGTAACAGTTTATTGTTGATAATAACGAGAATGGAGACATTCAAAATTACATCTAAATTGATTTAGTAGAGGCTCTAATATTCTACCCTGGGGAAAACCTCAAGTCAGGACTACTAATTGATTTAGTTAGTTATTTACTTTCAAAATAAAAATAATGAAGATGGGTTTAAAAGGTGGTCTTAGTTCCTTAATTATAACATAAGAAAGAATATTGTTCCTTAAAATATTTCTATTAGGTGTTTTGTGCATACAAATGCTTCTCTATTAACTAAATGCCCTTAGGTTACCAGTAAAAGTGGTCTATCGCTTATGATCATCGTAATAACCAGCCTCTGTTAATTTTACCCGTAAACTTATCATACACGTATCGTCATGATTTTTTCTGTTTCTCTATCTAGTCCAAACACTTCATTTTTGTAGACATGACCTACGTATGTAGTGTAGTGTTAGTGTCATTTCTTGTCACTTCCTGTAAATCAGACTTGACCTTACTCACAAGATGACCATCTGTCCGTTCCGTTCCTTATTTACCAATTGTTAGAAAAAAAAAAGATAAAATTTGGTCATTTGACTTGAATTTATTTCATATGTATTGCACTCTTAAATAAAATACACTTACATCACATGTCCATCTGTCCGTTACATCACTTACCTACTCCAACAAAAAACTCCAAAACCATGAAAGTTACCATTAAAGTGGTTTTATTTGTTGGTCACTTTTTGCCACTTTATGCAAAGTAGATTTTGTTTTGGCATCCTCATTGCATTAAGATAAAATAAATATTTAAAACGCGACTAAACTCCGTTGACAGCACCATACGCCGCGTTAATGCAGAAATACAAAAAATATTGTTCTATTTAAGCTAAAGTTAAGCAATTGAAAACGTCACCTCTTGTCGTCACAGTCTTGATTTACATTTTTCACAGCATTAGCATTTCATAACGTCTGCTATTCTTCAACCGAGGGTATGCCACTAATTAGACTGAATTAGACAGATTGGGATAATCAGAAATACACGGTTCGCGCATTAAAACTCTTAACTTCGAAATCACGTGAGCCGTAATTAGGTGATTACCGAATCCAATCGATTTAATGAATTCAAGATAGCGGCTTCACTCGCCCGCCCATTAAAGCTATGCCGTAATGGACGAAAAAACCTATTTAAATAATGAGTATAATTACATATTTTTTTCACGAACGCACGGATATTACGACTGTTGCGGTATCATTAAGAGTTTTATTGTCTTAATAGAGCTAATTATACATTTTTTTCGGTTCTTAATTGATGCGCCGTAGGAAAGAACATTTATTACAAAATGTGAAATGTCATGGTTTAAATGAATACGTTATGTTAATGTCGAGTTTAACGGGCTTGTAAGGCATGCAGATAATATTTTAGATTTTCTTTGGAGCCGTTTTGTTCGCAGTGAATTAGTTTTGGTCGGTTGCGTATGGGTTTTGTGTAATTTTCTATCGCTAGGTTTTGTTCGGTAAGGTGCATTGTGGGGCGCAGCTATGTCGGGTTATAATTACAATATCATTTTATTGTTTAATGACTTAAGTAGAAAGTTGCAGCGATCCGCGTTGCACGATCGTTTCGTCACTGGCGGCCACCACGACCAATGTGATAACATAACGTTTAGTCATCGATAATCACATGTTGTATTTGCCAAATCTAATTTTATTATGAGTCCGAAAAAACATATTTTTACGAGTCTTACATGTTTATCGATTTAGTATGAATTGGCGTACGTATTAAGTTGCTTATAAAAAACATCGTGTCAAATTATCAACGCGCATTAAGTTTGGATTTTTTCTAGGATTATGTAGTAAAAATATGCATTAATATTAATATTCCACGATCATAAATACGTGACTAAAGCTTGCCAAATGATACGGACATAATATTGTTAAACACGTGTAGGTAACCACATTAAACTAGAAAAAACTCGTAATCGTTTAAAGAATAATGGAATTGTCTAGTTTTTACCTAAAACAGACAAATAAAATGTACCTCCTGACATGTCTGACATAATAACTATTTATAGCAATAAAACGTTTAAAAGAAAATAGCAACAATGATGCCCAAGTAAACTTTCCTCAAACTCCTAAACCACTATGCCTTAAAATTATCATTTGCATGCCCAAATCAAAGCTAATCACAACTCTAGCAATCTCATGAAATGTTTAATTATTTATTTGATTCAAGATTGCACTCACATTTTATAAGCTAAGATATTAATCGATCAAAAATAGCCGCAGTTCTATTTATATGTCGCTGTCATTTGAATAGAAGAAAATCGTATCAGTCTGCTATTTCATGTTAGATGCGCGAACTTGCACTTCTAATACTTTATCGTGCAACCTAAGCACGATAACAATATTTGACTCACTTGGGTTATTGCGATGACCCCCTTTGTTCTGATCTCCCAGTCATTTCCAACACCTCCTCATCTAATTTTATCTTCCCCAAAGGTATGGGATCACCAAACCCCGTGGCCAACAACAGTATGCTGCCGCCCGCGATGCCGTCCCCCATGCCACAACTCATTCTTGCCTCTGGTCAGCTGGTCCAAGGCATCCAGGGTGCCCAGCTGCTGATACCGACTTCACAAGGTAAGCAACAAAACAGAGTATCATAAGAGTAATTAAAAGAATAGAACTAACATAGTTGGTAAAATTACCAATTTTATGACGATTGTATTACTAAACAGTGATTATCTTCAAACTCCAGGTATAAATTACGTAGCCATTATAAAATTAAAAACTCTTATCAATATGACAAAAGTGGCTTCGTTTAATCCTGGACCTGAAGATTGCTGATTGATGAAATCTTGACATAATAATGACAAAGATGAAGATGTTACAACATCACATTCTTTGAGGCGATGATATCAGTCTAGTTGCACCTTAACACATTGAATTTGTAATGGATCAAAATGACAAAATAACTACAGTTTCATTGCTTGTTTTGCCAAACAGTGTGTAAAGTTTTGCAAACCAGTTGAAACCGAATCTAATGTCATTAGCCACACGCTTAACTCAAAACCATGTCTAATGATATGTTTAGATATTTAAACTTAAGAGTTTTGTTAAGTCAGATTTATCTTATAGTGGACACATAAACGACCGATAGCTTCGTTTAGATTTAGCACTCCTTCATAGTCATTATTTTCCATAGATTAGGAGCAATGCCAAAACTTTTGAAACCACAAAAATTATGTTTTTTCTCCAAACAGGCATAGCAACGCAGACGATTCTCACAATACCAGTCAACCACGTCAACTCCAACGATCAGATGGTGAACTTAGCCCTAAACAACGGCCAGGTCGTCTCCACGTCTCTCGCCAACCTCCAAGCCATGGCCCAACCGCACCAGCTGCTAAACTCCAACCCACAGCAGAATGCCAACATTCGGCCAAATATGCTAAACCCAACATTGTCGAATGCATTACTAAACCCAGGGCTGCCAAACTTTTTGTCGAACGGTGCAGCCAACGCGCAGGAACTCCTCCAAGCATTGCAACAGCAGCAGCCTCAAGGGAATCACAACCTTCTGCAGACGGTGCAACAGAACAATATGCCTCAGCAGATGCCAGGCCGGCGATCCTCATCTCCTCGTCCAGACAGGCATTACAAGGAGAGAGAAAACTTCGCTGATAGATTCGGGGGTGGATCTAGAGAACGGAGTGAAAGGGAAAATTCTGGGGCTTCAGCTATGAATACTATGAATAGCATCAACAGGTGAGTTTTGCTCTAATTACCTATTTAGTTTTTAACTGTTTGTGATGCGATATGCGTTCGTTCACAAGTGTGTAATTAGGCTATAAGTGTTTGTTTCAGTGATGTCTAACCAGTTTTAAACACCAAAATTTTACACACTTTTTTATGAGTGTACTTAGATACTGCTATGACTTCTGATTTCCTAGTTCCTAGATTCCATTTTTATCGATCAACACGGAGTAAATTACAGAAAATTATACCAAGCTTATATCGAGCGATTTAACGAGCAATTCAACGAATTATCGACAATTATAACAATAATTGATTTTTTAAATCAATTACATCATAATTGTCCAAGTCTAACGTTGTTTGATGTGGATCACCAAGTTAGGTTTGTGACTGTGTTGTTGTATAGCCACCCTTATGTTGTGGGGGGTAGAGGTTATGTGGAGTGCAGATAATGTGTTTGAGCGTGGGTGCAGCGACAAGTGTTGCCGTAATTATGTGACAATGAATGTAATTACGAATGACGCCAGTACGCAGATCTTGTGCGTGTGAGTGAATTACTAATCAACGTTTTGTTGTGTTGGTTAGGGGAGTTTTTTTCGTCCCTAATTAGTAATGAACTGATGAGTTTTCATTATTTTGATGAGTTTGCTAACATAATTGGTTGTAAATTTTGGAATATGCTATGGGTAGAGTGCATCAGGGGTTGCTATTATAAAAATTGGGAAATATAGAGATAAAGCAAATAAGAAGACCATTTCCTCTCATACTTAGAATTCGTTTTTTAACATGGCCATATTTTTTCCTACTCCTCCGATATTCTTTTCTGATTAATTTTGTTGTGGGATACGAGACAGTTAAATTGTTTCGCTTTTTGTCTGGGCGCTTCTGTTGTTCTAGCTCTCAAGAGTTCTAGTGGTTTGGGAATAGTATGGCGACCTTGTCCCAATAAAATGTGGCCATATTTTATTTGTTTATAGTTAATTTATTTATGAAAGGCTGACATGAGAATGCTAAGGGCGATGTGTGGTGTTACACGAATGGATAAAATAAGAAATCAGTACATACGAGGAAGTCTGAAAGATGCGTCGGTGACTTAAAAGTTGCGTGGTAATCGGTTGTCGTACTATGAGTATGTGATGCGGAGGAATGAGGAAAATGTCGTGAGGAAAGTTCTGAGAATGAATGTGGATGGGTGTGATAGGGCAGACCAAAGACAAGATGTAAGACTGTATAAATAATTATATGGCAAGAAAGGAGGTGTCTGATGGGATGACGAGTTATAGAAAAGTATGGAAAAAGAAGACATGCTCCGCCGACCCCAAGTGAATTGGGATATGGGCAAGAGAATGATGATGATAGTTAATGTATACAGGGTGTAAACCACCTCATCACGAAGCCGTCAACCAAGCATTCTGTTCAACAAACTAAGTAACCTTACGCAAAAATTATTGCTGGGAAACGACTTTTTTTTTTTCGGGTGAAAAATTATGTTTTGTGGTAGAACTCAATGTAACGCACTCAAAACATTGTGCTGTTGGATGGTTTGAATAGTACGGGGGTCGTGGAGGTGTTCAAAGAAAATTTAACATTAAAACTTGTACTTTAAAAAAAAGTTGTCAATAAGTTGGAACTTTGACCCCCAATATCTCCGTAACTAGAAGATTTCCAAGTATGGTGTAGAACAAAAAAATTATCGCAATGACGGAGAGAACAAGTGCCTTTCGGCTTCGTTAAGAGGTGTTTTACCCCCTTTAATTAAATTATGTTTCCATATCAATAAGGTAATCTTAGATCTTTCCAATGTTATACCTATTGTAAGTTTTTTCCTTACATTTGGTATTCCCCGCGTCCACAAACCTATATGGAACTACTTTCCTTAACCACTTGTAAAGAGGTGACGAATCGTCATTAAAAATAAAACCAATTAATTAGTAATAATATGAGACTTATGTGACCTAACTATGTACTAAGTAATATAATTTACCTGGTATTAATGAAAACCCTGTTAAAGGAATTAAGGGTAAAGTAATCGGAATCAAAATTAATCATACATAGTCTACAGCACCAAGTTGAATGGTGACTACAGGAATGGGGACATGGTTTAAAATTATTAAGTGCATATTATAATATCGCTGGACATTACACACAGCGTCATCTAGTGCCACACTAAGCAACGAGGCTTGTGTCGTGGACACCAGATAGTTGATATACTACATAGATACTTTTTTGTTTGTAAATACATACTTATTATACATTTAAACATCCATGACTCGGAAATTTCTTTCCGAGTCATGGATGTTTATATCCATGTTCATGTCCATGCTCATCATACAAATATTTGCTCCAACCGGGATTCGAACCCGGGACCCGAAGAACGCAAAGCAGCCTCACTACCGCTGCGCCATTCGGGTCGTCGGGTATTAGCTTTCTTTGACTCGTAGCTTCGCCTGCGTGGCACCGAAAAATATCCTCAATTGTTCAAGTGTGAAATGTTTACAGACAAATATTATACAGACTTAGTTTCGCATTAATATGGATTTTGAGCACTAACACCCAAAAAGTTGAGCTGATTAAATCCTAAAATATCTGCATTGCCGTTAAGTAATCTAATTACTTTTTAACCGAGTTTAAAAAAGGAGGAGGTTCTCAATTCGTCCTAAAAACCTTTATTTTTATTTTTATGTATGTTCCCCGATTACTCGAAGATGGCTGGACCGATTTGGATTATTTTTTTTGTTTGAAAGGGTATACTTCCCAGATAATCAAGTCAGGATCTGATGATGGGAGCCTGAGAAATAGAGAGAACTCTTTAAATTTTATAGGCACACTTGAAGCGATTTGGGTAGTTTTTGGGAGAGTACTTTCTCGGAGTGGTCATATTTCAATTTGGTGAAGATCTGATGAAGAACTTCGGAGATAGGAAACGGAACTCCTCAATAAATGATAGCAAATGGACTGGGATGGTTGAAATCTTATGTCTATCTATTGTTTACACCAGTTCATAACATAACATAACGCGGGTACGCTGTGAAGGGCACATTTGAACCACAAAAAAGTAAAAAACAAAAACCCTCCCTAAATACAGAACTTCGTAACTTCACATCTTCTCGTGTGGTTAGTCCCTATCATGGTGTCTTAGAGTTTTTATGCCACCCTTGCCCTGTGAGCCAACTCACAGGGCAAGGGCGGCATAAATGCTTTTCATGACGACAAGAAATATCTCTCAGGCATGCTGGTTTATTTCCTTACGAAGTTTTCCGTCACTGAAGAAAGTGATAATTATAGAATACGCAAAAGAATCCGAAAAATCAGAGGTGTGAGTCGTGTCTTGGGTTCGAACTCGAGACCTATCACTTGGCAGGCAGCCGGTCACGTCACTAGGCTATCACAGCTGTGTGACTTCACATTATGGGGACTACAGGAGCTAAACGCGAGTTTTATAATGCAAAAAGCATATGATTCACTGCAATAAACAAAACCAGAAAAATTCTATTTTCTATTCTTCAGGATATATGCTAGTTTGATAGTGTTTTGAAAACACAATACAAATAATTTTACTCGATAAAAAAATCACGAACTTATCTCAAAAAAATTCTTTTAACGAGTAAAAACCATACTGAAAAACATGTGATCATTCTGATTTTTTGGCAAATAATTTTACAAGCAACAGATTAGCATGATAGTGTTTTATTTTTTTAGTCCAATCAATAGATTTTTTGTAAATCGCAAAACACCACTCATTTCGCACTATTCGGCCCGCAGTGACTGACGTAGCAACCACTTTGTAGTGCAAGCTGATTAGAACTTTATTCTAACAGTATTTCAAACGAAGTTTGAACCACCACAATTAGAGTTGCTAATTTAGCTCCTGTAGTCGCCTTAACTACCAAAATGTTGTAAGTCAGCCTAATAAAAAACAGCATGATAGTTTTAAAAACCAAATCTCTTAATCTCGAGGATATCCCAAAATAAACATTAATTCACAAATGACACACATAAGCAGCTATACTAATCTTAGTAGCGGATCGGCTAGATATTAATCTAGATTGCTTGCTCTATTAAGGTCGCATACTTATTGCAATGTTTAGCTCTAACTTGGAGATAATAGGGTAAAACTAGATATTCTTAGCTTGCCTATAGGTTTGAAGTGTATTCTAACTAATTTCATAAATGATAAATGTGAAAGTGAGTTTGTTTGTTTGTCGCGTCTTCTTGCCTTAGCGGCTGTACGAATTTGGATTTATTATTTAATTAATCATACAGATAGATCTTGAACTAAGTTACGATACTTTTAATCCCGATAGTACGGTTCCGTGGGATAATTTACGGACGTCACGCGGGCTAAGCCACGGGCCGAAGCTAGTTCTGTTATTCGTAAGCACTAGTTTAGCGTACTACGCGGTTTTTGACGAGTCCTGTTTTTTTTTTTAATTTCCACTTTTAAATACCTGGAAAAACTTATTAACTGTAAAGGTCATGCATAGTGTCACGTTAAAAAATGACAATATGCAATTAGTTACACATCTATTCGATTCATATAAATTCACCGAACAGTATCATACGTTAGTACATATTCTAAATAAAACAGCGAACACTTTTCTTGGAACATGATTATTTTAATTCCGCCGTCATTTAAACTCGATTCACGTTTAATTAGCAACTACAAATATTAATTAATTTGATGACTAATGCTCCACGTGAACCCATCACGCGAATATTATCGTTTTTAACACAAAAAGTTGTTAAAACAGATGCTATCAACCAGGGGTAATGTCCTTTATTACACGTAATTATGCACCAAGTGCACAATTGATGATATGCTTGGGGAAATACGTTTGATAACAGACAATGGCGTTTTAAAAGTTTTATTGAATGAATTCAAGAAATAGCTTTATAACAGTCGTATTTAATGATCGGAAGCAATTGTCCAACGGTTGAGGCGTTGATGAACAAATTGTAGGCTGTGGTACAAATTGTGGTGACGTTTCCGAGCATAAGCCGAGTAAGGCTGTCATTGTTTATATGACGACCCGAATGCCGCAGCAGTACTGAAGCTGCCTTACCTTCTTAGGGTCCCGGGTTCGAATCCCGGTAGGAGTAAATGTTCGTGTGATGAGCATGGACATTTGTTTCAGAGTCATGGATTTTTATATGTGTAATAAGTATGTAAGTATTTACAAACAAAAAGTATATAATATGTAGTATATCAACTATCTGGTGTCCACGACACAAGCCTCGTTGCTTAGTGTGGCACTAGAAGGCGCTGTGTGTAATTACCAGCGATATTTATTTATTTATTGTTAATAAGAAACTTCCGTTTCATTATCATTTTAATTGAGATAAAAGTACTCATAGCTATAGTCTATAGAAAATTAATTCAATCAATAATTTAGTTAGCATTTTATTAGAACTAGCTCACATCAAAAAATGTTTGACACTTTCTGGGATCAACGATTGTGATATAAAGACATGTTATTTTTTAAAAGCCCAACCTTACAGTCCAAATTCAACTGCACTGAATAGATTTAGCATAGCAGCGTAAGCAAAATGAGCCTAAAACACACACACAGCTAGGATACATCTAAATATATAAAAGAAGAAACTGACTGACTGACTCATCTATCAGCGCACAGCCCAAACCGCTGGGTCTACAGATTCCAAATTTGGCAAGTAGGTTCCTTATGTGGTCTAGGGGTGCACTAAGAAAGGATTTATTTAAAATTCAACCCCTAAGGGGGTTAGACGGGGCTCCAAAGTTTGTATGGGAAAACCAGATTAGTTTAGACTATTTTATTCGAAACTTCACAGGAGTGCTCCTATTGATAAATGAGTACAAACGGGGTTCAGGTTTTTTCAGAATTCAACCCTTATGAGGGGGAAATGGGGTGACAAAGTCTGAAAATCAACGTTGGTATAGTTTGTATGGTGTATTACAAAAACAACGATTTTAAGATTGAAAATGGCGGACCTGAAATACCATCATCCCCTATTGGGGTGCGATGGGGTTGAAACGTTTAAAAATCAATATGGGTGTCGATACCGAGATTATCATGGGTGCTGATTACGAATATGGCATTTATTTTGAGATCCATAAGATGGTGGATTTGACTTCTATACAGGGTTATTTTAGATTTATTGTGATAGTGATTGTGATGATAGTGATTGTGATGATAGTGATTGTGATGATAGTGATTGTGATGATAGTGATTGTGATAATAGTGATTGTGATGATAGTGATTGTGATGATAGTGATTGTGACAGTGATTGTGACATATCCGTGTATCCGTTGTCCGTAACCCTTTATTTTGATCCAGTGGGACAGTAACGAACTTCACGCGGGCGAAGCCGCGGGCAACAGCTAGTACCTAAATAATCATTAAGAGAAACTCTTCATACAATACACTCCGTGAAAACCGTGAATGTCTTCATACAACGACTGAAGTAGCCGTCGTAACTTTCCGATAACCTGTCACAATTTAATTAACTAAATACAAACTGCTGTGAAATACAACGATACATTCTAGATTTTGGAATGTGGGTTACATTGGTATTCAATTATTTTGAATTTGATTATATTTCTGAGAAATCAACAGTGCACACTACTGTAAAATGTTCAGTCGAACAATAGACAATTTGAGGACACGACTCTGAACGCGGACACTTTCATACAAGTACTTACTGAAGTTTTGAAGTATCACATTCAAGTGTCCGGTGCGTTCGCAATTTGCCCGTACTATTTTATCAGAAGCTTTAGTGGTTTCAAAGATATATGTAAGAAAGTTAAACATCCGCAATTTTGCTCTACTGATATATTTAAATAGGTAATTATTAAGGCTGTGTCTATAAATATTGGAACTCGAAAAAAAAAAAATAATAAAAAAAAAAAATAAAAAAAAAAAAAAAAAATATTGGATTTTTTGAACACGATTTCAATTTACTCGAAATGTGTCATTTAAAAAAACAAGTCACTTTGTTCTTATCTATTTAATTAGATAGAATTTTAAAGAAAAAGAAGAAACCAGCTGGACCGTACGAAATTACACAAAATTTCAATACATAATTTGAATAAATAATTTCAACCCATTAGGTCCCTCTGTTTCTGTTATTAGCTAGGTAAGAACCCACAAAGCGTAATAAGGAAAACGTAGGAACATCGGACTATTATCTACTTTAATTAGGTATTTAATGTTAATTATATACAGGATGTAATGTAACTCGTTGTTACTGATATAATTACATAAATAATGGCATGTTCACGCACTTTATAAACAATTTTCTGGTGTTGGTAGTGCGGAAAAATAATAAAAAATGGTGGTGGTGCATGAGCGCGACATTGCCCTGCTTAGATTTAATTATAAATCAGTACTTGTGACTGTGACTGTACTTGGATTTACTTGTCAGTGTGAGTTTTAATTAGTTCGAATTAAACTTTGTTATTATTTTTCTTATATAATTGTGTTTTGGAAGTGGGTAGTATGGCTATGAATGATGACGATGATCGTGTAAAAATATGTTCATTTATAAAAAAGGTTAAGAAAAAGTTGTTGTAAAACTTTGAAATCCTGTAATTTAACCGACAACGCCGCGACGTCACCGTTGACACTGTGATAAAAACTACTCTGTGACAATGTGGTTGAGTGATTGGTTGCTGCGCTGAGTGTCACAGTTTTGATTCTCGCACGGAACAAATATTTGAATGCTCTACAGGTAGTTGTTCCGGGTCGGACTGCTTGTGTAAGTGAGTTTAAATGTTTGTAAACGCACCCACGATACAGGACAAATTCCTAGTATGGGGCAATGTTTCAAAGCTAAATATGAACCCTAAAACTAAAGACAAAACAAAAAAACTTTACAACATTCAACTTTACACAGCCAGCCGTTGTCGCATAATTCGATAAGATTTATTACAAAAGAAACGGGAAAATCAACAGTTAATAAATGTCTTGATTAAAAACAAGTAGAGCATTCTGGTCTGGCCCGGTCGGTCGCACACAAGATCACAAATACACACACACACATAGAGATAATGTACCTACCAGTAGTTAATATATAATTGCTTTTGCATTGCCTCGCGACGGAACAACCGCTTTGGGTATTTGTCGGATAATGTTAGATTTTCTTGTGGTTCTTGCTATGTATCTTTAGGTTTGGTTACAATGTGGATAAATTAAAATTTTGGGTGTATGTTTTTACTTGTTGGATAGAAGTTGTTTTGAGCGTGGCTGCATTTTAAAAAGTGCAACTTCTGTGCATTTTTTTTTAATGAACTAAAAACTTTGTACAAACATTAAGGCGACTACAGGAGCTAAATTAGCAACTCTCATTGTGGTGGTTCAAACTTCGTTTGAAATACTGTTAGAATAAAGTTCTAATCAGCTGGCACTACAAAGTGGTTGTTACGTCAGTCACTGCGGGCTGAATAGTGCGAAATGAGTGGTTTTTTACAATTTACAAAAAATGTATTGATTGGACTACAAAAATAAAACACTATCAAGCTAATATGTTGCTTGTAGAATTATTTGCCAAAAAATCAGAATGATCGCATGTATTTGAGTATGAGTATTTTTTTTTATCAAGTAAAATTAGTTGTATTATGTTTTCAAAACACTATCATACTAGCATATACCCTGAAGAATATCATATATTTTTCTGGTTTTGTTTATTGCAGTAAATCATATGCTTTTTTGCATTATAAAACTCGCGTTTAGCTCCTGTAGTCCCCTTAACTTACACCGATTTTTTTATTTTATTTCCGATAGGGGTAAGTAATAACGCCATCTGCTAAGCACCCTTATGATCTGAAAAAGCAAAATACTAAATACTAGTACTACTAATACTAGCAACTTCGTCCGCAAAAATTATGATAATAAAAAATAAATAAAAATAGTTTATTGGTTCGCTGTGTGACCCATGAATAATGTAGCTTTCTGCCAGTGAAGAAAGAATTTTAGAATTGGATCATTAGTTCCAGAGATTACCCCTATATACATACCTCTTTACAATATTAGTATAGATGAAATTTTTCCACACTAGAAACATGTTAACTTACTTATCACTGTTTTACTATGTAGTACTCCAATCCCTAGACTTGCAACTATTCACAGCAGACATTTCGAAAGTCAACTCCAGGCAAGCAAGCGGAGATATCCAGCTAATACGATATATAATTAGGTTGCCCATTAAGTATTCCGCCTATATAATTACCGTAGCGCCCGTGACGCGTCTAATCCAGCAAGTAATGGTGATAAATAGATCTATGCGGGGATATCGCGCTGAATATATTAGCGTACTGTAGTTTGTTACACTGTGGTGTAAGAAGGAAAGACCAGATAAATGATGGATGGACTTTTGGTTGTCTTATAGAGAAGAATATAGTGAAGAGAATGGTTATGACTTCATTATACTGTTGTCTGTGAAGACTATGTATTGGAACTTTTAGGTACTTAACTTTGTAAATTTAGTTTTTTCTGCTTTTTTTTCCGTGTGTGTGTCATAATAATATAGCTAGTTGAATGCATTATTACAAGGCTGCTCAACCCCAGGCCCGGGGGCCACAACATGGCCTGCATTTGAATTGGCCCGCTAACGGTGGTCAACTGACGGCAATTTTCTGAAAACAGATTTCAACCAGATCGAAAAAAAATGAAGACTTACTGAGACTGGGTTCATATGTAGAAAACATATGAACCCAGTCTCAGTAAGTCAACATCTAGCTAGACATTACATAAATCACGTTTTTTTTTTACTGAAAGTGTATTTATAGCCACAGTTAAATACTCATCAGAAATTAGTTCAAAAAAGGTTCTTTGAGCAAGATTTATTTACTAGATGGCCCGCCGGTTGACGAACAAAATGTTGACCCACCTTCAAAAGAAGTTGAGCTGCCTTGTATTCAAGTGACATCAAAATGTTGTACTTCTCTCTGTACTTGAGGATTCTCTTTAGACTCTCGCATCGCAGGTCCTGGGTCGATGTCTCAGTAGCAGCCAAGGAGTCTGGTTTTGTGCCCATTTAATGGTAATAGGCTCGCCCCCTATTACGTAGGACTTAAACGTAACTGGCGAAATGGAGTGTACAGCTCTATGTACAGCGTACAGCTAGTGTACAGCTCTCTGATATGTTATGTGGGTTCTTTATACTATGTCATATTATTTTTACTATACACACACTTTGTAATATTAGACAAGAGTTTTACTTGCAAAACGATCTTTGGTGGCCTATTTCGATTAGCAATTAAACTTAAATGGCATTTATAAACGTTTGTGTATTAAAATTCCAGAAGTAATGTATTCTTAATAATTACCAACTAATAGTGTTACAGCTTTACCAATAGTTTACGAAGTCATAATTACCAAAGTAACTTCGTATTCAATAATTATTTTGTATAATTATGAAATAATGCCACTTAACCCGTTCTGCACTAAAATATAAACCCAGCTCAGTATTAATGCAGCTTATTATTACAATGTACGTTCATAAAAGTATCATTTTAGTATGTCGCATTATGTTAACCCGTAAAACGCTGCGATTCGACATCACTACAATGATTATAATTATTGTCGTATCTACGTCTATTATTCATTTGCATGTAGTGTGTATATATGTGTGTGTGTTTATGTGTGTGTGTATGTGTGTGTGTGTAGTCAAAGACATTAAGTTAATGCCACCTCATAATTACTGGTTGGAAGCATTAATTCTCGCATCCATAATTAAGTTTAAATACCTCATTTCTGTTGGCCTACAATCTAGATAAATATTGTCTGTCGTTTGACGTCTATTAAAGTTACATTAAAATTGTAAATCATTGTAAGTATAGATAGTAGATTTTATATGGAGTTTCATAATGTATCTAGTTTTCAAGGTTGGACCATTTTACATTCATATTAAGTAGGTACTTAGGTTATTAGCGTATTTATCCTTATGAATAAATGTTTTACGACTTAACCTGGTTATACACACGTAAGCCTATTACTTGCAAGTAGCAGGCATGCCTGTTACATTGACCAATCAGAAGAAGTTATTGCGAGCTACTAGCATGTGTGTTAAAGGCACTTACGTTTGGACTTATAAGTCTAGTAGTAAGCCCTTAGTTTTTAACTTATAAATTGTTATGGATCAATGTCATACAAGCCACTTGCATACTTTCGTGCTTGCGAGTAGTAACTCGCATGTGTATTATGGGCCCTTAGATTTTGACTTATAAGTCTAGTACTAAGGCCTTACCTTTCAACTGATAGGTACCTACATTTATATGGTTAAATGACATGCAACCTACTTGCATCTATTGTGCAAGTTACTGACACGTGCATAACGACCCTTAAAGGATGGTTTTAAACCTATACGCGAATGCTAAATGGCCATCAGTAAGTTTAAGCGCGTGTAATGAATATGCCAAAACGTTCCGCAAAAACTGTTTAAGTGGGCGTGAAAACTGGATGAAAATCCGCTCGGCAGTGATGATACACTCGAATATAAGGACGGAAGTGCTCGGATACATTGTTTTATATTCTGTAGGACTGAAACAAAAGCAGATTTGTTCAAATATAAACCTCGTTTTCGGTTTTAGGAACTTGTATTTAGTTAACAGTTGTTACAAAAACATTAAGTACTTACAAAAAAATGTAGTACGTTTTTTTTTTTAGAGAATTCAGTATTTTAAGTCAGGATCAGGCCAGTTTTATTTTAAAACACAATAAAAAAAAAGTCAAATAAGAACTACTACTACTTGTTCGATTAAGTTATTTATCTATTAATGAACAGTAACTGCATATGTCTAGTAATAATTCATCTTTATTTGCGTCTTAATAAATAATCATTATTACCGCAATAGTTTCGTAGCATGAAGGGTTAACATTATTGTTAAAAAAAAGTTCAGTTACTTCGTGAAATGTGCCAATAAATAATGATCATTATCTATTTATCACTTAGGAACGCGTTTGTTGTTTAATTAATAATATTTGCAACTAAATAAAGTATTCTCAAGTCTACTAAGCAATGTGGTTAGCCGTCTCAATGTAATATATACTACGCGCAGTTAAAGATAGAGGAAGATGTGGAGTCGTTCAGTATCCTTATTAGTTTATCTGTGCCAAACACAAAACTCAGTCCCATGCTTTCCGACATATAATCTTTATTCAATCGTGCATATTTAAATACTCCATCTAAAATGGAGTTCGTATTTTAAAATCTACCTTACTTGACAAGTTACTAAAAAAATCGAGTTGTGAAAAAAAACAATGCAAAGTATAAGTAATTTTGCTCCATTCATAACTTCATTGATAAACTGTTGTGTAATATAACAGCAGATTATACATATCGTTGCTTCGCGCGTCAATCGAGGAGGGGGCGTTATGAATGAAGAACATAACACATTGTGAAATCAGTAACCAATTTGTTACTGAGACGCGTTTACCTCTTACATAAAATCTCTATTGTATTGTATTAACGTTTAATATCTGTTTTTAATAACTAATCGTATTTTGACATTTATTTGTGACAATGAAAAATGAAAATGTCATCTTAAATGTTAAGAGAAAGTTTCGTTCTTACTTATAATTGAGATATTACAATGCCACGCATTTATATAATATTGGGAGGAGGTCTGATTTGTACAGCAATGTGTCGATCATTATTTACTAGAAAAAAAAATATAACGTCAAAATATGAAAATTGTTGCAATGTTCGACTCAACTAATTATTGTGCTCCTTTTTCTTTTAGAATTGAGTGCAGACTTTTTATTCGAGTTTTTCTCTTTAAGTTGACACTACCGATTCACAGCATTAAATATTTATAGAATTAACTTATTTTAAAACGATTAACGTGTTTTAGTTTTAATTCTTTTAGTGCAATTGATCTAGGTTTCTAGTTTCTACTACTTAGTGTTATCAACTATGATGACTTTTGGAACTTATTCAAAGACAAACAGTTGTTTTTAACATAACATAAAATCACGCCTGTAATCCCCGAGGGATTAGGCAGGGATGTACTTAATAGTACACCCACATTTCGCCAGTTATGTTTAAGTCCCATGTAATAGGGGGAGAGCCTATTTCCGTCAACGGGGCACAAATCCAGACTCCGTGGCTGCTACTGAGAAAATCCTGATGGAAAAACAACCCAATAACACTTTACGCGACCCGGGAATCTAACCCAGGAACTTTGCTACTTTTATTGATCTACATTATTATCAATTCATTGTCACATTATTTCCTCTATGAGATAGAGGTTAAAATTACGAACAGAATAATATGTAACAGCCTGAACAATCTTTTTCAGGCCATTCTCTCAATTTTTTTTTCCAATAGGCCGGTAACATTGACCGGTTACATTCTGACATTACTTCGGTTTTGGCGCTCCTACTGCCGTTTTCGTCCCTAAATCTTTGACGAACACTAACGAAATGTCATTGTGACATCAGGAAGGACTGACAGTTTAGCACGCATTCTGGGGTTTTATGTCAATGCCTTAAGAGCTATAGGTACAACTTTTGTTTTGGAGAAAAACCGGCCGCAAGTGCGAGTCGGACTCACGCATGATGGGTTTCGGACCATCGTAATACTGTAGTATAATTGTTATAGCGACCACAGAAATGTACACCAATCTGTGAAATTTCAATTGTCTACCTATTACGGATCATGAGATACAGCCCGCTGACAGATAGACAGACGGACGGACAGCGGAAGCTTAGTAATAGGGTCCCGTTGGTTACCTTTTGGGTACGGAACCCTGAAAACGGTGACAAATGATGTGTTTTTTTAAAAAGGAGTTGATGATCAATCAATCGTTAAAAATCCGTAATAGTAGCATCATTACAACATTTGAGCCAAAGTATTATTTATTACAAGACCGAAAAAGGACGCAACTCCAACGCAAATGAGTTAAAACTTTAAGGATGACGTCACCATCATAATTCCTTGTAATCGCATATATTTATAAAATAATTATCGCCATAAACATGATCGAATCTCGCCAACTACGCAATATAATTATGTCTGACAATACATACTGACAAGAGTGTTCCATTTTTTTCCTTATAGAAGATTTAAGTGTATTAAAAAGCAATTATTGACCTTAATAAAACATTTCGTATTTTTATAATCATTCCTTTAGGCGGCCGTTATATTACTGGCCATATTCGTTTTTTAAACAATTCCATTTTTAAATTATTAACGGGTTTGTTTCGTTGGTAAGTAGAAAGAAGACACTGAAAGCGTATAATTAATTTTGATTAATGTGACGTGTTGTGCAAGCAATGTATACCTAATGATAAAGATACAGTAGAGGTGATTATCAATTGTTATGAAAGAAATAAGGTAAATTCACGAGATATAGTAAGAATTAGCCACACAACACTACAGACGTTTTGCATAATAGAGACAAGAGATTTCTTCATGATTTTTTTTTTCATTCTGGCCAATTTTTTTTTTATAATATTTTGCCCACTCGGAATTTCTCCTGTATCGTGGGTGCGTTTACAAACATTTAAACTGACACGTATGTACACACTGATATACACAAACAGACAAATATAGGTCTATTAGTTGCCCTACATTGACTATCTTGTTAACTGGCAATATACCAACGTAAAAATATTTCAACACGGTATAATAATGGTAACATAATCATTTGAACCATTTATTAAGACCGACCCTTTAAAACGATAAAGGTCATATGCGAACGACAAGAAAATAAGTTTGTAATTAAATTTGCAACCGGGCGATTATTTTTTTTAAATAATTATCTTGCAAAGGCGTAGTTTCGTTGTCTGGTACCTCTGATAAATTTGAAGGAACAATTAATGACTTTTATTATTGTGTGCGTGAGTCTCATTCACACGCTTTATGCGTGTGTACATGTGAATGAGCTCATGTTCGTAAATGTGTGTGCGTTATTATCGCTTCACGACATATACGTGCAGTATTTATTTACAACGGTGCTAGTTTAATTTACATATTAATTGATTACTAAGAAAAGACAAATAAATTAACGCAAGCCATAACCTATGATTACGCGTCGCCAAAATAGAACGTTACAACTTTCCGGTAAGTATTTTTAAAACGAGAATATCATGATCTTGTTTTTTTTTATGAAATAATTGGTCATTTCCATCATTACTTTGTAAAGTTTTACGAGCAGAACAAATTGAATTCATGAAATTTATTAACTCGGGTGGTAAGTTACCAGTTACTAAGCTCGACGACAGATAAATTAAATGGCGTCGACATAACGTCGCATGAACTGCACGTTTACAATATTAAAAGTGCATGTGTATGTGTATGTGTTCGTTGCAACGGATGAGGCCCTAATTAGCCAGCAATTACCGCTAATGCAGGCGCACTTAATGAAGCGCGCACCTCATTTGTAGCCGCCGCGCTCGGGTGAGACACTCAAACTTCATTGTTACACGATACACGGTAGTTTTTACAGAAAAAAAATAGAAGGAAAACTTGGGTTTTTTAGTTGGGTAGTGGACTGTTTTGTTCAAGTAGGGCTTTATTGAAATATGGAAGTTTTAACAGAAATGTGCGTCGGTTTGATACGCGAACATTATAATAATAATTTCCCTTCAAAAGAAAGAAAGAAAAAAATATTATTTGTCGCAAGGACATGACGAGCATACAAAATGACTAAATAAACATACAACGCATAAGTAACAAATATCTGTAATACAGAACAGAATAAAAAAAAATACAGCTAAAACTCACACACACAATACAAAATAAGTAGGTACTCAACAAGAAAATTTTGCAGTAAAATGTACATACCTAATACCATGTTAGTTTTCAATACTAGATATTTGTATATCTGTCCGCTATTACAGAATAAAGACTTTTAAATGTATGTGTTTTTATTTTTTTTAAACCTAACATACACATAACATACCTCTGGTGAACATAACATGTTTACAGTCTTTCTTAAACAAAAGGTCAATTAAATGCTTCAATTAAAAAAAAACAAAACAAAAGAAAAATTAAGGCTCCTTACACTTTTTTCACAGGCTTCACTTATGCAAAATGTTACCCTTTACAAAACAATATAGAACTTTTCCGAGACAAATAAAAAATAAGGACAATTGATTGTTAATAATTTCTGCTTTTTTGTTTGTAACGCATAATAGCTGAATTGCTATTTACCTTTGTTATACTTTTAATATACACCAGCCTACGTCACGCGGTTTCACCCGCATTGTTCCCGTTCCCGTGGGAGTGCAGGGATAAAATATAGCCTATGTTACTTAGTAAAGACGTGGCTTTCTAATGGTGAAAGAATTTTTGAAATCGGCGCACTAGTTTTTGAGTTTATTCATTACAAACTTACACACAAAAATACAAAACTTTCCTTTTTATAATATTAGTGTAGAAGTGTAGATGTAGATAACATGTGACTTTTGACTCACGTATTTTAAAGAAGTTGACTATGTTTCACCTAAATTACACAATAAACACAATTTGAAGGACTTTGAAATAAATTGTTAATCCTATAGGGCACTACATAAAGTACTCCAGCAACAAAGAACAAAAGGTACAGCACCATCTATGACATAAATGAAAAACTAACATCAAATTCCTAACTCGCGCAGTAAAAGTAATCCGCGACTTAGGAAGTTAAGACTATACATAAGGCGCCTCTCCAAGCCTACTCCTCTTTATCCAAAAGAAAAACGAACTAATAAAAAATACATTAAATTTCTACAGATTCTTGACTCCAAAATTGTCGTTTTTTTTTTAAATAGCCTATTGTTTAATAAATCCCCTCACAACGAAACCACAGAAATGAGAAATAATGAATTATAACATGCTACTCCTCGTAAAGTAACCATTATTTTGATTTGCTACTTATACTAATGAATAGGCAATTTAATAATGAACATGATGGTCGTTTTTTTTCCAAAAGACGAATATTTGATTTTATAATGAATAAAACCACTCATTTCGCACTATTCGGCCCGCAGTGACTGACGTAACAATCACTTTGTAGTGCAAGCTGATTAGAACTTTACTCTAACGGTATTTTAAACGAAGTTTGAACCACCACAAATAGAGTTGCTAATTTTGGTCGGGGAGGCGCCTTAAATAAACCCTATAACAACTGTCCCACCAGACACAACACTCGTCTGGCGGGAGGATCCTCCGTTTTCTATGGTGGATGGAAAACTTCACACTTTGTTCTCCATACCCCTAAAATCCATTGCCAATTATTTTACGTATGAATTCGTCTGCTCAACAGCGCAAAAATCGCAGAATATTTTTGAACTTGGCACCATTAGACTGCAGGGTGTGAATTATCGCCACTATTTTTGGGGTTCCTTACCTCAAACAGGAGAAAGGAACCTTTATAGGATCACTTTAATGTCTGTCTGTCGGTCAAGACCCTTTTTCTCAAGAACTCGTAGTGGTATCAAGTACCTCGAATATCTACTATAATACCTCCTAGCGTAATTCTTAAATCACATCGCAGGAAACAATTAAATATGACTGAGATCATGAACAGAATTGTATTCTCGTACACACTAACCCAATTACATAATACGTCTTACTATGACTCATAGAAGGAAAAACGTAAAGCGTCTAGATGTTTTATCTGAACGCTGATTGAGAAAAATTGGCATCCATTGTTCAGTGACAATGAGCAAGTGCCGTGTCACTATTTAATGATAGTCCCTATCTCCCCCTTGAGCTAGAAAGAAAGAAAGAAGCACATGCCATAAGTGCACACAACATAAAAAAAAGTAAAAACAAAAGAGTAAACTTAAAACTACACAATAAAAACTTAAATCGAGACAGAAAAAATGAGATAATATTGTGTGTCTCACGGCTGCGCCAAATAGGCCCAGTACAGCAAACTGCCGAGCAGCTAGTGCCCGACGCTGGTTTTCAACTGGACCTGCTATATAGTAATAGCCCTGTCTCCCCCTTTTTAATTTGCGGGTGAGTTAGTTTAGTATACTGGTACTTTTAACGTAATGTCATCATCTGCCTATATAGCCTTTTCGCGCCTATTTTGGGTGCGTCTTCCCCGTCGGATGCAGCTGAATACCTGTATTTTACATGTAACGACTGACTATCTGACTTCCACAACTCAGTTAGTACTAGGTAATAAGATACCCCTCAGTAAGACTGAAGTTCTATAGTAGAAGATGAAAAAAAAATCATAACCTAGTCTACCACATAAACTCACGCCGTTTTTCATGGCTTTTTTCTGCCAAGAAACAAAACCCCACCCGCACAACACACACCCGCCACGATCCTAACAAATTCGTTTTGCTTTGTCAACATTCAGACGTTCTAGTCTACAAATTGCTATCAAAACGGTGGTCAAACTGTGAAGGAAAACGTTGTAAGGAAACCGGCGAGTCCTGGAACCAACCATACGAAGACATCCACCAACCGATGGTATATGGTGGCTCTCTAGGTCTACGAACAATCATTGGGAACTGATGGCAGATTATATTATGAACCTACTTTCATGAATTTTCTAATATCAATTCTTAATTATCATAACGATATATAGTTGTTAAGGAAATAAACACATTAAGTAATAACAATTGTGAATACTGTCGCCCGACAGGGTTCATAATTGTGCCCACATCATAGATCAAGTAAGTCTAATGTTGTAGTATCATTTTGTCAGTTAGTTGAAATAACTTAGGGTATTTAAAGTTACAATCGGTAATTTTTAATATTTATTGCTCGATTCCAGGTACTTTTTTTAAAATATTATGGACAGCGATTTTTTTAAATATTTAAATTACATTTTCCATAATTAAGCGCCGTTTCTTCGAAAGGAGAGTTTCAATAAGAGTATTGAAATCGACTGATTATTCCTAGTATTTTACAATATTAAAATAAACTGATAAATTCTTCTTTAAACTGTTAGTAATTTCCATTCAATATTTACGTAAGCATCTCTATTTATATATCACTACGTACAATTAGACCTGTGAATTGACGCTCTGCAATAAAAAATGAATTATTTATTCGCAACGTTTTGTTGTAGTAAGTAGGTCAGATGTTCTACTAAAGTCTAGAGTATTTATATAATAGACTTGACAACTAATTCTATATACAGTACTTATCTATTATATTTTATGAAAAAAAAAATATGTTTAGAACAATCACACCATACAGGGTGCAAACAACCTCATCACGAAACCGTCAACCAAGCATTCTGTACATCAAATTAAGTAACTTTACGCAAAAATTATTGCTGGGAAAAATCTTACGACTAGTGGGGAAAAAATCCCACTAGTTCTACCATATAACTGTGTAGTAGAACATGTTGGGATACTCCTTTTTTTTTTGGGGTGAAAAATCATGTTTCGTGGTGGAACTCAATGTAACGCACTCAAAACATTGTGCTAATAGATGGATTGAATAGTACGGGGGTAGTGGAGGTGTTTTAAAAATCTTACATTAAAAACTTTTATTTAAAAAAAACTTGTCAAAAAATTGGAACTTTGGTGTAGAACAAAAAATATATCGTAATGACGGGGAGAACAAGTGCCTTTCGGCTTCGTTAAGAGGTTTTTTACACCCTTTAAATTCTGAAAAATGTTGAAGTATTAAAGTATCAATGTTCAATGCGAGTTTTATTCGAAACATTACTTACTAGGTACAAGCAAAAATAAACTACAACAGATATCTCTTCACAGTTTGAACACGACAAGATTTCTCTTACATTTAAATGTATCTGAGATAAAAATACCAAAATCTAATTGACTTTATCCGACATTTGTCTAAGATTACCTTTATAACTTACAGTAAAGTGCGGCTTTACTACGTCGAATGCTAAAATCACAGTGATTATTCACAGCGAGCACTATGTGGCTGGTACGATGTATTTGTATTCGGTAGCACTATGAAACATTCAATGGAAAGCGTCGAGATTTTGACAACGAATTAAACTTTTTTTTATAACGTTTTCTGGTAAAAAAAAAACCAAGAACCACAAGAATCTTAAGTATAATGTTATTATTTGTAGCTGGAAGAATCTGCTTATAATCTTGAAGAAACGTAACTCTAACGCATCAGTAGCTGTTTTTAACCCATTAAAACGAATAACCAAAACAATTTACCTAATGTATACACATGTTTCACTACATTATCCCCATGTCAAACATCCATTTTCAAGCATCGAAATACTTCAATCACCCAATTAACATGCATTTACGAAATAATGACGTGATAATACTAATGTTACGCAGGCTGGCGGCGTCGAACGGCGAGATAACGATCACTACGTCACACAACGCGAACGCCGGGCCGGCCAGCAGCGCCGGCAGCGCCGGATCCGGGCCGATTCCATCGCCGCATGCGCCCGTAAAAATGTCACCGGGATCTGTGAAGTCACCATCGCATGACGATAGTGATCTGCTTGCTGATTCGCCAAGTAAGTGCTTTTTTATTGAAAAATTACCTGTTATTCAATTACACGCTTTCCACTGAATGTAATTGTATTACGTCATAAATTGAACTGTTACGTACCAAAACTCAAACAAACGTTACTCTTATATGACGCAGCATAGTAATCATTAGTTTAGTTGCCAAAAACTTAAATCTAATTCATACTACATATTTCATGCCTAATAAAGACTTTTACAATATCTAAACTTCTATGCCTTTTATGTCTTCTATAAGAGTTTACCTTACTTACTCATATCCTAAAATAAAATAAACCGTGTACCAAATTAACGGCAACTAATTACACAACACTCGATCCATTATAAAACCAACTTATCATTGTAACTTCACTAAAGCATTTTGACAAACTCTCATTCGCTATTTCAACACAACAAAAGCAGAACTAAGAGCAACTTAAACGCTATTTTCGACACAACTACTAACTCAATTCTACTTATCCATAAAAGTTTTACGTTCTAAGCATGGAGGAGCGATCCATTAGCTAGGCGAAGTCTAACAGTGTCCTAGGAGTTATTTTACCTAATACTATAAAGAGTTGTTGTAGACTGTCCGTGCACTGTTTAGAAGTTCCGAGTTTCCGAGTGCGTTCGGTGACAGTCGAGTTAAGTTGATTAGCTGAAAGTAGCCGCGTCCATTCGACGTAGGCGAGCCGGCACTCCGCGATCTTATCACAACATTGTAAAGTTAATTTGGTTGCGTTTCAAAAAAAGGTTTGTTTAATTTGATTTTTAACTTGAACAAATCTAATTATATGTTCAAGGGAGCGCTTAAACATGTTCTCAATAGTGTTCAAGCGTACATTTTGATGTAGATTTAAGAAAAAGTATTGAATTTCCGTGCAATAAAAACTATTAGTATCTCAACTTAAACCCTTTTAGTACAAGATAATATCACTTACACATTTTATTCGTAAAGCCTCTTATCTCTAAAAGATATGTTACGTAATAATGTATCGGAATTAAGTGCATTACAAGTGGCAGTTTGTCGGCCCTACTTAGTACTTACTTAGTCCAAAAGGAATATCTTTGGCTTAATTACAATTTTTATTAAAATAATTTAAAATCAGCCGATACGGAGAGACTGGGTGGCCTATTTGAGTACCAGATGGTTAATTAATTAATTGGTATTGAAACCAATTACATGCCGATTGGCGATAAAAAAGTTATTCACTTGTAAACATGCTTAATTTAACCCAAAACTGCTTTAGAGTCGTTATACATAATGTGGGTATATCGTATGTGCTATAAATGTTATTCTTTCAAAACATTATCATCGTCGTCTTTGTTTTATCCCAATTTATATGGGATCGGCATAGCAAGTATTCTTCTTCCATAGATTAGATTAGATTAGTCAACCCCTTTCTAGCCATAAGTATCATCTTTCGCGCAGTTCTTCCGAACGTTTCTTTGGTCTTTCCTCTTGTAAACATTTACATACTCAAGACTTTTCTTACGATATTGTCATCATTCCTCCGCATAACCTTTCTCAAACAGTGAAGGCGTACCTAAGCATAAAACTAAACAGTTTTCTGATCGACGGATCAAACTAAAACTTGCACAAACAATAGACACTTTTAATCCAATAGCATTCTTACTAACTTACAGAGCACACACAACCTAATTGAAACTAATTCAGCTATCCGCCCAAGCAGACGATACCAATTTATTTAAGACGAAGTTATTTTTATTGGCCCATTTCGTTCACTTTTAGAACGAAACTGTGCGATTTTTATTTGTAACAGTCTCGAGATGTAGGTAGGGGTACCTATATTTGACCTATTCCAAGATAGATCATGTTAGCTTGGCTGGAGTTATTTCGAGCTGCATTTTAACTCTACTTAGTTAAATTCGTGGCCTCTTTTAGTGTATTTAGTTTTTTGCCCCTGGCTAGAGGCTTTACACTCGAGCTGTTGACCGGCGAGATGCCAAAATAAAAAAAAAAGTGTAAAGTTTTGAAGTTTGTTAATCATGTATTGTTATGTAATTTTAAAATAAAGAAGTAATGATAACAGTGTTGAATTTTCTTTTAGTCTTCTAAATATAAATGATTCAAGGAATTGATAGAATCCAGTCGCCTTAAGGTGAAAGCGTCAAATTTAAATTTTCTTCAAGAAAAGAAGAAAAAGAAATTATTTTTCAAGGTCAAAGTCATTTCTCAACCTTTATGAATTTGGAGGGTTGTATTGATAATTTCGATGATTATAATTCTGTAACAACATCCGTCTTACAGTCGCGAACAATATTTTAATCAACATAAAACCTAGCACTGGCCTGCGAATTGCAAAAAAACATAAAAAAATGATTTTCGCGGGCTACCATGACATTATTTACAGTGCTAAAGTAAGTACCTAGTTATCAGTCCAAATAAGGAAAGCCTATGAACTTATAAGGAAACTTCATACTGTTACTGGAGTCAAATGTAACTTAGGTAGCACATAGAATGTCTCAATTACTTTCATTGGTAGTTGAATGTACTCTTACCCAAATTAATAGAAAACAGGGCCTTGAGGCGGCATATTAGAATACTTAAGTAGGTATATTAGTAATTAAAAGAGTTTTTAATCATGTAATCCAGTTCTAAACACTTTATTACACTCGAGACACTTTTACCGCTAAAATCATCGAATGTCAAGAGAGCAAGATTAGTGATGTCCCACATCGCGTCCTCACGTAGTGCTGTGCTGTATCGATGGAGGGTTTTCGGTTTTCTTCCGTCTGACAGTAAGTAGATAGATAAATGATATTTAAATCCTAGAAGGATCTTACTAAGTGGTAATTCCTGGACCTGCTAAAAAGTCCACTTTAATCATACCAAAACATCACTCCTGAAATCCCCGAAGGGTTAAGATAAGCGTCCGCGTGTCCGCATCGCACGGATCGTAGTATTTTTGAACAAATTCCGATGCGTACGTTGCGGACAGGTGGACGGAGTTGTGTGACTTTCTATACAAAGAATACCACGATCCATTTGATGCGATGCGTCCTATGCGTACGATGCGGACAGGTGGACGCTTACCTTTAGGCAGAGGTGTACCTAATAGTACACCCACATTTCACCAGTTATGTCTAACTCCCATGTAATAGGGGGAATTGAAATGATATTTAAATCCCAGAAGTATCTTACCAAGTCGTAATTCCTGAACCAGCCAAAAAGTTCAAAACCTTTAATTTTTTTTCAACAAAATAGTTTCTTTTCAGTTATCGATGCAACAGATGGGCAGTGTATTACTCAGCCGGAATAAAGCCAAATAAAGCTAATTCTCTTCAGCCGACATTCGTTTTAGGCCGTCACTGTCCGCAGGGAACTATAACTGCTAACTAACATGTTTAAACTTTGTTATCGATGGTACTAAGCTTTTTCACTTTCAATCTTGTTTAATGATTTTGCAGAAGGTTTTAGTAATTGATACATTAGGTGTTGAAATAAATAGCAACTTTAAGTTTAAACTTACACAACATTCGTTTTAGTATAAATGCGAAACCCGAAACACGTGTCTAGTATTTGTATGTAAAGAATCTACACTGGCTTGCAAAATAAGTACTACACTTTTAAAATTTCAATTTTTTGTAAACTATAGAAATTAGAGATTTAAAATAAAAAACGTTATATAGCTACCTATGTAAAAAAAAAACTTAATAGTCGGTCTATTAAGTTTTTATGTACAACATTAAACTCTTTTTCGAGTCGTTTTTGTTTCGAAAGTATCCAGTTTTTACGTCACCAAAAGAGAATCAAATGCCCTGTTTGCTAAATACGATATTTAGATTAATATCCCATGATCTGTCCACGAAGTAGACACAAAGTTAAACAATGGCGTCTCGACCAAATCGGTCATTCGACAGATCATGATTTATTGATGATGATAACAATCACATTATTTTTTTACAAAGGGCCTCCCCTTCCTCTTAAACATCTCAATTTTGTGCGATATCTGACCATTAATAATTAAGGAGAACTATTATTAAAAAATAATTACAGCAAACATCATCTGAGCCCACGTACCGCGACCTACTCAGTTAATTGTTTCATAATGAGTCCATCGATTCCTTGCTATTTCTGAACTAACCGATCCATTGCTAACTGCTAATTGTTCGTTTGACTCCACTATTTTATCTGAAACTGATATTCTAATAATTTCGAAGTAAAATAAAACACCTGGCTGGAAAGACTACATTTTTTTACGAATAATTGCATAATACGTCGAAAGCAAAAATCTTGATATCGTTTTTTTTTTTCTTTTCATTAGTTGATTTAAGTTGACCATGACGGTTCCAGCAAATAGGTGTAATTGTGGCTTTTTTTGTGAGAAAAATTGCTAGTTCTTTATAGTCTATGGCTTGGTTTGGTTTGAGAACAGCTAATAAATGACGGTTGTAGACTTATGTCGTTGGAATCAATGTCATTGTCACCCTCTGAGCGTACGACAGAATGGGTCTGTCTATCCCCTTGGGGATTCCCTTTTGGATGGCACAAGCTTCCTGTGCGTGTTTGTACAAACCTTCATTGGAAAAACGTAACTAAATGAAACCATAGTACCTACTCACCACACTTTTTTTTAGTTTCAGTTTTTTTGATAAAAGTAACATCAAATAAACGTTAAAACTAGTATGATAATGAGAAGACATGCATGTGCTGCTCTCTCAAAAAAATCCCAAACTAATTTTCTCATCATATTTTTTCCAATTTTCATTATAAAAGTCCAATCGGTGGCGTTTTAACTCATACATAAGACAAAAAGTTTAAAATACTTGGAAAAACTGAGAAGCGGTTTCAGTACATACAAGGTGTAAACCACCTCATCACGAAGCCGTCAACCAAGCATTCTGTACATCAAACTAAGTAACTTTACGCAAAAATTATTGCTGGGAAACGACTTTTTTTGGGGTGAAAAATCATGTTTTGTTGTAGAACTCAATGTAACGCACTCAAAACATTGTGCTGATAGATGCATTGAATAGTACCGTACGGGGGTCGTGGAGGTGTTTTAAGTAAAAATCTTACAATAAAAACTCCAATATCTCCGTAACTAGAAGGTCCAGGTATGGTGTAAAACAAAAAAAATGATCGCAATGACGGGGAGAACAAGTGCCTTTCGGCTTCGTTAAGCGGTTTTTTACACCCTTTATACGGGCTGGGTTATGTCAAATACCAACAGACAAACGATACCACTCAATATATCCTAATTTTATAGATAGAAAAGGCAATAAAGAGTATCTAAGTCAATCCTACCGCATTATTGCGTAAGTCTCAAGGTATGACAACACATTTATAGAGGCCAACATAAACCTAAACACGCGAAATTAGGCCCCAAACTTTAAGCGTAAGTACCCATTTAAAACAATAGCCTTGCAAATCCATCTATCGCTTTTAGACTATCAGATATCTGTATATTTGGGATACTATAATCAGACATAAAAAAAAGACAAATAAGAACTTATAGGTATACAGTATGTATTATCTATATGGAGCAGCGGTGGCCCAGTGGTTGCGGCCCCGACTTATGAACAGTAAGTCGTGGGTTCGAACCCAGACAGGCGCATTACTTTGTATAATTTATTTCATCACCGCTGCTCTCAAAATGGGGAAGGAAAACATCGTGAGGAAACCGGCATGTCCCAGAACCAAAAAATTCGAAGACATGTGACATCTACCAAGCCGCACTGGGCCCGCGTGGTGGATTATAGCTCATTCCCTCTCGTAGAGAGGAGGCATGTGTCCCAGCAGTGGGAACATTTATAGGCTGATGATGATGAATTTTCCGTCGTGTACAGCAAATACGTCGCTTAGAATGTATTTTAGCTTCGTATTGACTTTAAAAACTGCTGACATTAGTCAGGCGCCAAGGATTTTTGCGGGTTTAACTACCCAAAACACTACACGGTAAGTGTACAACTATACTTTAAAAAATCGACCATTATTGAACATCGATAAAATTTTAGATCAATCGATTCAAAATCGTATCGTACCCGCACCGTTCTCACTAAAAGCACCAGGAGGTTCGTGCCCGGGCCCCAGTTCTATTGATTACTATTTAATTCGTTGTTAGTGGATACAATTACTAAATTACTCAGTTCCTCTCTACTGTGTTGTACGCCAAACGTCTAGGTATATAAATTTATTTGTGAGGTTAACACGCGTTCTGTAATCGCATAGCTATACGATGATTTAGTTAGGACTAAAAATTGGTCAATAAAAATGCTCTAGATAGTTTTTGTCATTTTTTTTCTTTCCTTATCAATGGCATGGCTGGTCATAATATTTGGACCCAGTAAATGGCTATGTTAATCGCGATCAGTGGTATTATTTTAGTAGGTATTCATTCTTTTATTCCGTCCTATACTATTATTATTATGTCGTGTTGGCCCAGAGGTTAAGGCCTCGCCTCCCATGTCTGAGGTCGTGGGTTCAAATCCGGGCAAGTACCAATGTGACTTTTTTAATTCATATGTACTTTTCTAAGTTTATCTTGGCTATCACAGACATCGGTAAAGGAAAACATCGTGAGAAAACCTGGATTTATAAATAATAAAAGTCTGAAATCGCCAACCCGTCTTGAGCAAGCGTGGTGATTAATGTTCGTGCCTTCTCTGTGCGAGAAGAGGCCTTTGCCCAGCAGTGGGACAGTAATAGGCTGGTATTATTATTTTATACTATTACTATGTTTGAACTGCAGTGGCCAATCTATAAATCTCTTAACCATTTGTTGCGGGCCCAGGTTGGCCGCTGTAGAAGTAATCCAGCCGAATGGGGTTTCACCGACCCGTCCCAAAGACAATGTCAGTGTGGAGCCCCTCTGCAGGATATGCCCCAGCTCCTTTCTTGCCCATCTTGCACAGCCACCTGCACTTTCCAGGATTTAAACGAAGCCGACGACGGGGCTGTGCAGGTGGCAACATACTGGTCAGGGATTATTTGAGTCTATCGACACGCAAAGAAGAAGGAGATTATCTTCTTAGTCGAAACACTCTTGTCAGAGTGGTCATGGTGCGCAGACGAGGTACACGGAGCGATGTTCGGTGCATCTTTGACTTCCCCGAGGATTGCTCTTTCAGCGATGTGCTTCCATTTCTGCCGGTTGGAGACGTTGCGAGTACACTGGACCATGGTGGACTCAGTAGCCTTCTAGATCAGGTCAGTCCAGCGAGTTGGTGATCGGCCGCGTGATCTCTTGCCCTCCACTTGGCCCTGAACCACCAGTCTCTCCATCGAATTTTCGCTTCTAGTGATGTGTCCAAAGAACTTTAAGAAGATAATGTTGTTGGAGCGTGGACTGTATTTTAAGAGTTTGTAGGTCCTTTAAATAAAGTGAAACTGCAAGTAATTGCCACAAGAACTATTTATTGCACGGAATACAATGCTTTGCTTGCACACACACCGTAATGGTAGACGGAAGTGAAGGATGAACGAAATGAACAAATAAGTATAGAATGGCAGTATTGCCATTTAATATTGTAGGATTCCTACATGCTCCCGGCCACAAGACAAGAACCTAGAGTTTATATAAAAAAAAAGACAACATATATAGCTTGAAACATAAAATGTTTGTTTTATAACAAGTATGAAAGTCCATAATCAAGGGCCTAGGATTAGAAATAGGTTCACCAAATAAACACTTACAAAAGTTTATAAAAACATAAGTTTTAAAAATAGAGCACAACTAAATGAAAAACTTCAATAAAACAGAGCCTAACTAAATACCCACTTATTAGCTAAGTACAATTAATGGGGAGTAAGCATATTTTACTTACTGCCCTTCTATGTGTCTTTCCATTTTGAGTTCTCAACTCAACAGTTCTAACTCTGTTGTCAGAACCTGGATATACATTTACAACTCGGGCCATCGGCCAATGAAGGGGTGAAGTGTTATCCTCCTTTAAAATTACTAAAGACCCTACCTTAATATTATCTGAACTATTTCTCCATTTGGGTCTGCATTGAAGAACATTGAGATAGTGCTTGCTCCACACTTTCCAGAAACTCTGAAACATATTACAACAAATATTCCAAAATGTCAACCTATTTATAGGCGTGTCTATAACATTTTTGTCTGGATACGCGTTCAATGCACAACCAATTAGGAAATGTCCTGGAGTAAGATAAGAGTAGTCATTAATATCGGTAGACATTGGAGTTAATGGCCTACTATTTAGAATTGACTCTATTTGACATAAAACAGTACATAGTTCCTCAAAAGTTAACAAAGCCTTTTGAGTAACTCTTTTTAGATGAAATTTGGTGCTCTTTACTGCAGCTTCCCACAGACCCCCGAAGACAGGCGAGTAGCTGGGTATGAAATGGAAACTGATACCTTGCTCAGCTGTTTGTGACTGCACCTGTCGTCGGTGGTCTGCAGAATTCTGCAGTTTGTAGAGCTCATCTAATTGATTCCTTGCTCCCTTGAAATTAGAGGCATTGTCGCAATAGACGTCACTGGGCAAGCCACGACGCGATACAAAACGCTTAAAGCAAGCTAAAAATGCCGCAGTAGTTAAATTGGAGGCAACCTCGAGATGCACAGCCTTCGTCGTAAAACAGACGAAGACACAGATGTATCCCTTTGATACTAGGGCACGCCTGATGCGCGACTGTTTTATAGAGATCGGCCCAGCGAAGTCTACGCCGACCCTTTGAAATGGTCTACTTATATTCACTCTATCTGGGGGCAAGGAACCCATCAGCTGATTAGCAACTTGAGCTTTAAGTCTGAAACAGATAATACATGAATGGATGATTTTCTTAATCTCTTTTATACCATTGATAAGCCAGAATCGCTGATTAAGTGAAGACAAGATAAGTTTTTGACCGGCATGTAAATTTTTTACATGTTCATTAGTAACAATTAATTGTGTAACTCGTGATTTGTTGGGCAAGATTACAGGGTGTTTTTGTGAGTTAGGTATTGTGGCACTATCTAAACGACCACCTACTCTCAGCATACCATTGCCATCTATAAAAGGATAAAGTGGTTTTAAGTTGCCTATGACAGGTTTATTTTGTCTTAATAAACTTATTTCGTTTGAGAAGTGATTCTGCTGCTCATACTTGACAATCAATAACAAAGAATCATTTAACTCAGCGCTAGATAAATAATTAAGTTTAATTTTTGTTGACTGTGGGTTCAAATTATTACAAAAACGACGCACATAGGTAAGTACACGTTGCATTTTAGTAATAGTAGAGTATTTGTTTAAAAACTCTAGATTTAAAGAATTATTATCCACACTACAAACCATAGCACTCGAGCATGGGAGTCCAGCAGCACCAGTCTTCAACTCAGGTAAGTCTTTTACTATTTTATTAATATTTGTTTCAGGTGGAGTATACTTACTGTTATGCAAGTAACTGGGGCCCTGCCACCACAGCATGTTTTGTTCGAGCTCATGAGGCTGTACACCGCGGCTTAGACAATCTGCAGGGTTGTCTCCTGTTTTTACATAATACCATGAAAAGTTTTCAGCATATTCGGAAACCATCTTTACCCTGTTCGCTACATAGGTATTTAATTTGGTAATATCTATTTTCAGCCACGCCAGTACTATTTGCGAGTCTGAGAAAAGAAGTACATCCTTGAAATGCAGTTTGAGAGATAATAATGAATATACTCTGTGGACAAGTTTAGATAGTAATAGTACTGCATTTAGCTCTAGTCTGGGCGTGGTAAGTTTTTGGCTTAATGGGGCTAGTCTAGATTTTGAACAGAGTAAAGTGATTTTGACATTACCTGTTTGGTCGACTTCACGTAGATATAAACAGCAGCCATATGCTATATTGCTGGCATCTGCATACCCTACCAGTTGAGATGTAGTAGGGCCTTGTAAGGTGACATTCCTAATAATGTGTATTGGAGACATAATGAGAAGACTATTGTAAAACTCTAGCCAAGTGTTTTTTAGATCGTCAGGTAGTGAAGAGTCCCAGTTGATATGGGCTGCCCATAGTTTTTGTATAATAATTTTGGCAGACACTGTGACCGGGCCAGCCAGACCTAACGGGTCGTAGAATCGCGCGACATAACTGACAATTTCGCGTTTTGTGAGAGGCGTAATTTTTTCTTGACTTGGACTAGAAATTTTAAATGTGTCTGTCTTCGTATTGTATGTAACACCTAATGTCTTTATGTAGTAATTTTCTTTTTGTATGTCAAATTCATCAAAGTGTTGTTTTTCTTTAGGTATGTCCTGTAAGATCTCAGCAGCGTTTGAAGACCATTTGTGCGCCTGGAATCCACCCAGAGACAAGAGCATTATCAATTGATCTTTCATCTGAGATAGAGACTCTAAAGAGTTACTGGAGACTAAAATGTCATCACAGTATGTTTGATTTTGCAGAATGAAAGATGCTGCAGGAAACTCGGTCATGTACCTACTCGCTAGCTCTGTGAGGCATCTAGTAGCTAGAAATGTTGAACACTTGAATCCATATGTGACTGTATTTAGTTCTATACACCTTATGCTTTCGCTTGGTGACTCCCGCCACAAAATAAGTTGAAGTGGACGGTGTCTCGGATCTAAAAGAACACATCTGAACATTTGTTTTAAATCTGTGCTGAAAACATAAGCACCTAATCGAAACAGTAATAAAATGTCAAACAGTTCTTTTTGAACTGTGGGACCGTTCAATAATAAATCATTGAGAGATCTTCGCTGACTTGTTAACATTGATGCATCGAATACTACTCTACATTTAGTGGTCTTTTTGTCTGGCCGTAATACAGCGTGATGCGGCAAAAAATATATTGGATCACTAGTGAGGTTATATTTATCAAGATCAGAATATGTGCCATGACCTAAAGCAATATATTCATCAATAAAAGATTTATATTGGTTATACAAGTCAGAATCTTTTTGTAGTCTTTTTTCTAAGCTTTGAAACCTTTTTAAAGCCAGATGAAGTGAATCACCAAGCATTTCATTAACTTCACTGAGCGGCACTTTTAAGGGTAAACTAACCTGAAACTGCTTATTATTAAATTCAACAGTTTCCTGAAAATGCTTTTCAGTTTGCTCAAACTCAGGTCTTTTCTCTGGGAAGATTTCAGGCACAGATTCAGCTTTCCAAAAACCTTTGATAGTATCATTTATATCATTGTTACAAGATTGACAAAATAAAGAAATTGATTCTTTTTGTGCTCTTTGATTGTGACATAAATTGGGAATAGTACCTGCAACTACTACACCAAACCTTGTGTTTAAAAGGTATGGAGATGCAGACTGGTGCTCAGGAACGACTGGACTACATGCTGCTGATGGCTCATTCTTGTGTTGTTCAGACTGGGGTAGCAAAGCCTGAAAGAATACATCAGCGGCCATGAGGATTTGTATATTGCTGGGTGTGTCAAAGTTTGCATCAGCAAGAGATAATTGAGAGGGTATTTTAATTGCACTCATATTGATTTGGGTCTGTGGAATCTTAGATGTGATTTGCTCTATAACATAGCAATTTATTGACATCCGATAAGAAGACACCACTGATTGGACTTCCAAATGTACACTCTCTTTAATTGTGCTTGAAGCATTCCCAATGCCTATCACCCTAGAGCTAATTGTTTTTGGCTTAAGGCCCAGCCGCCTTGCCAAGTCAGAAGTTACAAAAGAATTTTGAGACCCGCTATCAAGCAGGGCTTTGGCTCGCACCTCGGTTCCATCTAATGCTAAAAGTTTTACCTGTACAGTAGGCAGCAAGACTTGTGTGTTAGAGACCCCTGATACCATTGACACAGAGGACTGCACATGCTCTTCCTTATGCAAAAGCGTGTTATGCTTACCGTTGCATGTTTCACACTTAAAATAAAAGCGGCATTTCTTGGCATGTTTGTTTAGGCATATATTGCATAGCTGATTGTCCACAGCAAACTTGTTTCTTTCAGAAGCAGAACATAATTTGAATTTAGGGCAATTATAAAGTTTATGTTCACTCTTACAGTAGGCGCATGCAGCAGGGTGCTTGATAGCTACGTTGCTTACACTTGCAGATGCAGAACACTTCTTCGGACCCAATGCTGACTCGATGTGCCGTGCAGTAGAAGCACTGTGACCACCTCGGCTTGCTGACTCCGCATTCTCGAGTGCTAAAGCGCGTTTTTCTAAGAAATCAATCAATTGCTTTACTGTAGGTTCTACATTAAAATCGCGATCTAATTGGTATTCCCTGTTAGAATACAGATCGAGCTTCCTAGTCAAAATGCAAATAATAATTTGATCCCACGCATCAACACATTGATCAAGATTTTTGAGCGCAGCCAGCTGCTGCTTGACTGTACAGACAAATTCCCTAATATTAGCAGCAGTAGACTTTGTTATAGGTTGCAAATCAAGCAAGCTGTTTACATGATCGTTTATTATCTTATATTTATTATCATATCTTTCTTTAAGGATTTTCAGCGCTTCAGAATAACTTTCTCCTACTAAAGGTAAGTTTATTATGAGGTTATATGGTTCATCTTTGACAAAATTACGCAAATAGTACAACTTTTTAATATCATCTAATGTTTTGTCATTGTGGATCAATGATTCGAATAAACCAATGAATGTTTTGTATTCACTTGACTTACCGTTAAAAACAGGTATGGTAATCACAGGTAGTTTAGTTTTAGTTTCAGAATTGCGGCTGTGTGAGCAACTTGGCGAACTGAGAGGAGGCTGAGATTTCTCATGTATGAGCTCACGCAACATGGTAAGATTTTTCAAATAATTATCTTCACACACATCTGCAGCGGATGTGTCACTATCGCCAAGAGCGTATACATCAATACACAGGTTTTCGTAGTCGGAAAATAGCGTTTTTAAACGATTTTCTATCACAGAAAGCGCCTCGACTGACAAAGTGGCACAATCCGTTGCTGCAATACTTTTAAACAATTTTGTTAAAGCTTGTTGTTTATAGCCTCGTTTTAGTTTGCTCAGCTTTAACGCTTCTTCGTCGGCTCCCATTTTGACTTTTTAATTTTGACGCCACAACAATATTTGATAATTAAACAAATTCAAAATTGCAAAAAATTTACGACATGAATCGAACACGAATCGATAAAATGATTAAAATGAATGTCAAAATGGCGTCGATCGAACGAACCTAAAGAATTGTACAGATAGACAACATAAGAAAATTTCGTGAGGGTCAACACACGGCCAACACGAACTGTCACTCGACGAACTCTTCTTTTTTCTCGCTCACTCGCTCGCCGCATAGGTGTGAGAGAAGATGCCGCCAAAGCCAACACGTTGGACGAATGTTTCGTTTCTAGAAGTTGGCACTCTTGATTGAATGAGCGGATTTGTGAATAAAATTGGAGAAACCCGCCGATTGATTCGATGTTCTGCCACGTTCTCTCCAGCGCCACCAAAAAACAAAGATGGCTGAATTGGCTGGGGTTTAGATGTCTTCGTTTGGTATGCTTGCAGGTTGATATTTGATGGCGTCGAGACTGCTCATCAAATACGGAATCGTTGCACTCCGTGGTTCCTGGGTTCTTGCGAAAATGGGCGCACTGCACAGTTGGTTGCAATTGTTTTTATAACAACGATGCACTTAGCACACACGACGCTTCAAGTACTTACAGCGTTTTATTTTGTCACTTTAATATAAATTACGGATCGTTGGGACCATGTTGGAGCGTGGACTGTATTTTAAGAGTTTGTAGGTCCTTTAAATAAAGTGAAACTGCAAGTAATTGCCACAAGAACTATTTATTGCACGGAATACAATGCTTTGCTTGCACACACACCGTAATGGTAGACGGAAGTGAAGGATGAACGAAATGAACAAATAAGTATAGAATGGCAGTATTGCCATTTAATATTGTAGGATTCCTACAAATGTTCATTGTTTATTTCTGTCATTTTGTATACACGTCGTGTCCCTGCGACAAATAAATATGTTTTGTTTCTTTATTCATAAACTCACGCTTTATGACCCACGTGGGTAGGCAGGAACAATACAAGGCCTAATGCTTCTTTAGGTATGTGCTCTAAAATGAGGGTAAAGGTTCACTTAGCAATTGGACCATGGTCTGGTCTGGAGCACCGAGTTTTTAACTCATTTATAGGCGAAAGCTAAAATGAAATAGTTGCATAACTTTGCGCCCGCTGGCTGCTTACTAAATACATGATCTGATTACTTTAGTTAGGATTGGTTAGGATATACAGGATGGAAGGGACACCGAGGCACAAACGCTTACTACGTATGCAGTACATCATTCTGAAGTCTGAACCCATCCACTATAGAAATATTTCATCGGTAATTAAAAAAAAACTGAACATGAAATGTCCGCCTGTCATATAAAGAGTGTAAAACACCTCTCAACGAAGTCGAAAAGGCACTTGTTCTCCTCATCATTGCGATCTAATCATCATGTAATCTAGTTACGGAGATATTGGGGGTCAAAGTTCAAACTTTTTTTTAAATACAAGTTTTTAATGTAAGTAAGATTTTTACTTTAAACACCTCCACGACCCACGTACTATTCAATCCAGCACAATGTTTTGAGTGCGTTACATTGAGTTCCTTCTACCACAAAAAAATGATTTTTCACCCCAAAAAAAAAATCGTTTCCTAGTAATATTTTTTGCGTAAAGGTACTACAGAACGCTTGTACAGAATGCTTGGTTGACGGCTTCGTGATGAGGTGGTTTACACCCTGTATATTAAAATTTACAATCTAGCTTTCGTGGAATATTAATTTGTTGAATATGGAACACGTGTCATGTCAGTCTGCTGCAAAAGGCTTCCTGGAATTCATCTACGGTTTGAGAACAATCGGAGAGCTATTACGTTGTGATGAAGTTGGGACGCAGATCAACTTCTATGTATTTTTAGGGTTTCAATCAAGCTTGATCCTAATGATATAACGACAAAGTTGAAAATCGATTAAAGAAATTTGACAGATTTCATTGTACCTACTAGCAGGAAAATTACCTTTATTTAACTCAAATGTCAACTTTTGCAGCGAAAAAGTTTCAGTTCACGGTTGCGACGGTTTTCAATAATCTAAGACGATGTAGAACAAGATTGATGCGGCAGAAGACGAGGACGAAGGGAATTTGCATGACGTGGTTACCGGTTGTGGAAACCAAAAACTTGAAACAGATTCTGTCACCAATTGTAGCGAGCGAAAACCGTTATCGAACGAAACTCATAACTAGAGTTGTCATATCTGCGCCGTTTCTCAAAATGATATGAAAATTGTCATAAACATCATAGTATTGGATAACAAAGCGATTGACACCTCATTTATCAAAATCGGCTCGGTAGTTTAGGCGCTACGGTGGTACACAAAAATGTTACAAACATACATAGACAGCTAAAACCATATGCCCTTCCTTTTGGCGTCGTCGTAGTCGAGTAAAAATAGCTCAGCTACAAAATCAAATCAATCAACCACCCCTATAATAATTCTACATGATTGCATAACAATCTGACATCAGAACTTTCCTATTATTCAATGAACATAGCTTCCGATCGGGGGATGCATCGATGGCTAGATGTGATGACCGCGGTAGATGACGTCACTGCCTCCCCTATTTTCAATTATGCCGTAATCTATACACTAATATCATTAGACTATTAATCTAAAGCATGTACATTTGTTTCTGAGTCATGGATGTTTATATTTATAATAGGTATGTATTTATTTTAAAAAAAGAATGTATGTAGTATATCAACTATCGGGTGACCACGACATAAGCCTCGTTGCTTAGTGTGGCACTAGATGGCGGTGTGTGTAACGTCCAGAGATATTTATTTATTTATTAATCTTTTAAGTAATAAAATAGGAACTAGATAGTAACTAAATAATTATGATGTAAAAATAAAATAGTAATAAAAGTAATACAAGACGTGAGTATCAGTTTGTTTAGTGTCTTTATTAAAAAGTTATCTCTCAGTTGCAGACTGTACCTAGTAGAGGTTACTGCGCATTATCAGTGTTTTAGAAAGATTGTAGACAAACACGTAGCTGAAAAAAAACGTGATTATTTGTGGGAAACATTTAAATAGGTACTTAACCTACGCAGAAAACTTCTTCTGATAACCTATTTACCAGAAAAAAACTACAACCCACACTTCCTGCCCCAAGCGTACGAGTAAATGAAGTCCCTCAAGGCAAGCCGCACTTAAAATAATAAAGGAACCATTCCTAAAAGTACGACACGGTATTAATTCATAATTAAACATAATTCCCCGTAAATATACTACGTACTAATGACACTAAAATGTACAATACAAAGAGCCTAAACCAAAATAAGGGAAGTTCATGTCGGCATCAAAGAAACCGACTAACGACCGTGCCAGCCGGCGTACCGAACTAAATTAATTAATTAACTAATTAAAATCCATTACAAATAATTAACGTCGTCGATAAAATTGAACGCAATCGATAACGTAAGCGAAAACAAAGAGTTGGACCGACTCCGATAGACTCGATAAATAAGTGAACTTTAAATTAATTGGCATTAGTAGAAAATGTGAGAAAAGGAGGTTTTATTACTGCCGATTCGAATATTGTTTTCGTTCGGTAGCAAAGAAATTCGAAGATTTGATTCTGGCGTCATCGTCAGTTCGGAAATTCCTTGTTTGGCTACCGCTAACTTTTCTGTACAAGGGCCTTTTTTGCAACTAATGCCATATTTGTTTTATCAATGCTTTATCTACAATTTACTTAAACTCAAGGTAAAGCGTTTTTACTCCACCAATGTTATCCTTTAAGGAGCCTCCCCGAGCAAATGACTTGGAGCGAGAAGTTTTTTGGACCCTACTCCTCTTTATCCAAAAGAAAAACGAACTAATAAAAAAAATACATTAAATTTCCACATATTCTTGACTCCAAAATTGTCGTTTTTCTTTAAGTAGCCTATTGTTTAATAAATCTCCTCACAACGAAACCACAGAAATGAGAAATAATGATTTATAACATGCTACTCCTCGTAAAGTAACCATTATTTTGATTTCCTACTAATGGATAGGCAATTTAATAATGAACATAATGGTCGTTTTTTTTTCCAAAAGACGAATATTTGATTTTATAAAGAATAAAACCACTCATTTCGCACTATTCGGCCCGCAGTGACTGACGTAACAATCACTTTGTAGTGCAAGCTGATTAGAAGTTTACTCTAACAGTATTTTAAACGAAGTTTGAACCACCACAAAAAGAGTTACTAATTTTGGTCGGGGAGGCGCCTTAAATGTCTGGACTAGTATGGTCGTATTTTATGGAAGAATTCTTATAAAGATCGTGTCACCATGCTCAGCCTATGGGGTCCAAATGCTAGGCCATATTTGATTCCGGAGGGGTTCTGGTTAAACATGTTTCTGAACTAAGTTATCAATCAGCTGACATTATTTCGATGCTGGCTAGAAAAAAAAAACAAACGTTCCCCTTCCGTGATCGCATCGGATTTATTTTTCTATATTCATTACGGCATTCGGGGACCGTACCTGTTGATTCGGCTAGAAACGTGGCGTCATTACGTGATCTGCATGAAAGGCCACTGGGAACCAAATATGTTGGAACTAACATAAATAATCGCGTTTTAATAACCTTAAATTTTACAAGATATTATTTTAAAACAATATGTATGGTAGCTTTCATGTCGATACGAATGATAGACGAAAATCAAATAAAAAAAACAATTACTTATTTGTTTTTGTTTCATTACTGTTTCTAGTAATTCCATTTTTATTTAACATAACATTCGTTACGTAACACACAGGGGAGCTATTTTTAAAACCATTCGCTTCTCATTAGCGATCAATGCTAAAACACTCGACATTCACTTAGAACCGTAATTAATAATTGTTTTGTACATTATCATATAAAAGGCAACGCCTTGTTCATGTCAATCAAATTACAATAAAAATAAGTAAGTAATAAATAAACCAGTTATTAATAAGGAAACCTTAAAAAAGACAAAGTCATTTAATTTAATTAAGGCTTTCATTTTGCTTACGTAGTCTATAAAAGAACGCCTTTGTAAACATTAATAACTTCCCATTGTAGCATTGGGCTAGAAACTTCAAAAATTATACTAAATGTCGATTCCCCAATATCTATTTACTTAATTATCAGCCTACACTTAATATCGGATCATTCACGAAATGGGTTTTTAATAATAGTACAAGCAAATGAAAAGCCCTCGATAATATTGAAGAAAAGCTTAAACTTTTACCGAACAACGCTTAAATTCTTCAAGAAACTTGTTCAAAAGTGCTTACAACCGTTACTTTAATAATACGCGTTAATTGTAATTGATAACGTATTCGATTCTAAGTCGTAATCGTAACGTGAATCGAGACGATTCGGCGCCCGTAATTTCACCCATTACATGAGCTCACAAATTTATAATTTGCGTGTCACGATATGGTATTTATACGATTCTATTTCTTATGTCATTGACACAAAGAGTGGTTATCGGAAATTTTATGAATGTAATTACTGTATACATGATACACCTAATCACTCGAAATCTTTAATAAAGAATAATGTAGCGTTGAATGTGAAATGTTCAGAATATGGGCCCGATTTGATTATTAGCTATGACGAATTTTTCATTGTGGGGCTATATTGGGTATCTATTGCAGTTGCTGAAATTTAACACGTATAGCTTTACTGTGTTAAGGTAAAGTTCTATAAATTAAAGCTTTAACAGGTCCAGTCCAGATCCATCCATTCACAATCGCTTTGACATGGGCTTATGGCAAAAGACTATACCTGCATTCTCAAATCTATTAGGTACTGAGCTTCCACAGGCAATATAAGCCTATAAAAATTAGCTAGGTAAGTATAATATTTCGGAAACTCGAGCCATATAACCTCCCTAATTTTTAGTGTTCTTTTCAATTTACATACAGTTGGCATGAGAGCTTCACATTAACAGTCTGAGCAAACGCAAATCTGATATTAAAGGATCATTTTCAGTAGGAAACGATTACCTCAAGGTACTTCGATAAGCGAAATTTGGTAAGCAATGTAATAAATAGCAGTTGAATAAATCAAGACGTAAATAAGTTTGGATAAAATTAGGTTGTGTTTCCGTCTTAATCTTTGTCGAATCTAGCTTTAAATAGGGCTGAATTAATTTAAATTGTGCACGGTATAAATCTAAATGTAGTAGAGAATTTATTGTTATTTTATGCTTTATTTGGTAATAATTTTTTCGTGTTATGCAATTAGCACGGATTTGATCTTCATGTTTTGTTAACTTTCCCAAGGTTTATTGAAATATTGCACATATAGAAGACACAATTCATAAAAGCAAAGAGCCTTGACCAACACCTTAGGAGGCTCTCACTAAGCGGCTGCGTCAAGGGTTTGATTCAGAAAGCAGTACTCCTGGATACGGCATGCATAGTGAGGCCTGACCACCGGAAGCCTAAGCCTTGGTCCTGATGCAGTTTTATGTAGCCTACATTTCTTTTTAAAAATGTAAATTATAAGAGCACAAAAAATTGAAAATTTAGTTCTTTCTAAGTAACTTTAGAAATACGGTAGAATCCGCGGGCACAGCTAGAGGGCTTCAACATTTTTCTACTCACCATCACAAGCCAATTATTCCAAAATAGCCTTAACAAAATCCACCTTTGTTCTACAATCCGAACTCAGTGTTAAAGCATCAATGTATTTCTGTAGATGTCAATCTTACTTAGCCTTCTCTCGGCTACCGATCCCTGTCTAACTAAATACAGCGTGTTCGGGATGTCAATCGAAGCCTCCAGACAAACATAACAGCGATTCATTAGGGTAGTCTTGGCTATTTTTAGGGTAGCCTTACATTTAAGGAATTAAACTAGTCTCAATTTGTGAGTGCTATACACTGTGCCACAATTATGATTTTGAAAACTCTCAGGAGAGAAGGTAGGTACTTACTCGTTTATTGCAAGCAACTGTTCTGTTGTAAATAGCAGTTGAAAAAATCAAAACGTAAATAAGTTTGGATAAAATTAGGTTGTGTTTCCGTCTTAATCTTTGTCGAATCTAGCTTTAAATAGGGCTGAATTAATTTAAATGGCGCACGGTATAAATCTATATGTAGGACAGAAAAAATTAACTCCTAATATTATAAATATATGCAAGAACAATGATCCTCAATCCTCATCTTCTTCCCCATGTCCCATGTTACTTCCATGTTACGGTGTCGGATCTGCAACTCGTCTTTTTCTTCCATTCTCCTCTGAAGAAAAAAATGTAAATGATGACGTGACGGTCGACGTCACGTTATAATTTCTTTTTTTACATCATTCCTGACACAATCCATCCAACGTTTCCTTAGTCTTCCTCTTACAATGAAGGCAACAAAACAACCAGGTTTAAATATCTTATGAATATGTTCAACTGCTTGAAATAATTCCAATTTTTCCAACACCACTCAACCGTTTCAGTACGTTTCCACGTCAATATTTTACTAAAGAACTTTTCAATTAAAATTAATTGCATCGATATGAGAGTGGCATCTGAAATTGCTCTCATTGTTTCTTGCGAAAGAGTGATTCATCTCACCTTTAAATGACTATTGAGTAAATATGTAACAGTAATTAGTTGTAGTGTTAAAACCCGAAGTTCCGTTGACTATTCAAGGGCTAACACGCATGTAACACGTAAGTAAGTAAGTAACTGCTGGGTCGCCAGATAATAAGTTAATAACACGGAAAATTACCGTGTCGTGTGACGATGAATAAAGCATATTACATTTAGGAAAAGACCACTGTCAACCGTAAAACTAAAAGTGATAACGACCCTACATGAAAGGCCTATTACTTTGTAGAAAGTAGCAAGTAAAACACTTAAACGCCATAACAAATTTTGTTAAAAGAAAAAGTAGAAATACATACACGTAACTCAGGTCATACATACATACGCAGAGACACGCAAACTTTAATTGCTTCTAATTAATTTATTACATGTATTAAACAATTAAGCGTGTGGTATCTTGATGTATTGTTATCGAATTCAGGACGCCATAGTTACGAATGACTCTTTGCCCAATTGACTTATCTTTGTAAGCTAATTAATGGGTGCCGCTCATCACGCGATGGGCTCTAATTGGACGTCGAAAACAGACGTCATTTCGTTATTAGTTTTCCATTTTATAAAAAGGATATGTGTGATGGCTGATAGGGCATTTCGATTGGCGAGATCAATATGATGATTTGGACAATCCACAATTGGTAGAGTAACTGAAATAAAAGGCCATATTGAATTTGTTTGGCAACTAGACGTGAGATGCCTACGCCATTAATTGTTGCCACATGTGAGGGCTATACTGCTCCCTGCAACTGGCTCCAGAAGACCCGAGCATAGTTAATACGTTGCACTGGAATACGGTGAAAAGGAAAACTTATCACTGAATCTTTTGTAGAAACACAAAAAAGAGACGATCTTTATTCTCATTTTGTAATTTAGTCAAATCTTAGAAATCATTTTTTATGAAACTTACTTGTAACAATAAATTGTCAGTCAATAGTAATTTCCTTGATCAACTTTCATAGGCATAGAGATGTACACAAAGGAAAACAATCACAACATCGGATATGAATTATATTACATTAACTAGCTCCCCTAAAAATCACCCCATAACCTTATTTCGTGCGGTAATAAGATTGCCGGAAGAACACTATGCTCACGTACATAACAAAACGAAATTAGAAATCGTCTGAGTTACGAACACCGGTAAATGGTGAAACGATTGCCAATTTACCAACCCTACCCTGTCTTAATTGACGCAGACTACTCCTTAAACTAACGGGGGTAGATAGCGAAAGTAATTTGTCATCGGTTAGCTAAGCATGGTGGGGGGGAGGGCGCACTCGCGGGCCAACCTCCGCGGAGGTAGCACGTCTCCACACTAATGACATCCCGCATAATTAGGAACCGCCACCATCTACTAATTACATAAATTGCCCACTAAACTTGGCTATAATTTTGCTTCGCGTTTAAACGGGGTAACTGCTTGAGAGTTGGTACGGACTGGTTTAAATTATTACATTGTGATATACAGATTTGTAAACATATGTATGTGCAATCCAGTTTTATTCGATATCGAACTGGTTACACGCAAGTACTGCTCTGACTATAGTAAATTCTAAAGTGTATTATGTGGTAGCGACAATGGATAGCACTACCTGTACCGTTGGAAGTACACTACGGGTACAACTTAGATACCCGGTTCTCGACTTGCGAGAATTCGCCGCAATGATTACACTCGATTGACTGTGATTCCCTTGCGGATTTGCGGGGTAGACAAGACATTATAAAGTAGATAGTGCTTTTCGACAAAGTAACGCAAACGATACGAAACATATCCGACAGTTTTCAGCACACAGTTATTTTTTTTATACTTTGCAATAAAAATTGATTGATATCTTCATGGATAGAAATATGTTTCTGGTGAACAATGTTAAATATTTTCATCAGAGGTAGAAAGAAATGATTTCATCCCATAGTCAAATCGATCAAAAAGCAGAACTTGCTGGTACATCCATGAAACTCAGACAACAATCATTAACTTAAAACTAGTAGTTAGTTTAAGTCTAAATGTGATAGGGTCATAGGGCCTAACACATAGATTCAAAATTCTTTATTTGCATGAAACCGCACAATCACGTTAACTTCATTCATTACAAAACCGTTTTGCACAACAGATCAACCGACAATCAGCCAGTCATCCAGCAACGTGGTGGACGGTATCAACTTGGAAGACATCAAGGAATTCGCCAAGGCTTTCAAACTTCGACGGCTTGGCCTAGGCCTCACTCAGACCCAGGTTGGCCAGGCCTTGTCTGTCACGGAAGGCCCCGCTTATAGTCAAAGCGCGATATGCAGGTAAGGTCTAGCATAATTTCAATATTAATTTGTTTGGTGTATAATAGAATTTATAGGTTTTGCCTTGACTATACATATTTTTTTGCTGGACACAATGGTGCACCCAAGGGACCGTAAATAGATTGTCACTACAAGCAGCACTTACAAGTCCCGTAACATTTTCAACGTGTAATTAATAAACTGCCAGTAGGTAACGGTATCTTGCAAAATGTATGCGTACCTATTCCATTATGCTGTCTTCCTTGAATTAGAACACAGAACTTGAAGGTTCAGCAACGAATATAAAGAAAAAAATCACTAGCATCCTGTTTCATAATTGAATCCATTGTTTTTTTAATATACAGAAACATGCATATTAAAAAATGATATAGAACACACGACCACAGCTTAAAAATTAATGTTGCCACTTAATTGTTGTTGTTAATACAGTACCTAATTTGTCAAACAAGAAGAAAAAACGATCTGATGGTATCTTACTTGTAACCCAAGGAGATAAAGTCGCACGCTTGTCAAAATAATGTGACCGTTTGCTGGCAACATCGTGGGGCTGACAAAAAAAGGTTCAAGAATCGTTTTTATAAATGTCGTCACGCAGGCCGGCGCTCGGTTATCATTCCAACTTTTTAATATCGTTAATTGAAGTGATTTGTAAAACAGCATGACTCCTTTCATTGCTTACAATTCGTTTAATTAATTACAGTTCGGGTGGCTTCCGTTCCGCTCACTGTGTCGTGGCTTACACCATTTTTTACTCAGCTAGGCGCGGGCGCGTGTTTCCTAATTTTTTTTTTCTATTATTACGATTTGATTCGTGTCTAACCTACCAAGTATTTTAACAGTTACGTTCAAATCTTAGGCTATTGGAACTTACTAAACTACTTGGTGTTCAATATAACTCATTCATGCAATTTCTTATTATGCCTCTCCAACTTTTAATAAAAAAGTACACGAAGCACCAAACGGAATTTCACACTCCATTATTTAGTTTTTACCCATCAATGTTTTTAAATAATTTGAACCCATTCACACGTCAAACTAAACCCGAAATGTAGGATTTCATACTTTCTTAATTGTTCTTCCTAAGTCTTGCAATTATTTTACATCATATAACATAAATTGTAAGATTTTTATTTTAAAATTGCTACATCTATGTACAATTAAACAGGTTTGACGGCCGATCGGAGTTGGAAATCATATTTTTTTTCTTACGTTACCTTATTCTACGTAAATCGACAAATTAATCACGCTTCAGCACAGCTTTACGCTCGTAATGTTTAATTGAATCAAATCACTCGAAACAACGTTGCCCGTGAACAAATCGAATTTCGATGCAAAACGGAATGCGACCGGCACAAGCCGAAGGAAATTTCAATTCCAAGCCACCCCCCGACGACCTCCTTCGTATAATAAAATCATTAATCGTTACTTCTGTTCCAGTTAATTAATTATCTTGCCGTAATTACTTTTTTCGTGTAATTAAAAAGAGTAGAATTCCCCTGTCTTTGTTCTGTCGTGATTTCATTTCCCATTAATTTTTCTTTCGTCTCCCTCCAATTTGGTGTCGTGACGTCGCTACATGGTAGTTACCCCTTTCATTATACTGGACTTAATTAATTTGCATTTTAATTAAAACATATTATTGTTTTTAAGAAAGAATTCCATTTAGTTGTTCCTCGTTCCATCTCACTGAAGCTTTTTGTTACAGCTCACAATGGACAAAAGTCAACAAAATTCTTTTTAATCATTTTCACTAACTCAAGGCGTTTAGCTACCAAAATCTAATTTAACCAAAGAATCCTATGAAAACATTTCAGAATTGTAAAAGCAATACTTTTTAACTCTCCACTCAAAGAGTTAACATCGAGATTCACGATAAAGAACTTTTATTGAAGCGACAAAATGTTAAAATGGTTGGAAAGGTCTACGTTATTGATCTGTTTTGAAAACAATCAGGCGCATGGTCATTGCCACTTGGAACGATGTCAATAACAAAATATTGAATTAACCATTAACCCCGGTCCGACTGCATTACAATTTCATATGAAGCAGAATGCGTCAGGGCATCTCAAACCAGCATAACATCAAATTTAAATAACCAACACGTTGTACGTCCACATCTTAAGCTGGGTAAAACCCGAATAATTTCATTATGAAAATTGAATTTCCTTTTCAAACGACATTGATCAACGAAGCGTGTTGAAATGTTTACCTCATTGTCTAGCGTAAGATCATGTAACGATTGTTTAGTGACATCATAGCGTGCGACTTTGTTCCTAATCTTTCTAGATTTGTTGAGATGTAGTGATGTTGCTCCCGTTCACTTCGCCGGAGTACCGTCACCGCCACTGGCTACGACATAATCTAACATAATATTTGTTACCGTCCCCAGTGCCCTGGCTTCGCAGATGCTAGCAGCTCAGCTGTCTTCACAACAACAAAACATGTATGTGTTTTGTTTTTTATCCCTACACACAATATCTCCAAATTTATCTTCGTCATTCCTGCATCCATCTACTTGCAACTTGAATTTACTTTGTAGAAACATTTCAAATGGAGTTAAGATAATGGAGATAAATTCGTAGATACTTAACATACATTAAGTACACGCTTTGGCTCACTTATATCGGCCGAGTCCACACGCAGAATGTCTTTAAATCAAAATGTTTCAACGCTGTTTAATGTAATCTTATCTTGATCGGCGATCCGTGCATACCTTTTGAATGTATGCCGTATATAATTATTTGTAATTACCGGTTTTGACGTTCTTTCTTTTCCTTTTCACACGTGTACGGTATTTGCATTCGGGTAATTACAGCGAAGGCGCCATACATCATACGGCCGACTTACATTTTGATGTTAAGACAAACGCGCTACACTAATGTGCCGGCTACCAAACCATGTCGATTCGACACTATGAGTAATCGCTCTGTGAGAACTTTATCACTTTTATTATTTGTAACATCTCGATGAGTAATATCTAACTTTCCATCTAATATAGCATGATGTATTATTTTCATTACTCTTATTTTTATTAATATTCATTTTGCGCAATTCAAAGCCAGGGCATTGGCATACGTTACCTTTCGTTTCTAACTGAATTCGTTGTTTTATTGTTACCTTGTTCGGTATTAATCAAACTGATTACCTCGGCAGACTAAATTGCCTATTGTTTTTTTTCTCTCTCTAAAATCGTTAACGCAATGTCAATGTCCTGTGTTTATGCCTCTGTTAATTTGGATCGGGTAAAGAGTTACATCGCGTTCTAAAGGTGCTTCGTTAGATTTTCATTTGACCGGTGCTCGCATAGCAAAGTCTAACATTACATTTATGTTCGATACAGATTTGAGAAATTGGATATAACACCAAAAAGTGCGCAGAAAATCAAACCGGTGCTCGAACGTTGGATGAAGGAAGCTGAAGAGAGGTAAATATTTGTTTGAGTGAGTTATGTTCGTGGTTATGTGCTACACCGTGTTCGTGAAACATTTGGCCTATAATGCTTAGCAACGTTGTGAAAGACATTTCTCAAATCTGGACTAACTAATGCTTTTACGGGCTAGGCTTTATGTTTATTTGGATCCGCTGTACGACTAACATCTAACGCTCACCGATACACGATCTTAGGAGTAACTAATTTCTTCTCGTCCATTCCGGAAATCAGTTGTTCCTAATTTAGGTGTTTATCGAAGACGGGTTTGACACACAGCTATATCATGCATGTTTTAGTTTTTGTGGTGCGGTTGTTTAGTTTGAGCGTGTTTTGTTATTTTCTGCATTTCGGCTTTCTTTCTAGACGTTTTGACTGTCATTAGGAGATCATCATCGTTATTCTCGTTTTCGTTTTAGGTGTATCTCACGTGTGATCAAAACTCTTTACACATAGTTCTTAATTTCGTTTCGACTTTCTAAAGCACACTTCTAAATCATCAACATTAGTGTTACTCACCTAGATGTTCCTACCGGTATTGTTGATTATGAGAACCTATGCATCTTTAGAACAAAACAAATCTTAAGTGGGGCCAAGTGTCCCGATGGACAAATTTTGACGAGAATTAAATCTACAGTGCCGCATTATTTTTTGGACGGATCAGTTTGGGCGGTCGGAACTAACGCTGTTATCTTGTTTTTTCAGTAGGTACAATTTCAACTGGAAATTTCACAAATATTTACCAACAGCGAACTCCTGGCATTTTCTTCGAAGCACGAATAGAACCATGACATAATCTCCCATATGGTCTTGTAACGTGTCAATAATTGAATCATCCAAACAAACAAATGCAAAAAAAATAAAGATCCGAATAGTACCTACTTCATTCTATATAATTTAGGTTCACTAAACTTAAAGTTAAAATAAAACTTCAAACTGAAACTTTACCGATCCAAGCCGTTTGTAACACTTGAATTCAGTTTGAACTAATATAACAGGTTCTAAGCTTGGATCGATTGAAGGTCTAAAAATAAAGTAGGTAAGCTGAACAACTAATTTGCTAACAAACGCTTTCGATTAAATTGCGGGCTCTATAAAGTTTGTAGGTACACTAAGACCTACAGAAGATCAATAAGCGGTATAGGTGTTTCAAATAGTAACAATCAAAATGATACTCCATATAAAAGTAAAGCTAAAGCTTTTCATGTAAAATACTGTGTTTTGGTGTTATATGCAGCTGCATCTGACCAACCATATTTGGAAAAAGGTAAGAAGGATGGTGACAATGACGCCGCATAAACTAAAACCTCTTAACCAATCGACGAACCCCTTTTTTCCCTAAACATTTAAAACTAAACCAGGTGTCACTTAAATCTTCAACAAAGACATAATGTCGTCGTAAGATGTCCCAACAGGATCCATCGATCGACATTTTGCATCATTAAAATGCATTATCTGAACGCAACGCTTCGGTTTAACATTGCAAATGGGTGCATTGAATTTGCAATCGGTCCCTCTTGGTGGTAATTTTTAACGACCGCCTCTGTTGGCGATAGCACTTGAATTAATTCCGTTGTAACTTCGGGGATCTCGTTAATTTATTATTAAGAACTAGGTACATCTATTATGGTGTACTCAGTTGATATAAATGGAGCTACAATTTAAAGTCGGAAGCAAACTACTGAACTGTCGAATGAACTAGATAGACAGCCTTCGTCTATTTTTGTAAAGAGGCCAGAAGTTAAAAAGGTAACGGAGCATTTAAAGAATGGAATAGTTAAAGAAAGCCTAATGGAAAGTTTATGTTACTTTCCGAGTTAAACGAAGAGGCACGTAATAATTTAGAAGCACCTAGTTAAACTGGAGCCTGGTTATACCTCAGATAAAGACTTACATGAAAATGATAACTTGGATAAACATTAAGCTAATGACGATAAGACTGCTAATAGACAACATAAATCGATTGCACTGAACTCAACTATTTCTTTAATGCACCAGAGTCCAAGGAAATAAGAAAATTCATTTATGTAAGATAATTCAAATGACATTGGCATTATGAAACCAGAGCAAGGCTTATTATTACCATCAGCCGTTTAATATTAAAGTTAATGTGAACATGAATAAGTTGAATTTATCAGTCTTGTTTCTATCTTCTATCTATCGAATCGGGTTCGAAAGTTTTTTTTTTTCGGGACGGAAATGTTTCAAGTTTACGCTTAGTTAATCGAGAATTTTCCATAGGATTTAGGATTGATGACTGTATGCATGTGAATGCAAGTATACTTAATTTTTTTCTAAGCTGTCCTATTAATCTTCGTAGACGTAAAAATGTTGCACTCAACATGAGTCTATAGAACTCAACGAAGGTTCAAACAGATTGAGGCAAATCCCGAGCGGGACTCGTCTCTGTCTGTTTGTATTTTTACCCGCATTTTGCTTTTATGGTGCAGCTTTTAGTAAGTACGAAAATACGTTCGTCGAATTCATCGCACTAAAATTTCGATTGGCGTAGTTTACGTACCGCACATGCAGAAATATAAGCTTCAAGGGCTTTGGTGTCTTAAGATTGTGTTGTTAAAATTGACTCTCTAATTTCTTTAGCTAGATTTGTCGTTATAATAACATGATCTTGAGAAATTGTCGTGAATCACAATACTAACATTACTAACGCCTGCTCTATCCCCTTGCCCAAGCACTTGTCGTATAAACAGGGACACTACACAAAGGACCGGTCGAATTATAAGTTCTTACAGCAGCTCACTCAAAATTCTGTCTTATTTCATTGGAATTAACGTTTGAAATTCCAATCATTACAGGTATGCATCGGGGCAGAACCATCTGACAGATTTTATAGGTATGGAGCCGAGCAAGAAGAGGAAACGACGAACTTCATTCACGCCGCAAGCACTGGAGCTACTCAACGCGCATTTTGAAAGGAACACCCATCCCTCAGGTAGGTTTCACGATATTTAGTATTCATTCAAGTCCTACGTTAGTAAGATTTAATTGGGGCTTAATTATTGGGGAACTTTGAAAGCCTTGTGGCTTTGAATAGGCTTTTTAGCTCCTGAAGATATAAAAGGACATGGGCTGGGAGCGGTAGAGCACGATGACGACAGGAATATGCATAATTAAATAAATACTCTTATAGCCAAACCTTTGACAGATGCCAGCATATCAAACTAAGTTACTACAATCCGTCAAATATCTTTAAAAGATTTTCAACTTTATAGCTAAAGCATTAGGTTCAAGGTTGATTAGGAAAATTTGACAGTTTCGGTTAGCTTTATGTGCGGACTTCTGTACAAACGTTTAAGAGTTCATAGTTTAAAAAAAGTGTAGAAGTTGCACTTTTTAAAATGCAGCTACGCTCTTTTACACTAGTTCTGTCCAACAAGTAAAAACATACACCCAAGATTTTAATTTTTCCACATTGTAACCAAACCTAAAGATACATGGCAAGAACCGCAAGAAAATCTTATCAATACCCAAAGCGGTTGCTCCGTCGCGCGGCAATGCAAAAGCAATTATATATTAATAGGTACATTATCTGTGTATGTGTGTGTGTCGGTACATCACAGATCTGTGTTTTTTATAACGCGGAAAAAGAGTTTAAATAAATAGGTATGTACTTAAGTCATCCCTGAAGAGATGATAAAAGTATGTTTGTTCACATCCCAAAAACACTTAAACGACACTACCTGATCGAAATCAGAGTAATACCAAAGCAGCTAGCACTATCTAGACGACACAAAACGTGTAAAAAATAGTCTACGCAACGGCGGGAGCGATTGAGGTCGCCAGTTCGATTCCCTACGGAACAAATGTTTGTTTTGTGTAGCCTACCTTCATGACCATACCTGCCTAGTTTTTTCTTTTCCGAGTGAGTGTTTGTTCATGTGAATGAGATCTGCGTGTGTAAACGCATACACAATACAGCAAAAAAAACTATCCCGATAGTGTAGGGAAACAATGACAACACGAATCTTTTTGACATGTTTTTAGTAGCAGTCATCATAGTAATATATACAATGTTAATCAAAGGCCTCAAAATTACTTCCGAACTTCACGACCGACGCCATGGATAATATGATGAATGCAGGACGCTTTGTAGATTTGTCTAGACAAGCATGCCTATATTAGTCAAGGGAAACTACACAAACGCCTACTCATACATTTAGAAGTACCTACCACATTTTCCGCAAACATAATGATGAAGCATTCTTATGAGCCAGCCACATGTCACCTTGCACACAAACAAAGGAAAAACTTAAATTATAATAGTGACACTCAACTCTATCTTGTACCGTAAAGACCTGATGCTATTGTTCTAATTTTTTCAGGCACTGAAATCACTGGACTGGCACATCAGCTTGGCTACGAACGCGAGGTCATCAGAATATGGTTCTGCAACAAACGACAGGCACTCAAGAATACTGTCAGAATGATGTCCAAAGGCATGGTTTAAACACAAGAAAAACAACAGTAACAAGTTCATAAAATCCCGTACACAACTGCAAATATTGGACACATTTGCAAGTCCATGTCCATTAAAAAGGTCCATCGTATAAGTTTGTAATCCATCAATGGACGCTGAATTTTATCCAATCTTTTTCATTTGTGTACAGGAACTCAAACGCAAAAAGACGACAAAAAGGTAGAGTTTAGTGATGGGGAGCGACCGTGTGACAATGTTATCGATATCGATGGTTTCGCTTTAAGATCTGCACGTAGATTCGTGATCTCGTCTCGATATTCAAATTAATTATAATTTGCATCGATAGTGTCTTATTTATGAAGGCGAATTTTTGTTTTTGTTTTTTATTGATGAAAAGTCTGGCCTTAACCGCAAATCTTTATGCGATTCCAGCCAATATGAAACATGGAAAGTAGATAAATAGTATTAAGTGTAACGTAAATGTATTATAAAACAAATTTCGACTGAAATATTCGTCTGGATGTAGTTTACAATGATATGAATGGAATGTCGTAGCGATTAATGTAGGTGTTTACTAGTACAAAGTAATAAAATTGAATTGTCAAAATCACTTTACCATTTCAATGTTTCCATTCCCATTATTTGTATTTTTAAAATAAACTGATTATAAAAGAAAAATCACACAAACAATGTTAATGAAATATAAACTTTTACTCTTTTCATAAAAGCATCGGTCTAGCAAAACCCACAAAGATGGCAACTTATGTTTCATACATGAAAAAATAGTGTAGCTTCCAGGTTTTCTTTTGTAAAAAGATTGCATTTTGTAAATAAGTACAATATGTTTAATTTTCGTCAATAACAATGTAATGTAGCTGATACATTAATTTATTAAAATACTCTGAGTTGTTTCGTTCTCTTTAGCGAATGTTGCACTTTTTAGATTTAAGATTAATATCGATATTATGATAGTAGTTAAAATGTGTCGTCAATCTTAGTATAACCTACTAAGATTTTTTTATTAATCTATAGTAGGTTTTTGTTGATAGATAGGTATAAAACGATATGTATAGATTAATTAAATATAATTATCTAATATTGCCGTAAATTGTAAATATTGTTTTCGTAATTTGATTTTAATGAAATGTATTATTAGTTTTATGTATTAAGTATAGTTTCATAGCTTTTTAAAAAAGTTTTATTGTAATTAGGCAGTATTCAAGTTGGATTTTGTGGCGATATTAACGATATTATTTCGATTTTCATCCAGCAGTTATTTTTTTTATAATTGGAGTAATTAAAATTCACATTTTCATAGAAATACATGTAACAGGGGGTCTTAAAATTAAAGTTAGATAATTTTAATGAGCATATTTCTCGCACGGTGACTGTTAAACTAATAAAATTGCCTCGCATTTGGAAATGTAGATTTTGAAGAGTATACTTATAATATGTAGATTTTCCAAAAATACTAAAATTTGACGTTATATATAATTATGTTTTAAGAAATAAACTTGTGCGAGAAATAAGCCCAAATAAAATTGATATGATAAATCTCTCGATGAAACTCACAGTTTAGAATAATCGATGTTACTATTCGGTGCACGCATAGTGATATTTAAAAATATATGAGATCATCGACAAACAAAATTCTATTATTTTGCAATTGTGTCATTGCATTATATCACCACGTCTATGGAGACAGGTGCCTTATCGATATTTCGGAATACAAAATTAAAAACCGTGATATTTGCTGATTTCGTTTAAATTTTGATGGTTGACTAGGTATATATTTAAATCCTTTTGAAAAGTATACTTTGTATAACATTATTATATTATACTTCCAAAATCATACCTCTTGCAAAATATCACATACCTATGTAAATAATTTAGTTAGATAGTTTTCAAATAAAGACCTGCTGTTAACTGTATTACCAATAGTAATAAGGCTGTAATTGTAATATTGTATGTTAATGACCAATGAAAACCAACTTGTGATCATTAATATTTGTACTGTTACCTACTACTTAACAAGAGTCGTTAAAAAAATAATATTATAAAAATTGAACATATTTTTCGGCTGTTGAAAAATTGTAAATACAATATTAAGGATAATAAAAAAACTATTTGGATTAATATTTAGGAACAAAGGGAAAAAATATTATCAAAATTTATATTTTCAAAAATATTACAAATGCAAAAAAGCGTATTTAAAAAAGGGATGTTTGGCCATAAACTAAAAAATCATATTCACGGAAAGGGTTTTTTATCGACTTAAACACACCACAACACTACACAAGCCACGAGCAGTAAGGTAAACAGTGACTTAAAAATTGTGCGATGCGATGTTGCACGTAATCTCTGTACTTATAATAAAAGGAATCAGATTTCTCATTTATAAATCATATATTATAGATTACCCTTGTTATTGCAAGTCATTTCTTTAATCTTCTTTACACTTTTCTAGAAGACAAACGCCAGGTAATGTCGTTTCACGTTTTTAAAAATGTATAGTAATAAATCTCCATTCAATTTATAGTGTATGAAAAATCTGATTCCCATCAAACATTAGCGTAATAGTAAGAGCATAGAATGCTAAGTACAAATGATATAATTTAACGATAAAACTGCTAGTCCCGTTAAAAGTATAATTAAAATAAAAAAAATATTACCATGCAAAATCGCGTTGCACCCTGGTTTTCATGATCCACATGTATCTATAATAATAATAGTAATACAATTATAAAATCTACACATAACTTCAGCTGTAACACATATTCAAACCAAACTGTAACAGTATGTAATAGTGTATTAATTTTTTCTTCCTATAATGGTACCGAACGAATGATTATGGCTGCTGGTTTATGAAGAGAAGCAGAATAAAGGCAGATACCTGTTTGATTGCTTGTTTCATTCATTTTATCGTAGCTTAGTACCTATTACCTAACATACAAAACTTTTGATTTTGACAAACGAATGCTATCTGACAAGTATGACAATAGACAGAGATACACATATTGTTACTTAGTAGCAACAAGGTACTAAATATTAAAATGTCATTGTTTTATCGTAGCTTACTCCATAGCCGTTACTGCTGCGAAACAAAAAGTGTGGTACTTAACCTCAATATCTGAAAACCTGAATTTCATTAAGGCGGCTGCACTAAGCGACTGTTGCGGTCGGGGAACAGCAAAATAATCTTTTCCAACTATATGTTGGGGTCGGCCTCCAGTCCAACCGTATGCAGCTGAATACCAATGTTTTACTTGGAACGACTGCCTACCTGCCTACTGTCAGATTGTCGGGTCACTTACTAACTGTAACGACTGTCAAAGATCTAACAAATGACGGCCTGGACCAACGGCTAAACGTGCTTTCCGAGGCAGCGAGTACTAGGTAGTATTTATATTTATAATTACCAAGCAGGGAAATTACTTTAAAAGCTAATTGACATAACATACCTACCACGTTTATTTAGATTTTTTTTAAACTGCCAAAGAAATGAAGGCCGTGACGTGTGCGTGTGTAATATAATTGAAGAAAGTAACTAAGTAGCCAACCTTTGATTAGAAGATTACAATACCTTATAAGTTATAATATTAACTCTACACAATTTCTTTTTGAGTGAAAGGCCTGCCGTACACGGACTGCTTCAAGCAGTTGAGACCGACTGCTTAAAGCCGCGACTGCGCGGTGAACTATAGTCATTCATTCGCTGCCGTACACACGACGGCTCGAGCAGTTGCGACCGCTTCAAGTTGTCAACTGCATGACGAAATTCCATCGTGACGTCGACCGCTCGCGAGTGGTCGCGAGGCATACACCGACTGCTCGACCCGTTGACTGCGCTAGAGCAGTCGAAAGCTCTCCGACCGCCCCCCCTTCCCTTGTGGCCTCGCGGCGTCTGTCTGTCTCGTCTCATTTGTCGACTGATCTTTGAACATGGAGGGCGTGTGCGATAGTGATGTTGCCGCCGTCGTCTCCGCTTGAGCAGAAACAGCAAAAGCAGTGCTTCCTCGTCAGAATCCATGACTCGACTGTGGTAGAAAATTAATTGCTCGAGCGGTTGGTAGCAACAGTTCGAGCAGTCAACAACCGACCGCTCGAGCAGTCGACGCCGACCGCTCGAGCGGTCCGTGTACGTCGCTCAGCCGTTAACTGCTCGAGCAGTCCGTGTACGGCCGCCCAAAGATCACGTTTTACGATAGGATTCAATGTAAGACTCACACTCAAAACATTGTGCTAGATGGATGCATTGAATAGTACAGGGTTCATGGAGGTATTTAAAGTTATAACTTTTAAAAACTTGTAAAAAGTTGGATTTTTGACCCCCAATATCTCCATATTATAGGTTCCCATGTAGCTATGGTTTAGAGAACATAAAAATTATTGCAATGACAGAGAGAACAAAATCCTTTAGACTTCGTTAAGGGTATTTTTACACCCATTATAGCTTTGTCCTTTTTTGTGTCCCATGTCAAATATTGTGAAATTAAATACTGATAACTTGCGCTTACAAACTTTTTTGCAAAAAATAAAACGGACTTCAATGACTTGATTGTTTGATTCAGTTTTTTTTGCCACCGACTTCTGAAGCTAAGGTTGTTTTTAACTTTTTTGTTTTTAGAAGTCGGTTTTATTTTTAGCAAAAAAGTTTTTTCATTTTACCATTTTTAGTTGTTTTATCCTATGCAAATATTTGCTACGCAAACTTCAACCTTAATTAGGTACCTATTATTTTTGTACGAACTGAACATTTTGGCATATTAAACCGTTTGAAGTAAACCCAACAAAAGGTGAATGCTGTAAAACGTTGAGGAATTCCCTTGACTGTCTTTCGTCTGCATCATCAGACCCCTAATGACAGTCACAACCCATAACACACCAGGTAATTGCTGAAAATCGTTGAGGAGTTCCCTCGACTGTCTTCGGGTTCCATCATCAGATCGACTACGACCAGACCTTCATGAAATAGTAGTGCTTTATAATACATAATGAAAAAAATTAACAAAAGCACTAGTCGCACTACGATTTTCAAAGGTTCCCCTCGATTTCTCTGGGATGCCATCATCAGATCCTTGTTTCCTTATCATGATACCATCCTTGAGATATCTGCTTTTTAACAAAAAAGAATCATCAATATCGATTCTTATACGACGAAGTTATCCGCGAACATACAGAAAATATATACCTATATTTAATATACAGTCGAATTGAGAAACCTCCTCCTTTTTTAGAAGTCGGTTAAAAAGAACTAGTTTCATCAAGAAGGGTTGAATAGTACATTGTTACCCAAGGGGTGAAAGTAACTTATTTAGCCCCGAGACGGGGTTTGGTGCCCGAGCGCAGCGAGGGCGCTAATAGTTCAAGGGACTAAATAAGTCTTTAACCCGAGGTAAACACTGTGATTTTCATTACGAATAAAAGGAAAGTAAAAAAAAAACATGAATCAACTCGAAAAAAAAATGAAGATCGGATTGCCGCTTTCCCGCCTATTTCGTTTTTTTTTTTCTATTGCCGGCCGGCTATTCAGCCATTAAGTACCTATTTTTCATTTTCATCATCGAAAAAATGGTAAATATTTTGCCCAAATCTATGTTATTTTAAAGAAATAGTTGAAACTTAAATAAAACAAGTTATTTAAAAAATATATATTCTATATCGTGGCTGTATAGAAAGTTGGAACATGTTTCAATAGAAAAATGTTTTTTTTTTTATAATTTGACAGCTGTTGTCAGTTGAAAACGATTCTCCCTAGGGCTGAAAAGTATTACTTTCAACCCTCACCTCAGGCAACTTCAGACCTACTTTCAGAGTATGAGTAATGAAAAGATTTTTTTTATTATCAAATTATTGTACTGAAATTTCACATGATCTCATACCTACACGTTAATAACATCTGATTTAGATCAGATGTTATTAAATTATCCCATTACGATCTAACTGATATCTTTGTTTATGAATGTGACGCGCCGAATTGAACGACGGACATTATTGTAAATACAAATAATTTATTTTCTTTCACAAGTTAGGTATGTAGGTACTACATCTAGTGGATATGTACTTTAAGTATAAATGTGCGTGTGTACTTCCTTACTTCGTGAAAATAGGTGTAGTTGTCTTTATATACGCGACCAAATCCTAATATAAAATTGAGTAGGTCTAGAGGAAAACAATATCTTTCAAAAAAAAGAACTCTGAATTAAATTAAGTTAAAAAGTGAATTTCGCAAAAAAAAAAAATATTAAATGTTGTTCTTTGCTGCCGTCGAATTATTATCTACGCTAAAATCTGAACTAATCCGTGTGTAATCAAATGGAAAAATAATTATACTGCTCAGGAATTACAAAACATCCAAGTAACACAACAAAAAGTCTTCAGATTTGTAAATTGGTTTTTATCATTAAGATAAAGATAAATTGTGATTTCGCTCTTCACTCACCAATACCCAGCCTTTGCTACAAACAAACCACGAAAGAAAATAATTATAACAAAAAAGAAACTGTTTACAACACGATGCGTTTAAAAAGCCCGCCATTCATTGCCGCCATAACAATGGCGCTAACTTTTACGTTTCGTGAAGTTACTGCCACGCTTAGTATTACTTTTTGAAACTAAATTCATAAAGGATTAATAATTAAGTGCAATTATTATTGATAAAGTAAATTCTTATTGTTTTATTAGTATTTATTTTCAACAACAAATGTTAAAGTTTGAGAAATGTTTTATGGTACAATAACTAAACGCGAAACATTCGAAAATAGTGATGCGAAGTAATTGAAATTAGTCGAATAAATAATCTTGACTTCTATGATAACGAATTAATGAAATTGATGACATTTTGATTTATCTTGTGGTAATTCTAATAAAAATAATTTACGTTTTCATCTTTTCGTTTACTAATTTTATTGGTCTATTGTGGTAGTCAGTGGCCCAAAAAGTCAGACAACTAGTCTTGAGTCCGCGTAAACCCCTATCCCAATTTGGTATCGTATAACTCAGTACTAACTGGATTGTGGAGGTCAGATAGGCAGTCGCTCCATGTGAAATACTGGAAGCCGACCCCAACATAGTTGGGAAAAGGCTAGGCAGATGATGGCGTTTATTAATTGTATTGATTGATTATTCTGTTGATCAATAATATGTACAGACGCCATCTTAACAAGCTCCTTCAATCCGTCAATTTTTTTTAACAGATTTTAAATTTTATTCAACCTCAGTGTTTCAAATTCAAACGGCTCAAACATTTATCTATGAATTTAATAAGTTATTGTATTTGCACCGTTTGAGGTTTTCAGCACCTGCAGCAGCCACCCCAGCATAGCCTGCCGTGCTAGAAAGATAGGATGGCGCAAGCGTCGACCTGCATGCAATCTTACTCAGGTGCGGATACAGGGGGGGGGGGGTAGTGAGTGCAATTGCCCCCCCCCCCCTGAACCAGACCAAATACGTCATTAGCCAAGCTTGAACTACATAGTTTGACGGAATTCAAACTAAATTCTAGTTCAAAATCAAAGCATCTATTTCAAGTAGGCCAGTTACAGGCACTTTTGAATTGTCGAAAGAAAGATGAAAATTAAATGTAGCTACAGTCCCAGTCACAAGACATAAAAACTGTGAAAGTACTGTAGTTGCCGTTTCAGTTATATATATTGTCATGAGCGTCGCCAGGAGGAGGCAGCTGCCCCTAGAGGCTCAGGATTTTTAAAAGTTATAGCTTTTCCTGCTTGATGCCATATTATGGTATTCCACGTAACATGTTTAATGTTTAAAAGTAAGAGTACACTAGATAAAACTAAATAAAGACCTATCACACTCATCTCATTAATCTCTAAAATTTATGAGAAAATAATGCATAGTCGTTTAATTCAATTTATAAACAAACATAAAATTATTAATCAAGAACAAAATGGGTTTCAAAAAGGCAAGTCGACCACTTTGGCAGCTTTCTCTCTAAGGTCCGTAACAGATAACATAGATAAAAAACGTCCTGTTTCAGTAATCTTCCTTGATATGAGCAAGGCTTTTGATCTCGTTAATCATGATACACTTCTTGATAAGTGCGAGCGATATGGAATTAGAGGACCTGCACTAGAATGGTTAAAAAGTTACCTGAGCAATAGACAACAGTGTGTTGAAGTAACCCGTATTAGTGATAAATTTGTTACAATGCTATAAAGATCCTTATTTCGTCACAATGGGTCAGGAGTGCCTCAAGGAAGTATTCTTGGGCCTCTTCTCTTCCTCTTAAATATCAACGATTTACCAAATATTACAAAATATAAATGCGTACTATTTGCCGATGATGTGTCAGTAATAATACCTGAGAGTGACAAAACACTACACCAACAAGAAGTAAAAGACACCATTACCAATATAATAAACTGGCTAGATGAAAATAACCTAAAAGTTAACCTTTCCAAAACAAAATTCATTCAAATTTAAACCATAAACAGAACCCAACAAAAATTAGCTTAGAACACAGTAATGAAATAATTAATAGAGTAAATAACATAAAATTTTTAGGGCTAACATCAGATCAAAATTGTAATTGGGGAATCCATATCGACAACCTATGTAAAAAAATAAACAGATTTGTATATGCGCTAAAAGAGCTACGCAAAACAGCGAATGAAGAGGCCACACTCAACGCCTACCATGGCTATGTAGCGTCAGTACTGAGATACGGCTTACTCCTATGGGGTAACTCGACTCATATCCAAAGAGCATTCATAGCGCAAAAAAAATGCTTGAGAGCAATCACTGGGACACCTCCATATGAGAGTTGCAGACCAGTTTTTAAAAAGTTAAAGGTTTTAACTCTAGCTTGTACTTATATCTTAGAAATAGGTATATTTGTTAAAAAAAAATCACACTTCTTCTCCACTGTAGCCGAAAACAACAGATTCACAAAAAGGGACCCCACTAAACTAAAAAACCAACTTTGCAATAGTACTCTTCACCATAAAAACAGTTACCTAATGTCCATTAAAATTTACAACCACATTCCGAAAGCTTTATGAGAGTCACCACTGCATTTTTTCAAAAAGAAGTTGAACTTTTGGTTACTTCAAAAGACTTTTTACTCAATAAAAGAATTTCTTGAAGATATTAAATATAAATAGGTCCTGTACTACCAGATATTATTAAACAATTTTTTTTTTTGTTCATATATACCAAAGGTTAATATTGTGTTTTAGATTACTTATATATTAGATTATAGAGTTTTTAGTTTTGTTTTTGATTTTGTATTTCATTTGAATGTAAATAGGTAAGCTAAGATTAGGTATATGTGCGTAAAAATTTAGAATTATTACTATATAGAGTTATTATTATCTAAGTGCTTAAATTTAATTAAATGTATTTTAGTGTTATAAGTGTAACTATGTAAATATTCGTATGCCGCGACTAGCGGCGGATATGTCCTGGCCTGCTATTTTTATTTAATAACTCTGTGCCTACCATATCCAACGAATAAATGTGTTTGTCTTTGTCTTTGTAGCTTAAAATGGAATCACTCAAATTATATTGTTTAACCCCGCGAAAAAGCATTTATAGAAAAGGCTCCTTTTTTCTACCTCTGGATTGGCACTCCTACTGGATTTTTACATTCGGATTAAATTAGGAGCCCGTTGCCCCGAGGCCTTATATTATGCAATTATGGCATAATTATCTGAGCCAATGATGTAAAAAATTTCGAGCTCGCTTCGCTCGCTCTTGCAACCTAGATTTCTTGAGTCTTAACTTTGTCTTTAGAGGCCTAGGTAACTCCAGTAGGTCAAAACATTTCTAACCTGTTCAAGGTAGGAAAAGTGTAAGATTTTTGAGCTCGCTTCGCTCGCTCTACAGACTAATTTATCTTGAATTTATCTAAAAGTCGACCAAGTAACACCTGTATGAAGGATCGAAACCATTCTAACCTATCCAAGGCAAAATGTCATAAAAATTTCGAGCTCGCTACGCTCGCTATGCTCGCTCTTGCAGCCTATATCCTCTTGAATATTGCCTTTGTCTGAGGGTCGATCAAGTAACTCCTGTTGAAGGGTCTAAACAATATTGTAACCTGTCCAAGGTATTAAAATTTTCAAGCTCGTTTCGCTCGCTCTTGGAGCCTTAATCACGCCTGATTCCATTTATTATCAAATGTTCATCATTTTTTTTTTATGAATTTTCCTTAGGATGGGTAAAATCGAACAAAAATTGCCCCCCTAAAGGAAATCCTGTATCCGCGCCTGATCTTACTGCACGACAGGCAATGGTTTTCGAGGGAGTCAACTGCTTCGTCAGATTTATAGTAATGTGGAAGGAGAGCCCCAACGCGCCTGCTCGCTCATGCTTAAGAGCGAGCTTATAATATATATTTTTTAATTTATTAATTTTTTGACGCCCTGTAACGGTTACAGGTTGTTACTTGTACATATTTTTATTATTATTTAGAGTTATAGTTTATATAAAAGTAGTGAAATTATTTAAATAAAAATGATATTTATTAATTGAAATATTTACGATTTATTATACATAAAAGATAGGTGCATGGTTCGTTTTTATAAGGAGAAGAACCAGCAAGAAACTCCATGATAAACTCCCAAGACTATCAATTTTCTGTGATGTTAAAATTCTACATTAGGTTCATGTCATAAAACATTAGGAATTTCTTTCCATACATTTATTATACGATCTTAGTTTTTTCTTCAGGGTCTCAAAGCACCCGCTGGAAACCAGTTTCGAATAGGTTACATTGATTCATTCAAATGTCAAATTTATACTTCGCTTTGCTTGCTTTGCACAAGCACATCACTATTACTTCTGATACCAATATGGCGGAATTTCTTATCAGCGACACAGTGAATTTGTAAAATATCTGACGAAAATAGTAGTTTTATAAATAGAAATTAAAACAAGGACATACTAAATTAAGAATAAAGGACCTATTTAGCACAAAGTCTTGTCTTTAAACTGTATACATTGGTTATAAAAATAACCGCGCACCGAAATACATGAACGAACATCTGACAATAATAATAAACATGAATGTAATGTTTGCAAAGCTTTCGGGACGAAAAATTGCGTAGAACATTACGTCACGGCGGCCTCATGCGTTGGGAATACGGTGCATTACAAAGATACATGCCGTCGCGAAGGTCCACAATGATTCACGAGGTTAATTAGAGTCATTGAAGTTTTACTTCGATAATACGTAATTGACTGGTCGTAAGTGTTGTTACGCGATAAGTGTAGTTTCGCCTTCGTCGGGCGTTGACTCGTCTCGTTGGAATCCGGTAGAAACGCGGCCCGTGGGTGACTAATCGATGAGATGATCGAGAGTGTATCAAGACGAGCTTTCAGCAGTTCTAGTGGGACGTATAACGTGCGTGCTTCAGAGCTGGCGCGCGAACGCAAACTCAACATCTTCAATGTCACTGTGCAGTTTCTGGATGATACACAGCAGTCCTTTCAAATCGAGGTACTTGTTTATGTTTTTATTTGTGATAAATAGTCATGTTTGTTGTCCTAAATGCAGAGGTGAACTACCCCAAACCCTTGCTTTTGATGTAGGTTATTTTTCATCTGACATCCTAAGTGTTCCAATAGTTCTGTTCCACAAACCAACTGTAGCTTACAATATCTGTAAAAGAGATTTACTACAAACACAGAAAATGTCCTCAACTATTACATTAAAACAAGTATTAATTAATAATTTTCAATTTTTAGTACATAATCACCGGAAATGTCTATCAGTTTGTTATGAAAGTGATAATACTGCTAACATTTAAATAAAAAAGTTTGAAATTATTATTAAAAATTGCAACAATTCAACTATAATTGATGAATTAAAAATCAACTAATATATTCTTTTACTTTATTGTGATGTCATCTTGCTAATCCAGGACTTTTTAGGCCATACAAGGATTTAAAGTATTAATTAATTCCTTTGCACTAAGAATACCATACTTCTGTCAATATTATCACATTAATAGATCCTGTTGCCTTGAAGATAATCTTTGTCTTGTACTATAAAAATTGCATTAATACACATGTGTGTTTATTATGAAGTGAGTATCTTGACGTTAATTAAATTTAGTTAATTATAAGAGACAAATTTCAAAATGAGATTTATACATAGAGTGTGCTTATTGGAATGGTATTTCTGTTACCGTAAAACGTGATGTTTCACCCCAAAGAAAAAAGTTGTTTCCCAGCAATAATTTTTGCGTAGAGTTACTTAGTTTGATGTACAGAATGCTTGGTTGACAGCTTCGTGAAGGGTTAATTTACGCCCTGTATATTTATTGTTGTATAATGATATAATGATAGTTTCCCCTGACAGTTGGGTATAAATTTTATGGTTGACATGTACAAATCCATTCATGTTGTAGTAGTATGTGTAAAATCATTTTGTCTGTTTTCTTTTCAGAAAAAAGCTAAAGGAAACATACTTCTGGAACAAGTTTATCAACATTTAGAGTTAGTTGAGAAGGACTATTTCGGGCTACAGTTTACGGAGAATGGAGCACCACCCAGTGCCACAAATACTGAAATAACGGTATGATTTGTTGTTGTTTTATGTTTTACAAATTAAAGAGAAGAAGTCATGCTGCGCTGAACTTTAATAATAATAAAAAAATTGTTAATTAACAATTTTCACATTACTTACAAACGATTTTTAAACAATCCATTCAATTGTTTTTTTTTTGAGAAAAATATCCAGTAATACTAAAAAATAAAATTGACAAATTAAAATGCATTTAATTCAAATATTGCTTTCTGAATAAGGCTAAAACTTGGATGAATATAATTAGGTAAACCCATCCACAAATGATGACGTAAATCCCACAAAACAGAAAAGTGGTCACGTGTTATAACTCGGAACCATGAATTTCCTTAGCATCGTGTAAGTGGTATGTTTTAGAACTGAAAATTAAAAGACAAACTGTTACTTCCATCAATCCGCACTGGGCCCTTCCACTATCTTCCTCTCATGAAGAGGAGCGTGTATCCCAGCAGTGGGCACATTCTACGCTGATAATGCACCACCATCATCATTCTCCTGCCCTTATCTTAATTCATTTGGGGTTGGCACAGCATGTCTTCTTCTTCCATACTTCTCTATTACTCGTCATATCATCAGTACCTTTCACGCTGATTATGCGTATGCTATTTAATAATCTGGTGTTTTTAAAACAAGTAGATATCAAATTCTTCCTTTTTTGCCAGGCTCAGGTTCTACATTAGGCTATACCGTAAATAAATAATTACTTTTTAATAACAAGTTCAGGAGATTAACAAGACAAGTATTGCAAATAAGTAAAATTAAAATGCTTCAGATACCTATGCCAAATGTACAGACGCCAGCAGATAGAAAGAACTGTAACGCTCAAGCATTAGGTTTAAGGTTGATTGGGACAATTGAGCTGGCATCCGTACGTGTCGGCAGAAACAACTTAAGGTGGATGCTCCAGGTTAGCCCACGAAATTCAAATTTTCTTACGTTTTTTGCAATTTGCAGGTCAGTGTCAGGTTGTATGTTGATTAAAATATGATTCGTGGCTGTAACACGTATGTACTTTTTCAAGGTCAAATTCTCTCCTGCACCTTTATTATAATTCTGTAACTACACACATGTTACAGCCGCGAATCATATTTTAATCAACATACAACCTGACACTGACCTGCAAATTGCAAAAATCGTAAGAAAATTTGAATTTTGGGGGCTACCCTGGAGCATCCACCTTAAGGATTTCTTTCAAAAAAGAAATAAAGTGAATTCAAATTATACTAGTCAGTAACAGTATTTTGAGTCGGCGGTATGAAGAATGATGCTTTGAAAAAATATATAATGGAAGGACCAAAATCATATTGGTTACTACATAGTTGTGTTTACATTCTGATTGCATAATTGCTTGAGATTTATAGGTCCACTAGCAAAATGGGTTAGTTGTTGATGCATCCAATTCCTATTTTTGTTTACTAATATTAGAAGGACGACATCAATTGTTTGCTTAAAGCAACAATATTTTGGTTTGTGTTAGTACATAATTGGTAATACATACTGTCTTTAGTAATATTGGCAATAGGTTCGCCCCCTATAACATGAGACTTAAACATAACTGGCGAAATATAGGTGTATTATTAGGTACACCTCTACTTAACCCCTCTGTCTCTGGGATTACAGGCGTTATGTTATGTAGTAGTCAAGTAGAATTAATATTAGGCTGTCATAATTGAAATTACCGCGTTATGCTTCATTGTATACGAGTATAGCATACTCATTGTCTCAGAAATATTTTATCAGACAGCCTTGCAAATAATTCCGTTTTATGTTTAGTTTTGACAGAATATCTATAAATTCTTTATACTAAGGTAAACCTTGAGTATTCTTTCTACGCAGTTTTAATGTTATAATATTAAATTGCCATAAGAAAAGGCAAGTTTCCACCATCAATAAATTGCAAATCTATGTAGTCCGTCAGTTAGCGTATTGGAAAATAATGGACACGTATTTTTTGTTTTTGTAAATCAATTAATATTGACAAAGATAAAACGCATCAACACTAAAAAAAAAATTAAACAAAAAACAAAAATTTTAAAAGCGTCGTATTTTCGTCAATTTTGGTTTACGACATAACAAATGAAAAAATACGGGTCAAATATTTTTTGATAATCTAACGGACCAATTAGTTTTTTTCAGTTGACAAGCCTATTAATTACAACAAGTCAATAATTTAACATTTATTTAATGGTTTTCCTGTTTAGTACCAGGTACTCTTCTAAGTTTAAGTAATATTGTGTACTGTAGTACCTTAATAATTAACTCAAGTAATATTTCAATGCTTTGAATTAAAATGTTATTTCGCTTTAATGTCTTCTTTAATCAATATGATATTTTCTTGCTTCTTCTAATCACACACACAGCGCCTAGGTCAGTTCGTGGATTGGGGGTGACCATTATAAACCGAGTTTCCTCCGTGACTCACAAAGCACTGTCCTGCTTGTCATTTGTATATCTTTGACAGTCGTTACAGATAGTGGCCCTAAAATCTAACTGGGTTGTGGATTTCAGACAGGACGTCGCTCCATGTAAACTACTAGTATTTAGCTGAATCTGGTTAGACTGGAAGCCAACCCCAACATAGTTGGGAAAAGGCGTGGCAGATGATGACGACGTGTGGTCACTCTCTGCAAATAAAACAAAAGATGTTTTATGTTCTTTTTTTAAAATAATAATAGGGTCAATTACCATTTTCCACCATTACAGCCAGTAAAACTATTGCTTAAGGAAGTGCGATAAATTCCTAATTGTACTCTTACATCAATTAACAATAACAATTATTCATAGCTGCACTCAAGATTGCATTGTGATTGTACCATTGTTCTTCATAGCTTCCATCGTATTATGATTTCTTGGGTTTAAATAATCGTGTATTGTTCCGTATAAACTAGATACTAAATCATACTAGGAAATCGTGTCTAATAAACAGACGCTGAGACCTAATAAGTGACAGCAGATGGACTAAACAGTACCAAAATAGACTGATAACTTATATGTATACTTAATTGCATCTCAGTATCTAGCCAAACTTCACGCCTTTAAAATAGCTATTATCATTCTGTGGTGTTTTTCTTTTAGTTCTAATAAGATTAAGCATTTGAATCTAACTAGTGTTTTTTTTTTTTATATTGGGGCCGTTAATTTAACAAGTGGTGATGAAGTGTGGGAATTTTAGAGGGTTTTTGTTTGTTTATCATTTATACTTACTTCGCTTTAGAGGGAAGCGGGCGAGCGCTATCTTGGCGGTTCCCCCCTTAAAGAGACGTAAGTGTAAAAAAGATAAATAACAATAACCGTTTCAATCTCATACTTCATCACCACTTGTAAAATTAGGTAATAACTGTACCAATTAAAAAAAACACTAATTAGATACAACTGCTTAATCTTATTAGAACTAAAAGCATATTAATATCTTTCATAGTACGTTGGATAGAATGAGTCACAATAATATCAGTGCAATTTACACTTAATCCTTGGAAGTTGCAAGATTATGCATTTTTTAAATTGTATGGTGTCATGTTGTGAGTCATATGTCTGGAGTTCCTAGTATTTTATGATGTCTTGAACAGCTGTCTTTAATGCCCGTTTTCACTGGTACACATGAATAGCAAAATTTTATTTTGGTGTTAGAATTTCGACCTTACGTACTGAGCTGAGCGTTGACAATCCAACTGTGCATTTAGTCTCTGTTCGTTGTATTGCCTTATATGGGGTTATGCTCTTTACTCTGGGCCAAAGGATATCCTTATTTACGCATACGATAAACGCAATTGCGTGTCCGGAATTGTTTTTTTCGTCAAAGGTGATTTATTCAATCAATCACATTTATTTCACACGTGGGCGAATAAAACGTCGAGGAAAGTTGCATGGTTCGGGTTGGTCGTTTCTTGTGGAGAAGAACTGGCAAGAAACTGCATGGTCATTCGGACATATTCGACTTTTCGGTCCCCGTCCTTAGTTTGTTCGGACTTTTCACCTGTCAGGACTTAGCGCCGCCATTTATAAATATAAATATACCTACTTTTTCTTCGTCCACGACCTTCTTCGGTACTATAGTGTTGGTTCACATTACTTACGCAAATACTCAGTTTGTTCTAACGTTGTGTATTTCATAATCCTCGATTATCGAATTATGAACGCGTCAAAATAAATAAAGACTTCACACGAAATCTCGAATGCCTTCGGCACTCGTCTCGCGGTTTCTGGTTAATCCGTCAATGACACAGAGACAGACGAGACGAGAATTCATGTATAAGTAATTTTATACTCGATGGTTTAGTCATTCCCAGTAACTGGGATTCCGAATACAATACTTGTATTCAGCCAGATCCGGCTAGACTGCAAGCCAACATGATTCGATAAGGCTAGGTAGATGTTTGGTTTTTGTGAATGGCATCTCGCTGGTCAACCTAGGATTTTGTCGTCTGCTTAACCGGCCTATCCGGAGTGTAAAGCCTCCAGCCAGGGCAAAAAACTTAAGTAACTAAGCAACTACGCGTTAAGGGCACCCCCTGTGGGTACGGGCCTCGGCTTAGGGTGTTGTTGGAGGAGGATAGCAAAGGGACAGGCTGGATCTAAATGATATGCTAGGAAGATGAGGGTTTCGTTCGCCTTTAATGAATCAAATCACATTATGTAAATCCTTACCATCATCTTGTAATATCAGCTGAAGTAATATCAATGGAAAGATTCAATCTTTGACTAAAAAAGGAGGAGATGGCTGGACCGACTTGGATTTTTTTTTTTGATTGACAGGGTATACTTCCCAGGTGGTTCCACGATCATCAAGTCAGGATCTGATGATGGGATCCTGGAGAAATAGAGAGAACTCTTCAAATTTTATAGGCACACTTGATGCGATTTGGGTAGTTTTTGGTAGTACTTTCTCGGAGTGGTCCCATTTCAATTTGGTGAAAATCTGATGAAGAACTTCGGAGATAGGCAACGGAACTCCTTAATAAATGATAGCAAATGGACTGAGATTGTTGAAATCTCATGTCTGTCTATTGTTTACACCAGTGCATAACATAACATCACGCCGGTACGCTGTGAAGGGGTAAGCACATATGAACCACTAAAAAGTGAAAAACAAAAACTTTTTTGCAAAAAATAAAACCGACTTCAAAAAGTTTTTACATTTACGTCGATTCAAGGTGCACGAAACGGATGTAAGCCGTGTTTTAAAACTAGTAGAACTCGCACTTGGTTGCCAGTACTAAAGAAAAAACATTAAAGTGTTACTGATTAGCAATTGCGTGATGCCATAGTTAACACTTTGTTCGCTAACATAGTTGGTAATTGTTTTATGTACTGGCTGTGGTCACGTGATGTTTGATTCAATGGATATAATTTTCTGGTAAGTATAGAAAGTACTTGTGCCCTTCTGAACTATTCGTTGCAGAAACAGAAATCTTATCATAGTTAAGACGTGAAGAGCTCGTGGCTAAATAATAGCAACCTCTCGGGTTGATATTCAGGTTAAGCCGCTCTTGCCTAGGTTGGTCTGTGGATGGGTGACCACCTACCACAAAACATTTCCTCCGTGCCTCGGAAAGTACGTTAAGTCGTTTGTCCGGGCTGTTAATTGTAAATCTTTGACAGTCGTTACAGGTCCAACCAGTCTTACCAAGGGGGTATTACTAAGCTGGGTTGTGGAGGTCAGATAGGCAGTCGCTCCATGTAAAATACTGGTATTAAGCTGCAACCGGTTAGACTGGACGCCAACCTCAATATAGTTGGGAACGGGCTAGGCAGATGATGAGTTTAAACGTGAAAATCATAAAGAGTCAATTATAATAAGGTAAAGTTTGGATGTAGGGGGTTATCTTCGGAACTACTGATCCGATTCCGAAAATTCTTTCACTAACAGGAAGCTACATTATCACCGAGTATGAAAGACTATATTTAAAACGTTCCCGTGGGATAATTTGCGACCATAAAGCTGGAGAAGCCGGGGGCAAAAGATAGTGCACCATGCAGGACTAACTCGGATTACGTCAATCTGTATTTAATTGTTTATTGATGTAATCGTATTAGGCGACCTCTAATCTAGGATTACTTAACATAAAAGTGATTAGCAGCATATGTTGAATCATTGCGATGCAGAAATAACTTCGTTATGTAATAATGGACATAACCTAACATCACACCTGTAATCCCCGAAGTCTTAGACAGAGGTGCAGGTACCTATTAGTGTACCCACATTTCGCCATATATAAGTTCCTTTCAATAGGGGGCGAGACTATTGCTTTCAACCAAATCCAGACTCCGTAACTGCTATTGAAACATTCTAGATCTTCGAACCCAATAAAAATTTGCCAGGAATCGAAACCAGGAACTCAGGCTCAGCAGTTGCGCTTATGACCACTAAGCAAATTGATTTTTCTAAAGAAAAAAAAAATATCGACATGATTAGGTCTCCGATATTTATTATGATGATGATTTTATTTATTCAGATTATTTGTGTAATACTTTAATGTTTTTACTGCTCAGCTGTTGCGTAAAGTCGTTGTTAATATTTGATTAGACACTCCTTTATTGATTTCTAACTGATCTCTGATTTCGATCGAATAAACATTTTTTTTTGCTTGTATTTTTGGAATAATTTTGGCGGTACTTCGTTTGATGTTGTTCTAGGTTTCCTGTATAAATCTTGTATAGTTCAATGATTGTGAGAAGAAAAACAAAGCTGTGGTAAAACACAATTATTACTCGAAAGTAAATTAATGTTTGCCTTCTATTGGAACTACTAGTTTACTTCGTTTGGATAACAAATAGTAGTAAGTAGATAGGTACAGTCGTGGTCATTTCCGCCTGATCAGTTAAAAAAAACAGCTTAAATCATGCGGAGGCGCCAAGCCACGCCCCCAGTTTAGGCCTATTAGGAAAGCGTCAACTTTGGCGTACAAAATAACAATAACTCTCGTTTGGCGTGCGTCGTCAGTGCGCTCGGCCGATCGGTATCTTTTCATTCATTATTTCTATACACAGTCAACAGGTCGGAGCTAGAGAGCGTTTCTATGTTGTAAGTGCAACTCTTTGGATCAGCCAGAAATACGATAAAAATTCAACCGATATTGGAACCGGAACCGTTTCATCTTTGCAAAAGTTCCATTCATACAAAATTTTTTAATATTCATTCCTGCCTCACTTTCACCAACATAATTTCTTTCTCTCACAAATATTTTTAGCTTCAAAAATCCAGTTTGATTGCCAATCACATTCCGGATACTGTTGCTAAAGTCATCAACAGCTGTCAGCAAAAGCGCGCCAAAAGTAAAACATCTGTCACCTGACATTTTATTCTTTTGTTTTCTGCTATCTGAGTGTACTTGGCACTCATTGTGATGGCCATCAATGTCACCCAGTATCATAAGCTGAGTGACGTAATAGTTTTGTGTTCTAGTTCATTTAGGTATTATTTGAAAATTAAAATACGGAAAAAGGAGGCATATAACCGCAAGGGAATACCCCTCGATATTCCCTTGCGGTTTGCCGCGCCCTATATCTCATGGCTAATTCGTTTTAAACTAACTTCATTGTAGGTAAAATTTAAATTGATAAAATAAAATGTATGTTGCTGCCTACACAATTTGTATGATTATCCTCCCATTTAATAATTATCAAGACATAATCCCGAAGCCTTTAACGACAACCAGGAACATCACGACTGACCTGTACACATACGTGATTGAGTAAACGATTTTAATCCCTTTATAAAGTCTATGGAGATCAATTTACTAAATAATTGTTAACTTCTTCCACAGCGCTGCCTAGGTATTCATTACAAAACCAGTGAAAATGCAATTCTAAATCTATCAAATTAATGCTCAATATCCTAAGCATTTCTTACTTCTTCCACAGCGCTGGTTAGACAGTACAAAATCGGTGAAGAAGCAAGTCGGCACCAACGCACAGTTCTGGCTGGCTGTCCGATTCTACCCGCCTGAACCGTCGCGATTGGCTGAGGAGTATACAAGATACCTGCTGTGCCTTCAACTGAGGAAGTTGCTCCTTGATGGCAGAATGAATGCGCCGAAGAATACCGCGTTGTTACTAGCTTCGTTTACTGTGCAAGGTAGGCTGATAGCTGATAAATTGGCTGGTTCGCTGGTCCTCTGAAGGTAGAGTTCGATCCTCGAATCCGACAAAATGTTATTGGGTCGTCTCAATAGCAGCTCCATTACCGGCAATAGGCTTACTACAGTATTTGGGACTTTAAAATCATCTTCTTGTCCTTGTCCCGTTTCATTTTCACGTTTTCTTCTTACATGCTCCCCTGTCAGACGTCACGGCAACATTACTTCTTTCTCTTCCATATCATTCCTCAAAATCCATCCATCTTTTTTTGCCTTCCTCTCCCTCTTCATCCATCAAAATTCCTGTCCATCAATATTTTAGTCACATGCGTTTCATCCCTCCTAATTATATGTCAATACCAAGACAAACGACTTCCTTTCAAACTTCCTCTTATTATTCGAGTATGAGGACTTTAACATAACTAGTGAAATATGGATGTAGTATACACCGTTCTATATCGACGTTGCAACTTGGGTTCCCAGCGCGTTAAAAGGGTTTCGCGGGCACCATAATTATGTGGTTTACCCGATGGTGGGTTGCATAACACAACATGCTATAAAGATTTCCTTTTTTAATATTTATCCGGGTTAAACCCTAAAAGGCAATCACATTATGGCGTCTGATAACTAAAAGGTAAAACTAAGAAAGTGAACTGTTCTTTCACATAATTATGACAACAGTATGTCTTAATTATTATGTTGTGAGGACATCATAATATAATACAAATATTTTGTACGTAACCAGGTAAAATAGCTATATTATTTTTTCCTGTAAATTGACAAATAGTTTCATCAATGCTATTCAATTTTGTGGAGAGCACATATAAATATTAAAGACACGAGATTAATGCTTTTCTCCTTATTCGTTAGTACCTCCTTTTTGCGGTCGACAATATTATACTTATTTAACATTGTTATATTGTTATGTAAGTACCTATGAAGATTTGTGACGAATTTACACATATTTTTTATGCATGTGGCGAATGCTGTCCTATTTGACCCGAAGGTTGACTGGTAGATGCCTTGTGGCATTAAGTCCGCCTATGTACCACTCTTGTACATGAAGTTTAAATAAATAAATATACTTTCAATGTGTTTACAGTTTACAAAATGTGACGAATTAACTTTGTGGCGAATGTACAATAACCCAACCTACTTACCAATTTTACGACTGCCCATTCTGTTATGTTAACTTGTAATTACATGAAGATATTTTTAGGTATCATTATCCTCAAAAAGTTCCTATGGGGAAAATATTCTATGAATAATTATTAATTCAAAACGAATAAATGGTTTCAAATTGTTTATTTACACGAGGCACTTAACCAACAATACATAGTTACCTACCTGATATCTTGCACGTATGGCTTGAAAATGCATAAGTAAATTTTTTTTTTTTTTTTTTGTTTTCCTATTCAACCCAAAGGTTGACTGGTAGAGAATGCCTTGTGGCATTAAGTCCGCCTATGTACCACTTGTACATGAAGTTTAAATAAATAAATGTTATTTCTGTAATATTAATTAACAGGTGTTAAAACATCCCTAACGGAGCCGATAGGCAGTTTGTTTTCAATGCATCCATGAGCATGATGTTTTGAGTTACATTGAGCGCTATCATAAACCGTGATTTTTCTCACCAAAAAAAAGTCGTTTCCCGTAACTTGCTCAGTATTAATAAGTTTGATGTACATAATGCTTTTTGACGGTTTTGTGATAGGTATACATACTGTATGTACGTATTACTTTATACTCACATTAATTGCGTCAGTCGATGCGATAAGTAAGTTTCTTTTTTCGACCAATATTCCTTAGGGAAAGTTGTCCAGTTTGATCGTCTGTATCATCATCTAAGAAGTGTTGCGCTTTTAGAGTAATACCCTGTATATTTTTGTTGTCATCCTTGTCTAATGTACCCCACATTGGTTGAAACGTGATCTATACGTACTTTTAGATATCATGATGTCGTAAGGTTGTAATAAAATACACTGCCATCTGGCCGTGAGTTTGACGTTTGTGGGAATATTAATCAGTCAATATAAAATGGATTGCTTCAGAGTTTATTTTTGTAGTAATACATTTGTCTTTACAGCAACAAATCTTGTTGTTCAATTGGAACCTTTTGAAAAAATCATAAATTTTCTGCGTATACTGCATTCTAAAACTGACAATATTTGTGTGATGGTGATTGGTAAATTCGAATTGGCAAAGCTACGTTGGCTACCTAAATGCTATTTGCAATCAGATTTTGCGGCCAATCCCGCACAGGATAAATATTTTGGAACAGACAACTCTGTGGCCCTCAAATTAGAACACATTTTCACACATCTTTCTGATTGCCTCCTTGAGAATTCAATGAGAGCTAAGATAGCTTAGCAACGTTTTAATATTAAATCTCTCAATTTCCAGCTGAACTTGGCGACTACAACGTATCGGAGCATCCTCCAAACTACCTATCAGACCTCTGTCTGCTGCCCAAACAGAACGCGGAGGACGAGCGTCGGATCAGAGAGCTTCACAAGCTACATAAAGGACAGTTGCCCGCGGATGCCGAGGCGAACTTTCTAGAACACGCGAAACGATTGGATTGCTACGGTGTTGAGTCGCATCCTGCTAAGGTATGTAAATGTAAATATCATTAGACATTACATAGACCGCCATCTAATGCCACTCTAAGCAACGAGGCTTGTGTCGTGGACACCAGATAGTTGATATACTACATAGATACTTTTTTTTTGTTAACATACAAATAACAACAAACACAAATATAAACATCCATGACTCGGATACAAATGGCCATGCTCATCACACAAACATTTGCCCCTACCGGGATTCGAACCCTAAGAACGTAAGGCAGCCCTACTGTCGGTATGGAGACTAATTTTGGTCTAGATTTTTCCTGTTTGCTTGCTTTTTGATTCAGTGTATATGGCCCACGTGGTAAAGTGTCACTAAACCTGCACTTAGACTTAAATTAAAAATCATTATTGTCGCAACGATAAACATGGCCACTTGTTGGACTCGAGTAATTTGATAGGACTACCGCACTCTCTGACGGTCTACCAAAAAAAAGCACCTGAACAATAGCGGAGCACAGGGTGTTGCGGCCCGGCTTTAGAGAGGTATGTTCCTATGTCCAGCTGAGTTAATGGGGATGAATCCTGACTAAAAATATATGTTTCTGTTTAGTCCGTCAGTTAGATTATCGAAAAATATTGGATACGTATTTTTTGTTTTATCAAATAATTAAAAATTGACGAAGATAAAACGCGTCAAAGATCATTAGTGGGGCTTGTGACGTCACTTTCCGGTACGTACTATGATTATCTCCTTGTAAGGTACTGATCATGTATTGGTCATTAATCTTTGCCAAATGTGCACTAAATTCGTAGATTTAAGAAGAGATCAAAGGTTTAAATCATCTCAAAAAAGTGTGTAGAGATTGCGAGCTCTTTTTCAAACCAAAATTTTCATGAACGCGCTAGAGTCTTAGTGTGGGTTTTTTAAAGTTACAGGTACAAACATTATAAACGCACGGAACCCATTTGCTGATTGATGACACACCGGGATTGCGGTTTTCCGTACAATCATATTTATTACCGAGGTGTCTAGCTGTTCATTCCTGAACAGACCTACGTCAATAGACTGTACCTAGCTGCCTTTTCTTCGCACGGTCCTTACGACTTGTCGGAACATTGAGATTCTCTATTATATTCAGTTGAATATGAGGAGTGCGTTGCGCCACAGTTACAGAAAAGTTGAAAGGGAATCGACTGTCTTGGTATGGACATGTGATGAGCAGGGACGAATCGCATGTGACTAAAAGAGTGATGGATATAAATGTTGATGGAGAGGGAGAGGAAGACCAAAGTAACGGCGGATGGGTTGCGTAAGAGATGATATGAAGGTGAAAATGATAGCGTGACGGTAGACAAGGGCAGGAAGGTAATGATAACGTGGACTGTGCGAAGGATGATGGAAATCTTTAGAAATAGTAAGCCTAGGGACGTCCGCGGGGCCCTACTCCAACGCTTCGTCCGTATATTCGGATCTATCCGTCTCTCTCGCGCACGTCTGCAGATGAGTGCGAGTGAGAGAGACGAATAGATCCGAAAATACGGACGTTGCGTTAGGGAGTAGGGCCCCAGATTTTTAAGACAGTTACAATAAGGGTTTCGCGGTATTGTGAATCATTGTGGTCTTTCACATGGCAAGAAAGGAGGTCTCTGATGAGATGACGAGTAATAGAGAAGTATGGAAGAAAAAGACATGCTGCGCCGGCCCCAGATAAATTGGGATAAGGGCAGAAGAATGGTGACGATTCAGTTGAATATGTAATATGTAATATACTATAGGTACCCATACACTTTCGGAAATAAAATTTCATAATCTGTTTAGAAGAATAACTCGGTCACGAAGTTAGCCAACAAATGCGACTTCAATTTATGACATCGTAACGGCGAATTCTCATCTTTAATTCGTTTGCGGCTATTTGATACGTTTTGGTTGGTTCGTGAGTCAAGAACAAAATCAAAACGAATCAGTCGATAAATTACTCAAAAATATTACCAATTGATCCCTATCAACGATTGACAATCAAATTGCAATTTTTCTTATGAATCATAAAGTCCCAAATTAACCTAATATCAGTTACAGATAAGTATTGATCGTATGAATCACAATTGTTGGCAAATATTTGCACCAACATTGAACATTTCTTCTATAGGAAAGTATTGCATTATTGTATCAGATTAATTGACGAACATTTGAGCCAACGTTGGTTGGTGTGATATGATAACGCAGTATATTATCCTGTGACCCAAATATGCAATAGTTATTATTAAACGACTTGTATTACATCACTGTGGTCCTGTGAGTTGATTTGAATATATAGGCGATTTTATAATTAGAACACAAACATTCATTTTATGCCAGCGTTTTCCTTTTCTATTTTGGGACCAACTGACAGAAGACTCAGATTCTAAATACCTTTATAACACCACACCATATAACATCGCGCCTGTAATCCCCGAAGGGGTTAGGCAAAGGTGTTGATTATACCCAGGTGTCGAATTTATACAACACTAACTTTGGCCCACGACTTCGCCCGTGTGGAGTTCGGTAATAGGCGAGACGACAAAAAAAAATCTAATTAGTCCGTCACTTAGATTATCAAAAAATATTTGACCCGTGTTTTTTCTTTTGTTACGTAAACCAAAATTGACGAAGATACGACGCTTCTTAAATTCTCAATACGTCACGCCATGGTATAATTTTTAGCTAGTTCTGACGTCACGAGCCCCGACTCCCGAGTATTGATGCGTTTTATCTTTGTCAATATTCATTATTTACAAAAACAAAACATAAGTGTCCATTAATTTCCAATACTCTAACTGACGGACTAAATAGATTTGCGATCTTTTGATACTGTTGTCATGCCTATTGTCCCACGGGAAAAGTATCCTATGTGCTAATCCAGGTTATAAACAGACTATCTGTGTGCCAAATACGTTCAGTAGTTTTAGCGTGAAAGAGTAACATTCATCGTCACAATACTTCTATACTAATATTATAAAGAGGTAAGATTTGTATTTTTGTATGTAACGAAAATACTTAAAAACTACTGGACCGATTTGAAAAATTCTTTCAGCATGGATAGCAACATTTTCAGCGAGTAATATAGGCTATATTTTATCCCCGTACTCCCACGGGAACGGGAACTACGCGGGTGAAACCGCGTGACGTCCGCTAGTAGGAAGTTAAATTACACACCACATCACCACACACCACACCACACCGCACCACATCTATTATACACTCCTATACCTATAAGGAAAAAGTAATCATATTTAATTTCTCGTTTTCAGGATTACAACGGCAAAGACATATTTATTGGCGTGACGTCAATAGGTATCGTCGTGTTTCAGAACAACATCAGAGTGAACACCTTCTCTTGGAGTAAAATCGTCAAGATTTCCTTCAAGAAGAAACAGTTCTTCATACAGCTGAAGAGGGAACCAGTAAGTATATGAAAAGAAAATTTAAAAATTTTCATGCAGACTAAGCATGCGTTGAGCTTCACACCGAACCTATGACCAATACATATATATTAGCCAGTTATCTTTCTCACACATAACCACCTTTAAGGAAAACCTACATAAGGAAACGAACAAGGGAACTAACGAGCTCAAATTGTCAAATGTCGACATACAATGATCAAGACCGACGCATTTTGTATGAAAAAAAAAACGCTACGGTCTCCAAACGAAAACGATAATCAATTTTGGGATTTGTCACGTTAAACTCGTCAAATGATGTACTAACACTTGTCTTTAACATCTTTGGCACGTAAAATATTTTCTTTTATTATAATTTTCCTTGTTAAAGCACTTTGACAAGGTTCTAAGAATGGTCAAAGTTTTTAGTTGATTATTACAATCATAATTCATTTATTTAGGTAATTTACACCCATTACCATTTATCATAATATAATCACACAAGTAAAACATTAAAATTTAGATAAAAATTAAATAAAATACAAATAAGTACAACGAAATGCAATTAAAATACAATTACACCTACAAAAAAAAAATACATTATTTCAGCAACTGTGGTTTGAATTGCGTTAATAGTTATCAGTAATGCAATAAGCTTTGAGTAATCCTCGAACTATGTAAACGGCCTTCTTCTCAAATACTGTTTTAAGCTTTCACGGTTTAAAACTAAACTTATATTGTCACTTACGGGATATCTTCCGTGATTATTATTTAAATTTCAATCGAGAGGATGGCTTCAAATTGTTTAGTACGTGGAATCCAGTTTTGAGTATGTTCAAAAGTAGCAGCCGGCATCGTAATAAGGACTCCACAAAACCTGGTGATACTGTGTGTGTGTTTTGCTGTGACTTAGTGTCGAGTTCCAATAGTGCGCGTAGCAAAAGACAAAAAAAGAGGGTAGACAGATTTGTTTGCTCCTAACAATTTAGTTTCCATCCACCCGCATTCTCCAGTCAACCCACGATCATGGCGCTTGCAACAGCGTCGAAATATCGGGAGCTCAAAATAAATAATAACCACGGAAGATATCCCGTAAGTGACAATATAAAAGTATAAAATATAATATAAAATATAAGTAATAAATAAGCTTGGTCCTCTTCTCATTGATCAATATTTTGTTTCCTTCCACAGTCAGAATCTTACGACACAGTCCTCGGTTTCAACATGCGTTCCGGCCGCGCAGCCAAAGCGTTATGGCGCTGCAGTGTAGAGCGACACGGCTTCTTCAGACTCCGGGCCCCGAGGAGACGGGCCTTGTTAGCCGCGCTCGGGGCCCTCGCTGGACTGGCGGCCCCTACCGTGCCCAGGACTGAGACTATGGCGTTAGAAGATGCGAGGAGATCGAGGTCTACGAATAGGAGTTTTGTTAGGTAAGAATTGGTGTCATCGTCTACTTCTGTTAAGGTCAGGTTTCAGTCTATGCAGTTTAATTAAAAACCGATATGTAACATGGAGCGACTACCTATCTGATCTGAATGCACAACTAAGGTAACATGGTATCCCTTGGTAACGCTATTTGTCACTTGACTGTTGAAGTGTGTGCGCCGCGGCCGGCCTCAGCCTTCCTCTCCTCCCGCGTTCCGCTCATGTGTGCGAGGGGCGTGTCTGCGCGCCAACAACTATTTTGTCTACTACTGAACCTTTTGTATTAATCACCTAATACAAAATATATTTTTTTCAATACACTTCCTCGAAAACGGGTTTTTATCGCACTACGATTAAGTTTAACATGCCATGTATTTCCCACGCGTGGATTGTTTTCATTTTCCATCACCGAGTGCTGTGCCGCGTGCAGAAAGGAGCCAATTTCGCACGCGGCACAGCACGCGGGTGTTGGAAAATTGCCACAGATAAAACTATACCTACTCTTAGTACAAATTGGTGCAATGCTATAGTCAGCGGTGATTGTTTTTTTTTCATTATTTTATTTTATTTCTTGAAAAGTGTATTGAAAAACGTCGTTTGATACACGTGGACATTTGTTATTGCAGTTCTCGGCTTAAAAACACCCTCGCCTACGGCTAGGGAGTTAATTCCGCCTCGGATGCAATAACAAACTTTCTCCACTTGTATCAAAATGTAGTATTGTACCCCAGACGCAGCAGCTCCCGCCCCCGCTCGCGCTCGCCGGGCCGCGCGTCGCCGGGCGGCATGCGCGGCGCGCGCGTCACGGCGCACACCGAGCCGGCGCCGCGCGTCGCCTGGACCGACGTCAGCAGGCCGCCCGCAGAGATACAGTGAGTACGCGACTACTCTACAAACTACACTTCCTACTTGTTAGGCAGGCGCCACTTGCGCCAAAAATAGGACTTTATTCTTCTAAATACCCAACAATATTAAGGTGGATGCTCCAGGGTAGCACGCGAAATTCAAATTTTCATACGTTTTTTGCGATTTGCAGGCCAGTGCTAGGTTGTATGTTGATTAAAATATGATTCGCGGCTGTAACACGTATGTAGTTATAGAATTATAAAGGTGCAGGAATTACTTTTTCAAGGTCAAAGTCATTCCTGCACCTTTATATGCTTGGAGGGTTGTATTGATGATTTTGATGATTTTAATTCTGTAACTACATACGTGTTATAGCCGCGAATCATATTTTAATCAACATACAACCTGACACTGACCTGCAAATTGCAAAAAACGTAAGAAAATTTGAATTTCGCGGGCTACCCTGGAGCATCCACCTTAATGAAATTCTCTACACGGCGATGCTTAGCCGATACAGCCGATACACTCACTCATCTACAGACGTGCGCGAGAGAGACGGATAGATCCGAATATACGGACGAACCGCTAGGGAGGAGGGCCTCAGTTACGTGATAAGGTTGGGTGGACGCCGAGTTGATGAGCTAATGACCTGAAGTAATGCTGACAGATCCCGTGTAGTGCTTTACATCTGTGCGTTTACCATTAAGCCTTAGATTTATTTTATTTTATTTAATCCTGAACGTAACAAAGGTCAAAGATTCAAAAGACCGTGACGTAAGATATTGCATTATCAGAGAAATATCTTACAATATAAGAACAAATAATAATGTTCCCCTTAAATTACAGTGAAGGCGATTTCTTAGAACGCGTCCTCCGCATCCCACTCACCTACGTGGACGAATCAGAATCCGGTTCCGACGGGAACGACACCAACGAGTGTAACGGAGGAGTGCGGATACGTCTGGAGCCCGGCGCCGACGGACTGTTCGGGTTCAACGTGCGGGGAGGGGGAGGCGCACCAGTTCTGGTCTCCAGAGTCGCCAGCAGGACGAGGCTGCAGTTGCAAGAGGGAGATCAGGTGAAAACTTTGTTTTTGCTTGTATCACATCATTAAGGCCTGAATAGGCCAGATGACAAAATAATCGAATTAGACCGTCAGATAGATTTCCAAAAAATATTGGATACATATTTTTTCTTTTTTCACGTAAACAAAAAATGAAGACGATACAGTGCGTCGAAAACTCGTGTGACGTCACATTTTAGTTAATTTTTTACTCAAATCGTCACAAGCCCTTTTTTATTAATTTGATAAAACAGACTGACTAAACAGAATCAATTTTTTTAGTCAGTCATGATCCCTATTCTTGTCACGCTGAAGTTCGGTTGCGTACGAGTATACATTGTGTTCTATATAGCACCATACTGCGACGCTGACGTCTGCAGCGGCCGACAGTCGTATTTTGTTCTCGCCGATGTCACGACCGACCGTACACGACCGACCGTCAGTGCGACAAGAGTTTAGGCCTTACGAGTTCTTAGAGAAAAAAATCGTCTGCCGAATGTCGAATTCAGCCGAAAATTCGGTTGAAACATACGCCGAAGCCGAAATTCGGCCGAAGTTCGGTTGAATTTTCTGCGCTTTTAGACGTGGACAGGTTCAAACACGTTTGTTCGATTTTTAGTGTGCTTCCCACTTGCTATGCTCACCGCCGCCCCTATGGCCTCTCATTCCCCTTATGGCATAATGAGTGAAAGTTCTTAATTCATGTGTTGTTCCTTTCTTTTTATACAATTCTAGTTAAAATACAGGGATTTTTATAACGTAACCTAGTGTTTTTGACGCAATAAATTACAAATATGTAAATAAATAGCTGTTTTCCACAAAACTGCTATACCTACACAGTACAAAATGTCTGGGACACCTGTTTTTTTTTTTATGTGAAACATCTATAGGCGCGGATAAAACCAAAAAATGGCGTGGCGACGCGTCGCCAACTGTCATCCCGGCCTGAACAATCCAGAACGTTACCGATCTGTTAAAGCAGTACAAGATCTTCATATTCGCCACGGTTTACAACAAGCCAGCAGCTGGTCTCGGGGCACAGCGCTATGTCACAATCTCGTAACTTCGAATTCGATCCCAGAATAAGGATTTTCTTTTTGTGAATCGAGTCATTTTGTTTTTATTTTATTTGTTTGTTTTAGTTGACTTTGTTTTAAGCATATTACTTGTACAAAATCATGTCGATGTTTCACATCTACCAGGCTTCCCGTGACGACTCACTTTTTAATTTAAATTACCACTGAAAAATTTCTATGCTATGTTCAGAATGATGTAAATTAAAATAAATAAAATGTACTAAATATGCGGTATAAACCATTCTAGCGTCGATGTTCCTTCTACCCTACTCAGTAGTATATGTCAATCAAGGAAACCAATGTAGTACCTATTCTCTTGGTAGACTACATAGTACTCATTGACTGTATTATTTTATATCCATTTGTAATTGCAGGTAATATCAATAAACGGACAAGACGTTGATGAAATGACCCACGAACAAGTTGTACAACTAATTAGAAACACGAGAGGAACCCTTACTTTAGTTGTCAAGCCTAATGGTGAGTTTTATGATCAAATATTTAGTCATTACGTTGTAAAACTAAATTTAAATACGATGCAATCAATTTATTGCATTTGTATGCACTATAAGTATGATAAAAGTGCCAGCAGAGTTGCTTTTCATATCTTACCAAATGGAAAGTCTGACTTGTGACGGTTAATTGAAAATTCCCAATAAGTTTAAAAGTAAACCCGTGAATATCAATGAAGAGCACAACAAGCCTTCTGTTTCGTCGTTAAAGAAAGTATCATTTGTAATGAAAAGAAAAAAAAAGAAAAGCGCCAGTCACTCTTCAAAAAAGTCTCAAACTAAATGACGTATTATAGGTTATGCCCCGTACCTCCTATAATGCCAAAGTTTGTCGGCAACGCATTGTTTGTATTCCATAAAATACACGATACATTATAAAATATTAATAATATACAAAAAAATACATTTTAAAACCCTCATTCCAGCCGTCTACGCCCCCGAAGACCCAGTATCCGAAGAACCAGAAGTCTGCTTCGTTCCCCTCTACTCCGAAGAATCCCGACACGAAGGCGACGCTCTAGAACAATCTATACTGTTGCTAGGCGACGGGCTCGCTAGCGGGAATGCGCTCAAACAGTACGAGACACTGCTTAGGAGGTTGCCTGATGAACCTACCAATGTATCGAAGCTGCCATGTAACTTGAATAAGAACCGGTACAGGGATATTGCGCCTTGTAAGTATTTCATTAAAATGTAAAAGACTCCCGGGCAACTTCCATAACTACAAACATTACAAACTAAATACATCTGGTTCCAGAATGGCAGAATATTGGTACGTAAAACCGAAAACGACAAACCGACTGTCATTAGGAACACTAGTGATATTGATAAAATGGCGGTACAGGGGAATAATTGTCGATAATAGTAGACTCAGTGATCGCGTCAGTTTCTTCACCGGAAATATCAGAATTCCTTGAGTGTTCAACCATCAACGAGTTTAGTAATCACCTCCCAAACAGTAAACAAAAACTAAATATTGTCCATATTAACATACGCTCGATTGTTAAAAACTTTTCTTTAGTCCTTCAATTCATTGGTTCTTCTAAAATTAATATTGATGTTATTATTTTAACAGAGGTAGGTATTTCTAAAAGCAGTAATCTCATTCAATTTTTCAACATAACTGGCTATGAAATGTATCATAAGCTGCGAGAACAGCGCAGGGGTGGTGGCATTGTGATGTATGTTAAATGTACCAACAACTTTCAAATAATGGATAATGTCTCACTAAATCACTGCGAATACATAATTGGACACTTGACTACATCATATCACTACACTACATCTATCTGCACAGTGTATAGACCTCCGAAAGATAGTAAACACTTGTTCATCAAAGAGTTGAAAGAACTATTATGTAAGGACACCTTCAAACACTCAGATTTATACTTGTTAGGAGATGTCAACATTGATTTAAAACTGAAAGATAATATTCGGGATTATTACATAAGTTGTTTGGCGGAGTGTGGCCTAACGAGCGCAATTTCGGATTACACAAGAATCGAAAAACGAAATGATATTATCACTCGTAGTTGTATTGATCATATTTTTGTAAGATCGCGATCGTTAGACCTTTACTCGGCGGCGCTCGGCGCGGTTTGGGCAGACCATCGCATGATCGTGTTGTCTTGTATTGGTGGGGGTTCTAAAAACGCTGTACAGGATGTTGTAAAAGTAAAAGAATTATTTGATTACAATAAATTGAAACAAAAGTTGGACGCCATAGATTGGAATTTAGTTGATAATATGCAATGCCCTTCAGAGATATATAGCTATATTAAAAACAGCTTCGATTATTGTTATGAGCAATCGAAGTACTCAAAAATAATAAATACCAACAGTAAGAGGAATAAAGAGTTATGGATAAACAGTAAAATTAATAATATGTGTCATAAAAGAGATTTGCTTTTCAGTCAGTGGAAACAAGATATAAATAATAAAATACTTAGATTGCAATATAATAAACAAAGAAATAAAACTAAAAAAGTTATAGACAAATCTAGAAACCAATATTACTTTAACCTAATCAATGAAAATAAAATGAATAAAAAGAAAATGTGGGATATATTAAACACACTATCTGGTCGAATTTGTAAGTCAGTAGATGAAGCAATAATCCAAGCATTCAAGAAAAATAACTTAACTATAAATACGATAGCTAATAATTTTAGTAAGGGATTTAGCGAAAACGTAAATAAAATATTACCTAAATGCAACAAAAAACTAATCCCCGAATCAGAATATATGTATCCAATTAACAAATCCATGTTATTTAAAAACCCTACCGTTCGTAATATTTCAACTATTATAAAAAATCTCAATGTTAATAAATCAGCTGGTATAGATGGCATTCGATGTATAGACGTGAAAGTTGTAAGTGATAAGATAGCCAAGGTCATAGTTAAGCTAATAAGCACTAGTATACAAGTTGGGGAATATCCACAGCAATTAAAATCAGGTATCGTACGACCAATTTATAAAAATGGATCGCATAGTGACTATGACAGCTACAGGCCAATCACAATATTACCAGTCATAGATAAGGTCGTAGAAAAATACGTGTGTCAGCAAATTCAGAATTTTTACATTGAAAACGATGTCTTATCGGGTTCTCAGTATGGCTTTCAACCAAATAAATCAACTTCAATTCTGCTTTCTAAATTCACAGATGAAATAAATCATCACCTCAATGATAAAAAACATGTTATCCTGTTATTCATTGATTTTAGCAAAGCGTTTGATACCCTTAGGCATGATACACTAATAAACAAGCTTGAAAATACAGGGGTTCGAGGCCCAATATTAAACTGGTGCAAAGATTACCTAAAAAATAGAACTTGCCGTGTAAAGATCAGCAAGGAACTCAGTGATGTAGCTGTGGTAGCTACGGGAACAGCACAAGGCTCAGTTATAGGACCCCTGCATTATTTGGCTTACGTCAATGACATGGAGAATGTTATAAATAATTGCTCAGTCTATCAATACGCAGATGACACCTGTCTCGTAGCAGCTGATAAAGACTTATCTAAGGCTGAACAATCGATTCAAAACGATTTTGATAATTTATGTAAGTGGTCTCATGATGTTGGACTGGTGCTTAATGCTGGTAAAACTAAGACAATACACGTACGTTCCAATCACTTACTCAATTCTGACAAGCCTGTTACAATAATGGCGCACACTCATCAATGTTTGCATAAAAGTGATAAAGTGCAATTATCCAGCCTTGGTTGCAAATGTGAACCATTGCAGCAAGTTACCAACTACAAATATTTGGGTTTACTTGTTGATGACAGATTTAACTGGGGTAATCACATTGACTCCATATGTGATAAACTGCGAGCAATGCTGGCCAAATTTGCAATAATTAAATACAAAGTACCTTTTAAAATATTACTTAACCTATATAACGCACTCGCGGAATCAATAATTTCATATGGAATTACTAGCTATGGCAGAACGTTTAAAACTTACATTGACAAAATATATAACCTACAACTTCGATTGTTAAAAATAATAATACCAAATAAAATAAGGAAAACACTCTGTGATGGGGATGACGTAACAGGTTACTTTAAATATTGTAAAATTTTGCCAGTACACACAAAAATACGAAAGTGGTTATTAATGGAACAGTTCACCAACAAAGAACTAAAAATTAAATTCAATCATGGCAAAGCAACAAGATTGGCAGCCCAATCAAAACTGGTAGTACCGAGATTCAAGAACTATTACGGGAAACGAACCGTCGCTTATTTAATACCTACTCTAATTAATGACGTTCCAACAAAAATTCAATCGGAAATAACAAATAGTAATTATAAATATAAATACAAACAATTCTTTAACTCTCTCTGAAAAGCATCATCCTGTTTAAATTTCATTCCATTAGTTATAAGCATCGACGCGATGTCTGACCCGCGCCGTATTTGTTTTTTAATCTTTCTTTGTTGTTATTTACGAACTACCTCACAATTTGTTACAAACTATGTGTTAACCATAAATTAATAGTGATAGTTTGCGACGTTAGTATTAAGATAGCTTATAAGTGTCTCAACATCCGGACAAACCTATTGAGGTTTTTGTGATGTTTCTTTGTATAAAATTTGTTTTGTTCTTTATTTAATAAACAATAAAAAAAAAAAAAAAAAAAAATGAATTCTTACTTACTTTTATGAATGCGTAACTTTGGTTGGATGAATGTTTGTTACTTAATCACGCCAGAACGGCTGAACGGATCTGTATATTTGGCACTGGGATAAATTATATATGTGAACTAACACATTGATTACTTTTTATCCCGGAAGTACGATCCCGGGGGAATCCCCGAACTCCACGCGAGTGAAGCTAATGTTTCTTAATATTCTAGACAAGACTACAAACATCTTTTCTCTTTTCAGATGATTCAACGCGAGTGATATTGAAAAATGGACCAACAGGCGATTATATCAACGCATCTTACATCAATATGGACATACCGAACTCTGATTTAGTGCTCACTTACATTGCAACGCAAGGTTTGTCTGGTTCAATCTTTTAAAATACAATAACCCATGATCTGTCCATGAAGTAGACAATAGTTAAACAATGGCGTCTCGACTAAATTGGTCATTTGACAAATGATGATTTATACTCAATAGTCAGTAAGGAAAATATTCTGTTTTCTTCGTCATTTCCAAATAGATTCGTTTCTGAAGAATGCGAGAAGGACCGAGTGCAATGTAGGGCGATGTGAACCAGTGGCGTGTCTAGGGTCAACATTACGGCTAGCTATTGCAAGCAGACTGACCAAAAACCTTTAAATAGGGAATATGCAAGAAATTTAAAACCTTGTATTGGCCCAGATAAACATTGTCGTACACTTGTTTAACTTTCCAATGCAACACTTATTTTACAATTTAATATTTTATTTAGCGTGTTTTTGGTGAAACTGATCGGAAATTCAAACGCATCGTCGCCGATAGTGATGTTAAATGCTATGTGTCAAAGAAACACTTTTATTGGAAAATTACTTAAAGTTTCACAAAGTAGTTATTACAATATTGTTATTGCAATGTTTGCTTGAATACAGCACATACATTTAGTAAAATTATTATAATATGAAGGGTAAAAAATTTGATGCAAACAAATCTAGATGATGGAAAGATCAAAGATAGATAGAAATGACGTCAAATAGCTTGACATGAATGGCCGCGAAACTCACGGACGTTTGAACTGTCGTAGAAAATTGTAGGAGTTTAATATTTTTTGAGCGACAAGCAGTAGTTGAACTTAACTTTTAATTATTTTCTTGGGTTGATAGTACTAGAACTCATACGCAGAGCGCTAGTGCCGGTACGTCCTGCTTAAACTTGCCTCATTATGGGAGTTCAGCTGACAAGGGACAAGCATTATTTTATGAAACCTTCATTTGATATAATTATTAGGTTGATCTTTTTACTAACAATAACTAACTCTGGCATCAGTTGTTAAGGCATTGTTTTTAAAACGTCTTATTCACAGTTATTCTCCTGCCCTTATCCTAATTTATTTGGGGTCTGCGCAGCATGGCTTTTTCCCATACTTATATATTACTCATCATCTCAGACACCTCTCGGACACCTCCTATCGTGCCATTTCATCTTTTTCACAGTCCATCCATCGTTCTTCTTGGATACTCCCTGTACTCTTAATACCCATCCACATTCATACTCAAACTTTCCTTACATTTTCCTCATAAATATGTAAAAAAAAAAAACGTATTTTCTTCCTCAGGTCCTCTATCAACAACAGTAAGCGACTTCTGGCAAATGGTATGGGAATCAGAAAGCAGTCTCATAGTAATGCTAACAGTTCTAACGGAGCGAGGCAGGGCCAAATGCCATCAGTACTGGCCGAAGGTTGGCAACATTCCGCTGAAGGCGACCAATAGTCTGACGATATTGACGACCAGCGAACAGAACCACGGACATTATGTTAGGAGAGAGATGACTATGAAGGTTGGTTTATATTTGTTTTTGTTGTTAAGGGCCGTCCCCACGAGCGAGAATCGCGGCGATATTATCGTCGTGACGTATTTCTATACGATCATGGAGACGGCCCCTTGCTAGGAGAAAAACTGTCGATATGGCAGAAGACATATTCTGGTTACTGAGGTTGATTGATCGTGGAAAATGAAGGATACCGCGATATCTAATGTTTGTTTTTAAGAACCCTCGCGAATTACGTTACTGTATTAAGTCCGTATGTAAGATGCAGTTAGGCCGCTGTAACGTGAGAGGGAGACCACATTGGCTTTGTTGCTGCGTTGCGTCGCGCGTCGTTTTAAGTATGGTTAAGACTAACTACGCATGAGCAATGCGGTGTCACAACGCAACGCGGCCTATTTAGCAACGTGGTCACCTTTAAAGCATGAACACTGAACAGCTCCGCGCCGCGCTGCACCGCCCCACCGCGTCGCTTCGTGTGTGTGCTCCCCGCACCCGCAGCGCGGGCGTTGCGTCGCAATGCGCCTCGTACCATGTAATTAGGCAAGCTACATAGATAATTAGATAGATTATTATTGTGTATATCATACAAATTACAGGTCAATACTTGTGTTTTCGTTACTGTAAAGCCGTTTTAATCTAGACTTATGTTTTATACCTTTTTTGACGTTATACAGGGTTATTTGTAAAACACCGACAACCTCTCAGGACTGTGTTACTAACATCATAATCAACAACTTTTGTTCTATGACTTTTAAAAATTCATCATATTTTAGTTCATCAAATTTTCATAAAAAAATAAAGATATTTAAATTGAACGCTTTTACGGGCCCTCGCCGCCCTGACCCCGCTCCCCTCACTATTGTACTATCGCTTTCTTTTGCTTCGCATAGATTTCTTAACATTTAGAGCGTTCAGTTTAAATATTTTTATTTTTGTACGAAAATTTGATGAATTTTTAAAAGTCATAGAACAAAAGTTGTTGATTATGATGTTAGTAACACAGTCCTGAGAGGTTGTTGGTGTTTTACAAATAACCCTGTATAAATATTTTTTTATTATATTCCCAGGAGAACACAGGAGCGTGTCGCAATGTGACCCAGTTACAGTACACCGCGTGGCCCGACCACGGCGTGCCCGAGGACGCCGCCGCCTTCATCGGCTTCACGCAGCTGTGCGGACAGCTCAGGAAACGGGACGCGGCCTGTGAGTATACAAAATAATCGGAAAATTTTGTCGGCACCATCTTTAGTTTTCATTTTCACCTCATTGTCGTTTACAGTGACTTCTAGAACCATAAAAAATACACCCATGTCGAAATAAAAGCAAGGTCTTACAGCACAAGTAAAGGGAAAAGTCCGAAAAATAAAAAAAGTTGAAAATTAAGGGAAATTTTGGTTTACCCGAAAATCTAATTTTTCCCATATCTTTTTATCGTGTTGACTCAGGACCTTGATTTGTATACACCTAATAGGGACTATAGACTTCAACATTTGGTATAAATTTCAACTTGTTAGGTCCACCCGTTCTTGAGAAAATCGGTGGTGACAGACAGTCGCACCAGATAGTGATCTTATAAGGGTTCCATTTTTACCTTTTGTGGTACGGAACCCTAAAAACGAAAACTTTCGTCGGCGCCATTTTGAATTTTCATTTTAACTTCATATCTTTTTTCGTTTTCAGCACTCCCAAAAAAAGCCAACCATGACCAAACACCGGAATTTTTTGTCAACGCCATCTTTTATTTCCATTTTAACTTCATTTTCGTTATCAGCGACCCCGAAAACCAGAAAATGACACTCATGACGAAATCATTTTGACCTCAGGGACTTCGAAAATAATGAATATGACACCCTTGTAATTTTTATAGGGCGCCACCTTGATTTATTTTCCACCATTTTTTGTAAAGAATAAAATGCAGAGAAACTAAATTTATCTAATGTAAATAAGTCAACAAAATCAAAAACTCTACAACCAAATACGACCATCACACATTCTATCTCATTCTCTCCTACATATTTTCTATTTCGGCCTCTGTGTAACTCGATAATATTCGGCATGCCTAGTTCCCTCAAAATGTGCTGCCGGCTGCAAAGTCACGTATGCGCGTTCAAACGAATTTTAGTTCTGAATTCGGACACCCGAGCGCTAGCTTATGGCGCTACCTGTTGTTTTCTTTGTTGACAGAAAAAGTGTAAGCATGTTTTAAATGTCTGTACTGTGATGACCCACAAATAGGTATATACTTTTCTATTTGACTACAGCTGACACTAAGTAGAGCGGTTGTTTCCGACAGGAAGCCGGTAGGAATCATATTCTTAGATACTTTCGGGTCTGCTAGCCAGGAGACCAAAAAAGGGGTGCAAATTTAAAATTTTTAAAATGGACTTTATGATTATGACCATAAAGTCCATTTTAAGAACTTAATTTTTTTAACGAGATTCATATTAGGATTCTGCTAAAGCGGCCATTTTAGACCCGTAGATGAGTCTCTTAATTCAGATGTTTTAACTCAATCATTCCTAAACAGCTGTACAAAATTGGATGGAGTTGGCAAACTGCGATGTAACCGGTACAAAACTGAAAAAGTAGGCATCGTGCGATCTAATGTAAGGTGGTTTCAAAATGTTGGCATCGTGCTATCGATTACATGAAAGTACACTAAAGTAGTCATAGTGCGAAAGTATGCATCGTGCTACGAAATCGGATTATGATCTACGAAACTTTTGACGTGAAACGTCTTTAAAATCAGTATAATACACGGGGTACCATGTCAGATAACCAGACCGTAACGAATTGGGTTATATCGTCTGTCATTATTATCTACAAAACTATTCATCGTAGAAACGAGTGAATTTAGTGTCATTATTTAGCGTATAATTATAGTCAGCTAGCTGCTAAGACCTTGAGTTTGCATCGGGGCCGGGCGGGGCGGCGGGGGAGGGGCGCGCAAAAGCGGACCCCTTCCTCTGTGCTGACATCTCTTTGAGACGCGCGTGGAACACTCCTGCGCCGTCGACACGGCTTGTCGTCATAAGACGGACAAATGGCTTGCTAGCCCCTAGCTCCCCGTCCACAGGCCCGCGCCTACGGAGGCCGAGGGCCACCACGTGGCCCCCGACGCCCGGTGTGTCTTCCGCGGAGCTGCACCGGGCCTGCGCCTACCTTAGTATCCAGTCTGTCCGACTGCCCTAAACACGTTTTTAAAATAATTGTACTTTAAAAAATGATGATAGAATAATTATTACAATTTATATTTTCATTCACAGTAATACCAACAGTAGTAGACCCCGACGAGATCGAAGAAGAGCGCGAGCTAGACCCGCCTATAATCGTGCACTGCTCGGCCGGCGTCGGGCGCACCGGCGCGCTCGTACTGTGCGAGGTGGCGCTGGCACTAGCGGCCAGGCGCCAGCCGCTGTACCCGCTGGACCTCGTGCGGGCCATGCGCGCGCAGCGGCCCATGTGTATACAGAACGCTGTGAGTATATGTTACTGCTAGACCCGCCCATGTGGTGCTGTGCGAGGTGGTGCTGGCACTAGCGGCCAGGCGCCAGCCGCTGTACCCGCTGGACCTCGTGCGGGCCATGCGCGCGCAGCGGCCCATGTGTATACAGAACGCTGTGAGTATATGTTACTGCTAGACCCGCCCATGTGGTGCTGTGCGAGGTGGTGCTGGCACTAGCGGCCAGGCGCCAGCCGCTGTACCCGCTGGACCTCGTGCGGGCCATGCGCGCGCAGCGGCCCATGTGTATACAGAACGCTGTGAGTATATGTTACTGCTAGACCCGCCCATGTGGTGCTGTGCGAGGTGGTGCTGGCACTAGCGGCCAGGCGCCAGCCGCTGTACCCGCTGGACCTCGTGCGGGCCATGCGCGCGCAGCGGCCCATGTGTATACAGAACGCTGTGAGTATATGTTACTGCTAGACCCGCCCATGTGGTGCTGTGCGAGGTGGTGCTGGCACTAGCGGCCAGGCGCCAGCCGCTGTACCCGCTGGACCTCGTGCGGGCCATGCGCGCGCAGCGGCCCATGTGTATACAGAACGCTGTGAGTATATGTTACTGCTAGACCCGCCCATGTGGTGCTGTGCGAGGTGGTGCTGGCACTAGCGGCCAGGCGCCAGCCGCTGTACCCCCTGGACCTCGTGCGGGCCATGCGCGCGCAGCGGCCCATGTGTATACAGAACGCTGTGAGTATATGTTACTGCTAGACCCGCCCATGTGGTGCTGTGCGAGGTGGTGCTGGCACTAGCGGCCAGGCGCCAGCCGCTGTACCCGCTGGACCTCGTGCGGGCCATGCGCGCGCAGCGGCCCATGTGTATACAGAACGCTGTGAGTATATGTTACTGCTAGACCCGCCCATGTGGTGCTGTGCGAGGTGGTGCTGGCACTAGCGGCCAGGCGCCAGCCGCTGTACCCGCTGGACCTCGTGCGGGCCATGCGCGCGCAGCGGCCCATGTGTATACAGAACGCTGTGAGTATATGTTACTGCTAGACCCGCCCATGTGGTGCTGTGCGAGGTGGTGCTGGCACTAGCGGCCAGGCGCCAGCCGCTGTACCCGCTGGACCTCGTGCGGGCCATGCGCGCGCAGCGGCCCATGTGTATACAGAACGCTGTGAGTATATGTTACTGCTAGACCCGCCCATGTGGTGCTGTGCGAGGTGGTGCTGGCACTAGCGGCCAGGCGCCAGCCGCTGTACCCGCTGGACCTCGTGCGGGCCATGCGCGCGCAGCGGCCCATGTGTATACAGAACGCTGTGAGTATATGTTACTGCTAGACCCGCCCATGTGGTGCTGTGCGAGGTGGTGCTGGCACTAGCGGCCAGGCGCCAGCCGCTGTACCCGCTGGACCTCGTGCGGGCCATGCGCGCGCAGCGGCCCATGTGTATACAGAACGCTGTGAGTATATGTTACTGCTAGACCCGCCCATGTGGTGCTGTGCGAGGTGGTAAAAGTGTTTCTTTGACACATAGCATTTGGCGTCACTACCGGCGACGATGCGGCGATGCGTTTCACCAAAAACACGCTACATAAAATATTAAATTGTAAAATAAGTGTAGGACTTGAAAGTTAAACAAGGGTACCACAATGTTTATATGGGCCAATACAAGGCATTTTTATTCTTTTCTATTGCTGGACATAAGCTCCTCCCAAGGTGTGCCACTGCCACTGTGTGTGTAGCCACAGAACTCCAAAGACACCAAAAACAAATGTCTTGTCGAACTAACTATTCTATCAAACATGAAACTTCCAATATCGTCACCCTGATTCTTCTCCTACTACGTGTCAAAAGTACTGTTAAATTGTATCATAACTTAAACATTCCTTTCTTTCCACAGAGCCAGTACAAGTTCGTATGTGAGAGCATACAGACTGCCTACACCCAGGGTCTGATTCAGCCTTGCTCCGAGAGCGGCTCCAACTGATAGTGAGCACTCCCTTGCCAATTATTTAGTGTACAGTCGATGTAAGACCTGACTGATCGTATTAGAAATGTTTGTTTGTTGTATACGCCGAATTTGGAGGCGATTGAGCTAAGATAGTGGAGGACTTGTTCGGTTTTGGGGCAAAAAGACCAAGTGAAAATTAACTTAGACACTGTAGTATACAGCTCTTATTGCTATGATAAAGTGGTCAACGAATAAATCGCGCCTAAAGGGCATATTAAATTAAACTAGAAGAGAATTGCGTTACTGCATTGAATATGCACATAATTCCGATAAATTTAAATAAATATCGCTGGACGTTACACACAGCGCCACCTAGTGCCACACTAAGCAACGAGGCTTGTGTCTTGGACACCAGATAGTTGATATATATTATATATATAGTTCAAGTCCTTTTTTGGACAATCATGATATTAAAATATGAAAGAAGTTTACTATGACTTCTATTTTGTCACCAATATATTCTTCAAAGACTATGAACAAGTCCTGGGTATTAAATCTACTCATTCGGTTTATACGATGAATATTGAACGAAATAACAGTGTGTTCATGGTTTCAAGTAGTAGTAACAACTTTTTCCATGTTACAGAATGCTGTATAGTCAGTATAATTAAGTTTTAAATAAGTTAAAAAACAAGGTGAAAACCGCGAATTGTCTGAGAATTTGACTCTAAAGTTAGGAGTTAGTCGTTTATCTATAAACGTTACTTGGCACGTGCTTTGACTGTGACATGTCCTAGTTGTGCGACAATGTCAGGAGAACACTTAATCAATGTTCGTGCTAAGCAACGTTTATAGATTTTGGTTTATGTTAACAAAGCATACTTTAATCGAACTTTTCCTTGTATCTGTTAACAACACAGTGATAAAATAATTTTCTATGAACTTTATTCACTTTTATTTATTTGTAGTGTACCAGTGATTTGTATATTATTAATTTATAAAGTTTTATAAAACGTTTTTTTTTTTCATGATGTTATTCGATTATCGATTAACAAACTCGAATAATTATTAATCGATCCCACATATCACTGTTTAACATAAGATAACTTTATTTTGATGTTTATTATTTATTTTTAGGTTTAATATTTCTAACGCTTGCTGTGATTTTTCACTACACATAAATAATATAATAATATATGAATCTAAGTAATCTGTAGTCTTGCCTTTCCAACGAATTTAGTAATTTATTTGATACGAGTTGTTTAATTTTTAAACGTGTTTATAATATTTGGTGACAGACTAAATATATCATCAGCTCGAGATAGGGAAACTAATTCTTAAGCAATTTGACTGCTTTGTTAGCCCGTAGATATTATATTCAGATCACAATCGTCATTTCTATGGCAGTTGTGTAAAATGGCAAATTGACGTGGTTTGTCAATTAGCTTTTAAATTAATTTCCCTGATGGTAATTATAAATATTAATAGTAGTGCGCGCTACCTCGGAAAGCATGTTTGGTCCCGGCTGTCATTTGTAGATCTTTGACAGTCATTACAGGTCTGACAACCAGTCTTACCAAAGGGTATCGTATTACCCAGTACTAACTGGGTAGTGGAGGTCAGATAGGCAGGCGCTCCGTGTAAAATGCTGGTATTCAGCTGCATCCGGTGGAAGCCGACCCCAACATAGTTGGGAAAAGGCTAGGCAGATGTTGAATAGTATTGATGCAAATAAAAGGCAAACCCGAGCTAGATAGACACTTTTGTGACCTGCCCATGGGTTCTTTTTAAAACTTAGTAATGTTCGGAGAATAGCAAAGGCTTTCGAGCCCAAAATAACGGGTTCGCCGAATAGCACTAGTCTTAAGCTGTCGACAAAATAGCCTGTCACCAAAAACAACAGATATTTTATCGCTTCTTTTCCTGTGCCATTTGTAATTATATCCATAAGAAAATTTTGTACATTTTAACTTTAATATATTTCTCAGAAACAACTTGTATTTTACGTTATTTTGTATTTAAATCCCATGATACAGTAATTTGGAAACTGTCTTCATATTCGAACTAAATAAGTTATAGGGACCCAAAATTATGATAATATTGTATTATGTAGTATAATATTTAATAACTAAGTATAATGAAGTCTTATGTTAAATGTATTAGAAAATATACGGTATTTTTGCACATTTAAAGTATAGCATCGTGTTTGAATGTTTGTGTTCTAGAATCATATTTGAATGATTTTAAAATTAACTCGCAACCGTTATACGAAAATAATTGAGAACAAGATTGTCATTAAAGAAATATTCAACGAATATGTGCATGCAATTTTGACATCTGCCTATTTTCATCCACTTACGGTACAGTAAACCTAGTACGGATCAAATTGCGAACTAGCTGTAGACGTGGGACTCGTGACAGATAATGTAGGTATTTAAAGTAATAGTGAGAGATATGTCCGCAGCTGGCCGCAAGGTACAGGGTTGAACAGATCTTAAGGGTATTAAGACATTTACACGGATCAGCGTTTTTAAGCATCTCTATCTCATTCTATCCCGTAAAGGCGTCATTTAGTGGAGCGAGAAGTCTGGTCGCGGGCATTCTCATCGGAAGCATTGTATCTATAGACTGGACCTCTCACTCTAGTGAGTTGCATTTCCAAGTGACAGAAAATGCGCGTTCGTGTTCCACGCGCGCCTTAAATAGATGTCAGCACACAAGAAGGGGTCGGTAAGGGCCGATGCCTGCCGGGGCTGCGGGACTGTTCGAAAGAGATACCGCGGCTTTGAAACACAAAAGGCTAAGAAAGAACATGGATGGGTTAGTCGGTAAAAGTCTGACACTCCCTTCTGCTCCGCCCAGAGCGGGAGGGTCATTTGATGATTCCCCATCCAAAAAAAAAAGGAAATGCTGATCTTTGCGTGTAAATGTGATATCACCCTAAGCTCGTTCAACGAGTCGAATACGTAATCGTTGAAACGTATGCAATAACTCAAGAATTATGATCTATCTATTGTGCTCCTTTTTACATCGAAACTTTTTAAATTAACTTAGATAAAGCAATAAATTCATATTCATCGATTTACCCTAACATATCAAGTACGTATAGATATACTACACTAGAAATTTAAAATGCCATAAGGTAAATTGACCGAGCTGTTCGATTTTCAGCTTCCAGTGCTGTGCTGGAAGTAGAAAATATCCAATAGCACATGTCCCTTACAGCATTTGAATTTCCACTGTCTTATAATACTTATATTATTCAGTAGAGTACAGTTTACGAACGATTGTAAATAAGTCGTATATAACTTCTAGGTCACACATTCAGACTGAAACTGGTTTAAAGACAACAACAGCATGTAAAACCAATTCAGACGTCCATGGGCGGAATAAAAACTGACACCACTAACCACACGATAAAGAAATAATTATATTCGTTCTTATATCGTGTTATAAATCAGTGAAAGTTGATTACGATACGACCCCTTGATGTATTATCAACTTTTTCTGTTTGTCCCAAAATCTGTATGAATTTTGAAATATTGTAAGCAATTCTTAATATTTTCTAATAATATGACCCCTTATGCCTGTAGCGGCACTACAAAAAGTACTACAAAAATATAGAACAAAAAGTACTCCAGCGCCATCTATGACACATATGTTGAACTAAACATCGAATTCCTATATAGCGCAGTTAAAATTATCCGCGTCTTATAAGACTACTAGCACTTCGCCCGCGACTTCGTCCGCGAAAATTGTGATAGTTCGGCTAATTAGCATGACATCAATATAATTTATAGCCTATGTTACTCGGTAAAGTTGTAGCTTTCTAATGGTGAAAGAATTTTTAAAATCGGTTGAGTAGTTCTTGAGTTAAATCGTAACAAACACACAAACAAAAAATCGAAAAGATAAAAAATAAGATAGAAGATATAAATTCAAGAACTCGACAACAACTGTCGCGCAGTGAGCCACCAGGCATAACACCCGTCTGGTGGGAGGATCCTCCCTTTTCTATGGGGGATGAAGAACTTACACCCTGTTTTTCATAGTCCCAAATACCAATGCCTAACTTGATTTTCTATGAAACCTACTTTCTCTAAAACCGTGTGTGACCTAATCTGTACTGAGCCTGTAACAATTAAGTGATGATTGCCATAATATTTACATAATTAGTAGTGTGGTTAGGTATTTAATTAACAGTAGATTTTTTTAATGTTAAGGATTTTATCATAATATTCTATTAATACAAACACATGAACCCCCATACAACACCTTTGCAATTATCAGATTATATTGTTTCTGTTAACAATAATGTAGGAATAAGTATAAATTATTGTCTGTAAATAAAACTGATGCATATAAGTATTCTTTTTCGACTAGGACTAGCACTATTTTGCATTTTAATTCAACAGTTTGACACAATATAGCATTTGATACACACACTATTTTCTTATATTTATGCATTAAATCGTATTCTATTTTTATCAACAATTTAAAATAATAACTATGTCCTAACCAGAGCGATGAGACGCACCAATACACGATCATCACTTTCATATGACACTAATTCGTAGACGTGTACATGCGTTCGAGTACTTCGAACAAAATGAACGCGAAGCTCGCGTGTTCGCGAGACGATCGCTTTGGTTACGACGCAGCCTTACTGTTTATCAAATAACGCACGCTTAAAATATTTCCTTTAATTAACTATTTTTAACATTTGATTACTGAATTATAATTTATTGCTGTGTCTTAATAGGCTTTTCTTACTAACAAACAGATAGCTGAAAATATATTTCGTTAAAATGTATTGTGTGTTCATTGGTGTCTCATGTTCGTCCTGTCTTGTCTGCTTAACTGTACTATTAAAAGTATTTTTTTTTTATTAACAGATTATTTAGAGAGGCAAAGTGTGTTAAACGTACAGAAAAAAAAAATAGGAAACGATAGATTTCATAAATTCCCGACCACCATTTCCATTTTATCTTTAGCATTGTCGTGATTGTACGGTCGACCGAGCTTTTGGTTTACATTTTACAATGTAATTTGCATGTTAAAATGTAAACCAAATAGCTCTGTTGACCGTACCTATACGTGTAATGCCTGTACCTACACACCTTTTTCATGTTTTTTTTTTTTAATTCTAAACCAAATTATTCATTATGGCTATGATATTATGAAAAATAGAATTTTAATAACGAGGGAAAAACCTGCAATAAATTAAGTTTTTATTAAATTAAATGTAGTGTTAGTTTTTGTGTGAATGACTGATGTAGAGTTATAAGTGTTTTTAAATGATCAATTGTTTTGTAGGAAGAGTGCGGATCAAAAATATTGTACCCCATTGTAATGTTTTCTATCTTGTGATGTAATATGAAGTGCTGTGCGTTTTATTTTATGTCAAATAAAAGTTTATTGATTTATTCAGTGGTTTTATTTATCGGCTCGTGTTGTCAGATCGTAATTGTTACATACAGAGCGTCCACTTTATTTCAGCCGTATTTACTTGATGCAAGTTTTGCCAGTGGTAAACAATGTAATAATATTGAAGCAACGAATGGCTTTTGCAACTTTTGCTGTACATTTTCGATCTTAATGACTAGACAAACATTGCCGTAACAATGCGAGCTGCTATTTATATTTTATCAGGCACTTAACACATAGTTGTTTTGGGTAATAAGGTTGTTTATTAGTTCAGTGCCTTGGAGAGTGAGGTGTGCTAAAAGGCCATGAAATTAGAATCTTTAAAAACTGACGCATTCGATGGTAGTTAGACATTCTTAAATAATGTCTCACTTTGGAATTTAATAAAGTCAAAGTCAAAATTATTTATTTGCAATAAACGTGGCACAAGAGATGGTAAAAACAATATGTAGTACAATTACACATTTCGACATAGAATTGGCATGCAAACATTAAAGAATTAGATGCTAATTTCAAAACACAATAAGTACCCGAGTGTGAAACAAACATCAAATTAGGTAACGAAGAAACGGTACCAAAGAAATCGTTAATTAAGTAAGAAAAACCTAATTTTTTTAGTCTGAAAAAAGCATGTTATCATTTTTCATAATTATTATTACTGAACCACGCAGGCCGTCGAATTAGGGGCTCGAGCGGAGCGGAAACGGGAGTAGGGCGGAAAGACTTCAGCACCCGCTTGACTAGCACGCAGACCGCACCCATAGCAAAGGCGACGATTACAACTCCTAGGATTGCCTGGTGAAAGAAATAAATTGATATAGATATGAAGGGACTTGCATCGCAGTATTAGATATGCGGAAGATCAAGAGCCCAGTGTCACCCATCACGAGGACCCTTCGTCAAATTCTGATCTTTGATTGGATAGTAGCCCTTCACCCACTTTGTAAGACATTTAAAGAAATGTGGAGTGCCTACATTTAGATCTTTTTCCTTTCCTCTTCATTTCTATTTTTTATTGTGCTTGGTGATTACAGCCATATTTTTTGTCTGTCTCCAAATGGGTCAGATCAGTTACAGAAACGAATACAGGTAACTTTAAGTTTCGCCTTCCTTTTTTAGCTCTTAAAACAATGAAGGAAAACGTCAGGAAATTGGCATGTCTTGTAACCAAAAATTAGACAGGTTACATTTACCAACCCGCACTGAACCCGCGTGGTGGATTAAGGTGAACGCACATTTAGCCGCGCCGAAAGAAAAATTTCTCATCCGTATAACGTATCTATTCGTCCGATTCGACGCGGATAAGTGTGCGAGATTTTATAGGATTTCATGTATGAAATCCTATAAAACCTCGCACACTTATCACTACTTCTTTCGGCTCTTTCGCTTCCTTCGGCTCTGAGTGTGCGTTCACCTTAACACACCACTATGGGCCCAGCCATAGAGCTGGACAGTGGGAACATCAACAGACTGATTATGCCAAATTCATGTGTTAGTTATTTACTTACGTAAACTCCGAATGATAATTTGCTTTTAGAAGGCAGTTTCGCGTCCTCCACAGGAACTGCAAGAAAACAAAACAGCGAATAAGTCTTGACTACAACACATCGCCGATCATAGCTGCTTTCAAGGTCAGGCAGTTTCTAATGGGGGCCTTATACACTACGGTCTATTTGTGCAAATATGATTGCGCATTTGCGCAGATCTCCAGAAGCGTGTGTTTACATAATTGCGCAGGCACCAAGGTAGACCTCTACGCTATGGCATTACACAAGAGAATCTACTTCAGAAGTGAGTGATGTGAAAAATGTAGGCATAAACGTAACATCACGCCTGAGAGTTAGGCAGAGGTGTACCCTACGCCCAGTGTCCCCACATGTCGCCATTTATTTTTAAGTCCCTATTGTCATCAATCAGGCACAAACTCCGGGTTGCTTCTGAGAAACCTGCCCTTTTTTTTCGGATGGGAAATCATCAAATGACTCCTCCCGGTCTGGGCGGAGCAGGAGGGAGTGTCAGACTGTTACTGACTAAAACCCATCCATGTTCCTTCATCGCCCTTTGTGTTCCGGGGCCGCGGTATCTCTTTCGAACAGTCCCGCAGCCCCGGTCGTACAGTCCCGCAGCCCCGGGCAGTCCCGCAGCCCCGGGGAGAAACCTGCCCAGATTACAAAACCTGACAACTCTTTGCCAGGCCTGGGAAACGAATCCAGGACCTCATGCTCATCACTTGCGAATACTTGGGCACTTTAAGGGAATTGAAAACTGACGAATTCTTACCAGAAACTGTAGCATTTCCTGCAGCTCCTAAACACCCTCTTTCATCAACCAAGTGGACTTTAGCTAATAGGTTCACTTTGTGCGCCAGTTCTAGCGGTATCAGTAGAAGGTGCCAGTGGAGGGTGTCGCCTTCGAAGACCAGACCACTGGTATTGAACTGGAACGGATTTGGCAGCATGGTAAATATTTTATTGGTCGTATTTACCGGTGTCGGCATTTGCCTGTTGAGGCTGTGGAAGAAAAGATCGAAGAGCTCTATAGACTTCATCTGCTTATCAAATTTCAAAGGTGTGGTGCCACAAGTCTCCGAGTACGATGGCTGTGACAACGGACGGACAAACAGACAGAACAGGGTTTCGTTTTCGTCCCTAAAAAGTAGAATATAACTTTATTTTCAGAAGTCGGTGAGTTTTCATTAACTGCCACCGACTTTCGAAATTTTGCATAGGCATTTCTTCAGCATAGACTCATACACAAAAGTGAAACTCATGAAAACCAATCGATTTACCGATGAACAGGCAGAGGCGGACCCCCGTAAGGAACGTAGTTCCTTACGTTTATATTATTATTAAAAACTAGCTGACCCGCGCAACTTCGTCTGCGTCATATAAGAGAGACAGAGAGATGGTTAGAGAGAGTGTGAGACACCTTTAAAAGATAGACATAATAATGCTATCGCGGACTTTTTAAAGAACTTTTTAAGAGGAACAATTCCGTTATACACGATTGTTGCGTAAATTTAACCTTTTACGCAGCGCACGCAACGAAAGATCTCAAAAGGAATATTTTTTCCTTTTTTTGCAACATTTTTCATTGATGCTCTGCTCTTATTGATTGTAGCGTGATATTATATAAACGTTGCAACGTTGTTGTTCGTTGTTGCCTTCTCCGATAAGAGGGCTATCCAACACTAATAGATACTTTCAACTCGAACCAGTAGTTCCTGAAATTAGCGTGTTCAACCAACCAAACAAACACTTCAGCTTTATAATATTATTAGGCATAGTATAGAATCAAGTAGGTCACAATTTAATTTCTCTGAAATATTTGCATTAATCGCTAAAATATTCTGTTTTTCTAAATAAGGGCTTCCCTCGCCAGCCTCCTCACCCTTACGTTATCATCCTAGACACTTGATGACAGTCATACTCCATCTATGTCGAAAGTTCTGATCAAGGTCCATGAAATGAGCCCAAACACGATATAGCTGCTGCAAACTGTTGCGAACCTCTTGCAACTGACTTTTATCTCCACCGTCAGACCTTCGATGACAGTCCAGGCAGGTCTTAAATTCTCACCATGATGCATGGAATGAGGCCAATAACAATATAGCTGTAAATATAGTCTACGTAAACTGCGTATCGATTATTGATTATTGCGAATAGCACAGCACAGTACTTGCACGTCAAGAACACGTAAATTTATCAGGCTTCCGTTCGCTATACTACTTTTTGGAGAAATCATCATCATACTCCTGCTCCTTATCCCAATTTATTTGGGGTCGGCGCAGCATGATTGTATTCTTCTTCCATACTTCTCTATTACTTTTTGGAAAAAAAAAAACAAGAAAAAATAGGAAATATAGAAATGCAAACAAAAAGAAATAAAGACAATCTAACAGCATCAAAAAAAAAATTAAACACAACACAAAGAGTGAAAATAATGATGCCGGGTTTGAACCTGCAACCCCGTAGTTAGCAAGGCGGTCATGAAACCGCTGGGCTATTTACTTCGTTGACATAAGCTACAAATAGCCGTTCTCATGTCAGGACTGAAACGTCAAACAATTGAAGTATTCGGACATAATGTTAAATTGCCTACCAGGGGGTAGGCAATTTGTTGTTTCTGTGTAACCTTTTAAAGTTGCTACATATACTTCATATCTAATACAGGTAAATATAATTTCTCAGTTTTCTCGAAATTTGATTTTTGAGCGAAAATAGCGGAACTCAAGAAAATCAGCATTCCTGGGTATAAGTAGTTGGTACGAAATGTTTGTGCGCGCATCACGTCAAAACTACTGCATAGATTTCTTTAAACGCTTCTTCAATATTTATGTTATATATTATCACGCTACTTTCTTAAGGGGGTAGGCAATTTTGCATTATGTCCGTATACTTCAATTGTTTGACGTTTCAGTCATGACGTAAGTGCATGAGAACGGCTATTTGTAGCTTATGTCAACGAAGTAAATAGCCTAGCGGTTTCATGACCGCTCTGTAAACGACGGGGTTGCAGGTTCAAACCCCCAACATCATTTTCACTTTTTGTGATTAGTTTTTTTTTTTGGATGTTGTGAGATTTCCTATATTTCATTTTGTATTTAAATCATGATCTGTCAAATGACCAATTTGATCGAGACGCCATTGTTTAACTATTGTGTCTACTTCGCGGACAGATCATGGGTTAAATTATTTGCATTTCTATATTTCTGATCTTTTTTCGTGAAATATTTTTCCAAGAAGTAATAGAGTAGTATGGAAGAAGAATACAATCATGCTACCCCCAAATAAATTGGGATAAGGGCAGGAGTATCATGTTGATGATTTCTCCAAAAAGTAGTATAGCGAACATCAGAAGCCTGATAAATTCACGTGTTCTTGCCGTGCAAGAACTGTGCTGTGCTATTCACAATAATCAATAATCCATACGCAGTTTACGTAGATTATAATCTTTACAGCTATATTGTTATTGGCTTCATTTCATGCACCTTGGTGAGAATTTATGACCTGCCTGGACTGCCATCGAAGGTCTGACGATGGAGACAAAAGTCAGTTGCAAGAGGTCCGCAACAGTTTGCAGCAGCTATATCGTGTTTGGGCTCATTTCATGGACCTCGATGGGAACTTTAAACTTAGCTAGATTATAACTTTCATTGAAGGTCTGACGATGGAAACGGAAGGCAGTTGCAATAGGTCATCAAGAGTTTACAGCATCTATATCGTGTTTGGGCTCATTTTATGCACCTTGATGAGAACTTTCGACCTAGCTGGACTTTGACTGCCATCGAGTGTCTAAGGATGATAACGTAAGGCTGTCGAGAGAAGCCCTTATTTGGAAAAACCGAATATTTTAGCGATTAATGCAAATATTTCAGAGAAATTAAATTGTTACCTACTTGAATCTATACTATAATATTATAAAGCTAAAGAGTTTGTTTGGTTGGTTGAACGCGCTAATTTCAGGAACTACTGGTTCGAGTTGAAAGTATCTATTAGAGTTGGATAGCCCATTTATCGGGGAAGGCAACAACGAACAACAAATTTATTATATTATAAAATCACGCTACAATCAATAGGAGCAAAACATCAATGAAAAATGTTGCAAAAAAGGAAAAAAAAAATCCTTTTGAGATCTTAAGTTGCGTGCCCTGCGTAAACGGTTAAAGTTACGCAACAATCGTGTATGACGGAATTGTTCCTCTTAAAAATTTCTATAAAAAGTCCGCGATATCTTTTAAGGGTGTCTCACACTCTCTCTAACCATATCTCTCTCTCTCTTATGTGACGCAGACGAAGTTGCGCGGGTCAGCTAATGTATAGATAAAATGAATAAACGAAATAATATTTATGGCGGGGCGGGGGGGGTCTATTCGCTCGCTCGCTCCGCTCACTCGACGCTCCTACTACACACACACACACAGCATACGGCATTTTCTTACGTGAGGCGTGACGATTTCTGCTAAATCGCACTCATAATGAATTATTTTTTTGTATAATTTAAAAGCGTGCTTCTTCTTTAGAAAGGTCAGGTGCGTAGTACCCGCAACCGGTGCGCCGTGCGCGTGTATGACCAGTACGGTTAACGTGACGTCCAGAGTACGAAAGTGCCGTCACTTTCCCAGACAGCTAGTCGTCCTGTATGGCTCCTTTTCTTTCGCACTCTGAAATAAGCAATAAAGTCAATGAAACAAACAAAGACTTGAGAATGTTAAGTTATTTTAGACTTTTGTAGTGTTGTTTTGGAAATCAGTTTTTATGCAAAAAGTTTTTTGTTTGTCACAAGTTGCTTTACCGGATCCGAGGCTGAGGACGGGCATGAGTCAACTTTTTTTTAGATTGTTCTAGAATCATGAAACTCAGAATAAATACTTATTAATAAAAATAAAGAAATACCTGTTTTAGCATTTTTTTTTAATCTCATCCAGAGACGCAAAAAAGAGGGTTTTGTGTTTAAAATTAATAAACTTCAAACACCTATACAATCAAAACCAATGAAGTGTAAAGTGTATGTAACCTTTTAAAGTTGCTACATATACTTCAAATCTAATACAAATAAATATAATTTCTCAGTTTTCTTGAAATTTGATTTTTGACGTGAATACGCACAAAATAGCGGAACTCAAGAAATTCAGCTTTCTTCGGTATATAAATAGTTGGTACGAAATGTTTGTACGCGCATCACGTCAAAACTACTGCATAGGCTTCTTCAATATTTGGGCTATATATTATCACGCCACTTCCTTAAGGGGGTAGGCAATTTTGCATTATGTCCGTATACTTCAATTGTTTGACGTTTCAGTCATGACGTAAGTACATGAGAACGGCTATTTGCATTTCTATATTTCTTATTTTTTTTCGTGAAATATTATTCAAAAAAGTAATAGAGAAGTATGGAAGAATGTATACAATCATGCTGCGCCGACCTCAAATAAATTCGGATAAGGGCAGGAGTATGATGATGATGATGATTTCTCCAAAAAGTAGTATGGCGAACATCAGAAGCCATTAGAAATTCACGTGTTCTTGGCGTGCAAGAACTGTGCTGTGCTATTTGCAATAATCAATAATCCATACGCAGTTTACGTAGATTATATTTACAGCTATATTGTTATTGGCCTCATTCCATGCACCCTGGTGAGAATTTAAGACTTTCCTGGACTGTCATCGAAGGTCTGACGATGGAGACAAAAGTCAGTTGCAATAGGTCCGCAACAGTTTGCAGCAGCTATATCGTGTTTGGGCTCATTTCATGGACCTTGATGAGAACTTTAAACTTAGCTAGAGTATGACTTTCATTGAAGGTCGACAATGGAGACGGAAGGCAGTTGTTCGCGACGAACGTCACCAAATCCAAGTACAAATAGTGTTTTTTACCATAAACATATACCTAGAGTCAGTGATATGGGCAATAACAGTGACAAATAAATGAATGAAACAGTGATTTAGAATAAGTAAACAGTAATTTACGTACGCGCTAGACTCACATGTACTCGCAAGTGGAGCTTTAAAGTCTTAATTTAGTGAAATCCAGGTAGCCTAGGTTGCGACCTAGGCCTGGATGTAGTAATTGTTTTAAAAATAACTTAGTCCCTTCAGGAAAACCACTTGTAGAGAATTTGACAGTCTAACGCATCCATCTTCATTCTAACGTGTAAAATTTTGTCTAACAGACTGACAGTTGAAGGATCATTACAGGCTGAAAAACATACCCCGAATACTGAAACGTCACTCAAAATTTAAGGGCTGCTTAACATTTGAGCAGCTCCTAAACTTTAAATTTCATATGGCCAAACGTCATTTTTGAGTATCTGTTAAATATAAGTGCTACTTAAAATTTGAGTGACGTTTCAGTATTCGGGAGATAGACTCGTAAATATAAATAGTAGAATTCGATAGGTCATATACCTTCCTAGTATATGGCAATTATATACTTGCAGTCTCAATAACAATTTTCGTGTAAAATCAGCTGGAAAGATCCTTCAACCAACCAATATGTGGAAAATTGTATAGTTTTTAGTATTATTTCTTTAAACACAATAAAGATAATTATAATTTTCATGCTAGTAGATAGATAACTACACTGGCCTGCAAAAATAAGTATCACACTTTTAAAATTGCAATAACTTTTTAAGTACACAAGATATACTTTCGAAACAAAAAGGACTCGAAAAATTAGTTTAATTTTGTCTATAGTTTCAAAGAAAGCTGGTAAAAATTGCCATAGAAGGTTTTTTATTATAATTCTCTAACTTCTATAGTTTAGAAAAAAATGAAATTTTAAAAGTGTAGTACTTATTTTTGCAGGTCAGTTTATACCAAAGAACTTGTGATATCTTGAATGTACTTAGATATAAGCACATTATTGAATTTTTGTGAAACTTGTAAAAATTCATAGACGAAAATTTCAATAAAAAAATCCTAAATCAGGAAGCGATTCACGGCTCTCGTTACAGTATAGTTCCGGGGTACAATAGTGACCCAAAAATCAGATAGAATTGTAGTCATCAGTACGGCAAATATGCCTTTATAACAAGTGAATAAACAGTAAAAAGTAGTGCGGTGAAAGTCCTGAAGTTCCGAATCGCTTCCTGAAACATTTATGAAAGTTTATCAGTGTTGTTATTCCCAGTAACCCTCTTCCCCATATAACAATGCCTCAGGCAGCCTGAACCTATAGGTGTAGGACGTCAGCGCCGACTAGGAGCGAAGAATACGTGCGCACGGTGTATTAAGCATAGGCACATCGTCCGTTAGGTACACGCATATATACTCGCCCCCAGCGGTCACGCCCGTCCGGCATAGCAGTTGTAAGAGGTCATTAAGAGTTTACAGCATCTATATCGTGTTTGGGCTCATTTTAGGCACCTTATTGATGAGAAACAGAATATTTTAGCGTTTAATGCAAATATTTCAGAGAAATTAAATTGTTACCAACTTGAATTTTACTAGGTATATAATCTATACTATAATAATATTATAAAGCTGAAGAGTTTGTTTGGTTGGTTGAACGCGCTAATTTCAGGAATGGTTCGAGTTGAAAGTATCTATTAGTGTTGGATAGCGCATTTATCGGGGAAGGCAACAACGAAGAACAACGTTACAACGTTTATATAAAATCACGCTACAATCAATAGGAGCAGAGCATCAATGAAAAATGTTGCAAAAAAAGGAAAAAAATGTTATCTTTCGTTGCGTGCGCTGCGTAAACGGTTAAAGTTACGCTACAATCGTGTACAAATAAATGAGTAAATTCTTTATTTCACCAAAAACCATCATAGTACAGAGGACAAAAAACTAAGAGCATATAAGGCTTATAAAGTTAGACCCTTTAGACGAGCTGCAGATGTAAGACAAGCATGAGTTTTTGGAGAAGTCCTGGTAAGAAGTGTATTCTTACATCGTAGGCTGACGAAAACGTCTCGGTCGGCAGGGGTGGGGATCCTGGCCACTCCCTACGTTATAAGAGGGAGTGCACCTGTCACCTCACACGTTTGTGCACTATAACATCTCCTGCGCCCATAGGACATAATAATTTTAATTCCCTGACTCCTAAATTAGGTGTATGTGCCTGTGTCTTAGGAGTCAGTGATTCTCCATAACAAACAAGACAAAGCCATGGCTAATAAATAAAAATAGAAAAAATTGTTCCTCTTAAAAAGTTCTATAAAAATCCGCGATAGCATTATTTCCGTCAGTGACCGTCAGTGCCCTGCGGGTCCAATATAATAATGCTTTCAGGTTGCTGATGGGATTGCCTCGCTACTGCAGTGCGTCAGCGATGTTTGCTCAAGTGGATGGCTTTCACGCCATTATACGTAAAAGAGCAGCATCGCTGATGCGGAGGGTGAGGGGCAGTCCCAACAGCTACCTGAGGGTAATTGCAGACTACATCCATAGTCCTATCTGGAGGCATTGGATTGGGCTGCACATATTGTAGGCTGACTGGCGTTCTTATATTGCTTTTTTTTTTTTTTCCCCTCTTATATTTGTGTATTTGTGAGTTACTAACATAGCTTTAAGTCATCTTGATGTACTACTAACACTCTATGGACCTAAAAGTCTGAAATAAATGTTTTGAATTTGAATTGAATTATTATGTCTATCTTTTAAGGGTGTCTCACACTCTCTCTAACCATCTCTCTCTCTCTCTCTTATGTGACGCAGACGAAGTTGCGCGGGTCAGCTAGTTCCGAAATAATACTGGGAAATGTGAAATATTTTGGCAGTGCGATCCCACGCTTCGTAGACTTCGGTCGTCGAAGTTACAATTGATAATCACGCGCACAGCAAAACGTTAGTTTTTAGATAAATAACCAGCTACTATTTTCTCGTATTTTTTTACAGTGAATTGTCGTTTATGGATTTTTTATAGTACCTACTAAAGAAAAAAATAATAATTTTGCCTCGATTTAGGTTAAAATATTGATAGTGTTCCTAGGAAAGCCGGTGGTTCCTTAAAAGGCCTTGCTAAGGTACGTGGGACTTACAAGGAACGTCTACAAATCATGAACATATGAACACTTAGTTTTAGATACGTACTCATTCTTATTCTTATTCTTTATTGCACACAAACAAAAAACAAATATACATATAATTGCAATAATATAGCTTATGTACAAAGGCGAGCTTAACCCAGAATTGGGTTTTCTTACAGCAAACCTAATTTTGATAGCGAGATTTGCAAGAAAAGGGATTTACTTATGAATGTGCATTAACATTACAAGCGGTTACTTAATTTTATAAACTAAACTACAAACATACAATATAATATACGTAATACATACAGTAAATACATACATATCTATAAAATCCTATATATATATAAACATACATACATACATATTGATCATGTTGACAGAAAATGTTCCCTTATTCCTCTCTTGAACACCTCTAACGAAGAGCTATCCCGCAAGGAGTGTGGAAGTGAGTTCCAAAGGCGCACAGCACGAACAGTGAAAGATCCATCATACCGACTTGAGGAGTGGGGAGGGAAACGAAGGAGAAGAGATGATGATGAGCGACAAGGTTTACCTCTAGGAACGAGATACTCAAAGCGGTCCCGAAGATACGAAGGAGCCTTAGAATTGTGAAGAATGGAAAAGAGAAACGAAAGAGTGTGACAATCTCGACGCTGCCGAATAGGTAGCCACTTCAGCTGCTTCCGAAACTCCGACACATGGTCGTACTTACGAAGCCCGAAAATGAAGCGGATACACAAGTTCTGCAGACGTTCGAGCTTATTAAGAAGTTCCTCAGTCGCATCAAGAAAACATACATCAGCATAGTCAGGAAGAGGCGGAGAGGAGTTTCAAATGGCAGGCATTTCTGAAGTCGCTTAAGAGACCGATACGAACAAAACACCCCCATGCTTACTTCAGCAATGTGAACGTGTCAAGATAGGTTGCAGTCCAAAAATAGGAATAGTTTCTTGGAGTAGCCTATAGCGATACCATCGTACACAACAGGAGGAAGGGACTGGTGATTTAATAAATTGACGAAGTATCTGCCACCAATAATGAGAGCTTGTGATTTTGTTGGGTTGACTAATATTCCAAAACTTTTAGTTCGCTGACTGATGTTCTGAAGATCATTATTGATGGCATCGATAGCTATATCTTTTAAACTTGAAGCTCTTCAAGTTTAAAATGACGATAAAGCTGCAGGTCGTCTGCATAGAGATGATAATGTGAAGTTAATACCTTGGTGACAGCGTTAATGAAAACGGAGAAAAGAAGAGGAGAAAGTACGCCACCCTGAGGAACACCCGCAGAAAGATCGCACCAATGGGAGCAAGCCTCATTCAAGTGTACTGACTGCGAGCGACCCCGAAGATATGAATCAAACCAAGCAGTCACAGAAGGAGACATGTTTAGAGAGGAAACGTACTGTTAGGATGGTGCTCCGTGGGTCGCTTTTAATTGAAACACCTTACTTCTGCTACACTGAATTTATTTTAACTTGCACACCAAAATTACATGAGTCGGAAATAGTACATTTTGATACAAGTGGAGAAAGTTTGTTATTGCATTCGAGGCGGAATTAACTCCCGAGCCGTAGGCGAGGGTGTTTTTAAGCTGAGAACTGCAATAACATATGTCCACGTGTATCAAACGACGTTTTTCAATACACTTTTAAAGAAATAAAATGAAATAACGAAAAAAATTTTTGGCATAAATTAATAATAAACTATTATTTTAATTTTCTTTTCTTCCGCGCTTTGCTTTCGCCAGGTTGAAGGAGAAGCAAAGGTATGAAGCCGCTAAACAGCCTAATATAAAAAAAAATATTTTTGAATTTAGAACACAAATAAATGTTAATTTGTTTATAAAAGTAAATATTAGTTTTAAATAATCATGTTTATCTATGATACTCTATTTATAAACACAATTTGAATATTTAAAAAATATTTACGCGGCAAAGACGCATTATTGCTTTGCCAAAATTAAAAAAAAAAACATTCACATCCGACTTAGTGCATTGAACCAATTTGAACTAAGTATAGGCAGTACAGGTATAGTTATCTGTGGCAATTTTCATGCCCGCACACGTGTTGGAAAATGCAAAAAATCGCACGCGTGTGAAATACATTGCATGTTGAACCTAATCGTAGTGCGTTATGAACCAGTTTTCGAGGAAGTGTATTGAAAAAAATGTTAACTGAATGAATTTGGTAGGTTGACTGCGCCGCGTGCATGGCGAGCAGTTTTATATATTACATAGATTCCTAAATCAGCAAATTAAAAATAATCGATTCGGAAATTATTTATAACATCTCCCCCCTTAGACGGAGCTTTATAATGTATAAATTAAGCGAAGGATGATATAAGAATTAAATTGCTCCAAACGGAAAAGAAAGGGTACAGAAAATTGGTTCACAAATTAAAGTTAAACATAGAGTAAAATTAAACATTACAAAATAATTAAAATTATGTCACAAGTTAAAGGTAAACGCAGAGAAAATTAAAACATTACAAAATAATTAAAATTATGTCACAAGTTAAAGGTAAACATAGAGAAAATTACAAAATAATTAAAATTACACAAATAGGTACAAAACAAAAACACATACCAATAGGTATTAAACAAAGGTAATTAAATTAAATTTCACAATATAGAGGGTAAAAGTCATATTAAATAGTCATAATTAACATTCTTACAATAATAACTTAATCTAACATCAGATACAGAAATATAACTACATACGTGTTACAGCCGCGAATCAAAATTTTAATCAACATACAACCTGACACTGACCTGCAAATTGCAAAAAACGTAAGAAAATTTGAATTTCGCGGGCTACCCTGGAGCATCACCCTTAAGCATAATTTAATGTTTCGCCTAAATGAAAGAGTTTATTTAGTAGTTTCAGTAAAAGCGGATATGTAGTTGAACGACTTATTTATAATATTGGCCTTATTTGGAGCCCTGTTCCTTGCAAGGCCATTTGGAGAGCTATTAAAGCTAGGTTAAAACTTGTGTTCTAAGGTGCCTAGACCGTAGGTCTACCCATTAAATAATCTAGACTAAAATCATTACATCTAATATGGGTCCCGACTGTTGCAGTCAATATGTCCTGTTTCCTGAACTTGTTTTTTTTTCAGTTTTTATTTATAGTTATTAGTTATTTTTACGCAGTCGGGTTTTTTAATTTTTTAAATAATTTTTTAATCACTGATATTGATGAACCTTTCCATCCACAATGAAACCTTTTTGATATAAGGTCAAAAAAAAGCGATGAAATGATAAATAACGACCTTGGGCTTCCATCATCATTATATTCCAACGTATTTCTCTTCTCAAATAAACTATAATATGCTGCTGACTCACCTCAGCATGCACATACAATATTTGTGACTCACCTTGAGAATGCCGGGTTGATAGCATATTTGTGACTTGCAGTCGCTAGTATCAGTCACACTCTTCACCTCTACGGTATATCCTTTCGCAGGGACTCCTGTAACGAAGAAACACGTAAGTATCAAAGGGGCCTAGACATTACCGGATAGCCTCTCGGTAGCATCTTTAATCTCACTGATTGGACCACAAAATGACATTTCGGGTTCAACAGATTATGAACTTTCCCTGCAAGTGGTCTATAGCCGTCTGCTCCGTTGGTCGCGAAAGGAAATTAAATACCTTGAAAAGGAAATTAGTATTTCAAGATGATATCTAGACTTTAAATGGGACTCAAATAAAATCAGAACTAAACTTCTAAACTGCACGTGGATTTCGATACGATTTTACTATCACTTATTGCGAAAGATTCATACATAGCTAAATTGCTCGAAAATTCTTGAGTTTTTGACATGTCACCACAGAAAATTGCACCCTAATCTAAAGGGGGGCAGGTCGCTAGTTCTCCGTATAAAATAAAAGCCTTACCCAAAGAAGGGAGCCATGACACGTTAAGCTGGAGTTCACGGTCGGAATACTCCAGCGGTAGAGCGACGACACTCAGATTAGTCGGTACACCTGCATGCTTCAGCGTCTGCAACAATTGGGGTCATGTTAGAAAAGGATAGTAGAGAAAGAGAGAAAAAATGTTAATCCTGACAGTGATGTACAGTCAGAGGCACTACCGGTTGGAGTGTAGCCTTAGGGGCGCTACGGCGCGAGGACTTTAGCCAAAAAAGTGTTATTTTACCAAATCGTTTATTTTGTCGTATCAATTTAAGTACCTAGGGCATTTGGTTACGACCGACTTCAAGGACAATGCTGACATGGAACGGGAACGGAGGGCCTTGTCGGTGCGGGCGAACATGCTCGCACGTAGGTTTGCGCGCTGTTCGAGGGAGGTGAAGATAACGCTCTTCAGGGCGTACTGCACGTCCCTTTACACGTGCAGCCTGTGGGCGAGGTACACGCGTGCATCATACGGGGCCCTCCGCGTCCAGTTCAACAACGCGCTCAGGGTAGTATTGGGGCTGCGTCGCTACTGCAGCGCCTCAGGTATGTTCGCTGAGGCGCGCACTGACTGCTTTTATGCTACCATGCGCAAGCGTGGCGCGTCACTGGTGCGTAGGGTGTGGGGCAGCCCCAATGCTGTCCTGGCGATGATCGCGGACCAGATGGACTGCCCATACATACGGCACTGCTGTGATAGGCATGTTGCCGTCAGCAGAGCCGGTTAGATGTTGTCCTTTTATTTATTTTATTTTATTTTATTTTACTATCCTTTGTGTGTTATTTGTATTTGTGTGTACTCTACATATGAGTTAATATTGCTCGAAATAAATGTATTTTATTTATTTTTTATTTATTTATAAAACACCTAAATATAAGGCTAAAAGTGTCTTGGTGTTTTTTGTCTCCGACTAACCGTTTGTCGTAAAATCGATGTCGAAGGGATCCATAGGTTAGGTTAGGTTCGAACTGTGGGGGCCGATCTGTATGGGGCCGATCTGTATTTATGCTTTCGCGGTTGCACAACGACATGCTTTGCTCACGCTTTGCATGGTAGCATAGATGCAGGTCTACCTTACTGCCTCCCTCAGAGGCGGTAGGGTGGCGGGGTCTTGAGGGAGAGCGCTACGGTCGTGTAGATCCTCAAGGCAAGTCTGGTGTGTTCACCTTCACGTGGTTGCCGCCCTGTTCTTGGTCTAATTCCATAAGAAATAGACGCAACAAAAACCACCAGGCGCTTTCTGGGGGGGGGGGGGGGGGGCACATCGCACTTCGTATGATCAACTCCCGTCATGCGAAGTGCGGTGTGCGTTTCCCCTGCGTGCCCCTCTGAGCGTAGCAGAGGGCATGGCAGGGGAGTGGGGTCCTCCTTTTGCGGGGTTCTCGCAGAAGGAGGAGGCGGGGCGGCGCGGCGAGTGGATCATGCGCGGAACATGATCCTCTCGCCGCGCCGCTCCGCGGGCGGAGAGGGGGGGAAGGGGCGTTTGCCCTCCCTCCTCACGGTGACGGGCGGGCGACAGGCGCGGAGGTGCCTCCGCCCGCATTGCACCCGTCACCCCGCGGGGGGACTGGGCCTCCCGCTTCCCGGCGTGCGTGCGTGAACACCATGCTGGGGAGCGAGGAGAGGAGGCCTGGTCAGAGGTAGCCTCCCTTTGCGAGGTTCTCGCAGAGGGAGGAGGCGGGGCGGCGCGGTGGGAGGATCATGAGCAAAACATGATCCTCTCGCCGCACCGCTCCGTGGGCGGTGAGGGGGGGAAGGGGCGTTTGCCCTCCCTCCTCACGGTGACGGGCGGGCGACAGGCACGGAGGTGCCTCCGCCCGCATTGCACCCGTCACCTCGCGGGCGACTGGGCCTCCCGCTTCCCGGCGTGCGTTGGCGGACGCCATGCTGGGGAGCGCGGAGGCCTGGTCAGCGGTAGCCTCCTTTTGCGATTTCGCAAAAGGAGGAGGCGGAGCGCGAGCGGGAGGTCTCTCTCTCGCTGCGCTGCTCCGCGGGCGGAGAGGGGGGGAAGGGGCATTTGCCCTCCTTCCTCACGGTGACGGGCGGGCGACAGCGTGCCTCCGCCCGCATTGCACCCGTCACCTCCGTCGGTCATTCCCGAACCCCCTCCTCCACGCCCGTGCCGTGAGGGCAAGAGGGGGGGGTCCGCCTTGCGTTCGTCGGCGGGGGACTGGAAGTAAAGGCTGTGCCGGATTCCCAGTCCCCCTCCACTATGACGAAGCGGGAATGCGCTGGGTCGTTTTAGTGGGTATACCGTGTTTTGCACGCCCGGGGAGTCCCACATACCCCTCCCGTCCCCCGACGGGAGGGCATGCGTAATGCATTTTTTCCCAGCGTCAAAAAAAAAAAAAAAAAAAAAAAAAAAAAAAAAAAAAAAAAAAAAAAAAAAAAAAAAGGTTCGAACTGTGACCAACTACGCTACCTCGAAATTGGCCGCGAAAATTTTATAAGTCTCTCTTTCATAGTGCCACTAAGACCAACCCACTGACCGCACTACCGAGTCCCTTTCGTTATTTAGATTTAGCGGTACACCTGCATTATTGCGCTGTAAAAAAACCAGAATATTCTGGTCTCTGATTCTATTGGAACTCCGTACTATATTAGGCCAGCTTCGTCGACTGACCTCAGATAGGTAAGATTCAAGGACATCCTTAAAAAATACCTTTACAGGGGAACGTGTATGAGGTTTTTTTTTAATCTCATAATCGGGACGGTTCCATAGAACCCTTACCTATCCATTCACAAGGTTATGATAGGTGAGCAAAACAAAATACAAAAAAAAAATTAAGTAAAAAAATTTAAAAAACCCGACTGCATAAAAATAACTAACAACTTTAAATAAAAACGGAAAACAAAAAAACAAGTTCAGAAAACAGGACATATTGACTGCAACAGTCGGGACCCATATTGGATGAAATGATTTTAGTCCAGATTATTTAAAGGGTCCCGACTGTTGAGCCTCTTGTTGTTCTCTGTTGTCCTCATGATGAGCCCTTTATCGAGTCGTTCAGGCTGCAGAGCGTGCCAAACAATTATACATACTTACATACATACTCTCGAAAAACATAGCCCTCCCTCTGGCGCAGTCGGGTAAAAAATCGATTAACGATTTTGGTTATATTAGTAAGCGCTATTTCTTCTTTCAAAATATTGATATAAATGTAAGTATATTGTATTTACATCCAAAACTTACGTAGTACATGTCCATTGGTTCAAGCGGAGATGGTGGTGTTGTAATATATGGATGTTCTGAGATGTCCGATAATACGGGTAACTGATCTAATGGAGGAGGCCTTCCTTGCGGATTTTCGTCTCTATCCTGAAATACGCGCGACAAAGTCGGATCCCGTTGAGCCCACGTTTGAACACAACACAACACTAACACAAACACAATTCGCACACACATTTTCTCACTAAATCACAATCACACTGCACTTAAATGAGTTAATACACATGAAGTCACTCACACACGAAACTTATTTTTCTTTTAGCAAACTAACTCAAAATCGAACAGGTCTTTCAAACTGTGTATGTCCGTGCACATGCATGTTACAAAATGGTGCGAATTATTTCTGAATTTATGGCTGAACTGATAAAGATGGATAAGATATGAATTGGTGTATTGACCTGTTTTTTTTCTTATGAAGTTACTAGCTTATATCCGCGGCTTTGCCCGCGTGGAGTTCGATAATTGTCCCTCGGAATCTTCCGGAATCTACTGGGATAAAAAGTATCCAATTTTTTTTTTTTTTTTGTCTTTGGCATCTCGCAGTTCAGTCTAGAGAGACTGGCTTCTGCTCCGGGCTAATCCTATGGATGCCTTGAATTTAAAGCCTCCAGCCGGGGCATTATAACCATAAACTAAGCGACCACGCACTAAGGGCACCCCCTGCGGGTACGAACCTCGGCTTAGGGCGTCGCTGGGGGGGCAGCAAGGGGACAGGCTGGATCTGAGTTACATTAATTAGGGGTTCATTTATCATTACTGGCTCAGCATCGCGGGCTGGCTCGAGCAACGCGACGCGGACGGCGGACTGAACTGAAAAGTATTCTAAGTAATATAATTATGTGTTAATCCAGGTTATAAACGATCTGTGTCCAGTAGTAATGCCCTGACCACTGGTAGTTCGGACCCCGTTCCCGATGCTCGTGGGCTTCTATTTTTTTGTATTTTTAAATGTTTTTTTTTAATAGAAAAAAAATAAAATGTTAGTGATGCGCTGTAAGAATGATGAATGAATAAAGGATAAAAGAAATAATAATTATAATAAAGAACATTTTATTTGTTTTTAATGTTGTGTTAGTTTTGACCTATATTGCTCGCTTTATCAGAATCATAATAGGAATGAATCAAGTTAAAATTCTGAAAGTGGTCACAAACCACTGTGCGTCCAAACCTGGCGAATGCGCCGCTCGCGAGCCGCTCGAGGGCGCGCGTGCAGCGCGCGCGCAGCTCGTGCGCACTAGATCGGCGCACCAAATGTAGGCTGTAACCGCACGCGAGCAACACGCGTGCAGTTTGCAAGCGGCTCGCGAGTGGCGCATTCGACAGGTTTGAACGCACCTATAGACGTAGTTAATATTATGAATTGTCACTTTTTAACCATTTTACGAATTTTTTGTTTCATTTTATAATTCTATAATAATTCTGCTAAAGCGGCTATTTTGGACCCCCTGGACTTCGTTGGACATTGTTGTAAATGTTGTACCTGAAACAGTTTTCATTTTGTTTTTTTCTTAATTTGACTGTGACTGTGTGTGTGACTTTTTGCGGGCTCGAACTCATTGGTGGGCGTGGCCAAAAAGCACGCTGTCTCATCTGGCATCGTGCCCGACAGAGTGAGTTCATAGTAAAAAGCGCGCGTAAAAAAATACGAAAAGGCTTTATAAGCCAGTAGAAATCGACGCTAAGAAAACCGGCCAAGTGCGTGTCGGTTCCGTAGTAGCCCGTTATATCTCAGATTTTGTTTTTCAATGCAAGTCTTCACCCGTTATAAACAAGCAACCACTTCATCTTAGTCACTTTATAGGATTTATTCTAAGGACTAGCTGACCCGCGCAATTCGTCTGCGTCATATAAAAGAGACAGAGAGATGGTTAGAGAGAGTGTGAGACACCCTTAAAAGATAGACACAATAATGCTATCGCGGACTTTTTATAGAACTTTTTTAGAGGAACAATTCCGTCATACACGATTGTTGCGTAACTTTACCGTTTACGCAGCGCACGCAACGAAAGATCTCAAAAGGAATATTTTTTTCCTTTTTTTGCAACATTTTTCATTGATGTTCTGCTCCTATTGATTGTAGCGTGATGTTATATAAACGTTGCAACTCTAATAGATACTTTCAACTCGAACCAGTAGTTCCTGAAATTAGCGCGTTCAACCAACCAAACAAACTCTTCAGCTTTATAATATTATAGTATAAATAAATTCAAGTAGGTAACAATTTAATTTCTCTGAAATATTTGCATTAATCGCTAAAATATTAGTTTTTCCAAATAAGGGCTTCCCTCGACAGCCTTACGTTATCATGATACTTAGACACTCGATGACAGTCATAGTCCAGCTAGGTCGAAAGTTCTCATCAAGGTGCATAAAATGTCCCCAAACACGATATAGATGCTGTACACTCTTGATGACCTCTTGCAACTGCCTTCCGTCTCCATCGTCAGACCTTCGATGAAAGTCATACTCTAGCTAAGTTTAAAGTTCTCATCAAGGTCCCTGAAATGAGCCCAAACACGATATAGCTGCTGCAAACTGTTGCGGACCTTTTGCAACTGACTTTTGTCTCCATCGTCAGACCTTCGATGGCAGTCCAGCCAGGTCTCAAATTCTCACCAAGGTGCATAAAATGAAGCCAGTAACAATATAGCTGTAAATATAATCTACGTAAAATGCGAATGGATTATTGATTATTGCGCACAGGACGTGAATTTATCATGCTTCCGTTCGCTATACTACTTTTTGGAGAAATCATTATCATACTCCTGCCCCTCTCCCAATTTATTTGGGGTCGACGCAGCATGATTGTATTCTTCTTCCATACTTCTCTATTACTTTTTAGAAAAATATTTCACGAAAAATAAGAAATATAAAAATGCAAACAATTTAAATACAAGAAGAAATATAGGAAATCTCACAGCATCAAAAAAAAAAATTTAAAAAATCACATAAAGTAAAAATAATGTTGGGGGGTTTGAACTTGCAACCCCATAGATTGCAGAGTGGTCATGAAACCGCTAGGCTATTTACTTCGTTGACATAAGGTTCAAATAGCCGTTCTCATGTACCTACGTCATGACTGAAACATCAAACAATTGAAGTATACGGACATAATGCAAAATTGCCTACCCCCCTTAAGGAAGTATCGTGATAATATATAGCCTAAATATTGAAGAAGCCTTTAAAGAAATCTATGCAGTAGTTTAGACGTGATGCGCGCACAAACATTTCGTACCAACTATTTATCCCGAGGAAAGCTGATTTTCTTGAGTTCCGCTATTTTGTGCGTATTCACCTCAAAAATCAAATTTCAAGAAAACTGAGAAATTATATTTACCTGTATTAGATATGAAGTATATGTAGCAACTTTAAAAGGTTACACGGTTTTGATAGTATAGGTGTTTGAAGTTTATTAATTTTAAACACAAAACCCTCTTTTTCGCGTCTCTGGATGGGATATAAAAAAATGCTAAAACAGGTATTTCTTTATTTTTATTAATAAGTATTTATTCTGAGTTTCATGATTCTAGAACAATCTAAATTTTTTTTTCATACAAACTTTACCCCCCCTTTTTACCCGCTTTTTCCAAAAAAATCCAAAATGTCTATAGCCTAAATGTTATTCTAAATCCATTTAAATAGATTTGTGAAGATTTCAACAATATCGGTTCAGTAGTTTTCACGTGATGCGCGGTCAAACAAACAAACAAACAATTTTTTTAAAAATGGTTTTAATATTTTCAGTTACTTATTTTAAGTCACCCTGGCTGTTTTTTTTTTAATCTTCAGTGTACAGATTTTTTGGTCTCAACGATTTTATTATATATATAGATATATAGATTTTGTATTTGGTACAAAATTATCCACCGCCCTAGTTCAACGACTATTACTGCTAAATTAAGAAAGTTATCTTAACCGCTATAGTTTTCCTTTAAAGTTCATGAAATGCACTATCATCATGACTTTTTCCATAATTTTCAAGCCCGCAGTTTAGCTTTTAGAGGGGGGGGGGGGGGGCTACTGGAACAAAAATTGCCCCCTTCCTGAACCGGACCGAATACGTCATTAGCCAAGCTTGAACTAGTTTGACGGAATTAAAACTAAATATTCTAGTTGTATATCTATCATGTCTATCATGAGCGTCGCCAGGAGGAGGCAGCTGCCCCTGAGCCTCAGGATTTTTTAAAGTTATAGCTTTTCCTGCCTGATGCCATATAATAATAGTGTACGTAATAAATTGTAGCGTAAAATGTATTAACTCAAATTAAAATTTTGTTTAACCCTGCTCCTTTTTCTACCTCTGCATTGGCACTTCTCTCGGATTTTTTCATGATCGACCGGTATAAACAGAGAAACCGGTTTAAATTAGGAACCCCTTGCCCCGAGGCCTTATATGCAATTATAGCATAATTATCTTAGGCAATGATGTAAAAAAAATGGTGAGCTCGCTTCGCTCGCTCTTGCAACCCAGTTTTTCTTGAGTCTTGACTTTGTCTTTATGAGGCCAAGGTAACTCCAGTAGGTCTAAACAATTGTAATCTGCCCAAGCTAGAGTGTTAAAATTTTCGAACTCGCCTCGTTCGCTCTACAGACTACTTTCTTTTGAATTTATCAAAAAGTCGACCAAGTAACTCCTATATGAAGGATCGAAACTATTCTAACCTGTCCAAGGCAAGGTGTCATGTGTCGACGGCGCGTTCGTGTTCCACGCGCGCCTCAAAGAGAGTCAGCAATAGTGAAGGGGTCCGCAAGGACCGAAGCCTGCCGGGGCTGCGGGACTATTCGAAAGAGATACCGTGGCCCCGGAACACAAAGGGCGATGAAGGAACATGGATGGGTTTTAGTCAGTAAAAGTCTGACACTCCCTCCTGCTCAGCCCAGAGCGGGAGAAGTCATTTGATGATTTCCCATCCGGAAAAAAAAAAAAAAAAAAAGGTGTCATAAAAAATCCGAGCTCACTACGCTCGCTCTTGCAGCCTACTCCTCTTGAATGTGTTGCCTTTGTCTGAGGGTCGATCTAGTAACTCCTGTATGAAGGGTCAAAACTCTAAACAATTGTAACCTGTCCAAGATAGAATGTTAAAATTTTCAAGATCGTTTCGCTCGTTCTTGGAGCCTTAGTTCATTTTGTTGTTAAAATTGACGCCTGGCGATTAATTAAAATCATTTTTTTTATGAATTTTCCGTAAGATAGGATCAAAGAAAAATTGCCTCCCCCTAAAGGAAATTCTGTATCCGCGCCTGTTTCTAGTACTAACAGTCTCTTAGCAAAACCTCGGACAGACAGACAAAAGGACATGAAGAAACTATAAGGGTTCCTTGTCAGGACTACGGAACCCTAAAAATGACAAAAAGTGGCCTAAGTACAACTGATACACTTTGAACTTTTTCATAGTTTGAATTGGGATTATTTTACCTTAAACAAAAAAGACGTTTCAGTTTGATTTCTCTCATGGCAGCAATTTCATATTTATAGGTTTTTAGTAGGTACGAGACTTACCTACTTTTTCATTGTTTGTCCTGTGTGAGTACTGTGAATACAGTAAATAGTTTTTCTTTATTTCTTTTCTAAAAACAAAAGTGGAAGTCGGTTGCACAGTAATAATAAATAACGCGTTATCATGGTAACGCTAGAAAATAGAGTGGACTTAATGCTATTATCTAAAAGCAATAACATTGGAGGCTCGTTGAGATAAGTAGGTGGGCACTCAATTCTTGAAAAAGTCTTCTAGTATAGAGGTGGGCCGACTAGCCGACCGGCCAAATCCCCCCCGACCCTTCTTGCTCGAGCCAGGTTGCGATGCTGAGTCAGATTAAAATAAAATAATAATTGTTTTAAATCAGCCCTTAAATATTCTCACTCCGAACCAGCCTGTCCCTTTTCTGCGCTTGCCAGTGACGCCCTAAGGGCTAAAACTAAGCGACGGTGCGCTAAAGGCACCCTCATGGGTGCCTTTAGCGCACCGTCGCTTAGTTTATAAGTTTTTTCCCTGGCTAGAGGCCTTACACCCTAGGCACTAACAAGATAGTCCGGTTAAGCAGGAGGCAGCCTCATAGGTTGACCTTTTCTTTATGCGAGTTGCAAAGAAGAAGAAGAGAAGGAGAAGGCAGATTTAGAGAACAGTTGCTAACTTCTTTACACCTGCCTAGCCCTTTCCCAACTATGTTAGGGTCGGCTTCCAGTCTAACCAGATGCAGCTGAATACCAGTATTTTATATGGAGCGACCATCGAGCTGTCTGACCTCCACAACCCAGTTAGTATTGGGTAATACGATACCCCTTGGTGAGACTAGTTGTTAGACTTTTTGGACCACTGACTAGCTGTAACGACTGTCAAAGATCTACAAATGACAGCCGGGACCAACTACTTAACGTGCTTTCCGAGGCACGAAGGACACTCGGTATATTATAGTCACCCAGCCACAGACCAACCTAGGCAAGCACAGTTTAACCTAATGATCGATCCGAGCGGTTGTAATTATTAAGCCACGAGCTCCAGATTTTGTTGATGTTGTTACTAACTCTTTTATATAGAGATATAATATCAGTATGAGCGTGGTATAGCTTCTTGCTTTGTCTTTTTGGGGATGTGAATCATGTTATTAATCCTACTAATATTATAAATGAGAAAGTTTGTCAGCATGGATGGATGGATGTTTGTAACTCTTTCACGCAAAAACTACGGACATTTGGTTTTTTTTTATCCCGGTAGTATGATCCCGTGGAACAATTATCGAACTCCATGCGTGCGAAGCTGCGGGCGTAAACTGTTACTGTTACTGTTAGCCTATGTCATCCCACTGCTGGGCAAAGGCCTCTCCCCATGACTTCCAAATTCTTTGATCCAGGGCCAAAGTGGACCACTGGTCGTTGGTTTTCTCCAGCTCGTCCCGCCATCTCCTGCGAGGTCTACCGCGTCGCCTTCTGGCTGTATCAGGGCTCCACATCGTGGTTATTTTGGCCCACAGCTCGTCGGGCATACGGCAGACATGGCCAGCCCAGTCCCACTTTAGCTTAGCGGCTTTATGAGCAACGTCAGTGATTTGTGTTTTGGAGCGCAGTGTGGTGTTGCGTACATGGTCGGTAAGTTTGACGCCTAGGATACTGTGCTCCATTGCACGTTGGCAAACCTTGAGCTTGGACTTTTGAATGGGAATGACTTGGGCATAAACTAGTATTCTCTTTATTTTTCAGTCCCCACCATCCGAGGGAAACTCTCTACCACCTCCTACCAGAGATTCTGTACATACTGCCTGTCTTGTCAAATTTCTGCCACAGATGAAATAATGTTGGATTTTATTCCTTCTTAAATGAATCAATCAATTGATAATTTCATGTTTGGTTATGTTTTTCATGTTTTGGCAAAATAATTAATTTACAATTTAATAATAGGTAAGCAGTGAACGCTAAAAGATATTCTGGAACTCTATTAACATTATTTTGCCCTACTCAAAATTTGAGATCATCCTAACATATCTTCTTCCATACTTCTGTATCATCGTGTCGTCATCTAAGTAGTCACCCTCTTTTTTAATCGACTTCTAAAAAGGAGGAGGTTCTCAATAAGTATGGCTGCATTTTTTTTTGCTCTGAACTTCTACGTTAATGATTGTACCTACCTAACCTACCTACATAATGTATCTTGATGTCTCTGATCCGAGAGAGAGAGCATAATTATTATAATTTTGTTTAATATTCTCGTCTTGAGAACTTTGAAACAACATTATTTCTAAAGTACTATGAACCTCTGATATATTGGCAGCAGTCTTTTATTTTGTATTACCGAGTAAAACGGGGTGAGTAGAGACGCAGGGATGAATCAAAACAAAACTTTGAAAAGGAGTTTAACGTTGAATTCATGACATTATGCTAGCTGCCACCATCAATATATTTGCAAATCTATTTAGTCTGTCAGTAAGAGTATTGGAAAATAATGGACACATATTTTTTGTTTTTGTAAATCAATGAATATTGACAAAGATAAAACACATCAAAACTCGAGAATGGTAGCTCGTGACGTCACAAAGCACTAAAAATTCACGGCGTGACTTATTGAAAATTTTAAAAGCGTCGTATATATCTACGTCAATTTTGGTTAACGTAACAAAAGAAAAAATACTTGTCAATTTTTTTTATAATCTAACTGACGGACTTATTAGATTTTTTCAGGACACAAGCCTATTACCAACAAGTACTCTATTTTATTTACTTAATTTCACTTCATTAAACTGCTAGTGAAGTCCACGCCCACGACTTAGTCCGCAAAAATTGTGATAGCTCGACTAATAAACACGAAATAAATGTAATTTATAGTACTCACGAATAATGTATATTTCTATCAGTAAAAAAAATGTAGAATTGAGTCATTAATTCCGGAGACTGAACAAAATCAAAATGTGTTACTGTGAAACTTACAAACAAATTTTGACTTCGACTTTGAACTTTTGGTTCTCTACAGAAGACTCTCTCCACCAGTTTCTAAATATTTTCTTTCACCGCTTTGTTAGAAGTGGTGAAGAAATAATTTTCTCAAAGTGAGCCTGGATGCCTGAATGCCGCTGTTACCACTGCGCCACCGCCACCACGCTTATAACAAACGATCATGATGATTAAATAAAAGGCCCTGTAAAAATAATATTTTAGTCCTGCTCAGTTAAGTGGGCGTATCAATAATCAAGTAATATCATCAAATTGTTTGCATGGCTTCCTACTCAAGCCAAAGGCTCCAGCAAGGCTATTACGTATCTTTCTGATATCCAGTGACTATCAAGCTTCGGTTGTACACCGAACTTTGATGACAACCGTGAATGTCATAATATTGGTATTATATAACAATGAATGGATATCACTTAACGGGGTCATACATAATACGAAACTAACCTTTTGACCGTTAATTGATGGATACTGAGCCCAGTTACTATCATTTCGAGCTGTCAACAGAGATACGTAATAGCCCTACTGGTCATCAGAAAACCTATAAGTAACAACAACCACTACTAATACATAAGTGGGTAGATAACTTTTTGCATGATTCATAACAACTGAACTTCGCATTTGAGGAAAAACCGATAAAATAACAGTTACTTTGCTATTACGATAAAATGGATAACTATCGCAAACAAAATATTGTCATATAACGGGCACTATAGATAAAAATCCTCTGTATATCGATAGGTTTAGGTACTTTGACTTAACTTTTATTTCATGGAAGCGCGTTCGAGCTTCCTAGATTATAAATATAAACTATTATCTGCTTAACATTTTCATAGAAAACTATGTATATTTTGTTCGTGTATAATTTGGCCGTATACTGAGAAAATATTACATAAATATTGACACGTATAAATTAACCGAAAGGGTGAGCACTAGCCGGCAGTTTACGTTTTAAAGGTAGTTACATAAACACCCAGGAACTAAATACATAAACACCCATAAATTATTTTCCAACTAACCATATTATGCCCGCGGCTTCGCCCAAATTACGTACTATCTCAATCATAATAACGCATTTGAAGGAAATCATACGTTTTTCCATAGTTTAAATTATGAGAGAAAAGAGAAAATTCGTCTTCTCTCGTGCTGTCTCGATAACTCCATGGATTGACTATCCAACGGTGTAAACCAACAGGCTTCTCAAATGAAAAATCTAATTATTCCGTCAGTTAGATTATCAAAAAATATTTGACCCGTATAATTTCTTTGTCACTTCTCATGCTCTAAAAGTACGCCAATATAGCCCTACGAAGCGGGACTGAAGTGACCACTTTAGTCCCTAGGGAGTAAAAAGTAATTAGTTTTTTAATTTCCTTCATGTGACATAGACTAACTCAAACAGCCAGATAATATACTACTATTATCTGTTGAGTGTGGACCATCTTCATTGCGAAAATGTTGAGAGTTTTAGTTCCATGGTTTTTCCGCAAAGAAAGTGGCGCCATGCGTTTCAAAATTGTTAATCTGTGACTGGTTTAGAAGAAAAAACTAACCACGAAAATTTCAGAATTTGTATCGAGTGTAAATTTGTTCGGTTTTAAATAAATTTATTAAGAACTAGCTGTTGCCCGCGGCTTCGCCCGCGTGGAGTTGGATAAAATCGCGGAGGATTTACCTAAAAACATACGTAAGTTCTGTGGACTGGAGGAATAATACATGTTTTTGTACTAAATTGACTATTTTTCTCGCACTCAAAGTGAAAAGTACAGTTTGCACCTCGAGACTAAACGCCAACTTAATATACCCTCGGATTCATTGACTCCCTCGCACGCTCGGGAGTCAAACCACCTTCCACCTTCCACCTTCGTTTAGTCCCTCGATATAAAATATATTTTTCGTACCACTTGCTCAACAAAGTGACATTCTATGCCACAAAAAGCGAACATAACAATAGTCATTTTTAATCTGTTAAAAAAAGGGAAAGAAAATTGCAATGAATTTTTAAAAAAATTGACACTCCCTCCTGCTCCGCCCAGAGCGGGAGGAGTTATTTGATGATTTCTCATCCTAAAAAAAAAAAGAGATGGGGGAGAATGTGATTTTAATTTGGAATTGGAATACTTACCGAAATTTATACTGAACTACATCTGTGTTTACACCATTGAGTTTGTATATAAAGCATTATACATCTTTTTGAAAAAGGAATACGCATTTATTATGCAGTTATGATTATTAAATAAAATTACGAAAACCGACGAGGCCGTATGAGCTTGATGCCTTTGCTTTTCCGACAAAAAAATATTAGTCTAGGAATTTGCCGCGTTTTTGTTTTCTTCAAATACATAAACGTTAAGTTTATTTTAATTTATTTTTACAAATAAGTTATTGTTCTAAAATGCTTATCTCATATTATTATTGTGTTAATTTTTTCGCAAATGGTACGAAAAGTAGTTTCCTCGGTGATAAAGCTGTCTTAGTCTTGGGTGAACTTAAATCCCTCGCTACACTCAGGACTCGTCTTAAATCCCTCGCTTTGCTCGTGATTTAAGTTTTTAACACCCTCGCTACGCTCGGGAGTAAACCTCGAGTCCTTCGTTACGCTCGCGATTTAAATCGTCACCCGCGACAGAAGACACTGCTTTATACTCTTGGTTAATAATCTACTAATTGTTTCGTAAACCAAAATTGACGAAGATACGACGCCTTTAAAATTCTCAATACGTCACGCCGTGGTATGTTTTTTAGTGCGTTGTGACGTCACGAGCCCCCACTCCCGAGTTTTGATGCGTGTTATCTTTGTCAATATTAATTGATTTACAAAAACAAAGAATACGTGTCCATTATTTTCTAATATTCTAACTGATTGAAAACGAGCCTATTATATTTACTGTTGAGTAGTGTTGGAGAAATTACCTTAAAACTCTAAATTTTTGTTCGAGTATTGATCCAATAATCTCTTTGTTTATCGTGTGGTTAGTGCCTAACCTGGTGTCAGAGTTTTTATGGGCCTCTGACTTGGCTGTACATGCCGTCGAGAAATATCTCCCCAGGCATGCTGGTTTCCTCACAATGTTTTTTTTCACCGAAGCAGGTGATCATTATACAATACGCACATGAATCCGAAAAATCAGTGGTCTTTGGTTTCGGTTCGAACTCGTAACCAATGACTTAGCAGTCCGACGGTCACACCACTAGGCTATCACTGTTTTAATCCAATAATAATAGAAACATAAAACATACCTGAACTTAAATCGAGTTCTCAAGCGATAACAAAATGACTTACGCTCCAGTAGTTACTATATCAAGGTCGTGGAAACAACGCTCCGTCAGTGTAACCGCGACTACTGGTAGGGCGGCCCGCCCAAACGTTACCGCCCAAACCAAGCAACGACTGGTTAAAACCGTAACGAGTCTAAAAAGTCGCTAAAAGCTAACGTTAATGTGAAAAACAAAAGTGCAAAAGCAAAAACTAATGTTTTCGTGAATGTTTGAAGTTTTTAAAGTGTACGTGTTTCGTTATTTATGTAACGTATTTCGTGAAAATAAAGCCAGGTTTTAACGTTTTTTCCCTATTCAGAATCTTAAGCTCTACTTATAACACTCTTATATTATATTGAAAAGCTTTTTCGGCTTAAATTATTTAGCGTTCGCCACATTAAAAGAAAAATCTTCAATCAAAGGAGTTTATGAAAATATTTCCTTTGCATCTTTCTTTTTATTTCTATTTCAATTTCTGTTGGGAATTGTTTTAGAAAGGATAGTGTGAATTCTAAATTATGAATACAAAATTAAATAAAAAATATCGTTCCAAATTTGCCAGAAATATCGATGAACAGACGTAATAGTACATTATGATATAAGTGCGTTAAGTTGAAAATTACAGCAGAGGCTGTAATTATCAAAGCGCACGTATGTCATACGAAGTTTTATAACATATTTGCGAGGAAATAAACAAAACTCGGACTTTCTTAAACGAATAAATCTTCAATCACTTGTTAAAGCAGTTATAAAATTTAAACAATTTGTACAATTGATTATTTCGTTGCTAGTTGGCATTTTTAATGTTGTCAAGTTATTATTATTATATTTTATCTCCTAAACTTAATTTTATTCATAAAATGTTGACCACTTTTCTGACATAAAAACTCAAAAATACCGTTCGTTTTAGACGGAGCATCTTGATAAACCATGTGTTTTACATTACAATAACGCACAAGTACGTAATGAGATACAATGCGATATTGAAATTGGTGAAATAAAAGACCCTTTACGAGCAAATGTATTATAAAAAAATTACAGCCGAACATCACCTACACCTCATTCTTAAGTCGGTAAAAAACAGGAAGATTTCAACACGATATTTTGACCTGGGTCTAAGTAAGTAGGTAGGTAGCAAAACATTATCAGCCTATAATGTTCCCACTGCTGGGACGCAGGCCTCCTCTCTATGAGTGGGAGTGGGCTGTAATCTACCACCCGGACCCAATGCGGGTTGGTAGATGTCACATAATGCCTTCGAATTTTTGGTTCCTCATTTCTTACATCAATCGAGCGCCTAATTACTTACGAAGTGAAATAAGTAGCTATAAGATTGACAGGGGATCAAGTAAAGAAACGGAGGGAATTGGAGTTCTCTCACAAATTAGTAGAATATGGCTCGCGTAATGTAATTAATTTTTAATGACCACCTACTACTTGTACGCAATTTCGTCTGTTTATGTTCGTAACGGGTCGATAATATTCGAGTTTGTTTTCCTTGAGAGTTGGCTGACTGTGGGTAGGTATGTATATTGGTGGATTATATTTTGAGAAAGAGCTCTGGGCTAAATATAACAGCCGCTCGGACCAATCTATGGGTTAAGCCGCGCTTGCCTAGGTGGGTTCGTGGATGGGTGACCGCCTATTACATACCGAGTTTCCTCCGTGCCTTGGAAAGCACACGTAACGCGTGAAGGGTTAGGCAGTACCTAATAGTACACCCACATTTCACCAGTTATGTTTAAGTCGCATTTAATAGGGGGCGAGCTTATTTCCACCAACCGGGCACAAATCTAGACTCCGTGGCTGCTACTGAGAAATTTGTGATGGAAAAACCCAATAACACTTTACCCGACCAGGGAATCGAACCCAGAACCTCATGCTGAGCTGTCGCGCTTGCGATCACTAGACCAATCGAGGCTGCAAAAGTAGTTCTAAGTAATAGAGTTATTGGTTAGATAAGTTCAAGTTACCATAAATACAACAACTAAAAGTTAGAAGGTAACCTAAAATTACAAAAAAGATTATTTGACGGAGATTTTCTTTTCCGCTAGAAAGGAGAAAAATGTCTTCAAGATTATGTAATATGTACCTATATATTACTTGCGTACACTCACGAAGATTACTTTGATTTCGTATGCCACACGGGAATATTCGTAAGCCACGGCTTATCATTGGAAATGTGAGACGCAGCTATTACGATATTAGTAAAAAAATGTTGTCGATACAAATTCCAAGATATTAAAGCTAGATTAAATGATATAATAAAGGTATGTATTTTTATCTGACATATCAACTCTTCGTGTATTCTGTTCTTTCTAACTTTTGTTCTTGCAAAAAGTAACAGGATTCTGGAGGTCTATCCTAGATAAATGGCTTTTTTTGACTTTGCTGAGGTCAGCTTCCAGTCTAACTGGATGCAGCTGAATACCAGTATTATACATAAGGTGACGTCCTATCCGATCATTCTCAGAAGATCCATATACAGGGTGGAATTTTGTAATGCCACCTGGAGGGAAAGTACTCTTAATACTGCAGATAGAAAATTTTACTCAAAGGAAACATTCCTTTATTTTTGAATAGAAAGCAAACTGCATTCAAAGATTTTCGAAAATTCTCTTCTCCCACACCCGGGAATCGAACCGGCTAAGATCTGAAAAAATTATACCCTGTACTTTTATTGCATCGATCGTTAGGGTCAATTATAAGGATGAAATCTCTCTAACAAACATGATAAATTAAATGAAAGGAAAACCAGGAAATCTTAAATTAATTTAATTATTTACAAAAAATGGTAAACTAACTAATTAGTTGCTCGAAATGGGCTCCATTCTCTTGGATACACAAATTTATTCTTTTAACGAATTCATTTCTAGTAACCTTTAATAAAGTGTTGTGGTGAATATTATAAATCGTATTCTGAACTTCAACTCTCAACTCTTTGTCATTCGCATAAGATTTCATGTAAATTAGTAAAAACAAAAAAAAATCTAATGGGGTGAGATTTGGCGAAGGAGTCTGCATTACAAAAGATGGATGTTAGTTAAAGAGCTTTAACTTGACTCATTGAATTTGTAACTTCAGATTTCCTGGTTTTCCTTTCATTTAATTTATCATGTTTGTTAGAGAGATTTCATCCTTATAATTGACCCTAACGATCGATACAATAAAAGTACAGGGTATAATTTTTTCAGATTTTAGCCGGTTCGATTCCCGGGTGTGGGAGAAGAGAATTTTCGAAAATCTTTGAATGCAGTTTGCTTTCTATTCAAAAATAAAGGAATGTTTCCTTTGAGTAAAATTTTCTATCTGCAGTATTAAGAGTACTTTCCCTCCAGGTGGCATTACAAAATTCCACCCTGTATAGTGAGAATTGATTTTCTAATTAGATCTATTTATATAAAAAATAAGTGAAATCGATCTAATGAGAATTTTTGATGTGGAAAAAATGAATGTTACTAAAACAAATAAATATCAATAGAACAAGTGAATATCAGTCATTTCAACAAATTACTATCCTGACTCCTGTAAAGATGGAATAAAGTCTTTCAGGGGGCCGAATCTGCTATTCTTATGAATTCGTCATTCCAACACGATCCCATTCTCATACCATTGACATTTGGTCGGTCAATGTCTCGTAATAGAATTGTGTTATAATGACATTGTCGTATTGCCTTTATTATAAAACCCGTCAGATTTCATTTATATATATTATTACATATTATTTATTAGTGTTATATGAAAATTGACGAAGTAAGAAGTTCGTAAATAGCACCAGTCATTCATTTGTCATTATGTACGAGATTACCATTCCATGCCATTTCTTTCAATGGAGTGTCAGTGGTTGACCATTGGAAAGTCATAATGACGCCATCATTTTACCGAACTTGTCAAAATAAACAATTATGAAATCAATGATAGACTATTCTGACACTATTGTAATAGCAGACTTTAGGCCCACACCACGTTCTTTATGATGGAATAAAAATTTTAGAGAAGAAAAATCGGAAAAAATCCCCGGATAATTCGAGTAAAACTGAAAGTACTTATTTTCTTGGGATACGACAAGGCAACGTCCGTCACCCCAGCTACTAAATAATGCAAGGACATCTATTGCATTATTTAGTAGCGAGTCAAGAGAGAGTTCAAGTGTCTTCTTTCGTACGCACGACAACCGATTAAGCTATTCAAACTAAATTAGGCTGATCTCATTGTACGGGAAACTCATACAAAGCGAGGTCAGGTTATACTGGGTATAACATAAGGTCTACCTATTCAAACACGAAATATTTTCATAGAATCATCTAACGGCTATATCGAAGCCATAGCAACGAAAAACAAAATTTTATCCAAGTTATTTATCTACGAAATTATAAAATTTATTGTGACATTTTGCTTAAAAAGACCTTTACTACGACTAGTATGACGTATACGCGTCAGCGTCAGGTGCATGCCTGACCCATGCTGAGCTGGACTCCCATTTGGTGCAACCTTGAGACGCACACCGCACCTTGTATAATTATGATCGTTATTTTATTTGAAGTATGTCATGGTGTTACCGTACTTATTTCGTAAATATGTTCTTCTTTTTGTATATTGGCACCTTGTTTTTTATCATGTATCATTTAATTGTACTTCTGTGTGTTGTGCTGTCTTTTGTGTGCACTAAATAAATGGTTTATCTATCTATCTATACGACGCGGCGAAGTAATAGACTAGGGTAACAGATGTTGAAAAATAAGGAGCCAGTATTTATTTTGTGGGTCAAGTTTTTTTTTTTTTTTTTTTAAATACGCAGACAATTTTTTTTTTCTTGAAATGGCTTCGTTATTGCCGTTAGATGATTTCCTGAAAATATTTCGTGTATGAATAGATACACCTTATACAGCCACCTCATCACGAAGCCGTCAACCAAGCATTCTGTACATCAAACTAAGTAACTTTACGCAAAAATTATTGCTGGGAAGCGACTTTTTTTTTTTTTTGGGGTGAAAAATTGTGGTAGAACTCATTGTAACGCACTCAAAACATTGTGCTGATGGATGGATTGAATAGTACGGGGGTCGTGGAGGTGTTTAAAGCTTACATTAAAAAAAACTTGTATTTAAAAAAAAAGTTGGAACTTTGACCGCCAAAATCTCCGTAACTAGAAGGTTCCCAGATATGGTGTAGAACAAAAAAATGATCGCAATATATAACGAGGAGAACAAGTGCCTTTCGGCTTCGTTAAGAGGATTTTTACACCCTTTATAAAGCTTGATGTATTGCCGTATAGGTACATACTATTCATTCAGATCAAATCCTCGAAATATTAGAAAGGTCTCGACCCATCCAAATGTCAGCCACTTAGTAGTAACGTTTCTGGATCATTTTCCTTGTCAACTTATATACTCGTCCTTTCTTTTCATCCCAAATATAAATAACAGACACTTTAAGAGTCAGGTTTCGATCGCGATTCTATTTCTTTGTAATATTAGTTTTGATCGAGGTTAAAGTTCATAAAATCACGCCTGTTATCCCCGACGGGTAAGGCAGAAGGTGTACCTAATAGTAATAGGTTAAAGTTAGTATTCTTTAAAACCAAATTAAGCCTATATATTATGCCTTACCTGTTTTTATCTCAGACCAAATAAAAAACCAGGACGTAGCGCTGTGAACAATAAAGTGAGGCATGCGTAAAACTACGCCTCGCTCTGTGCATACACACTCACACGCACACATTAAAATCAAACTACATTTAAACTACGCCTCAATAAATGCACACATGTTTACGAAACCGGCCTCACTTCACTGAGTTCTTGAACTTTTTTATTTGGTCTGAGGACTACTATGTTATTATAACATTTTCTGAGTCCGTAGTCAAGGTAGCTCGAATATTGGTTTTGACGTTATATAACATAACATAGGAGTACCTGAATGTAATAAAATATAATAATATTCATCGTGAGATATTCGTGTCTTCATAATGTGATTTGATTGCCTGTCTTTGTATCACCTTGTAATCGAATACTTAGATGAATTGGAGGTAGAGTACCATCACCTAATAAATAGGTATAATAGGTAGGACCTAATTATAATTTCTGACTAGGCACAGATCATTTACAACAGGCTTAAAAACAATGATGATGATTTCATTCACAAAAGTGAAAATACTCACAACAAAACATCCTGTTATTTTTATAACAGACTAGCGGACGTCTCGCGGTTTCACCCGTGTAGTTCCCGTTCCCGTGGGATTACGGGGATAAAATATAGCCAATGTTACTCGCTGAGAATGTAGCTATCCATTTCTGAAAGAATTTTTCAAATCGGTCTTGTAGTTTTAAACTTTATTCGTTATATACAAAAATACAAGTCTTTCCTCTTTATAATATTATTACTATTATATTATGTATATATATCCCATGATCTGTCCACGAAGTAGATTTATTATTATTATTATCGTTTATTTCAGACATTAACCCATATAACTCAGTTTACATAATTATTACATAGATTGCATTAAAAAATTAAATTACGTTCCATTACATTATTAAACATTTAAATCCAATTCACCATTAAAATCCAAATTAAAATCAAAAACATAATTAAAATCAAAATTAAAATCAGAATTATAGTCAAAATTAAAATCAGAATTAAAGTCAAAATTAAACTCAATATCACAATCAAAATTAACATTAAAAACAAAGTCAAATTAAAATTAAGTTACATTAAATAAAATAAAAAAAGCTTTTCTTTTTAAATAGGTAAATCAATAAAATTCGTTATTAAACACAATAATTACAATTTCCTAATCGGCATTGGAAGAGCAACATGCCTGCCAGACTAGGGTTTGCAGCTTCATAGTAGGTTCCTACAGAGGGTGAAAAGGACTCCCTCGCACAGACAGCCCCGTTGATCTATCGGCTGCATGTGCGACTGCTAAGCTGGGTGCACCTGGGTGTTTTTCCAGCAGGCATTTCTCAGTAGCAACCACGATGATTCTGGATATCTGCCCGGTTGATGGCAATGTACTCGCTCCCTACTACGTGGGACTTAAACATAACTGGTGTTCCTTTCATTTAATTTGTCATGTTTGTTAGAGAGATTTCATCCTTATAATTGACCCTAACGATCGATACAATAAAAGTACAGGGTATAATTTTTTCAGATTTTAGCCGGTTCGATTCCCGGGTGTGGGAGAAGAGAATTTTCGAAAATCTTTGAATGCAGTTTGCTTTCTATTCAAAAATAAAGGAATGTTTCCTTTGAGTAAAATTTTCTATCTGCAGTATTAAGAATACTTTCCCTCCAGGTGGCATTACAAAATTCCACCCTGTATAGTGAGAATTGATTTTCTAATTAGATCTATTTATATAAAAAATAAGTGAAATGGATCTAATGAGAATTTTTGATGTGGAAAAAATGAATGTTACTAAAACAAATAAATATCAATAGAACAAGTGAATATCAGTCATTTCAACAAATTACTATCCTGACTCCTGTAAAGATGGAATAAAGTCTTTCAGGGGGCCGAATCTGCTATTCTTATGAATTCGTCATTCCAACACGATCCCATTCTCATACCATTGACATTTGGTCGGTCAATGTCTCGTAATAGAATTGTGTTATAATGACATTGTCGTATTGCCTTTATTATAAAACCCGTCAGATTTCATTTATATATATTATTACATATTATTTATTAGTGTTATATGAAAATTGACGAAGTAAGAAGTTCGTAAATAGCACCAGTCATTCATTTGTCATTATGTACGAGATTACCATTCTATGCCATTTCTTTCAATGGAGTGTCAGTGGTTGACCATTGGAAAGTCATAATGACGCCATCATTTTACCGAACTTGTCAAAATAAACAATTATGAAATCAATGATAGACTATTCTGACACTATTGTAATAGCAGACTTTAGGCCCACACCACGTTCTTTATGATGGAATAAAAATTTTAGAGAAGAAAAATCGGAAAAAATCCCCGGATAATTCGAGTAAAACTGAAAGTACTTATTTTCTTGGGATACGACAAGGCAACGTCCGTCACCCCAGCTACTAAATAATGCAAGGACATCTATTGCATTATTTAGTAGCGAGTCAAGAGAGAGTTCAAGTGTCTTCTTTCGTACGCACGACAACCGATTAAGCTATTCAAACTAAATTAGGCTGATCTCATTGTACGGGAAACTCATACAAAGCGAGGTCAGGTTATACTGGGTATAACATAAGGTCTACCTATTCAAACACGAAATATTTTCATAGAATCATCTAACGGCTATATCGAAGCCATAGCAACGAAAAACAAAATTTTAACTAAGTTATTTATCTACGGAATTATTATAATTCCAAAATGTATTGAAACATTTTGCTTAGAAAAACCTTAACTACGGCGTAATATGACGTATACGACGGACGCGGCGACGTAATAGACTATGGTAATGGATGTCGAAAAAAAAAAATAAGGAGCCAGTATTTATTTTGTGGGTCAAGTAATATCATTTTGTTTTTTATGTACGCAGACAATTTTTTTTCCTTGAAATGGCTTCGTTATAGCCGTTAGACGATTTCCTGAAAATATTTCGTGTATGAATAGATACACCTTATACAGCCACCTCATCATGAAGCCGTCAACCAAGCATTCTGTACATCAAACTAAGTAACTTTACGCAAAAATTATTGCTGGGAAGCGACTTTTTTTTTTTTTGGGGTGAAAAATTGTGGTAGAACTCATTGTAACGCACTCAAAACATTGTGCTGATGGATGGATTGAATAGTACGGGGGTCGTGGAGGTGTTTAAAGCTTACATTAAAAAAAACTTGTATTTAAAAAAAAAGTTGTCAAAAAGTTGGAACTTTGACCGCCAAAATCTCCGTAACTAGAAGGTTCCCAGATATGGTGTATATATAATGCAAATATATAACGAGGAGAACAAGTGCCTTTCGGCTTCGTTAAGAGGATTTTTACACCCTTTATAAAGCTTGATGTATTGCCGTATAGGTACATACTATTCATTCAGATCAAATCCTCGAAATATTAGAAAGGTCTCGACCCATCCAAATGTCAGCCACTTAGTAGTAACGTTTCTGGATCATTTTCCTTGTCAACTTATATACTCGTCCTTTCTTTTCATCCCAAATATAAATAACAGACACTTTAAGAGTCAGGTTTCGATCGCGATTCTATTTCTTTGTAATATTAGTTTTGATCGAGGTTAAAGATCATAAAATCACGCCTGTTATCCCCGACGGGTAAGGCAGAAGGTGTACCTAATAGTAATAGGTTAAAGTTAGTATTCTTTAAAACCAAATTAAGCCTATATATTATGCCTTACCTGTTTTTATCTCAGACCAAATAAAAAACCAGGACGTAGCGCTGTGAACAATAAAGTGAGGCATGCGTAAAACTACGCCTCGCTCTGTGCATACACGCTCACACGCACACATTAAAATCAAACTACATTTAAACTACGCCTCAATAAATGCACACATGTTTACGAAACCGGCCTCACTTCACTGAGTTCTTGAACTTTTTTATTTGGTCTGAGGTACTACTATGTTATTATAACATTTTCTGAGTCCGTAGTCAAGGTAGCTCGAATATTGGTTTTGACGTTATATAACATAACATAGGAGCACCTGAATGTAATAAAATATAATAATATTCATCGTGAGATATTCGTGTCTTCATAATGTGATTTGATTGCCTGTCTTTGTATCACCTTGTAATCGAATACTTAGATGAATTGGAGGTAGAGTACCATCACCTAATAAATAGGTATAATAGGTAGGACCTAATTATAATTTCTGACTAGGCACAGATCATTTACAACAGGCTTAAAAACAATGATGATGATTTCATTCACAAAAGTGAAAATACAACAAAACATCCTGTTTTTTTTTATAACAGACTAGCGGACGTCTCGCGGTTTCACCCGCGTAGTTCCCGTTCCCGTGGGAGTACGGGGATAAAATATAGCCAATGTTACTCGCTTAGAATGTAGCTATCCATTTCTGAAAGAATTTTTCAAATCGGTCTTGTAGTTTTAAAGTTTATTCGTTATATACAAAAATACAAGTCTTTCCTCTTTATAATATTATTATTATTATATTATGTATATATATCCCATGATCTGTCCACGAAGTAGATTTATTATTATTATTATCGTTTATTTCAGGCATTAACCCATATAACTCAGTTTACATAATTATTACATAGATTGCATTAAAAAATTAAATCACGTTCCATTACATTATTAAACATTTAAATCCAATTCACCATTAAAATCCAAATTTAAATCAAAAACATAATTAAAATCAAAATTAGAATCAGAATTATAGTCAAAATTAAAATCAGAATTAAAGTCAAAATTAAACTCAATATCACAATCAAAATTAACATTAAAAACAAGGTCAAATTAAAATTAAGTTACATTAAATAAAATAAAAAAAAATGCTTTTCTTTTTAAATAGGTAAATCAATAAAATTCGTTATTAAACACAATAATTACAATTTCCTAATCGGCATTGGAGGAGCAACATGCCTGCCAGACTAGGGTTTGCAGCTTCACAGTAGGTTCCTATAACTGAGGGTGAAAAGGACACCCACGCACAGACAGCCCCGTTGATCTATCGGCTGCATGTGCAACTGCTAAGCATAAGTACCTGGGTGTTTTTCCAGCAGGCATTTCTCAGTAGCAACCACGATGATTCTGGATATGTGCCCGGTTGATGGCAATGTACTCGCTCCCTACTACATGGAACTTAAACATAACTGGCGAAATGTGTGTGTATCTATTAGGTACACCTCTGCCTAACCCGTCGGGGATTACAGGCGTGGTGTTATGTAATGGCCGATTTCACAAACGCTACATGGCATCTAAACTAATGCCTAAATAAAAGCAGTGTGATTTCTAAAGCTCGCGTCAGCGCCTAGAGTTGAGGATGATTTACACCAAACGGCTCGCATCGCATCATGATTTATGCGTGTTATGTAATTAAAAAAAAATGTACAACACTTTTGAAGGATAAAGCAGATTTTTCAGAACAATGAATACGTGGTAACCGTTTGTGCATCGGTATTCCTTCTTATATTGCGTCAGCACAGAGATTCACCCGAATAATTAAGGCTCGTTTTCTATAAATTACTTACGTATAACTGTCAGTTAATATGCCACGTCTCGCAGCTATCGGTGCAGTTTCTAAAAACAAAGTTAGCTTGAAATATCCTATCCGCGTCACTTACCTGTCACTTGATTCATAGAAAAATCAAAGACAGATTTTCTGTGACGTTTGGTTTCTAACCGTCTGTTAGCAAAATGTCAAACAGACAGAGATAGCAACCTATATATACCGAAACCGAACAGTAAGTTATTGAAAATGGCTGTAAGTTACCCTGCGATCGTCCCACTTGCAGCACCCTCGAAATATCCTGACCTAAATTAATTAAAAAACCACGTAGCATAATTATTATCCTTTAACTCACAGATATCAATGAGTTTAGTTCAAAACCTTAAAACAGCAGAAAATTATATGAAATCCAAAGTACCAGAATTTTACACAAGGTTCAAGCCTTATTCATGAACATTATAACCGAAAGCTCCCAAACCAAACATAAGACCATTGTTTTCACAAATTACGCGCGGTTCAACCACTCCAGTTTATTATAATTTAGAAACTTCCCTAACATCTTTCTTACAAGTCACTAATTAAAATTTAACGATTGTGTTTTGTTTTAGAACCTCGGGACTAAATACTAACAGCGGCTCGGTTGATGTTTAAAGGAGACAATTTTTTTTGTTTGGAGATTAGGCCACCCACATAAATTGTAACGTTTAATAATGAAACGTAAGTACATTGATTTCTTCCCTAAAATATCTAGATTACAGTGGTTATATTAGCTAAGCATTGTCTAACCGGAATATATGCGAAAACTGCAAAAACACTTTTACGAAAATCGAAATAAACAGAAAGAGTAAATGTCAAAATAATGAAGTTGTCGATCAACCACTAAAAAGGCGGATTTACAACGCTCCGTGACACGTTGATTGTTTAAACCATCTACGCGATTTTAGCGTGAACCTTTAAAAATAGCATTAAAATGCTCACAATTTAATAATATTTCTTTTTATATTCTATTCTGTTTTAATTAAAGCAGATATGATTACAACTGGGTACCGTACTTTTTTTTATGTAAACGGAAAAACGTCCCTATTCACGTAAGTACACTGACCTGCAAAAATAAGTACTACACTTTTAAATTTCAAGTTTTCCTAAACTATAGAAGATAGAGATTTAAAATAAAAAAACGCAAAAAAAAAAAACAATTTTTATCAGCTTTCTTTGAAACTATAGACAAAATTAAACTATTTTTCGAGTCCTTTTTGTTTCGAAAGTATATCTTGTGTACTTAAAAAGTTATTTCAATTTTAAAAGTGTGATACTTATTTTTGCAGGCCAGTTTATTTTCTGTCAAATGACATTGACCACAACAGGAATGATTTGACTCGCAAAAAAATTTCATAATATAACTTTTTATTATGATTTTAAGATTCCGGTTTCGTTTCTATGTAATCTTTCGTTTGTTACTATGATAAAACTGTTACTTATTTTTGGTGTAATATGAATAATAAACGCAACGTCCAAGTGGGCCTAAAACAAATTGTCTCCTTTGTTCGCACATACCTAGGTTGCCGGTTGGTACGTGGATGGGTGACCAACCATTACATAGTGAGTGTCCTCCATGCCTCGGAAAGCACGTTAAGCCGTTGGGTTCCAGCTGTCAATTTTTAAAAAGTAAATCTTTGACAGGCGTTAAGTTGTCAGTGGTCCGAAAGTCTGACAACCAGCCTTACTAAAGAGTATCGCATTACCCAGTATTAGTTGGGTTGTGAAGGTCAGATAGGCTGCAGTCACTTCATGTTTTTTCTTATTTTTAATTGATATCTATTTTGACAGTCAAAAGTGCCTGTTACTGGTCTATTTGAAATAATTGCTTTGAATTTGATTTTAGATCGTCATAAGTTTACATTACCTACTTATTTTTTATTAATTTCTGAGATTATTACAAGAAACCTGTCAGCGCAACAAGTGAAATTAAAAAGCGATCTCTTTTTCTTGAAATTCCTTGTCGAGCCATGTAATACTGCTGACTGTTAATTATAATTTATTAATTATAATTCTCAGTAAAAGTAACTAACACGAGGCGTCGAGAAATCTCGGAAAATGGGCCAGTAACTGGCTTACACGTGTTCGGGAAGTTATCCTAACAATTACTTAATAAGACGAAATAAAGCGACACCCAAATGAGTGCCAAAATGGCTCGCATCGCATCGGATCGGAAAGGATACGAACGGATGCGGATCGCTTCAGGCAGGATAACGATGCATACGATCGGCTCCGTACCGTCGCTTGCGAACGTATTCGTTTCTGCGCCTAGTCAAATAGTTTCATTACTTCAGTGTTGAAGCCGAAAGGATCCGTTCGTGAACGGAGCCGATCTCGCGTCGCAGCATACTTTCAGATACGGTCGCGTGCCGCGGAAGACGCCTACGGTCAAGATGCCGATGCCGGTAATATATACTTTAAATACTGTGTACACGATTTAATATCGTTTAAAGAAAGTAAAATCTGTTCCGATCTGATGCGATGCGAGCCGTTTGGTGGAAACCATCCTTAAGGTGACACTAGTCACGGGCTTGAACTCATTGGTGGGCGTGGCCAAAAAGCATGCTGTCTCACCTGGCATAGTGGCCGACAGAGTGAGTTCAGTGAGATGCACGATAATTCAAAGTAAAAAGCGCGCGTAAAAAAATACTAAAAAGCCTTTGGAAAATCGAGTTTTACGAAAAAACCAATGCATAAATCAAATACAAGTAAAATTTATTGACTTTTTCGATAGTTGTGTTTTGTCGGTACCGACTTTGTTTTGGAAATTTGACACTTCTTTTATTACTAATTTACGCCCAAAGTTGCGTTAAAATTGGCAATAAAAACGAAGGTAGCTTTCTTTGGTAGCTCGTAACATTTTAATGGCTTTTTATTTTACTATTCTGCTTCCGCACAGACAAAGTTAATAATGAGACAAAACGATATCATGTTTAACTTTGGATCTTCAGTGTCAAACAGTGGAGTAATACCCTGCCGAAATGTCTATGGACAAAATGTCGAGTAGTGTCACCTTAACTCTAGGCGCTGACGTGAGCGTTTGAAATCTTTCGTTTGAAAAGCAAGATTTAGATTTATTAAGGCATTAATTTAGATGCCATCGAGCGTTAGTGATATCGGCAATTACATCACGCCTGTACACGATTCACATGCTTATGAGGCAATAGGGTATTATCATATCAAAAATGGCTAGTTATCTTTTAAATACTACTTTTCCTGAATAACCCTGACAATGTAGATTGGTTCCCGCGTGTTGGTGTAAGAATTTACTAAATATAAATAAATAATTTATTCTTGATTTTCACCTCATGAAAATGTCGTGAGCGAAGCTTTGAGTATGAATGTGGAGTATAAGAGTAGAGGAAGACCAAAGAAACAATGAAGGGCCTGTGTAAACGATGATATGGCAAGAGAGGAGGTGACTAATGAGATGACAAGTAATAGAGAAGTATGCCAGAAGACGACATATTCCGCCGACCTCAAATAAATTGGGATAGGGGCAAGAGAATGACGATGTACTATCGAGGACACTCCTGCCTGATCACCACTAAGCTAATGTTTGCTTGCACTTACAACATAGAAACGCTCTTTAGCCCCGCCCCGTGGACTTGGTATAAAAATAATGAATGAAAAGGTACCGATCGGCCGAGTGCACTGACGACGCACGCCAAACGAGAGTTATTGTTATTTTGCGCGCCAAAGTTGATGCTTTCCTAATAGGCCTAATCTTTTAGGGGGCGTGGCTCGGAGCCTCCGCATGATTTATGAAAAAAAAAAAACTGATCAGGCGGAAAAGACTACGATTGTACCTAACGTTTAAAAAAAACAGTTTTTCACACAAGGAAAACACATTTAACTGAAACACTGCTAAAGTTCCCATCTTAGCAACTTCGTTTAGATACTTAAAATGTCACTTACGGGATATCTTCCGTGATTATTTATTAAAAAAAAAAAAAAAAAAACAATAAATAATCACGGAAGATATCCCGTAAGTGACATTTTAAGTATAGTTATGAACCGTGAAAGCTTAAAACAGTGTTCGTTTAGATAACTGATTTATATAACACACATAAAATTATGCGTTCATATGCAAGTTCAAGTATAAGAAAATATAATTTCAGGCTCACATGATACAAGTACTAGTTTTAAACCAAAAATGTTTACGTAATGCGCAAAGTCGTAAAAAACATGTTTTATGTTGTCTATACGACTGAGGCAAGTAAACACGGGTGTAAGAACAAGTATTTATTCTTCTGCCAATATTATTTTGTGGAGTACAAAGTTGGTTTTATATTTCGACGGTTAAATTTAAAATGCTATAAGGGACATTGACCGTGCTGTTGTATTTGCAGCTTTCGGTTCAGCGGGGAAAGTTGAAAATCCAGTGCACGCTCCATGTCCCTTATGAAATTTAAAATTTCCACCATGAATGTGCAATAAATTCAGTTTCCCACAAAATGCGAATGTGATGTAAAATGAATTCTTTGTAATATCTACTTAAACGCTTTAGAACGCGATCGTATCGACAAAAGGGCGTTTCAAGATCAAACTTTGTTTACAACAATAAAACAAGAGCCGATAAAATAAAATCAACGATACTTTAAAAATATCCTGAAAAAGTCAGGAATGTCTAAGTTCAGTAGTATTCTGTAACTCATTTATAGAGATGTCGTTTTTTTTTAAATTAAATAATTCGTTTACACATAATCAAATGAGATAGAAACAAAAGAGATACGAAATGCAAACCATCTGAAATTCATGAGAAACTAGCTTTCAAACACAAACTAATTAGTGCTCCGGTAGAAGTTTTAGGAAAATCTCTCCAAACTGCACGGTGTCGGTCAGTCATGAAACTACTATGATATCCAAAAGTATTTAAAAAAGTTGTTAAAAAAACAAAAAATCCAGCTTAAATACAAAAATCAAGCGCATTTGGAAGCAGGCGGGACCTATTCAAAGTTTTAATCAATGATATTATTATGAGTAATTTTTTACTTTTATTATCATTGGCTTTAATAATTATTTGGTTTTTATTTTTTATAATCACTTTTTTTATTTCCAACTTTTCAGTTTTATAATGTGAAAAATTTCACAGAACATTTAATTTGATTTTTTTTTCACTTCTATGTGTATGATTTGACATTTCGAATAACCAACTTTAAAATAACATAACATAACATCCATTTATTTTCAGGCGACTTTGGCTAATAGATATGTATGCATAGATAGATATGAAATACAAGTACGCATGATTTACTTTAATAGCGAATAGCGTCCTCAGGATGATTGGCGAGATACCCGATACTGTTCTGCTTCACTGAACTCCATGTTGCGGGAACAATGAGCCTGCTGTGCAGGGCTAGACGGTGTGTCTAGTTTGTTATTGTTACTTTTTAGGGTTCCGTAGTTCTGACTAGGAACCCTTACAGCCTTACAAATAAACGTGGTATAAAAGTTATACTCGAGAATAAACTAAGAATAAGCAAAATGTCTACAAATAAACAAAGTATAGCTTATACCAAGTATAGCTTTGACATAAGTTTTCATACAACTGCTATTCCGAAGTTATTCGCGCCTCCACCCTTGTATAAAGCTAGTATAACCTTAAAAATACCACGGTTTGTGTTTGTTTACGCGCATTTAAATATTTTACGTTCGTTTTGATTATGGAATTAGATGCAATAGAAGAAGTAGAACCAGTAAATAACATTCTAAATCTAATGCAGGTTCAAAGAAAAGTTAAAATATTAAAAAAAGAGAAATCCTTTTGATTTTGGTATATAGCAATGAGCAGTAACGGTTAAAATATCAGTTTTCTAAAGGTGGTGTTTTTAGACCAATTAGTTGGTAGATCTCTCAATATGGACACGCGCGGAGGTGGATTATCTTCTGTTTTGAGGTACTGGGGACGTAAATAAAGATTATTCTATTCTAATAGTTCGATCGGTCTCTCTTAGCCATTTTAATATTCACTTTTAAAACTATATTTCTCTATCCACAAAAATAAACAAATTCAATTACAACTGTATTGACTCAGTTTGCGCGCAAAGAATAGAACAAAAAAAAGGTCGAGAAACGTCAAGTTGACAAAGGGTCCATACAGTTTTTACGGACAAACTACTTTTTTTTAGAAGTTTCTCTTTGGTCGCGCTGTTGCCAAATCGTGCATTTTGACATTACGGAAGAGTTGATAAACCAAAGATATATCTGGTTTATTTGTAAAAAAATATTCTCGACATATTCTTAAGTTATAACTGTTATAACTATACTTAGTATAAGAATGGAATAGATGCGATATAACACATTTTTATTTGTAAGGCTGTTATAGTTTCGCCATGTCCTGTCTGTCAGTCTGTCCGAGGTTTTGCTAAGAGACCGTTAGTACTAGAAAGCTGTAATTTTGTTGAGGTGTGTATATCAATAACGCCGACAAAGTGGTAAAATAAAATTTTAGAAAATATTTTTTTTAGGGTAGCTCCCCTACATGTGAAGTGGGAATGATTTTTTTTTTCATCGTCTGCCCCATTGTGTGTAGTATCGTTGGTCTTTTAAAATTACTTAGGGGTTGCTAATACTACTTTTCGATTTATTGCTCCATTTACGAAATATTAAACATTAAAGTGCAAATTTTTGTTCCAGTAGGGCGCCCCCCCCCCCCTCTAAAAGCTAAACTGAGGCCTTGAAAAATCTGGAAAAAATTCATGATGATAGTGCATTTGATGATAAAGCATTGATGATGTGTTTCATGAACTTTAAAGGAAAACTATAGCACACATACTATACTACTACTATACAACTATAGCATAAACTGTTTTAGTTTAGTAGTAATAGTCGTTGAACTAGGGTGTTGGATAATTTTGTACCAAATACAAAATCCTTAGAATAAATCCTATAAAGTGATTAAGATAAAGTGGTTGCTTGTTTATAACGGGTAAAGACTTGCATTGAAAAACAAAATCTAAAATATAACGGGCTACTACGGAACCCTACACTGCGCGTGGCCCGTCACGCACTTGGCCGATTTTAATTACTAACATTAGATATAAGCAAAATTCTTGTTACTAACAACCTTGCCTTGCCTATGGACTTTTTTGATTATTTTTATTTAAATCGTTATAAATCTTAAAAGTGCATTCGAAATGGATAATGATATAAGAAACCTTGATTTTAAAATACCTATTCAATGTTACCCCACCAAACATAGTTCATCGTTGACTTTATTTTTCACAATTATGGTGTCTGAATGCCACCATGTTGAATTTTGATTACTGTCATGTCTTTAGTGATACTCACAAGATTAAGTTAAATCGATTGACGTAAGAATCATCCAAATCGGCACACGCGTTTTGTCTCTAGAGTAGGTACCACAAAGGAACAAGCGTACATATGATATGGGCTGGTAAACACAGTACCCTCCCTCAGTCGGGTAAAAAGGTCTCTAGGTTATGGTTCCATTCATCTTTAGAAGATTCTGTTTATATTATGTGTATATCAAGTTTATCAATGAAAATATTCAGTCTGAAACCATCTCTTCGTGTTTATGTATTTACTTACGTAGTTTTCTCCAATCCGTTTGCCGTAGTCATAATTAAAGAGAATTTAGTCAATTAATCAGTTACGAAGCTGTTCCTTACGTCATAGATATACAGTGTAAGATGACGTCATCAAGTCTTCAAACGCTCTGTTATTTTTAAACCACGAGTACAGATGAAGAAATCAAACAGTTCTAATTAGAGATCCGTATTATTTTTGTATGTTTGTTATTGTTAAACATGGATGTAAGTAATTGAACTTTTGTCAGTAGTTTCGATACGTAACGATTACGAGAAAACCCAAGTAAAATCTGTCAGGGAACTATTTATCACAAAAATAATCACATTAAAATTCTGAAACTGCTCACCGACGTAGTTAATATTATGGACTGCCAATTTGTGACTACGGGATGCAAAGGGGACCAATTGCAAATAGGGCCGACTGCGAATAGGAACAAATGCGAATGGAATGTTTTTGAACGCGGGATGAAGTTTTATTTTATTTTGAATTATTATTTTACTTTGCTGATTTTTATTTTGAATATATTATTTAACTATTCTTTTTTTTATGTTTTGTTGAATTTATGTGCTACTTTATGGATATTTTTATGTCTGACTAAATAAATGAATTGAATTGATTGAAGTGAGAATAGCACGAAGTGCGCATAACCCCGTTTAACGTTAGTATCCCATTATTTATTTATTTAGTACCAACACCATAAACCATTAACACTAAATTAACTAATCCTTTACCTCGATCTTCTCACAGAACCACAAAAATTCTAACATTATCGTCTTCCATTCATCAGCAAACAAGTGCAATCCAGGGTTGGTCTCCTTCCAGGAGGCCATGTCCGACATATGTGACGTGGCAATGCCCCGAGTCCGGCCAGGAAGCGCCCGGCGTCAGGTGTACTGGTGGTCGCGAGAGCTGACGTCCCTACGGGAGGCGTGTGTGGCTGCGCGACACCTGTACGCCAGGCACCGCAGGCTCCGCATTCGCCCACCGAATGCGGCAGCCATTGAGGCGGAGCTTTATGAGGGCTACAGAGCGGCGAAGACCGCCCTCCGCGAGGCTGTCCTGCGGGCCAGGGATCTGGCCCGCGAGGAGATGCTGGGGGCTCTCGACAGAGATCCGTGGGGGCGCCCTTACAAGATGGTGCGGGATAAACTCCGCACCTGGGCCCCCCCGCTGACGCAGAGTCTCCGGCCTCAGCTCGTGGAGGACGTGGTGAGCGCTCTGTTCCCCTCGCGAGGGGAACACCCGCCCCCGCCTATGGCTCCGCCGGCTGCGGTGCCGGAAGCGGACCACCAAAGTGACGACGACGACGCCCCTGAAGTGACCGGGGTAGACCTGAGAGTGGCGGTACGAAGGCTAGGTGCCAAAAATACCGCCCCGGGACCCGACGGCTTGCCTGGCAAAGCCTGGGTCCTGGCCTCGGAGGCTCTCGGGCCCCGACTGGAAGGGCTCTTTAGCGCATGTTTGGAGAGAGGCCAGTTCCCGCTTCGTTGGAAGACGGGGAAGCTGGTCCTCATCCGGAAGCCGGGGCGCCCGGCGGACTCTCCGTCCGCCTACCGGCCCGTGGTGCTGCTCGACGAGGTGGGCAAGCTCTTTGAAAGAGTAGTTGCAAACCGCCTCACCGAGCACCTTGCGGGGATGGGGCCGGACCTTGCGGAACACCAGTATGGTTTCCGCAAGGGGCGCTCTACGGTGGACGCCATCATGCACGTGAGGGCCCTCACGACGGGGGATGCGGTGTCCCGGGGTGGGGTTGTCTTGGCGGTGTCTCTCGACATCGCCAATGCCTTCAACTCCATGCCCTGGAGCTGCATAAGGGAGGCACTCCGGTATCACCGGGTGCCGACCTACCTCCGTCGTGTGGTCGGGGACTACCTGGCGGACAGGTATGTCATCTACCCCGGTCGCAGCGGAGACTGGAACCGGCGAGAGATGTCGTGCGGTGTTCCGCAGGGATCGGTTCTAGGGCCGTCCTTGTGGAACATCGGGTACGACTGGGTGCTGCGCGCCGACCTCCCTAGCGGCGTCAGCGTGGTTTGCTATGCAGACGACACGCTGGTGCTCGCACAGGGGGGGTCGCACGAGGCGGCGGCCGAAGTAATGACACGCGGGGTTGCGATAGTCGTTGAGAGGATCCGGCAACTGGGTCTCGAGGTGGCATTGCACAAGTCCGAGGCCATGGCCATGTGGCATGGGGCTACCGCACGATCTCCCGCGAGGCGGCGAACCTCCTTGCCGGATTGCCGCCATGGGATCTGGAGGCAATAGTCCTCACGCGCCTACATGAGTGGCGCGCGGAGGCGCTACGCCGGGGGTAAACTCCGCTGCCGCGGCAAATTGTCGCTCAGCGGACGGACTTCCGGCGGGATCTCATGGCGACATGGAGAGAGCGACTATCGCAACCCCGTGCAGGGCACGCCACAATAGTGGCGATAAGTCCCCTCTTTGAGGAGTGGCTGGAGAGACGCCACGGCGTCCTCACCTTCCGCCTGACGCAGGTTCTTACCGGACACGGATGTTTCGGTAAGTTCCTGCACCGAATCGGGCGGGAGGAAACGCCCGGGTGCTATCACTGTGAGGATAGGCCGGAGGACACGGTGGAGCACACTGTGGAGGTGTGCCCCGCTTGGGTGGAGCACCGCCGTGTCCTCGAGGTGGCGATCGGCGGCGGCGACCTCTCGCTCCCGGCCCTGGTTCGTGCCATGGTCCGGAGCGAGACGGAATGGGACGCCGTCACCTCCTTCTGCGAAGCAGTCATGCTAGCGAAGGAGGTGGCGGAACAGGACAGGGAGAGATCCTCACGTCCCGGCCGCCGCGGGAGACGCCCCGGGCGTCGGGGGCCACGTGGTGGCTTCCGGCCACCGTAGGCGCGGGCCTGTGGACGGGGAGCTATGGGCTAGCTCGCCGTCCGTACGTCTCATGACGACAGGCCGTGTCGACGGCGCGTTCGTGTTCCACGCGCGCCTCAAAGAGAGTCAGCAATAGGGAGGGGGTCCGCAAGGACCGAAGCCTGCCGGGGCTGCGGGACTATTCGAAAGAGATACCGTGGCCCCGGAACACAAAGGGCGAGGAAGGAACATGGATGGGTTTTAGTCAGTAAAAGTCTGACACTCCCTCCTGCTCCGCCCAGAGCGGGAGAAGTCATTTGATGATTTCCCATCCAAAAAAAAAAAAAAAAAAAGGTTTGGTCTCCACGAGCGCGTTGAGCATCGTAAGTATACGCGGTATAGGGGAAGTGGATCGAGCTACAGTGCAATTATGATTCTGCTATAGCGGCCATTTTAGGCCCCCCGTTATGACACAGTTTTGCATAAGCAGAAAATGACTGGGTCAGACTAGATGTGGCAGGCGGTGAACAGTGTGTTGTGATGAAGCTTGGCCTAAGTCTTTGGACTGCGGTAAGCTGAGCTGGTTGATCTTCGAGTAGTCAGACAACACGCACACCACCGCTACTTCCTCAGATCAAATAGCTGTTTGTTTCCGTAATGTCCAGGTTTAGTCTAAAGGTACTAAGACTAAATAATTATAGTATTATTGTCGTCCATGACAGAGCAAAAGCACCAGGAATATTAAAGATAACTCTAGCATATAATAAAATATAATTTTAAACAGTAAATAGAACCTTACGCAGATCGCAAAATAGAAACGCGAAGAATTAGGTAATTCATTCGATTCGAAAAACATCATATTTTCAGTTGAAAATTTATTTCAGCTATTGAATACTGGGATGTTTGCAGTAATGCAGCTATTTCAGCTTTTGTCGTCATGATATTAAGTCGATTACACACAAGTGTGTAAAAATGTGTCACACGTGATAATAACCTTAACACGTTCAGACCGGTGTGTACCACCGGTGGAGCACGGAGTATTTGCTGACACGGCGAGGTGTACCACCGGTGGGCACGTCACGCTATACTTCCAATATACTAAGAAATTCGCGCCGCTTTGAGAGAAAGTCTTGTATTTACCATCCCCGCCTAGTAAAATTGTCAAATTTTCATAGTGCAGCTCAGGAGATGGGTATTATTTTGAAAAGTAAGCAAAAATCAATGTTGATAAATTGTACTCATTTATTAGAAAAAAAATTACATATTCATGACAGAATTGAACGAAATGCAAATTATTTATGATAACTTACGTTGAGAAAATATAATAATAAGAAAATTAAATCAAAATTTAAAAAATATATAAAATAAAATGCCATCATGGATGCTATAAAATGAAAATATTATGTATGAATCGTATTGAAACAATCCAAACACATTGTTTTTTCAATCACAATGATTAGCTTGCGGTACCATTTTAGGGTTTTTCTAAGGCTGGTATCGTACGACGCCATGTGATCAGAAATATCTACCCCCTGTTTCGCATTATTATAATCCAAAACAGTCTGGTTTCGCTACGACAGTGTTTGGCCTCCACTAGAGCTCCTGTATGATTATTGCAGGTCGAAAGCATATGAACTGTACGTTTGTCGGTCCATTTTTTATATTTGACACCCGTTCTATTCTTCAGAGCCAACACTACTTGACTCTTTCTCTGCTTGGACTTTACCATTTGCTTTGGTAGATGCTTGTGGTTCTGTTGTGTTATGGCGCGAAAAATGCACAAAATTCCTCGTGCGTTGCTACGTCAGCGCGGCACGTGCGGTTTGATTGATGAGACAAAACAATTTACTTTTTATTACGATTACTAGTTTATTAGAAAGAGAGAGAGAAAGCATAATTCCTGTTAAATGCTGTCCGTGTCCACCGGTGGCGCACCCCGCCCGCCAAGACTTTTGGTTCATGGGGCGGTGATGTACCACCGGTGGCCTTATGAAGATTTGCGCCGGAGGATACCAAGTATCTACTTATGAGGTGCCGGTCTGAACGTGTTAATGTGGGAAAAGATAAAACATTACACGTGTCCGGAATCAATGTTCCTTTTAGGCGGAGAATATTTATAGATGATTTTGGTATGAGGAGGACCTTCCAAAGAGAATAATCTCTGTAGGTCACGAATGATACTCGTAAAAGCGCTACTGAAACATTAATAACGAACTAAACTAATTGACGATATTGTTAAGAGTTGTGTTTTCGCAGTCCCTTCAGACTAAACACAGAAAAATATGATGAGCCATAGAGATATAGATGACAGCCAGATCAGACTGCCATAGGTCTCGAGTTCGAACCCAAAAAACGCACGTCTTATTTTTCGGATTCATGTGCGTGTGCGTATTGTATAATTATCTCTTGCTATGGTGAAGGAAAACATCGTGAGGGAACAAAACCAGCATTCCTGAGAGATATTTCACGACGGCATGTAAAGACAGCTTTGACTCCAAGTTAGGCACTAACCACACGAAAAACAAAGAAACAAGACTAACAAGTAGTTCTAAAACTAAAACCCGCCTACTGAATGAAGTCGGTTAAATTGTAGCATATATTACCCGGGCCATAATAACGAATCGATTGACACCTTATTAAAAAAATATTGCTGGGAAACGACTTTTTTTTTGGGTGAAAAATCATGTTTTGTGGTAGAACTCAATGTAACGCACTCAAAACATTGTGCTGATGTATGGATTAAATAGTAAGGGGTCGTGGAGGTGTTTAAAGTAAAAATCTAACATTAAAAACTTGTATTATGAACTTTGACCCCCAATGTCTCCGTAACTGGAAAGTTCCCAGGTATGGTGTAGAACAAAAAAATGATTGCAATGACGAGGAGAACAAGTGCCTTTCGGCTTCGTTAAGAGGTGTTTTACACCCTTTATACATAAATACATAGACTGCTAAAATCATTACTCTTCCTTTTAACTTTGCCGTAGTCGGGTAAAAAGATAGTTTGAACTTTTTTTTGGAACAGCTTTTCCGATTTGGATTCGACTTGCCCCTCATTAAATACGACTTAGGTATGAGTTACGCGGAAAAAGAGATAAAAGATTTATATGTAGGGTGTGTTATCATCTGCGTGGGTATAAAAGAGGTTGTTGACCTCTTTACCAAAAATGAGCAGTATTATGTATAGACATCATTATTTTTACGTTAATTTATTACTGATAAAAATTAGCGCTATCTTAGAGCAAAGATAGAAAAACTCCTCATCATCCGCGCTGCCTTTTCCCAACTATTTTGGGGTCAGCTTCGAGTCCAACCGGATGCAGCTGAATAACAGTATTATACATGAACCGACGGTCTATCTGACCTCCACAGTTCAGTTAGTACTGTGTAATACGATAAACCTTGGTCTCTGTTTGTCAGACTTTCGGGCCTCTGAGTGAGATCTGTAACGACTGTCAAAGATCGACAACGGCTTAACGTGCTATCGGTATATAATGGGTGGTCACCCATCTATGGACCAACCTAGGCAAGCGCGAACAGAGCGGCTGTTTTTATAACTACACTCCTAAAACAAAGAAAAGGGGACAATTAAAAAATAAAAACTCAGAATCCCTGATTAACTTTACAATAAAAAAAAAATCGGATCAGAATTCGGTATCTATTGAGAAATTTGCAAAGTGGTGTTTCTCTATGACCGTTCCCTTAGTCATTCAGAAACGAAATCAAGTCTGACCTACTCATTTCCTAACATATTTACGATTAGGAATCTCAACTCCTACGCAAGAAAAATCATCAAGAAAACTAACACAGTCATGATGGGGCCGAAAAGTTCTGGAGTGGCGACCGCGAACCGGAAGACGTTGCGTTGGAAGGCCTCCCACTAGGTGGACTGATGACCTGGTGAAGGTTGCGGGAATCCGCTGGATGCGAGTCGCACGGGACCGGTCAATGTGGCGCCACTTGGGGGAGGCCTATGTCCAGCAGTGGACGTCTTTAGGCTGAAATTATGATGATGAAGATGATGACGTAATTATAGTAGGTAATCCAAAAGCATATATAAACATCCTGGGTAAGTGGGTATACGAGTACTCTACTACAAAAAGTTTCACGTACGTATTCTTTAATAAAAATCTTTCGGAAGCGCAAGGAAAATATCTGGAAGGTAATAAATACAGTCCGCGCGCGAGCTCCAAAGAATCGGTGGCTTACTTAAATCATCGGTAGTTTTATTTCAAGTACATAATACCCTCATAGAATGATTTCATAATTTAGTTCGCGCGGAGTACAAAATTATGAAATCATTCTATGAGGGTATTATGTACGATTCCTCGAAGCTCGCGCGCGGAAATTACTTCCACTTTGAATAGCATAACATTTAGTAATTGATGAAAACATTCCAATTGGTGTTTTGTTGAATCTTAAATTAATGCTGAATGAAAATTGATGTAGGAAGAAAAAGGCAAAGTGGATGTCCATAAGAGTATTATAAATATATAATAAGCAGTGATAGCCTAGTGGTGTGACCGTCGGACTGCCAAGTCATAGGTCTCGAGTTCGAACCCAAGGCACGCACCTCTGAATTTTCGGATTCATGTGCGTATTGTATAATTATCACTTGCTTCGGTGAAGGAAAAACATCGTGAGGAAACCAGCATGCCTGAGAGATATTTCTCGACGGCATGTTAAACCAAGTCAGAGGCCCATGGGCGGCTTAAAAACTCTGACACCAGGTTAGGCACTAACCACACGATAAAGAAAGAAAGAATATATAATTAGCGGTTCTGATGGAAAAGTTACAACTGAGTAAAAAAACAAGAGTAATCTTCTATCTTATTGTTTGAATGCCGCTCGCTGCTCGTTGGTTTAGTGGCCACAAGCGCATCTGCTAAGCATGAGGTCCTGGGTTCGATTCCCGGGTCGGGCAAAGTGTTTTTGGGTTTTCCATCAGGAATTTCTCAGTAGCAGCCACGGAGTCTGGATTTGCGCCCGGTTGATTGCAATGGACTCACCCCCTATTACATGGGACTTAAACATAACTGGCGAAATGTGGGTGTTCTAGGTAGGCACTTATCTGTATCTGCGTACTTTGGGGATTACAGGCGCGATGTCATGTTATGTGAATATATAATTATGTGTATTTATTTTTAGTGAAATATTGTGCTGACCTACTTAATTAAGACCTTAAATATCTTTTACCCACAGCCTTTAATACATAGATAGACCTATCCAAACCAGCCATATTTGTGCCTCCCCAACCAAAAGTACCAATTTTGAAATGTTCCTCGCACCAAGTGTTAGTATATTACTGAAACTAGTTGTACAAGTGTTAAATAGTGAGTGTTAAAACTAAATGTGGACTAAAGAATGTGATCACGATGAGGAAATGGCATGCGGCAGTGTGTTCCATCCTCATATGGATGATGCCAGCGCCAACAACGAACTTTCGAACCCAAGAATTAATGAGCTTTATACCACTAAAGGTCGAACCTACGCTGAAAACAGTACAGGCCCCGAAAGAGGACCTTGCGAAAGTCAGTGCTACAAAAGTGAGTGCGTCGAAAGTGATCCAAAATCCGATCTCCGAATTCTTCGGGCAGTTGAGGGAGAAGACAGAGAAACCCCCTCGGCTTACGACAGCTTCCACAATTACTACAGTGTCTGTGAAGACTGCAGATGATGTCCAGTCTCCGAAGAAGAGTACCGGACGAAGGAAGTCCAGCAGACCTAATGTGAGTAGTTTCAGTATGTTTTTTTTAAGTTTAAGTTGTGCTCTACAAAATCGTTTTTACGGTTTTCAGTCTAGGTTTAAAGTCTTCGTCTGGGTGGTTACCCGTGGTCCCAGTGGGTCGCCCCATTACCGGGTCCATGGGTAATTTTAATTACCCGTGGTCCCATGGCATTAGGGATTCTTTCCTGGACTCACGAAAATATCGATAGAAAATACAAAGCCATAGTAACAGCATATCATATCCCACAGGGACCACGGGTGTGATTGCATAATTTGACTACGGGTTTATTGGTTTTCTATTTTTTATTTATCTACCAACTACCATGAGGGCAGAACCATAAAGGAGGTATTTTATATTTTTAATAGGAATCTCATAATCAATCCGTGTAAATTTCGAGTATCACGCAGTATGCAATGTAGAAAATACTTCTTCATGATTCTGGCGTCCTGGTAGTTTGTGAGACTTTACTGATTTTTGATCACAACATGGGCTTTAAAAAAAAATGGTACTCAGTAACAATCTGCTTACTGAGAAAAGATTTCACAATGTACCAAAAACGATCTAAAATCCTTCCTTGCCATTACCAAAATAAAATTGATCCCAATATCAAGTATTTCTCGTATTTCTTCAGAATCACCTCGATCAACTCGTTCAGAAATAGATTATAGATAAACGCTTTGTTTCTTTGTATTGGCATCGATTGTATTGACCAAAGTGATTTACGGATGCAGCAAGCGATCCATTGCATTCGGAATACGGGTTATTTCTAACTCAGACATCTATTTAGACTACCAACATTACACATATACGTTTAACTGATAACGAAGAGGCACGATAGTTATATAATTTTATTAGTGATAGACACGTGACATCTACCAATCCGCACTGGGCCCGCGTGGTAGATTATAGCCCATTCACTCTTATAGATAGGAGGCCTGTGTCCCAGCAGTGGGAACATTAATAGGCTGATGATGATGATGATGATTAGTGATCGAAGTACAATTGACATAAATCTCCTGGAGATTTAGTAACGGACGGGAGGTACAGGTATTGTTTAGTGTTCTCTACTTCTGGAAGGAATCATTTATAAAAGCTTTAGTAACTCCGTATTTTAAAATAGTGGCTATGGTCAGAGAAAACAGTCGAGCTATTTTTTATTGTAGGTCTGAACTTGCATGTTTTTTCCACGGGATTTTAAATCGTAACAGCATTTCAAGAGAGGTGCTGGTTCTATAAGTTTAAATTTTAAAAGGCCTGGCAGGTATAGAACAGATCCACCTTGGTAAGACTTTTATGGTTATGAAAACCGGGTGTAAAGTTCTACATCCCCCATAGACAAAAGAGGATCCTCCGGCCAGACGGGTGTTGTCAGGTGGGCTACTACCCGACAGTTGTTTTCGGGTTATTCTATAATTATCCTCGTTCCTCGTAAGTTCTTCATTTGTGTCATAGATGGCACTGTAGTACTTTTTGGACTAAGTTGCTGTAGTAGATACTTTTTGTAGTGGTGCTACAGACTGGTTGTGAGACTTTCCGAGGTCCGGAGGGGTATCGATATGAAATGGGTGGTACCATACACGGATTTACATACTGATCTCGGCACGCTTAAACTTATGATGCGTGTTTACGTATTACATCATACACAAATTATTATTCGGGCAAATAAACATAACAAGCGTGTTTTTCATCGATTATGAAATTAGAAGTCATTAGCCCAAGTAAGAATTACGCATGTTGTATAAGTACTCATATAATTTGTAGTACTCTTTGTTTACGTAAACAAAACAAAATCAGCCTATAATTATCCCTGTTTTCATTTGTTTTGGATGGTGATTGGTTGTGTTTTTGTTGTATGATCGATTACGGCCCACTCTTTCTCAAAGGAGAGTGAGTGGGTCTTTGTAATCCACGTGCCACACAGTCAATGGTAGCTGTTACATCTTTCCAATTTCTGGTTATATGACATGCCTGTTTCCTCAAGATGTTTTCCTTCACGGCTTTGAGCTGTTTTGACAGCTTTGAGTTTGGGTGATGGTGTATAAATTACACAAAGTAAACAGCCTCTCTGGGGCTCGAACCCACAACCTGCAACATGTTAGTCGGGGCTGCGCGGTTACTGCGCCGCCACTGCTTTTTACAAGCTTTTATTTAACTTGCACTGTTCGTATTGTATAGTTGTAACACCGCTTCAAAATTTGCAAACAATTTTTCGACTAAGTACCTACTTATTGGCATCTGATGGAGATGAAATTTGGCATACACCTTGGGTTTTTGTGACAATACATGTTAGATATGACTTGATCCTGCAGCCAAGATCGCCTCCTTACGAGAGAACTCCGCAACGGGTAATAGCGCGGACACAAAACTTTGTACACGCGTTCAATCTAGGTATATTAACCAAATTTTCATTAAAAGAACCGTTCTATAAAGCTTGGTTGTTTTAAAGTTTATATTGTATACAGAAGACCGCCTTATAGTCTATGAATTTATCCGTATCCAACCCTTCAGTTTTCACGATGTTATTACAATAATAATAATATTTACACTGTATTTATCATGGATATAGTGATGTGCGTAAAATAGTTTATCGTTAAATAATAACCTTGGAACTACACTATCTATAGACCGATAGGATATGTTTACTTACCATAACTGTCGATAATGCATGTTTGAAATTATTATTAGGTTAGTTTGGATAAATTATGTGAAAATGATCAATTTCATAATTACTTTTGTCAATCATTGGAATTTGTTTACTGAACAAAAAATTGTAAACAGGGTGGAATTTTGCAATGCCACCCGGTAAAGTACTCGAAATACTGGAGATAGCAAATTTTACTCAAAGGAAATATTCCTTTATTTTTAAAAAGAAACAAATCTGCATTCACAGATTTTCGAGAATTCGCTTGCCACACTCGGGAATCGAACCGACTGAAGTTCGAAAAAATAACATTCTGTATTATTTTTTAAATCAATCGATAGGGGCAATCATATGAATCAAATCTCCCTAACAAACATGATAAATTAAATGAAGGCAAAAACCATGAAATCTAAAGAACACTCATAAATTCAATGGGATAAATACAATAAGTTAAAGGACTCTTATTCATGGTTTTCCTTTTAACTTAATACTTAAACTTAATCACATTGACGAAGCCTGATGGGCTCACCTATAAGGCTTCATCAATGTGATTAAGTGAAATGTCCGGTGTGATTCCATTTCTATTTCTATACGAATGAAGCTAAAATCATATGTAGTTATTTACATGCAAATCTTAAGCACATTAATTACAAATTCTTAATTCAACATAATAGGCTTGTGTCATGAAAATATCTAATTAGTCCGTCAGTTAGATTATCAAAAAATATTTGACACGTATCTTTTTTTTTGTGAAGTAAACCAAAATTGACAAAGATTCGACGCTTTTAAAATTCTCAATACGTCACGCCGTTTTATAATGTTTAGTGCGTTGTGACGTCACGAGCCCCCACTCCTGAGTTTTGATGCGTTTTATCTTTATTCATTGATTTACAAAAACACAAAAATTCGTGTCCATTATTTTCCAATACTGTAACTGACTGACTAAATAGATTTGCAATTTATTGACGGTGGAAACTAGCCTATTCGAGAAGATGGCGGGACGTCTTCGAAGGCTTCACTGCGAATTGGCGAGAATAAGGGACAATAAGGACTAACAGAAAAAAAAATTAAATAGGTGCAACCTAGTCTTGTTAAATATCTAGAGCCTGGATCTGTTCTATAGTATATACGCTTCATCTCTGCTTTGTAGTGTAATGTTGGTCATCCTGAGATTCTGACGTGTGTTTCTGAATGTTGGCTACACAAGAAATCTTGTAAAAATAAACATGATGGTGCTGAAACTAAGAGAAAGCTTGTAAAAAAAATCAAAGAACAACGTTCGTACCAAATTAGTTCTTTGTTCCTTCAATTTTATCTAAGTTGCCACATTCCATCAGTTCAGATACATTCATACAATCATCTAACATTTCTTTCTGTTATCAGATAGCACACCCATCACCACATTCTTATTTTACATTTTTGTAACCCCTAAAACATGCTCCAAGAGATACAGGCTATCCCTTACCCATCCACTAATAACATGATTCACATCCCAAAATGACAAAGTGACAAGCTATACCAAGCTCATACGACTATTATATACAATACACCAATTTATATCTTATCCATCTTTATCAGTCCGCGCGTCAGCCATACTCGAGTTTTGGCATTATCAACAGATAGGACCAAAATTGATATCTTAATCAAGAAACAATTCGCCTATTTGTGTTCCATACATGTGCACGGGCATATTCTTAAAGACATGTTCGATTTTGAAACGTATTTGTTAAAAAAAATAAGTTTCATGTGTGTGAACTCATAAGTGCAGAGTGAGTGTGATTTAGTGAGAAAATGTGTGTTGTGTTTGTGTTAGTGTTGTGTTGTGTTCGAACGTGGGCTCAACGGGATCCGACTTTGTCACGCGAATTTCAGGATAGAGACGAAAATCCGAGCTTGTTTCTACAAGGAAGGCCTCCTCCATTAGACCAGGAGAACTTAGACCAGTTCCCCGTACTAACAGACATCTCGGAACATCCGGATATGCTTGTGACATCCGGATATGAAGCATTGCCTCGTCCAATAATAGTACAATCCCCCGGTTTTCCAAACATTCCGGAAAATACGGGCATGCCACCGCAAGGAAGGCCTCCTCTATTTGACCAGTCCCCCGATATTCCGGGCATGCCGGAACATCCGCAAGGAAGGCCTCCTCCATCTGGCCAGTCTTCCGACATTCCGGGCATGCCGGAACATCCGCAAGGAAGGCCTCCTGCATTTGACCAGTCCTCTGACATTCCGGGCATGCCGGAACATCCGCAAGGAAGGCCTCCTCCATTTGGCCAGTCTTCCGACATTCCGGGCATGCCGGAACATCCGCAAGGAAGGCCACCTCCATTTGACCAGTCCCCCGACATTCCGGGCATGCCGGAACATCCGCAAGGAAGGCCACCTCCATTTAACAAGTCCTCTGACATTCCGGGCATGCAGGAACATCATACAGACTTGAACGACGTAAGTTTCAAATGTAAATACAAGATATATTAATTATATATGGTATTGAAAAAAAATATTGCGCGTACAATAAACAACAACAATTATGTTGTAAGCAACATAACAAACGATTTTCTGTATGCCCTTAGGCATATACGTGTACCTATGTCCGCGAAAACAGATTGTTTTGCTTACGTATCATAACCTTGTCAATGCGTAGGGGGCCATGAAAACATCCCGAATAAAAGATAATAGTTTTTTTTTTAATATCTGATACATGTTCTGTACCCAAAGTCCACACCTACCACCTACCTACACTAACTAATAGGAATATCAGAATAGTAACTATGCAAAAGGTAATTGCTTTTTAACATTTTAAATTGTATAAATTACGCTCAGGTATCTTTACTAAAAAAGTGGAATTTTGTGGATAATGTCAGAGGATCGGGGTATAAATGTGGAGAAAATAAGAAACGAGAATGTAATAATTATCAATAAGTCTGAAACTGGGGCCGGTGACTGAAAAGTTTTGTGGTAATCGCTTGTTTTGGTAGGGGCATGTGATGAGTAGGAATGATGAAAATGTAGTGAAGAAAGTTTTGGAATTGAGGAAGAAAACAGAAACGATGGATGGACTGTATGAAGGATGATATGGCTAGAAAGGAGGTGACTGCTGAGATGACGCGCAACAGGGGGCGAGTCTGCTATTGCGGCTGGAACTGTCAAAATTTTAGCAGATTACCGCGTAAGTCAGTCATTGTGTATGAGATTACCATTTTATGCCATTTCATTCAATAGAGTGTCAGTGATTGACCATTGGAAAGTCATAATGACGCTATCATATTAGTAGATTACCAAACTTTGTAATAGCAGACTCGGCCCTCAGACCTCAAGTTTGTTATTACAGTAGTCTCAGAATGGTCTATTATTGATTTCATAATTGTAGATTTTGACAAGTTTGGTAATCTACTAATATGATAGCGTCATTATGACTTTCCAATGGTCAACCACTGACAATCCATTGAAAGAAATGGCATGGAATGGTAATCTCGTACATAATGACAAATGAATGACTGGTGCTATTTACTAACTTCTTACTACTTCAAATTGCTTTTAACACTAATAAATAATATGTAAAAATATATGTAAATGAAATCTGAAGGGTTTTATAATAATGGCAATACGACAATGTCATTATAACACAATTCTATTACGAGACCATTGACCGACCATTATGAATTTAGCAGATTACGAACTTTTAGCAAAATGACAACGGGATGAGAATGGGATCGTGTTGGAATGACGAATTAATAAAAATAGCAGACTTGGCCCCCAGGATCATTCCCACTAGTTCTACGGTAGAAGCAGGGTGGAAAGTTCTTCCTTCATATTTAAAGAGGATCCATCACCGACCAGACGGGTCTTGTGTCTGTGGTGGGCTACTGGCTACCGGCTTTTTCTGTTCTTCATGTAAACATGATTGTTGTTGTTTTTTATCCGTTAGAGGGTTTTCCCTAACAGAATGACATAGTCTTGGTTACAAAATATGATAAACATTAGGTATTTAAGCTTTAGGTATTTTAAAGACAAAGCTAATCTCCCAAGTCAGTACGATATAGGTGGTGTTTTATACAGTGTCTGTCTGTTTGATAAGATTTTTTTAAGCTAGCGTTTAAAACACAACAATTAGCCTAAGTTCGCACGCTAATTGTTGTATTTTAATGCGGGCGATGATTTTTTATGCAGCACAGGATTTTCAAAGTTTTTTAAACCCACACTTCGCCAGTTATGTTCCCTTGTAATAGGAAGCAAACCTATTGCGATTAACCGAGAAATTTCTGATTAAAACCCAATAACACTTTGCCCGACCCTGGAATCGAACTTACGACCTCAGGATCAGCAGTCACGCTAGCGAACACTAGACCAACAGCAGTCAATTGATTAATTGGGCTGATTTTAATGAGACCTAAGATACTGTTACCGCTATGTTGTATATCGTGTGGTTAATGCCTAACCTGGTGTCAGAGTTTAATGTGCTGTGTTTTTAAGTGCCCATCTAAGCGTATCACTACATAGTACAAAACAAAGTCGCTTTCTCTGTCCCTATATTCCTATGTATGCTTATATCTTTAAAACTACGCAACGGATTTTGATGCGGTTTTTTTAATAGATAGAGTGATTCAAGAGGAGGGTTTTAGTATATAATTTGCGGGCGGGCGAAGCCGCGGGCATCAGCTAGTGTGAAATAAAATATTTTCATTTTTGATTTTGATTTTGAATGCCGCCCATATAATGCCTCTGGCCGCTATTCAATACACCGTTCGCCCACTTCTTAACACAGAGGCCTATCATGTTTCAAAGAGATGTTACCAGAAAGGAAGGGGTCCGCAAGGGCCGATGCCTGCCGGGGCCGCGGGACTGCATGTTCGAAAGAGATACCGTGGCCCCGGAACACAAAGGGTGATGAAGGAACATGGATGGGTTTTAGTCAGTAAAAGTCTGACACTCCCTCTCGCTCCGCCCAGAGCGGGAGGAGTCATCGTTGATGATATATATAGATACATTACAGGCTGATTATTTTATTCATTCAACCCCGATTACATTACCAATACAGTCAGCATTATTGGATGCCTTTAAATTTTGTTGTTTCAATCAAACTCCCTTCAAACTGGAAATTTCCAAGCCGTTCATTATTTTTTCAAGCCGTATTTACACAAGCACATTAAGCACAGTCTAGCTGGTTTGTTTTTCTTTTGTTCCTACTGTATATACATTATACAGCCACAATAAGCTTACCATTTGTGTAGGAATAATGTTTAATTTATGTAATAATTACTTACCCTCTTGATGAAATCGCTTGTAATACAAATACGCCTAAAGAAACAGCGCCCGATGTGAGCCTAGTATGAACGCGCGGAGAAAAATCATACTAACATTGTACTCATTATAAGGCGTAAAAATAAATACATATTATAAGGGTTCCGTTTTTTTTTTTTGTACGGAACCCTAACAAAAGTAAAACGGACAGATGTAAACAGGAACAGGAACGTTTTACTGAACAGATTTCGATGTGGCTCACAGGTAGACCATGACATGGATTAAGACAGAGGATACTTTTGATACCACCAGTATGTGTTCCAGGGATCATTTCCACACTCCAAGTGGGCGAAACGGCTGGTAAAAGCTACTCGCCTTGTACGAAATATTATTAGTTAGTATTAATAATTAGTTTTTATCACCTATTAATATATTTGATACGTAATAAGTCTTGCAGGCACAACCAATAAAATTAACACATTTAGTGCTTTATGTTACTCATTATTTTGGTGGTTTATTTATTAAATGATTTGTGAAGCAAGCAGGGGTCTATTTGTGCTTGTCGCCAAAAATAAAACCAAAAGGCTATATGATAGACGTATATTCGATTCAGAAATCGTTAGGTTTACACCGCGTCTTTATGCTAGGCCTTTTTAACCCTTTCAAAAGCATGCGAGTGGTTCTCGTTTGCAAGCTCAACTTTATGTTATGATTATTAAGATATGTGAATAATTTAGATCATCAGGTTCTTGAGATTTTAATATAGACACTGGTAAACTGAGCTTAGTAACAAAGGCTAAAGTTTTTGGCTTAAGACAACAACTCTGTTATTCAAGATAAGGCTTACAGCGGGCTTTACTTAATTGTTTACACCAAAAGCGAGCATCAAAATTAGGTACCTATATTTCTCCTTTTCGCCGTCGACACTAATAGTTAATTACGTCGTAAATAATTAAGTAGGTTACAGTTTCACCAGTATTACTTTTAACATACAGTATAAACTCACGCCTTTTCCCATAGTAGTATAGGCAGAAACTATGGAACGCCACCTGGTTCAAGCCTCACATATACGTACATCTAGTCATACACGCACGCTGGATGCGAGTACTACGTACCTAACTTTTCTGAAGGACATCACCGATAAGGCCAGTCTTTCTAAGGAGTTCCCTCCCGGCGTTTGTTTACAATTTTCATTGCGTGGACATTTTCATGACGACCAATATGAAATAATGTGTCAGCAACAAGTGGCCTTTCGTTGAAAACCTACAGGTTGGCCCCATACATCCTTCTCTGCTGTCTCTCTGCATTAAAGGCTAACTAGAGCACCACATAATTATTATAAAACTGTACCACGTATTTGTTATGCATTACCTATCACTTCTTTATAACAATAATGACGTAACTCGAAAAATAAGAAATACAAGACAGCGTTTTTTCAAGTAAGACTAAAAATATTTTAATATTACAGCAATTTTTTTTTTGCATGGAAACCAAGATTGATCAAAGATCAAAGGTTTGTTTAACGTATTTCGTTACTACTTTTTTAATACTTACTCTTGTTAATTTTATATTCAAATACAAACAACATCAAAAATAAAAACTACAAAAATCAAAATGTTTGAGTAGGTATGTCACTGTCACTGTCCTTGTCGCAAACGAGCGATATTACAAAATTATTTTACTTTTTGAGCCCATGAAACTAAACTTAGTTCAACAAGACTGCCAGATGATATTTATATAATTAGTCACGTTATTAATGGGGAAACACGTAATGGCGATGCATCAATTCAAAAAACATGGAGGCGTTATTAAAAAAAAAAGGACGACTCCCAGGTTTCATAAAATTATTCGTCCTACTTCTACTTATTGCGTCGTTATTAGGTATCGCAGCAGTGTGTAATTTCGTAGCCGTCCTAATACGTAATATAAGGTATGAAGTTTCTTCCCCATTCTTCTCCATACAAACTACCTTAGCGAATGGGAATAAAAGATGAACTCATTTCCAAAAGTGCCATATAATGGCCTAATTTAATACAAATTTTTCATATAAAAAGGAAGAGATGTGATATACTAATAGACGTAGCGTGAGCTTTAAGGTTCCGCATTTCTTAGTTGCCGATTATAAGTTTTCTTCCTAAAAACAGAATATCGCAATAACGAATGCGATATTATCGACCGATTATAACGCGCCTCTTAAATCGAAATCTTTTTTTTTTTTTTTGTTAGCCTGTACTGTCCTACTGCTGAGATCTGAGATCTTACCGATAGTTAATTGAAAGCGAGCTGCTGGCTACACAAAGTTTAAATAAAATAGATTGTTTTAGCAAAGGTTGTTCTTCTATTTCCTATTTTCAGAGAAACATCCATTTAGTACCTTGACAAAAAGATTGAAAAATAATTCTGTGCTCCCTGATTGAGTTATCTTTTTGCTTTGAATTTTTCCTTCATGTTTGAACCATTATTCGTTAAGTAATGTTGCGAATATAATGGGTGTAAAAATATCCTTATCGAAGCTAAAAGGTATTTGGTTTCCCCTGGGAACCTTCTAGTTACAGGGATATTGGGGTCAAAATTCCAACTTTTTCACAATTTTTTTAATTACTTACTAGTTTTGATGTTATAACTTTACTTTAAGGTGGATGCTCCAGGGTAGCCCGCGAAATTCATTTTTTATTAGGTTTTTTGCAATTTGTAGACCAGTGCTAGGTTGTATGTTGATTCAAATATTGTTCGCGACTCTAAGACGTATATGTAGTTACAGAATTATAATCATCAAAATCATCAATACAACCCTCCGAGTTCATAAAGCTCGAGGAATGATTTTGACCTTGAAAAAGTCGTTCCTCGACTTTTATGCTTGGAGGGTACAACCTAGCACTGGTCTACAAATTGCAAAAAACGTAAGAAAATTTGTATTTCGCGGGCTAACCTG